>VDFB02270651.1:280989543-281609004 GCA_007258455.2 Sequoia sempervirens | reverse complement strand
AATAAACCTAGTAGTTTAGAAACTACATTCAATTTCCCACAGAATCTATTCTTACATGTTTTTGAAATAATATAGATAACTTATTCAAATTTTTACTTCAAGCTGCCTAACTCTAATTGTTCTGAATTTTCATTGCCACTTAAGGGCTTGTTTGGCATACCATGATCCTGCACATACCCGTTTATTTAGTGAGGTTTTATGCATCATTAAGTTCAATCATTAAATCTTTCATTTCATTATATTTTCCAAGCTCTAGCTTGGTGGTGAACCCCTTATTATTCCATACTTAGCCCCTAGGACAACCCTATTGCAAGATCTCTTTCTCCTTTGCATTGGGATCTCTAAGGTTACCCTTGAGTGGAATATCTTTAAAGTGGGTGTGCTCTATGTCCTAAACCATACAATAGCACTCATCCACCATTTCAAGAGGTTCCAAAATGACAACTAATTCACAAAGGAATCAACTTCCTTATTCACCAACCGATTTTCCCTCTATTTGATTTGCATCTACAACTTCAAAAAATCGAGTTTTCTTTCTCCTACTTAATCATCACCCAATCTAAAACCTCACTTTTTCTCTTTTCCAGCCTCGATGCCAACACACTTTGCCTCTGCAACCATAGATCGGGCTCCCTCTCCAAAAAACCTCCCCTGGCATCACCTATTCTCCCCGATTGTAGCCTCTCCTTCTTTTCCCTTAGTGTAGAAGGCTGAAGTATTTTTCTCCCACACAAATCAATTCTTTTCCCAAACCATCAATCCTCTCTCCACTGGTTGAACTCGAACTCTCCCCCTATCCATTGGCTAAGTCCCCAAAACTTTTTTAACTTCCATAACCATATAGGTTCAACGAGAAAGAATATGCAATGAAGGAGGAAGATAGCGGAATCAGAATCTTGATGCCAAATAGAAATGGCCACATGTCATCGAGATACAAGGAAACAACAATTGGGAAAAACCAAAATTGCAAAATAAAATCGATAGGGAATGATGCCCCTGGACTCCTCGGGTGAGTTTTTTGTGAGCGTAGCTCACAAAGGGAGTTGGGTAGTAGGACTACCCTTTCAAGTTGTAAGCATTTGTAGCATATCCCCTATGCTTAAGAATTTGACAACCTATAACCATTACTTCTTTCTTTTCTTCTAGAATATGGTCGAGATAGTTCCTCCATTACATAGTGAGATGAATATCGTAGCTTCATGGCCATTTGTGGGTCCATGTCCACCATACATTGAACTCCTCTTCCCAAATATTTCATTCTCTTCCTACTTGTTGGCTTCATCTTATTTCAAACCATTGGGATAATTGACTCCTCTTGATTTATTGTCCTCTAATTAAAATTGTTGTTTTCATGTATCCCATCTCATCATCTTCAACATTTTCTGGCCACTCTATAGATAGCCTCTCATTGTTGTACTTTTCCCATGATTTTCGCATTTCCCTTGAATAATAATCAGCTCCAACATTAGTATGAACAAAATTCAAGAAATTAATGATGGTGTTAAAAATGTTTCGTGTCTCCTCTACAACACTATGTTGTTTGTCTACCACATACATCTCCATTAAAATCATTGCATATTCATGAAAAGCATCCTCAACTGTATCCAAGGGGTTTGAAAACTAAAATATTACCTCACCATTTATTGTTGCAACATTTGTCCCTCCTCCTGACAATTCAAGCCACTCTTTCTCAACAACCTCAATTTGAAGTGACAGATCATCTTCCACATTATGTTTTGTTTTCTCCACACTTTTTCCATGTATATTCTCTCCATGTATTTATCTTGGCACTACTATTTTGAACTTCCATGTATTTATGTATCCTTCATAAGACCAATCTCTACTGCTACCCCAACATTTTCTTCTCGCTTGCCTATTGCAATTTTGTTGTCCTCTTTAGTTGTCCTACCTACAAATCAGCACTATTTACATCCTCACAACATTTAGGAAAATGAAGGATCACCTCCTTGGTTTCTGCTACAACTTCCTTTGTCTCCCTTCCATTTATAATTTTTTTTCCTCTTATCAACATCACCTTACTACTGTTGCTATGACTATCCTCTTTTGGTTCTTGCAAAGGAAACAAGGTATGTTTGAGACCATCCTTCTCAAAAATGTAAGTATTGTCTCTTCCATCATGTATGGAATTTCGGTCAAATTGCCAAGGTCTACCAAGTAGCACGTGACACACATCCATAGGCATGATATCACACACAACACTATCCTTATAGCTTCCTATTTGAAATTCAACCAAAGATTGCTCATCTATCAACAACTGATGACCCTTTTGTAACCAAGAAACTCTATAAGGTGTGGGATGTTTAGTTCTCTTAAGACCTAGTTTATCCACCATTTCAATAGCCACTATATTATCAGTACTACCACTATCTATAATTCATTTTCAGCTCTTACCTCTAGCCTTGCACTTTGTCTTAAATAAAGCTCTTCTTTGCACAGGTTCTTAACTCTCCTTCAATGGCTTCAACAACACCCTCTTGAACAACAAAGACTCTCCAATCTCAAGTTCCCTATTATGATGAGTAGGTGATCCTACACTTTCTCGATCTGATTGATCCTTTGTAGCCTTGTTTGACCTTCCCTTGAGAATTCTGGACACTCCCAACTCTTATGAACAACATATTGATTGCATTTGAAACACTCACCAACAAAACCTCTTCCTCTACCTCGATAACCACCTCTACCAAATGATCATTCTCCTCTATCTTGATGACCTTCTCCTCCTAAGTAGACTTTCCCACTTGAACTACTAGCCCCTTCATCTTGATGGGATTGTTGTCCTCTTTCTCCATAGCCTCATCCTCTACCCTGTCCTTGTTGATTCTGCTTCCTCATAAGCTTCTCTTCTACCTTAATGGAAAACTGATAAGCTTCTTCAAGGGTTCTAGGAGACATTAAACTCAACTCATCTTGTAGACTCTATTTTAAACAATTAAGGTATCTTGCTACCTTTTGCATATCCTCTTCATTATGGCCTAATCGAATCACCAACTTGTAAAACTCTTCCATATATTCTTTTACTGACATATCCTTTTGCTTGAGATTCTACAATATTTTAAAAATATTGGTTTGATAGTCTCTCAAAAGGAACTTCACCTTCAATTTGGAAACCTCTTGATCTCAAAAAGTGATCTTTTCCTTTTTCTTCTTTCATCTTTTAGGTTATATGTAATCCCACCACATTGTAGTGTGTCCTTTGAGACTTGTACATGAAAAGTTAACTTTCCTTTCTTCTGCAACTCCTTAGTACTCAAAATATTTGTCCAGATCATTGATCCAATCAATGAGTTCTTCCCCATTTAGGCTTCTAGAATAAGTAGGCACCTCTATTTTTGGTTTGGCTCCCACACTCATAACGACCTTTATCAATCTTTCTTCCATTCCTTCTGGTTCTTCTCAAACTTCCTTGTCAGTTTGGGTTTTCTCTTCTTCCCCACCTTCAGTAGCATCATCAATGACTATTCCCCTTCATTGTGCCTTCTCCATGTCATCCATCCTTGCTAACAGGTTTTTCAATATCTCTAGAACCCCTTCTTCATGGCCTCTTCGACCACCACCTCAAGTACCTCATCTTCTCATCCTTCTTGGTGGAATTCTTCCCACTTCCCAATCTCCCAATCACTTATGGCTTTGATACCAAGATAATGGCACACATTTACTAACAAATGCTTCTAATACCAAGCTAATGAAAACTTATTTAGATGCAAAAAAATTGAACCTATGAGTGCCAAGAAACTACAAACAACACATAAAAAATAGAGCATCCCATTAATGAATGTTGGCCCAATCAGTTAGGATGATTTAATGCCAAGAGTGAGATAAACATTAACAGAACTCATTCCACATTCAAAGTGACAAAAACAAAGCTTCCAAACAATAGTAAAACAAAACATTAACTGGGAATTGATTTATGTGAATGGATTACAATGACAACATATTCATGCAGGAATCAAAATCCTTATTCACCAATTAATTTTCCCTCTATTTGATTTGCATCTATAAATTCAACAAATTAGGTTTTATTTTTTATACTTAATCGTCACTGAATCTAAAACCTAACTTCTACTCTTTTCCAGCCTCAATGCCAACACACTTTGCCTCTACAACCATATATTGGGCTCCCTCTCCAAAAACCCTCCCCTGGCATCACCTCTTCTCCCCAATTGTAGCCTCTCCTTTTTTTCCCTCGGTGTAGGAGGCCAAAGTCTTTGTCTCCCACACACAGATTGGTTCTTTTCCCAAACCATCAATCCTCTCTCCACTAGCTAAACTCTAAATCTCCCCTATCCACTGAATGAGTCCCCAAAACCATTTTTTCCATAACCATATAGGTGCAATGAGAAATGATGTGCAACGAAGGAGGAAGATAACATAATCAAAATCTTGAAGCCAAAAAAAATTGGCTAGATGTTGTCGAGATACAAGGAAATAGCAACCAACAAAAACCAAAATTGCAAAACAAAATCAATGGGGAACGATGCCCCTACATCAACTTCCTTGATATCAATCAATTCTAGTACATATTTTATAAAAAGGTGGGGAAGGTGTCATTTATATAGGCCTTATTAATTTATCTAAAGTTAATACATATTCTTATCCCAAAATTTTATCCCATTCTTGTTTTAATTTAATTTTGACATTAGGATTTATTTGGTAGGCTCTCTTATTTTATTCTTTAACCTCTTATCTTTTACTAGATTATCACCATACCTACTTCTTCCTTAACCCCTTTTAAATCAATGGAAATCCTAAGAAATAATTCCTCACAATCTTCAAAATATTTAGTACTTGTGTAACCTCCTTTTCATTCCAATAATTTTTTATCCTATCAATTTTAGGATCTCCTTAAAATGTTATATTCTCCTCTTTTTATCTTAAATATTAATAAATATATTCATATTTGGTCATCTTTTATAGTATTAGCTCCCTTTTTCCTTCTTCCACCTCAACATTTAAGTTCTTTGGATTTTTTTTAGCATAATATTTTTCATTCTATATCTTGTATATATAGAATACTCTTTGGGGTACCACATTCAACTCATCCATTTATCAATCAACTTGAAAATTTCATGTTCCTTTTGTGAAGATGACATACTATTCCTTTCTCCAAATTTCTACCTAACTTCCTATACTAGTGATACTATCACTTCATCTTTTGCACAATTTTTTTTTTTTTTTTTTGTTTGAGTCATGGAATGAATTATGCTTACAAATTCCTAAATCATGGTCCAATTTCAAGTATCTACCATATTTTTTTGATGAATATACCAAGTTTTTATAATAGAAAATAAGATCCAATAAGTAGTCGTATGTATAATGTTTCTTCATATTTTTTTATATTATTACATTCCATCATGCAATTTCTCAAGTGTATTCTTTGATCAATTGTATTGCATACCAAGTTGTCATTTAAAGCTTCGCTTCTCAAGTATTCCTTTTTGTAGAGAAGGGGGATTCACTACTCATGAATCTCTTTATTCTCGAGATTCCCAAGGGGTGAACTACCCTAAACTGTCTCAAGGAATAGAGTGAGAGTTCTAGAATCTGAAGGAGTAAAATCACAGAGGTTTTTTGGACAAACTAACAGGATCTCAACCAAAAGATGACAAAATAGTGCACTGGAGTCTCAAAGGAATGTTGGCATCTCATACAGACCAAAAACTGAGTTTATCATAGAAAACAACAAAGCGACTACTAAAAATAAAATTGCTAAGAACTTACAAAATGCGGGAAGGTAACAAAATGTAAAAGAACTAAAATGAAGTAAAGTACAAATGATAAAGTTAAAGAGGATGAGAGATAGAAGAAGCTCACAAAAACCCAAGTAACAAAGCCTCCAACAAATGAATGTCTTCAATACTTGCATACATAAGATCTGGAGAAAATGTTGGGGCTGTATAAGGGTTTTTCTCAGTCAAACCTTCATTTTGGTGTTCCCACCTCCACGGATAGTTGGATAGATAGAGAGAGTGTGTAAAGTAAGAAAATATGGCATGATAAAAGCAATCCTTGCTCAAGGAGGAGGACTTCTATCATGAAGTAGAGATGCAATCAATAGGGTATGTTGTGAGATAGCTACAAGGCTTAAGGAAGCCAAAGGGAGAGAGATAGTTGCGAGAGCCAAGACAAGAGAGTTGCAAAGGGTGTTGTGAAATATTTAGAGGGTTGTGCAAGCAAGATAGTAAGAGAAAGATGGGAGAATGTCTAAGATAGAATCCAAGAAGAAGAATAAGGCCAAATGAGTTGAAAATATAACTTTTAAGGAGGGAAAAGAAGCTTCGCAAGCAGTTACAAGGCTTCTTAAGTCGTTACCAATGATAAAATTAGCTGACAAGTGGAAAACATGCTCGGAAATGGTCATTTAAACGTAGAAATGTCACAAGATGCTAGCACAACATGAAAACGTCCACACAGCATGCTAGTGTCCAAACACATCATGCTACAAAATGACGAGAATGGGAAAATCACAAGGTTTAACGCAAAGCTAACGCTTGAAGGTAGTTGCTGAAAAGGGGTCCTGAGCATCCTAAGAAGGGAGGAAAAGCTAATGCAGGGGCTAAAATGAGACTACATAGATGCTAAGGGAGTGTACAATAATGTGGATACAAGAATGTATGTGAAATTGCAAGGGGAGCAATTTTACGACATTACATTATCCCGCCACTTTAGTGGGCATATGAATCTACACTAATATGCATGCTAAAGGAAATATACTAAAACATAATTAACATCACGATACCAAAAGGATATTGTAGAAGAAGTAGATAACTCTTCGAACCAAAGAAGAATGACCCAGGATGAAGACCTACAAAAAAATGCATTAGACAAGAAAGACCCGCACAAGACAACAATGCTAGAACATAAAAATCCACTACACTATAGGGTTAGAAAAAACACACACACACAAGCACATAACAAACTAAAGGGTTTGAGTCAGCAAAGTGAAATAGACCTCGATGTAAAAGGTTATTTCAATACTATGTGTCGTCCCCAAATTAAAATCAATAACACATAGAAGAATTCTAAAACAAAGAGAAGAATATAAGGATTGATTGCTTCAAGAGAAGAACACACCCAAAAGTCAAGGAAGCAACCAATATTAAAGAGAGAAAGAACATATACTCAAGATGAAGAAGATGCAGATCTTCGATCTGATATACACAATTGAGAAGAAAGAGAATTTAAGAGAGAGATGGAGAAGCTAGAAAGGAATGAAAATTCCAAGAGATATGGCTCCACAGGTCCTCAAACCCAAGGAGAGTTGAAAAAATTCACCGTAGATCTGCAAACCTATGGAAGGTGAACAAAAGGCTCTATAGGAACTCTCTCCTACAGAATTGAAAAAATTGCACCAGAGGCCCATAGACCAACATTGAACAAATTCCATAAGATGAAAGTGGTTCACAGGTCCTCAGACTTACAAAGAAGGAAACCCAAGTACTCTCTCCTAAGGGAAGCTCGATGTACGGGACTCCATAGAGTCAGATTGGGCCTTACAAGTGCTCAGTACTACAAGGTTGATTGAGAAGCAACTTCACAAACACAAGTGCAAAGCAACATGTTAATCCACAGAATAAACATGTTAGGAAAGCTTGATGCAAAAGAGCTCTACAAGTTCTCGGTCCTGCAGAGCAAGACTAATTAGAAGAACTTGTGGCTACTACAAGCTGTGTTATAGGACAGTCATAGAAAAGAAGGGTCTAGCCAAGCTACCCCCAAGATAGATGTAAAGAGATGAAATAGGTCCAGTCAGGCTTCCCCCAAGCTAGATGCCAAAAAATTCATTCGAGAGAAAATATTTCAAAGGGGCTCCCTCGGGAACCTTTCAAAAGAAAAAGGAGTCCACTCAAGGGATGATCCATTTGAAATACATAGAGAAGAGAGGGGGTCCTTAAGAAGGACACACATCTCTAGAACAAGTTATCACTGCCCCCAACATATAGGGGAGGAAAACCATGCAAGATACTTAGAACATACAGGATAAAGGTAGAAATAGATGTCACTTGTCATGCAAAGAAGAGATAGGTTCATCAACCAATAGAAAAGTGATGACACCAGAATCATGAAGTTGTTGTATCTTATCCTTCAAGGCCTTACATTCACTAGTGGAATGGCCAGGAACTCGATGGTATGCACATAAAGAATATTTTTCTTTATCATGCTTATGAAATTTATTACGTGTAGGAGAAGGAAGAGTAATCAAGTGGGATTTTAGAAGCCTCAAAATAATATTCTCTTGCTCAGATAAAGAATGAGAAGTAGGAAGCAACCCTTTCTCTTGTGGAGAAAATTTTGACTGCTCGCAAGAAGACACAAAGATAGTAGACAATGGAGCATGAATCTTTTCAAGAGAATGAGGTTGATAAGAACCATGGTTTTCATTTAGATTGGTCATTCAAGTAACCAAGCCCCAAATTATGGTTACGAGATGCACATTCTATAGGGACCTGAATGCCTTGTTCATTGTCCACAACCTTTATACCCATAGCCATATTTAGAAATAATTTTAAAGCCAGGGCCATAATGTGTTTGCAAATCTTGAGAAGGAGGAGGATATTCATAGAGAGCATTATTCCAACAATGGGGATTATACTCTTCTATGGTATCACCACCAACCTCCTTGATAGGACTACCAGCATTAGCCTCTTTAATAGAAGTGTGATCATCTTCCTTAGAAGGAGGATCAACACTAAGAACATTATAATTTATGTTCACGTTATCTCACAATACAAAAGAACAACCATCTTTGATAGTGAATTTGAATGATGTTATCGAAAGGTCTAAGTGGATCGAGGAAAATTTATTTTCTCTAATGAAGGATTCCATAAATTCTAGAGAACCCCAATCATCACCAAGACATGCATTTTCTTGAGAAGAGGTAGAAGGAGCAGACCTAAGATTTCTTTCTTCAGAAGGATCTTCTTCAGGGACATCTATTTCAAGAGTATCCTTTGTAGTAGGTACTGTTAGAGTAAACATTGACACATTGGAAGACACTAAAGGAATAATAGTAGGCACAACCGAAACCTGAATGATAGCTACCATCTCACATAAGTGTATAGCCTCAAGGTCAGCCCTGACTGTGACTACTTGATTATTGCAAATGAACTTAATAGATTTATGCAAGGTAGACGGGATTGCACCCATAGCATGAATCCACGGTCCACCAAGAAGAAGGTTATATGGTAATTTTTCTGGCATAACATATACAAGGGTGGGTACGGTAATGGGTCCCAACCTCAAAGGCAAGACTATCATGCCTATGCCTTGTCAATTGACATTATCGAAACCTCGAATATAATGGAAGAAGCATTAAGAGAAGATGAATCAATATTAATTTTAGGAAATAGATCAATGCTGCATACATTAAGTGTTGAACCAATATCAACAAGAGTGCATCTAATGCCAATGTCGTTAATGTTAACTATGATCATTAAAGGGTCCACTTGTTTCTTCACATCTAGGGGCATAAGTTCTTGCAGATAAAATGTGATATTCGGTGACTCTACACGAATATGAGCCATCAATGCATTAACATCCATCGGCCTAGAAGACACAGGCAAGAGGATCTTATGCAAGGCTTCATGAAGCATACCTTGGTAAACCAAAGCAAACTAAAGCAAGTCCCATAGTGAGATCTTAGCTTGAGTAATGCGGAGTTTCTCGACAAGATCATAATCACTAGGTTCTTTAGTTGTAAGTTTAGGAGCTGAAGGAAGACTTGGTTGAGAAGGTGGTAAAGAAGCAGGTTGATTAGAATTTTATTTATTCTTTCTAGAATTATAAGTATGGGCTACTGCTCTATAAGAGGGAGCCTTAGAAAGATCAAGAGAATCACTATCAAACAAAACACCATTAATAGAACAAATCCTTTTTGGAGAAGGACTAGCTGGAGTCAGGTAAATGACTGGTCTCTTTGGCCTTTGAGGGGCCGCAGACTAGATTACATTTATAGAATCATCGTGCAACTAGTGGAATAATTATTCAAAGAAATATTCTCAACATCTATCCTTGGAGGATCTAATGTGAGTGGAGCTTCATCACTTACTAATACATCATCTCTAAAAGAGAGTGTGTCAGAAAAAAGATGGGAATCATCATTCACAGATGAAACATCTCTAGAAGAGAGTGAATTAGAATAAAGAAGAGATTCACCATTCACTAATGCATCATCTCTAGAAGAGAGTGCATTGGAATTAAAGGTAGATTCATCATTCATAAATGCATCATCTCTAGAAGAGAGTGTATTGGAATGAAGAGAAGGTAGAGTAACATTAAGAAAGATATCAATAATTTCATCTTCTTGCAACAAGATGTCCTACAAAGAAAGGGGAATCTCATGAGAAGGATCAAAGATACAAAGTGACATGGATAATGCCAAGTCACTATCACATGCATGAAATGGAACATCATTAACATTTTGAATATAATTAGATATTTTATTGATAAAAGAAGATATTAAATTTATTTTGAAAATAGTAAGCTAAATATAATGAATAATGAATAAAAAATTTAGTTGATTCAGAGCAGTCTAGGGGTGATAGAACTAAGAAAAATAAAATATCTAGATTTTTGGATTTTTTCGGTATTTTCTAGGTTCTAGTAATTTACATTTTCAGAGGTCTTCATAGCAGAATTTGGGGTCAAAATTTGTGTCGGTCCCTAAAATTCAACTACCAAAGGCATAGTATTTTAGGGACTGAATTATTCCTCTTGGATACCTTTCCAACAGTGTAAACAGTTTTGAATTATGAGCACTGAGTCAAAAGTTATGACCCCACCAAGTTGGGGTAAATAAATTCTTAATTTTTTGAAAAATACTATGATTCACATTGGGTTCACCAAAATGTAGAGAAGGGGGATTCGCTACTCATGAGTCTCTTTATTATCAAGAGATTCCCAAGGGGTGAACTGCCCTAAATTATCTAAAGGAACATAGCGAGAGTTCTAGAATCCAAAGTAAAATCACAAAGATTTTTTGGAAAAACTAACGGGCTCTCAACCAAAGGATGAGAACATGGAATAAGGACAACAGCGTGGCACACTGGAGTCCCAAAGGCACGTTGGTGTCTCATACAGAAAAAAAATTGAGTTTATCATAGAAAACAACAAAGTGATTACTAACAATCAAATTGCTAAGAACTTATAGAATGTGGGAAGGTAACAAAATGTAACAAAACTGAAATGAAGTAAAGTAAAAATGATAAAGTTAAAGAGGATGAGAGATAGAAGAAGCTCACAAAAACCCAAGTAATGAAGCCTCCAACAAATGAATGTCTTCAATACCTGCATACATAAGATCTAGAGAAAAGGTCACTCATCTCTCCTATCTGAACCAGTGGCCGCAACTGGTGGAGAATGTGTGAACCCATCAACGGATGTATGTCTAACTGTGTTGGGGCTGTATAGGGGTTTTCCTCAATCAAACCCCCATTTTGGTGTTCCCACCTCAACACATAGCTAGATAGATAGAGAGAGTGAGAAAAGTAAGAAAATGTGGCATGATAAAAGCAATCCTTGCTCAAGGAGGAGAACCTGTATCATGAAGTAGAGATGCAATCGATAGGGGATGTCTGAAATCCTAGGATGCTTGCAAGCACAAGGTAAGAGAGATATGAGTTGCAAGGATTAAGGAAGCCAAAGGGAGAGAGATAGTTGTGAGAGCCAAGCCAAGAAAGTTGCAAAGGGTGTTGTGAGAGCTTTAGAGGGTTGTGCAAGAAAGATAGCAAGAGAAAGATGGGAGAATGTCCAAGATAGAAGCCAAGAAGGAGAAGAAGGGAAAATGAGTTGAAAATACAAATTTTAAGGAGGGAAAAGAAACTTCTCGAGCCATTACCACCAAAAAAAATAGTTGACAAGTGGTAAACATGCTCGAAAATGGTCATTTGAATGTAGAAATGTCATGGGATGTTAGCGCGACATGCAGACGTTTGTGCAACGTGCTAATGTCTAGACACATCACACTAGAAAACGACAACAATGGGAAAAGCACAAGGCTTAATGCAAAGCTGACACACAAAGGTAGCTGCTAAAAAGGGGTCATGAGCATCCCGAGAAGGGAGAAAAGGCTGATGCAAGGGATAAAATGAGCCTACACATATGCTAAGGGATTCAACACAATAGTGGATACAAGAATGTATGTGAAATTGCAAGGGGTGCAATTTTATGACATTGCACTTCAAATATTAATCATAAGGTCACCTAATCCAAAGTAATGAGGTATTTTGATACAATAAATTCCATTGGTGATGTAGTATAACCTATGGGATTATTGTGGAGTTTGTTTCTTTATACTAGTGGTTTCCACTAGATGTTATTTTGGTACACCTTTCTCTTCTATAGTAATATACTAAACCTTTTTATAAATCCTCATAATATTTAATACCTTAATCCTAAAATCTTTCTCACTCACATTTTTAGCTCATTTGGAATCTAATTGAGTATTGCATCCTCACTCTTTGCACGCTAGATTGGCTACTTTATACAATAAGTTCCCCTTCTAAATGAGGACCTTCATCTATTTATATTTAGGGAATTATTCCTAATGAGAATAAGCTCCTATAATCATCATAATCATCTATTTCTTTTTCTTTTTTAATCTCCTCAACATATGGACTACTCATATCTATGAGTAGAATGGCATATGTACTACATTATTATCACCATGGAATACCAATTATTATTTTAGGAAATTACATACTCCATTAAAATTTTAAAAAAATCCAAATTCAATAAGTTTTTTAATGCATTAAAATAACATTTCATTTATATTGCCTCAAAATACACCTTTCTCTTTATCCCAAAAAACCTACCTCTATATTCCTATAAGTTGCTATAGTACTTGTTTTGATGTCCTAGAACATGATGTTACATATAGGGTATCATATAAGATAGGTTTCCCTATTTTCTAATAAACACTCTTAATCATGATGATTATTCTTATCCCTAAATATACAAGTACATTTCTCATCCATCTATCATGCACTCTTAATTGAATCAACATAAGTTGTTTTTTCCATTTTCATGTTTTTTTCTCTATATTATTCTTGCATGTACTCTATGATCCCTCTATGTCAATTCTAGCACTTTGTGGATTATTTCAACTTTTATATGATGTTTTCTTCCTTTGTAAAGGTAGCCAACTCCTTGAATAATAGAGATCATGGCTCTCTTCTTCTCTAATTCCCCTTCTATCATTATCTACCACAAGATCATGGCTTCCTTTTATTGGTAATTCCTATGAATCTTCTTCTTCTTATTCATCCATGATTATTGCATCTTTTATGGTGTTTTTTCCACCTCTTATAATTAAAATAATGTTTTTTATATTTTGTCACGACTTTCCTTTATAATAAATATTCTTTCTAAATAATCATTTTATAGTTATTCTTCATCTATTAAGAGGTTTTCTTATTTATCCTTATAATTATTGACCTCTATCCTTTGGAATATTCAAGAATTTACAAATTTTTCTTTAGGTATGATTAATTTTTCCCCTCTTAGCACATTTGGTCCAAATAATTCTTCCATATTAGTGGTGATGTTGTCATTCTTATAATATTGTGCTACTTTGATATAGGTAAAGAAATTGTATGTGATGTCATCACAATATCCACATTTTTTTTTTCTCTCCCCTATGCTCATCGAAATAGTTCCTTAGCTCACTCCACTTATAGCATGTTACTTATCTTATTCTTTGTCCTTGGCCTCTACCTCTATCATATTCTCACCTAACATAATTGTGGTAATTATATTGTAATAACCATTTATCTAACTTGTGTATGGTATATCATCTAGGATTTGGAGTGTTTCTTGTATTTGATTTTTAATTTATTAGTTATTTCTCAATTGCAATTATGTTTACCCATGATCCTACATATGAAGTGGTCTTTCTACTAAACCACTAGGTATTTACATCCCCTATGTATGGATTTTTATCTTCACCCCTATAAATACACCAAGGTTCATTATTAGATGCATCACTTAGTTTAAATAATGAGGGAAAATTATTAACATGATGATCATCACATTATACATATTCCAGAGAAAACACTTTTTAACGTACTTTGACTCTATGCAAAGTCTATTATCACAATGAAAAATCTTATTTTCTCTTCTATTATTGCACATCCATTCCTTACATTGACTTTAGTTGAGTAATAGGTGCATTAGTTTTTTTCTTTCTAGATGGGTAACACCTATTTCTAATTCTCTCCTTAAGCTAATTTTTTAATTTAATTTTTAGTTGTTCCAATTTTAACTTATTTGAAAAAAAAATCTCCCCCCCTCTCATTGTCCCTTATTTACAATTGTTCTTCGATTCTAGAGGATAAATCCATCACCTCTATACATATTTAAAAAATACTACCATCTAAGGAAACTTTGATTATAGGTAATACTAAAGAGACAAACCATTCTACCCTTTGCTTCTCAAAGAGTGGCTTTTATAATTTTATAAAATCTCCTTTGAACCATTGATCAAATTATCTTATCATCTAACCCTTATCTTTTAACATATCCCTTATCTTCCTCACTCTCTAAAGGGATTTTGGGGGATAAACATTACTTAAAAGCTATTCATTTACCTCAACCCATTCTTTATCATGTAGTGATAATTACTCCATGTACCATTTAAGGTCATCATCCTGAATGGTTACCACATAATCATACTTTGTATCTATAATATTCTATTGTTCAAAATTTTCATATTGTAAAGATTTTCTCTAAATTCTATCATTCCCTTACAATTTTAATAAGGTCCTAACAATACACCCAAAATATTTACAAGAGGGATCTTAGATGAAATTTATGTGTCTATTCTCTTTTATGTTATATTTATGCCCTAATATAAATGATAAGAAAATGATTATAACTCATGTGATGGATTACAAAATAGTATAGTGGAATATAGAATCAATAAATCAAAATATAAACCTACACATTCATCTCATACACATACCATATAGTGTAAACCATTACATATGTATCATACTAAATTGTGATATACAATAATTAGTCTCTCAATATGTCTTCACTCCTTATACAATATAACTCTCACTATCCTCTCAATTGCATATCATATCTCATGTTTTTCTTTGTTTCTCTTTGTTGCCTTCTCTCTCTCACTTACTTATATTATGTTCTTCTATTTGTTACCTGTTATATCATATTATGTGGTGCATATATATGGATGATTAAGTATAGTGGCATGCCCCTCTTCATTGGTGTGCATTGTTTATGTACCAAAGGTTGGTTGTGTGTACTACACTTAACTTGCATCTTTTATGAAATAGGTGGATTAGCCCTACAAAAAGGTTATTTTTATTCACACATTTGGATAATCCATCCAATCTTAATTCATCCTATTGTCTTTGGACCTTAGGGCCCTATAACTTCAATGTTAATTAGGGTGCAAGATTTGTACTTTTTTGTATTGTCATTTCTAGATCTTTGTAGGATTTATATCCCTATTTATTACTATTTCATTGCTATATATTTTGTCCTAGAATTTATGTTTTATTTTCCCTTGGCTACCCTTTAGAGCCTCATTTCAAATTTGAATTGGAATACTATTCTAATCTATATCTATTTATACCTCATTTCCACATCACTAATTTATTATTTTTTAGAATTTTGGGCTATTAGTGTATAGTTTTGTAAACACTATACCAACAACCCTTGGATTGAGCTCTATTATGGTATCATGGAATTTCATGCTATTTTAAAAAAGAAAAATATGAGGGATTAGGGCACTTAGATCTAGAAATAATGACGGGGAATATAACTTTGGTGTTGCTTTGACATCTTTCACCTCTATTTTAAAAATATATCTTTTCTATTTAGATGTCATCTCAATATTTGAATATTGTTTGATTCATGAGTAGGTTGATATTGTAGCTCTAGACCATTTTCATGCAACAAAAATCCATTATGTAACTCATTGATTTTATTTTATTAACTATGCATTTAAATTATTCAAATTGATTCACCTCAAATTATGCCTTTCTTTGGTTGTCAAGGATTGATAATATTTTAAAATATCTAGGTGAAATCCTTGTATTAGTAGAGTCTTCTAATCATAGTACAAATCCCTTGATAGGATTGATTTTATAATCATGAAATTAATCAAGGATAACACACTTTACTTGTGCAAATACTCTTAATGAAGGCATGGATTTAGTTTATTTTTTGTGCTCTAAATTGAAAGATTCCTATAATGAATGCAAATGATTTAATGGTTTTTGGATATGTAATGAATGTACATTGAATGCCTTTAAATCCAAGGACATAACAATTAATCACATGAAAAATTAAGAAATTTACCTATGACATTAGGGTTCAACTTTGTGGGTGTAATATTGATCATACACCCATAGGATTGATCTATGACATAAAAACAATAATATTTAGGCTAAGAACAAAGTTATGTATATGGGAGGAAATAATAGGTGAAAAAAATGCTAGTATATGAGAATGTATATAAATGAAGAAAAGTGAAGGATGGAGAAATGGGTTTGATTTTGCACAAGATTACATAATTTATCACTACACAATTATTTCATCAAAATGGATCGAAGATTGAATAATAATTAACATGGATATCCAAATTTCACCATCACAATTATGTTCAATCCCTTCATAGATAAAGTCTCCCAATTTTTATCAATTTCCTAAAAAACTATGTAATTGAATTCTACAAAACAACACTAAATTTGACATGTGGTTGAATCCTATAAACAACACAAAATTTGACTTAAAACCTATGAAATTGAACTTGATAAAACAACGCATAATGCTCAAGGCTTCTAAATTGAAAACCTAACCACACGTGCTAATATCAAATAATGTAAAAAGAAGCCACCCTTTTTGGATGATGCCTAGTCCACTTGGACGACCCTACAATATATGATTGACATGACTAGTCAACTTTTTTTCATAAAATATCACATAATTTGACATTCACTAGAATCTATAATGTACCAGCCTGCATCAAAAAAAACATATAATGACTCAAAAACTACAAAATTGACCCTGATAAAGCAAGTCTAGATCAAAACCCTAACTGCACATGCTGATATTAAAAGATATAAATGGAAGCTACCCTTTTTAGGTTATGTCTAGTCCATTTCCAAAGCCCCAACCACCATACGTCATTGACCAGAAAATATAGTGTTCTGCAAATGGATTGTTCCTGTCGACCCACCACATGGATCTTCAGAAATCACTGCTCTTTCTTTATCGTACTCAGAAGAAAATGGAAGCTTAAAGCAAATTCTGTACGTTATCTTTCTTTATCATGCCTGCTGTCTTCGTTTGGCCAAAACTAGTTTAAGCCTGTGGAGTGAAAATGGTGTACCATCTTCTGGAATCTGTTTCTTTTATTAAGGAAATATATTTTGTCTGGTTGTTTCTTGGCCATGTCTCTGATTTGATTCTTCATACTGTTTTTGTTTTTGAAGATGATGATTGTATTCTTTCATTATTGGTTTTAATATATAGTCTTTTCAGATATGATGTTTCTACAGTAAGCGAGTTTTTTTTAGATGTGTGAGATTTTTTTGTCAATTTTTAGATCGTATTTCATAATTCGTTATCAAGATGAAGAAAACCATATCATATAAAATCTTACAGAGTTTTAGAAAAAACTCTCTTATATGATATAATTTTTGAGTCACAATATGATAATTAAGTTTTGTAATTAATTTAAAATAATTTCAGAGATGTCTAATGATTGTATAAGAAAGAAGGGAAAGTTATTATAAATTATTAATATTGATAATCATTCTGGATATTTAATCATATAAAAGAATAATTCACAATTTTCTTTTAAACTATATATCATTTCAATAACAATATATTTGCTTCAAAATAATAAGTGCATTATATAGTAAACACATAAAAGGTATGAATTTCAAAAATAAAAAATTAAAGATTTATCTATTTGTTTGGCCACACTTGTTATGTACACCATCACTTCTTAAATACATTGGAATGCTTGATATTTTATATCACAATTCATTTTTATACAATATGTTTTTAGTGGTACAACTACATACTCCAACATTTGAGAAGCTAAAAACTCTATAAAATAGAAAGTAGATTTTAAATAAATTTGATGATATTTTTTACCTTATTAATTTTATTAATAGCTCTTTAAAATATCTCATCTTCTTTAATCTTTAAAGAAAGATAAGTATGATTTGTAGAAGAGACAAAGGTAACAAATATTGTAGTACAACAAGGTTATTTCCCTTCACATTAGAACTACTTTCCTTTTATAAAATGATGACATTAACAATAAAATCATTTACAAATAAATACAAGATCTAATAATATTTATAATAAGAATTTAGGAAAATAATCTATAATTTATGTTTTTAAGATAATTATATTTTA
This sequence comes from Sequoia sempervirens, assembly GCA_007258455.2. NCBI lineage: Eukaryota > Viridiplantae > Streptophyta > Pinopsida > Cupressales > Cupressaceae > Sequoia > Sequoia sempervirens. The sequence goes on along the minus strand of VDFB02270651.1, from coordinate 281,590,590 downwards.
TTATTAAATTTATGTTATTAAATTAAACGAGTTTTAAAATTTAAAGCTATTCTTTTTAAATTAAATGTGTGTGTGTGTGTGTATATATATATATATAGTAAAGGTGGGATTTTGAAAAGGTTTATCCATTTGATAGCTAAAAGATAGTAGGATAAAATCAAGAAGCTAAGACCACCTCCTTAATATATAATTTGGCACCACTTAAATCCAAAATGCGTGTTAAATCCTTTTATTTAATTTAAATGAAAGATGGAATTCACTCCTTAGATTATTAGACATCATGAATTCTAAGTAGAACTCTAAAATTAAAATTTAGAAATATCTAAGATAATTCCATTTTATTATTTTGATATTAGCTTGCTTGCAATGTGATGCATTCAAAATGTTGAGTATAAAAGAGATAAGAAACATTATTTAAGATTAAAAAGAAAAATCTTAGATAAAAGAAAATTAGTTATTTACTATTGATTCAAAAGAAATAAATGCCAAATTTATATTTTTAAATTTTTATCTTATTCATTTAGTTTCCTTAAATAATCATTAAAAAATGATATGATGAATTTCAATGGTAGTTTAACCATACCCATTCTCTCCATGGTATTTGGAAAGTGTTATATGTAAGCTTGAGAAAAAAATAGTAATTTCTTAGAGTTCATAAAATTTATCATCTCCTTCATTGTTACCTTGGAAGGGTCCACTACTTTTCTCATATACTTGGTTAGTAATTAAGTAGCATATAGCTTCTTGCTCTTTCAATTTCTTTATGTAATCTTTTTTTAATTTTTAATTAATTTATTTATTTTACACTGTAAGAATTGGGTAGCACCCTATAGACTATAGTGTGATTGGTATTTTTTTTCATCTAATTAGTGATGGTGGTGTAACATGCCCTCTAGTACCATAGGGGATAGGGGGAGACTGGATCTCATGACCTCTTTCCTTTAGCCAATTAATCCAGGGGCCCCGTCCCTTTATTTTCCATTTATTATTATCAACCTAATCAAAGCATTATTTGAGATTTGATTCAATTTTATATTTGTTATTATAATTAATTTCATCTCTCAATTTTTATATATAAAATATATTTATAGCCTTATTGACCTAACATTGCGTGAAGTGGTATTTTTGAAAAACATAAATTGTTGATAATATCTTACTAAATTGTTTTGAAAAATATAAATATACTATATCAAAAGTAGTTGAGAAATTCAACGAATTTACATGGGAATTTTGATTAAAACAAAATTTAGAAGTATACATAATTGTTTGTGTGTATAGAATTAGTCTTCATACAAATATTTGCAATACCAAAAAATTTGTTAACCTAATGTTGATATTGACCTCTCTAAGGATAAATATATTTTTATCATTAGAATTGAATTTGTAAAAATTACAAGATGTTCATTCATATAAAAACTTAACATGGTTGAAAATCTATGTCGAACACCATTATATCGTTATCTACAAATTTACTATTTGTTAGCTATAGATAGTGTGTTATAATTGATTCAACAATTATTTTTTATAAGGTTCAATGTTATAGATTCAAAAGGCATGGAAAGTTATATCTTTTCTTATGGGTTATTCATGCATGAATAGAATATGCTTGAATCAAACTATACCCAACCGCCACACATAAATCTACAAATGTTAGTTTTTCACTTAAGGTTAAAACATCCATAAATAATTTTATAGCTAAAGCGCTTGCATATATGATAATGTTAGAAAATCTTGTAGTATTCATCTATAACAATGTTAAAGGAATGAACAAATATAAAAGAAAAAGGGAAGAAACAAGTTTCAGATGATACAAAGGGGCCTAGTTCTAGAATACGTGGAAGCATAAATAAATCCTTTGAGGAGGAGAAGAGTGAGCTACTGGACTTGGTCAATTTTTCATAATATTTTTTATAACCAAGAGTTAGAGGTAGTTGATATCCTAGAAAATATGAAGTAGTTGTTGTTGGTTATTTTTCTTTTTGTTGGGATATTGGTTGGTTGTGTCTTTCTATTTTTGTAATTTTTTGATGTAAAGGTTTTGGGCCCCTTCAAAACCTATTTTTCTTGCTAATAAAAAAAAATGTTAAAATTTTACTTATTATCCACTTCCACTTAAATATAAAATGAACATGGTAGATGTGTATTTGGAAAGAATGATTTTATTGCTATCTTGAAAACCCAAAAATCCTTATTGAATAAAATTGACATATTTCTTGAGGAAATATGTAAAAGGAAGAGTTTGTTTAACTAATTAGGCCATTTCTCGCAATTTCCCGCTCTCTGCAATTTCAAAATTTTCTACTTCCTTTGAGGTTTTGGTTATGGTGCTTGCAAGTGGGGGGGGGCGGCACAAGCTTCCCCATCCAAAGTCATCACTTCTATGTCAACTAAGGCCAATGCAAATGAGCCCATGGCATTGTCTTTTGTGAAGATTCTTGGTTGGAATATTGAGAAGGCCCTAGTGTCCCCCCCATTTTCTCTTGATTCCTTCTCAAAAGAGGACCCCACTTCCTATATTGATAAATTAGTGAGTGCTAGATCTCCATCCATGGAGAAATGTAGGTTTTTGGCTAGACTTCGATGGATTTTTGTGCAATGGAATGGTTGGAATTTTTCATCCTTGATGATCTAATGGATGAAGCAATTGTTGGTCTTCAACTCTCCCTTGTTGGTAATTTTCTTCCCTTTCATGCCAACATTGATCAAGTTATGAAGTGGGTGAAAGTAGTTTGGAAGCTCAAGGGTAGTGTTAGTATAAGTGATATGGAAAATGGCCTATTTATTTTTAGCTTCATGGTTTATGAAGATTTGATAAAGATTCTTACATGAGGTCCTTGATCTTTTGGTAAAGACCTTAAGAATTTTCTCTCCTTAAGAAAATGAAAGCTAGTGTTTGACTTGTCAACTAATCTTAGTTCAATGGCTCCTACTTAGATACGCCTTCCTAGACTCCCTCTATTATTGTGGAGTTTCAAAATATTTCAAGGAATCACTAACTCCTTTAGACATCTTCTTGTTGTTGATAAAGTTACTCAACAAAATTCTAGATTGGTATTTGCAAGAATTTGTATTAATGTGGTTGTCAACACGGTTCTTCCTTCCAATATTACTCTGAAATCAAGATTTTTTCTATGGAGCCAAGCCATATAATATGAAAATGCTAAAATATTTTGTTAGACCTACAAGAGATTTGGACATTTAAGTGTAGCTTGTAATAAAAAACCTTTGACAAAAATTAAAATGATGATTGATGAACAACATAAGGAAGATCTGAAGTCCCAAGAATTAGAGATATAATTTTCTAATAAGGATGGATTTTCGAAGTAGAATGATCTGATAGGGAAGAAAAGGGAGGAAACCTTGGAAAGGGAATATGATAAATCTAATATTGAAATAATAATCATTTGGAAATAATAAATGATAATACAAGAGAAATAGATGTTAAGGATGGTAAGAAAGAGTTTATTCAGAAAGGTATGGAAGGAATGAGAAAAGAGAATGAAAGAGCTCATTTGAACCTAATCCTAGTTTAGTTGTGCAATAGATTATTCTTACTCCACAAAAAGTTGAGATGAATAGGAAGGGATATAATGGATCTACCCTCACAATATGTAATGGGGATATAGAAGATGGAGAAACTACTACAAATAGAAAGGAAGTTCAACAAGATAAAGTCTTTATGGCCCCTAATGAGAAGGATTCTAATATGGAGGATGAAGCTCTTAATAACTTTCCTAGATTTCCTAGTAAATATTTCTAGGAATCCCTCTCATTGTTGGGATTTGGTGCTAGTAACGCTCAATCTCCTCCTAAGAAGTCATTTGAATGTACTTTGGATGAAGAGTAGACTAAATTCAATGAAAATTTTAAAAATAAGAAAAAATAAACAAGGTATACCTTCCCAAAGGGAAACTCGAGTTTGAGATATTGCAAGGGACGTTAATTCTAGGAAATAGAAAAATATGGATAGCCTTTAGGAAAAAAAATAGAATAAATGAGACGATCTAGAGGCCTTTGTCTTCTAATGTCAATATCAAAGTGGTATTGACTGTTCCTTTCTTAGTTATCAAGATTATTTCATGGAATATTAGAGGTTTGAATAACCCTTTAAGGTATCATCTTATAAAGAGTTGTTTAGTTGTAGTCTTAAAATTGATATTCTACTTGAATCCAAGGAACCAAGATGCAACAATCTACTTTTGACTAGATTGTTAAAAATATTTGGCATTTTTCTAACTATTGTGTTACTAATATAGAAGGGGCTTCTGGTGGGATAACTACTTTGTGGAATCCTGATAGATTTAAAGGTGTCAAAGGGTATCACTACAAAATAGTTTGATGACCAATACATATGAAATATTTATATACCTTTGCGAAATGGACCCTGATTAATATTTATGCTCTGAATTCTAGGGTTGCGAGGGTTCACCTTTGGGATTCCTTATCCTCTCTCATCTCTAGTAGATAGATGGAATGTTGGATGTTTGGTGGAGATTATAATGCTCAACTGTTCCCCTCTAAAAATTAGGAGGTTTGGATGATTTCTCTAATAGTATGGTGGATTTGGCCGACTTTCTTTCTTTTGTGGGGCTAATAGATATCAAGTTACAAGGATCTCTATTTACCTGGCCTAATAAGAGATAGGGTAATAATCATATTCAAGTTAAACTGGATAGGTTTTTGATATCCAATAATTGGAACATTCTCCCTAAACTTTCTTTATCTGCTTTTCCTAGAACGGGCTCAAATAATTACACTATTCTTCTAAATTGGGATGAGGATGTGACTAATGATCCCTATCCTTTCAAGTATGAAATTATATGGAATTCTCACCTAGAATTCAAATATTTAGATGTGTTTTGATGAAAAATGGGTCCTAGGTCCAACACATAGAACAATATGATCAATTCTTGTCTTTAAAAAACATCAGGATGCAAATCGAGGTATTTAGATTGACTTTCAACAAAGAAGGTGAGTCAATAAGACCTTGATATGATTCTTTAGGGTCTTGGAAATGAATTGAAATTGGATTTCTTATATTAAACTAATTAAACTATATGCCCTAATATTAAAATACTAGGTTTCAAAAACTAGGAAGTTACTATAATAGAAAATTTGACACCAGATCTAGGCTGAGAAAGACATTGTGCACTTGTGATATAAATTTCAGCTAAATTTCTGAGGATGTTTCCTTTGGGGGCACCACAGTCCTTTTAGTTATTTTTTTGGATTTGCTTTAAGATTCCTCAAGTGTTAGATCTGAGCTTTCTATTTCCATTTGCAACCTTGTCGGATCGCTACTAGATATTTCTATAAGTGAGTTTATGTGAGTTGTCAAGGTGTAGGATTTCAAATGCAACAAAAAATAATTGACCTTCAATCTTCCTTCAATCTTCTTTAGACTTGAAACCTGTACATTCAAATAGAAAAGAAAGGGTGTGTCATTTAGGGGCTTGCCTCAGTCAAACCTCGTGTAAGTGTTTCCAATTCCACAATGGAAATATTAATGATAAATAGATAAATAAAAGGGAGGAATGATGAAATCATAAAGTGATGTAACTCACCACCCTTCAATGGATTCCTTGAAGGACTGAAGTCATACACATCACTTCAAGGTCTTAGATCTTGCTTGCTTGATTGGATTGAATGGCTTGAATTGCTTTGGAAACTGACAACAAGGGTTATCCTTCACACAACAATGATAACATAAACACACATGAACTTACATACACTTTGACATGATGTTGCATCTTGAATTGATACAATAAATCTCTAGTGGTTGCTCTTGACTTGCTAGATAATTCTCTTGATAATATTTCTTTCTCTTGAATCTCAAATTTTTCCACTTAATGTTCAAATGATGCAATAACTAGGTATTTACATGTTATTATTCTAACTTCCCAAAAAATAAATCTTGATGGTCAAATTTAGATATTTGAATTTCAAATAATAAAATTCCACCTTCGATATATTTGAATTTGGAGCCAAAATATGCCCGAGCATAGGTACCCTAGGTGCGAGTGCCCCAACCCTATTTTGGGGAGTTTAAAGAGTCAAGAGAAAAGTATTAAATGAGAGCATTTGTTTTATGCTTGTAAATTGTCAAAATAAAATAAAAATTGTGTCATAAAATGAATAATTTAGGATATTAATGCTTAATTAAGTCCAATAACTTAGGAGGGAGAAAAACATAGTGTGAAATTGTCATGGGTGATAACTTATGATGCTACATTTAGCCCCCACTTTAGTGAGAGTATGAACTTACGCTCAAACTCACACTAAAGTAGAAAAATATATATCAAGAGGGATTCAAGTGTACAAATTTTGAAGAGATAGGATGACTAAGGATCTAGGGAGGAAGCCAAGCCCCTAGGATCCAAGATCCCATGACAAACCAACATAGGCATAAAGGAACACATATATATGAAATGCAGCAAGACAACATACACAAACATACATGTTAGAAAACACAAAGCATACACGATGAAAACACATGACATAACATAACATATAAACAACAACAAAAATGAACATAAACATGATGTAGACACGTCAAAAACATGAAGAAGACACACAAAATACTCATAACAAAACACAAGGTTAGTACTAAAATATTCAAGTCAATAAGGTAAAGAGACCTCAATCTTAAATTGTCTCAAATACCAAACATCATCCATCGAATGTGCTATCAAAATAAAATGATGCTCTCACAAGGATGTAAAATCACACATGAGCCACATGAATCCATTGGAAAGAAAGTTGTGTTATTCTAAGTGGCCATGTTAAAAAGGGTTGCTGAAGTTCATGACCCAACAAGATCCATTATGCTAAATCCATGAACTATCTTGCAAAAATCTTGCTTCAAGGAGCACATAAAACTCACCTCAGGGGGTGCAACAAAAAACACCTCAATGGGTGCAATAAAACTCACCTTAGAGGGTTCCATAAAACTCACCTCAAGGGGTGCAACAAAACTCACCTCATGGGTTGCAACAAAAATCACCTCAGGGGGTGCCACAAAAATCACCTTAGGGGGTGCAACAAAACTCACCTTAGGGGGTGCAACAAAACTCACATCAGGGGGTAGATAAAGCTCAACATCTCAATGGATAAAATGATAACCATGCCTTAGGAGGAATTATAAACAACAACACCACCAAAAGGGGGTATGTCAATAGGTCAAACATCACAAGACGAAATGGATAGGGGTAATATATGCCCCCCCTTAAAATGTCAAAATACTTGCTATATTGGTATTTTAGGAGAAAGAGGGGAAGAGAGGATCCTTGAAAAGAATGTACACCTCCAAAAACTAGTTATCCTTTCCCCCAAATGTAAAGACAAGGAAAACCACACTAATGACTATCATGTTGCTTTCGTAAAAAATATAGTTACACTTAAGATTGTACCACCATAAATGGAAATGAGAAAAACGCATAAAGCTACAAATGCCACATAGTGATGAAAAACATGATAGGATTTCAGATCATTATTGATTAGAGGAATTAGGTGCATCAACACATGGAAGAGCACCACAATAATTAATTTATTGTATTTTTATTACTAAAGGCCTTATATTCATTGGTAGAATATGAACAAAATGATTTTTTGTTGTAGAATTTATTTCATGTTCATGGAGGAAGAGCAATCAGGAGGGCTTTGAGAATCCTTGAAAAGATATTCTCTTGATTAATAGTAGGGGACATTTCTCTCTCTTATGAAAGAAAGCTTGCTTTCTTATCAAAAGATGTCATAGACATAGTAGATGATAAAGAAAAAGATGAAGATGGAGGTGAAGGTTGGAAACCTAGACCCTCCTTGGAAAATTATAGTATAGACTTCACTTGATTCCTATCATTTTGTTCCATTTTTTTATTACATCCATGTTTAGAAATAATTTTGTATCCAAGACCATATAGCATGATTATAGCTCAAATGAAGAGATTTTATTCTTCTAAGAAATATTGTCTTCTTCACGAGCACCCAAATCCTTTTTAAGTTTTTAGTTATGCATCTTCCTTCCATGAGGGATAGGAGTTGAAAAGCCCCCATCACCTCCATGGGGTGATGTTGTCGATGTAGAACCAAGTTGAGCAAATGAAACACAAGGCTATTTTGGTTTAGATTGTGATATTTTGTACTCTCCCATAAAGGAGGGTGTAAAATATAATGAACCCCAATCATTGTCTAAGAGTTTTGTTGTAGGTGAAATACAATTAGGGTTACCATCAACTTGTATAGTTTCTACCTTTTAAGGTGGAATCAATGTATTAAGAGAGTTGGAAGTATTATGTTTGGCTTTGGCTTGTAACTTATAACTCTCTTCACTTGCTTTAACCGTGTATATCTTGTTGTTATATCCATACTTCATCTCATAGTGAAGAGTAGATGAGACTCCCTTCACGGAATGAATCCATGGTCTTCCTAGGAGAAGGTTGTATGAAAGAGGTTCTGGCATGATATGGACAAGAGTAGGAAAAACCACAGGTTCAACCTCAATGGGTAATATGATTATTCCTAATGTTTTCTTATTAACATTATCAAATCCACAAATATTAATATCTATGGGTTTTATAATATTCTTTTCCACACCAATTTTATCTAGGAGGTCAATGCTACAAACATTAATACCCACTCCATTATCAATGAGAGTATGCCTAACTTCAATTTCATTAATGATCACCTTTATCATTAAGGCATCATGTTTATTTTGGACATCAAGTGAGGGTAATTCATGTTGAGGGAATGTAATATCCAAAATTTTCACTTGAATACAATAAAATAAGGCAACTACATCATTTGGTTTAACAAAAGATGGGACATTAGTATTCTACAAAACTTCTTGGAGCATCCTATGTATATAGGTGATATTTGAATCAAATCCCAAAGGGATGTTTTTTGGAGTATGAAGAAGTTGCTCAACAAGATCATACTCTCTACCACTATGCTGATGAATATTAAATGTGTGAACAATTGTGTGATAACTCAGTTTCTGCGACACATGCTTACTAGTGAGTTGTCTTGCAAAGTTCAAGATACTGCCAGGGGGTTTCGAAAGTCTTATAATGGGAGGTGAACCAATTGTTACTTTTGCATTCATAACCTCAACTAAGTTATCTACTTTTTGATGGCATTCTATTAAGGGGTGATCTAATGTCATCTTAGCATCTTCATCTATGTTGTCTATATTACTGTTCATTGAAAGAAATATATCAATGATTTCATCCTCCTATGTCACAATATCTTCCCAAGTACGATAAGTATTGCGAGAGAAACAAACAATATTTTCATGACACTTAACGATTAAATCCTCTAATACCACGGTACCTTCCTCACAAATGGGTGAGGTATTGGGAGAAGAATAACTATGATTGTTATGATTGTACATGATTGCATACTCTTACACCAAAGTGTTCTCACAAGCAAGGAACATGTTGGTAGGTGAAAGAAGATTAGGTAGAGTGACATTAAGAAATACGTCAATGATTTAATTTTCTTGTGTTAAGATACTCTCACAATTAGGAGGAATATTATGAGAATAACTACTATGATTACCATGAGTATCAGTGATTGCATTTGTTGGAAAGTTAGAAGCTTTGGTGGATGAACTAAGTAAGATGAAGTTCCCAAGGGAATCATCTAACATGTCAAAGTCATCAAAACTAAAGGGTTTGGTAAATATATAATGTGCTTCTGGAAAGATATCTAACATTCAATTAGATTACTATGCTTTCTCCAAGATTAATTAATAAATTTAAAATTCAAATGGTGTCTATGCTTGTTAAGGCAACCTAGGATTGAAAAAAAACTTACAAACCTATTACAGACACAGATTTGGAAATCAAACTCTAGATTTGCAAACTAGCAGTAGGTATGCTTCTGCACCTACAATTTTAGGCAAATTTGGTAGGACAGAGGCACCTAGGGTGCCTATGTCCCAATTAGGGATTTTTCTAAAATTTCAATTTTAGAGGCAGAGGTTACAAGAAGTGATTGTGTGATAGCATGCAAACCCTAGTTTTGAATTGAATTTGTTTTTATTTTATAAGTTTCCCAATTTTACAATGTAATGTTGCAACCTATGGTTTTCAAAATTTTCAAAAATGAAATGAAATTTATCCCAATTATGCAATGTTTTAGAAAATACATGCAATGCACCTACAAATCCGATAAGTTCCAGTAGTAAAATAGAATTTTTTTTCACAAATTTGCAATGAGCTAAGAAAAGTAACACTATCTTTTCAAATCTAACACTAATTTTGTAATTGAAAAACCCAAACCAAAAATTAGACAACATAAATAGGATGAGAGCACAAAAATAGAAATCTGAGCAAAATTTGAGCTAAAACTAGCACTAAAAGAGGCACCTAGGGTGCCTATGTCCTAGATAGGGCCTTGGAAAATTCAAATTTTGACTATCTTTATTACTATCTAAGGTTCTGATATCTATATGCAAATAGGTTTGAAAGTGAATAGTTTTCTAGATTTTGTCAAATTTATTATTGTAAACTTTAAAATGCAAATATGTAACATTGAAAATGTTTGAATAGTAAATGGAAATATTGAATGAAAATTTCAAATCTAATATGAACTATTTGACTATTTGAAGATGTAAAATTCTAAAAATAATGATTTGATACAATTTTGAAAGGAAACTATCCAAATTTTCACTTTTTGGACCTCAATAAAAGATGCAATTTGAATATAATGAACAATTTCAGATTTTAATGACCTAATGAATGCAATTTGAATATAATTCTAATTTAAGATGACTGAAACAAACCCTATTACAATTTACAATGTAATATGATATGCAATATTTTTTGTATCTTTATGTCTTTTGTAATGCAAAAATTAAACCCTAAATGAGAAATGCAAAGAAATGTAAAGAAAAACCTAGATCTAGGATGAATTATTAAAGAATTTTGAAGGTTTATGATCTAATAATGTTGGGTTCACCAATTTTTTTAATGAAAATGGATCCTAGGTCCAATATATAGAAAACTGGGGTCAAATCAAGGTGATTAGATTGACTTTCAACCTTGAAGGTGAGCCAATAAAACTTGGATTTTCCTCCTTTAGGGTCTTGAAAATGAATTTGAATTGGATTACTTATATTAACCTAATTAAACTACATGCCTTAATATGAAAATGTAAGGTTTCAAAAACTAGGAAACTATAACAGAAATTATTCTAACACCAGATCTAGGCTGAGAAGGACACTGTGCAGGTCTGTCATATAAATTTGAGTTAAATTTCCAAGGACATATCCTTTGGGGTGCCACTTTCCTTGTAGGCATTTTTTGGATCTACCTTCGCAGTCCTCAAGTGTCAAATATGAGCTTCTGATTTCTATCTACAAGCTTTTCATATCACTGCCGGATATTTCTGTGAGTTTTCGTGAGTTGCCAAGGTGTAGGGTTTTGAATGCAACAAAAATAATTGACCTTCAGTATTCCTTCAATCTTCTTTAGACTTGAAATCTACACATTCAAAGAGAGAAGAAAGGTTGTTCCATTTAGGGGCTTTCCTCAGTCAAACCCCGTGTAAGTGTTTCCACTTGCACAATGACAATGCCAATGATAAATGGACAAATGAAAGGAAGGAATGATGAAATCACAAAAAGCTACAAATCACCACCCTTCAATGGATTCCTTGAAGCATTAAATTCATACACACCACCTCAAGGTATTGTATCTTTCTTGCTTTATTGTATTGAATGGATTGAATTGTTTTGGAGACCTACAATAAGGGTTAGCCTCAACAAAACAATGATAACATAAACACACATGAAATCAAATACACTTTGACACGATGTTGGATCTTGAATTGCTGAAATAAATCTCTAATGGTTACTCTTGACTTGTTGGATAATTCCCTTGATAATATTTCTTGCTCTTGATTCTCAAATTTTCCACTTAATGGTCAAATGATGCAATAACTAGGTATTTATACATTATTATTCTAATTTCCCAAAAATTAAATCTCGATGGCCAACTTTAGATATATGAATTTCAAATATTAAAATTTCACCTCCGATATATTTGAATTTGAAGCCAAAATAGGGGGACATAAGCAGCATAGGCGCTAGTGTCCCAACCCTATTTTGGGGAGTTTAAAGAGTCAGAGGAAAATTATTAAATGAGATCATTTGTTTTATGCTTGCAAATTTTTGGAAAGTGTTTTAAATTGGGACACATAATGCATAATTTAGGAGATTAAGTGCCTAATTAGGTCCAATAACTTAGGAGCCTGGAGCAAAACATAGTGTAAAATTTTTGTGGGTGACAATTTATGATTCTAAAGGATGAAAGTTAATGGAAAATTCCTTGTTATGGTACTCTAATGTATTGTCTAGCTCATAAACTTAAAAGGGTAAAAGAAAAAGTTAAAGGTTGTAATAATATTTCTTTTGGTAATATATTCAACACTAAGAAGACCATTATTATAGACCTTAAGGAGATCCAAGGAAGAATGGAAGAAGGAAATAATGATATGGATATTTGCACTAAAGATCATCAATTATGCAGTGAATGGTCCAAGTTGTCAAAGATGGAGGAAATATTCTGGAAACAAAGATCTAGGATCCAATGGTTAACTGAGAGAGACAAGAATACTAAATTCTTCCATCAATCTACAATGAAACATAGAAGTAGGAACATAATAAGATATCTCATTAAAGAAGATGGTACTATACTGTCAGAGGGGAATGAGATTGTTGTTGATGTTGTTTCCTTCTTTAAAGAAACTCTACTTGACTTCAATCTTGACTTCTTTGGTTTAGAAGAGCTCATTGATGTTATTCCTAATATTTTAATCTACTAGGATCTCTTGGACTTGGGGAAAACTGTCATGCTACAAGAAGTCAAAAGTGTGGTGTTCTCTTTTGGTATGTATAAGGCTCTTGAACCTGATGGGTTTCCTCTTGCTTCTTTCAAGACTTATGGGATGTTATTTCCACAAACCTTCTAAATGTTGCTAGGGACTTTTTAGATTAGGTAGAATGCTAAATTAGTTAAATTTCACCTTTATAGTACTTATTCCTAAGAAATAAGATGCTTCCTCACTACAAGACTATAGACCTATAAGTTTATGTAGTATCGTTTACAAGATCTCTAAAATAATGGTAAATAGGTTTAAGCTATAATATATAAATTGATTTCACATAATAAAAAGGTATTTATCAAAGGAAGATAAATTTTGTATGTTCTATTATCCACTCACAAATATATACACTAAATGGATTTTAGTAAAAAATTCAAGTACGATCTTAAAATTGGATATATCTAAGGTGTATGACATAGTTTCTTGACATTTTCTTTTGGTTGTTCTTCAAAATTTTAGGTTCAAAAGTATATTTCTAAAGTTGATTAAGGCCTATGTTACTACATCAAAGTGCTTTGTGATGGTTAATAGAGTCCCTAGGGGATACTCGTCTTGTGGCAGAGGGATTAGATAAGGTGATCCTCTCTCTTGATACCTATTTATTATCTTAGTGGAAATTCTTGGAAGGAACCTCCAGAAGAGTCTTGAATTGAGATTAATTAAAAGGGTTAAAGCTACCTCTTCTTTGCCTTTGGCTTCTCACTAGAAGTTTGTGGATGACACTATCCTTTTTGGGAAAGCTTAGGTGGTTGAGGTGGGATATTGGAAGTCTATTCTTAAAGATTGTACCAAGGCTTTAGAGAAACACATCAATTATGATAAAGTACATTTTACTTATTCAATTTGGATCAATTGATTAAGGACAGAGTTATGAGGATTATAGGTTTCCAAATAACTATTCTTTCATAAACCTATCTTGGTATCCCTCTCATCTCTAAGAAGCCTCCAAATAACTATTGGAATAGTATCATAGAAAGGGTTTAAAAGAAATTGGTTAGTTGGAAAGGAAAACTCCTTAGTATGGAAAGAAAACTAAAACTCCTTAAGGCTTCACTCCAAAACATCCTGGTTTACTATATTTCTTTATTCAAGATCCCTGCTTTCATTGTGGATAAATTGAACAAATCCAGAGAAAGTTCCTTTGGAATGAAACTGAAGAACATTTGATAATTTCACTTGTAATATGGGAAAAATTTTGCATACCTAAAATTTTTGGGGTAATGGGTATTAGAAGGCTCAAGATGTTTAATAAGGCCCTTCTTATCAAAATAGGATGGAATTTCTGAGAAGGAACTTAAGATTGGGGGGCTATTTTGAAAGCTAAATATCTTTTAATGAAGAACATGGGACTTTCCTTTCTTCCTCTTTTTTTCCTCGTGATTCAACCATCTGGAATAACTTGTTAAAAATAAGAAATATCAGTAAGCAAGGGATCAAAAGGAGAGTTGGTGATAGAAAGAATTTTTTTGGGGAAGATGTTTGGAACAATGGGCCTACTTTATCCTCCTTCATTCAACTCAATGAAATTAAGGATATGCTCAGTAGAAAGAATGGTAGACACCTTCACAGTTATATTGAGTGGGAAGGAGAGAAGCCAAGATGGAAATATTTTAGGGAAAAACTAACTGGAACTAGGATTCTTAGGGGTTGAAGGCAACAATACATGGTTGTTGGTTTTCAAATTTTAAGGAAACAAATTAGGGAATGCTTATTTTATTCTCAAAGTAGAGAAGATGAATGGATATGGATGAGACTTCCTTCTAGGATTTTCTCAGTTAAGTCTACTTATACTTTGAAGGAACAACATCTTATAACTTCTAGTCACTTCAACTGGAATCAAGTGTGGAACTCTAAAATCATCCCTACAATAAATTTTTTGGTGGTTTTTGTTGGAACACAACTATCTATTGAGAGGGGGGTCAATTAGTAGATAAATTAAAACTAGTTCTTTAATACTTTTAAACTAAGGTAAAAGTATATGTAGAGAGATTAACACACACATACACATATTACACCAGATATTTAAGTGGAAAACCCAATATGGGAAAAACCACGGTGATAAATGCTACTAGGATCTACTATCCTAATCCAGCCTCATAATAGAACCTCACTGGTTACAATGTTTAAGGGCACCAACCCTAAGGAGACACCAATCCCATGATTTAAGAGAACCAACTCTAAGGAAGAACCCACTCCCTACTTTGAGGACCAACTTAGTCTTTTGATGGAACTAACCAATCAGAATTACAATAGAATTTATGTGGAGAAACAACTCCAATTACATATTATTCAAATTAATCCAATTCTATGTCATAGAATCAATCTGCAATTACTCAATCTTTTCTTTGCTTTGCAAGCATTTCCTCTCCTCTCTTCACTCTTCTCCTAACACATTATCTACTCATTGAATGCATACACACTCCTTCATTATTTAGCACACACAAACCTTATACATTGCATTCTATATCTTGGTGTAAATCAATCTTAGGAATGATATTATTTCAAATGTGCATCCTATTCATGTATGTGAAAATAATTTTTTTATTGCTATGTGTTGACATAATAATTTATTCACTTATGGTTAAAACATTAAAAATTTATTGAGTAGAACAATGGGGTTGTTACATTTCAGGTCTTCATAAGTCCATGCCATGACTTTATCATTCTTGTTGTAAAAGGATATTAACCTCTCCTTATCCTTTTGAGGAACATATTTTCCAACCTTCAACTTCATGCCACCTCTAACATCTAGATCAGAGTAGTCACCTTTGTTCATGATGAAATTTCTCTTATCATTTATGGCATTGTCAGAACCAAAAAGATTATATAGGGTGATTAATCCCTTCAAAATTTTATTAGTTCTAAGCTGGATTATTTTATCATCATAAGCTTCTTCAAATTTTGGATGTAATTATTCTACAAATTCACTAGAATGTTGGATAAATGTGGAAATCTAAGCATCAATCTCAAAAACTTTCTAATTTTGACCATTATCAAGGATTGTCAGTCTTACCATGACCCACACCACATGCTTGTTTGATAGCAAGTCTATTACCAGGTCGAATTGAGAACCGACTGTCACCATTCTATCCACTGCAACATTATGAGATCTTAGAATCACTTGGATGTTGAATGCTTCAAATCCTTTGATTAGATCCCACACATTGTGGCAGTAGGATCATATTCACACATTTTTTGTAGTTGATGTCCCTCTTATCTATTTTATCACTAGCTTTAAATATCTGAACACCTTTAAATATTTGATTCCCATTCACTCTAGAAGACTCAAACCACAGACTAGGCCCTCAAACTTAGCTTCATTATTTGTATAGGAAAATTGGAATCAAAAAGCTCTAAGTGTTTTGACTCTGGTAGGGGACACTAGGTAGATACTAGCTCCTGAACCCACCTTCTCTTGAACCCACCTTACATCTCACACCATCAAAGTGCAAATTCCAAAGGCCTGGTTCATCATTTGGGCTTTCATGTTGGCTTTCTTGACTTTTGGTCACTTGAGGGATGACTTGAGCATCATCATAAATTACATATGTGTTGAGGTTGGTAGCATCATAATTACCAAATGGATCATTCCTCATGAATTAATTGATCAAAACTCCTTCTTCTGAGCTCCTATCTGTAGTTATTTCTTCATCTTCTAACATCTTTACATAATACATCTCATTTTTTGAAAAATGTGTTTTTGGACTCAAAGTTCATCACAACATCATTTACTATATGCTTTGAGTGTAAAGGTTACGATAATACCTTCATCTTGGTGCCATGCTTAGTCCTTAATATTAGATGGGACCAATCCAGAGATAAATATCCCCAATCTTAGTAGTGAAATCTCTATATTTGAGAATAGTCTAAAAATGGGAGGGATATCTATTATTACCACCTCTTGGGAAACTATAATGTTGGGACATGAATAGACGGCTAAGGGGAGACTTTTTATTAGACCTACAACCTAAACCCTTTTTCCATCTAACTGCATGATTCCTCTATTGAGAGGCTCATATTCTAGTTTCAATGAATCTACAATTAATTTAGGCATAGCTTTGGTGTTGGAACTAGAGTCAATCATAGAATTATGTAGCAATTTATCCCCTATAATGAGAGTTAATTAGAATGGAGTAGGTTTTGGCTTATTTACCTCCTCTTTTTCCACCTTTTCTTTTATGTTTTTGAATATCATGACTCCAATAGCCCGCGACTCTTTAACTGGCTTTTTTCATTTCTCTTGATTACATTTTGGGACTACATCAACTTAGAGTGTCCTTATATTTTCCCCTAAAGCCTCTCACAATAAATATTTCTACTCTAGGTAGCCAAAATATCCTATAAGGAGACATGGGTCAGGGCCTTCTTCAATCGCTCTACCACATTGAGTGGTTTGGATATTTGATCCTTTGGATCTTTTATTTTACTCAAGATCATCTCGCTCTACTTTTGGAATGTTGGAGCTACTACTGGTGGTCCTGAGTTTTTCTTGAGGATGGGCTTGGGCTACGATGTAATGGGTATATTCTCTTCAATCAATCTCCTTTTGGACCAAGTATATTAATTTAACTGAACCTAAGGGGTCTTTGATGTTGATGCCTCATTGGAAAATATCACATCTTCTCCCTCCATCCAAGAAAATAGCACATGGTCTGAAGTATTTTCCCTTTCTTGTTCGAGGGACATGCCTTGCACTTACACCATTAGGATAGCATTTTCCACTATGAGGGATTGATAAGCATATGCGCGTGTATCAACAATGATTCCTTGCATCCGTTGTTATGTGATCTTCTATTGAAGATTACCCCTAGGGTAGTTTTGAGGCATGTGTGGATCATTACATGGGAACCACCATGAATTAGTGTCGTCTGCCAAATTATTTTTCCCTACCATAAAATCTTTGTTATGATTTAGTGTCATGGCTTGTAGTAGAGTTGGGGCTAGGACTATTTGATTTGAAGGATAAGCTTGATTATTCGCTTGCTACCTCTTAAGGTTAAGTATCTCATTGGAAAAGGTTCACAAAAAAAATTTCATATCACTCACCTTCGCAACCAAGGAGGTAGAGGCATCTACATTTATCTATGTATTAGGATACACATTAATACTAGTTTAGATCATAGTTCCTATAATACCCCTCCCATTTGCAACCTGGAGATGTTTGGATCTCGACATCATTTTGACTATGTATTAAGGGATGCATAGGTCATGCTTGTTCTTGTTGCTTTGGGTGTTTATCAGTGGTTCAATTTCACTATTTCCATTGTGAGTTTTGGTTGTGTCTTCAATTCTTTCTATACATGATGTGTTTGGACCACTCACATGTTTCAAGATTAGGTTCCTCAAAATGTTGGTTGTTGGTGTTGTTTGCATTGAAATGCATGTATGGCATTGTGCCAAGTTCCTTGCAAGGAATTGATGTATTTTGTTGCTATGGTATTTCTTGAGGTGCATGTGTGATGCTTAAATTTTTGGTTTATCATTATGCTTTAGTTCATGGATGTGCATATTATATTTTGTGATTTGAATGAACATTATCATGATTTTATGTCATTTAAATTCACTAATATACATTTATATGATGGTGTACGTGATTGGGTAATTATGTTGTACTTTGACTATTTTATATGTTGAGCAAGTAAACTTGACATGTGTTTTGAGTGGTTATAGGTACAATATTATTTCTCAACCTTTCTCAAAAGTTTCCCCAATTGTTAATTCCTCAATCTTACTCAAATCAAGTATGATATGTGTCATGTTGGAGGTGATTCCAAAATTCATATAGATTGTGACTCACCAGTAAATATTTGATTTAATTTAATGGTTTAATTTCCTCATTTTTTTGTAATAAGAATTTTAGGAATTAAAATAATTGCATGTGTTGTCTAGTGAAATATTTTTGTGTTTTGGGGGGAAAGGGGAAAAATAAAAAAATTAAGTAATTTAATTTAAAAATTAACTTGGGTTGGGACTTCCTATTTATCTTTGATTTATCATCTTGATTAAATGATTGTAAATAAATGAATGATAATTTTTATTTTTTTTAAATTGGAAAATTTGAGAAAATGCAGGAAATAAAATAAGGAAAATTAGAAAATAGAAAATAGGAAAAAGGGTTGAAAGAAAAATAGAAGTATTTTTTATTTCATTATTCTTGTTTTGAGAAAAATTCTCTCTAAAATACTCCATGGAAAAAATGAAATTGGGTGGATTTGAATGGGAATGGCTTGGGAGATGGATGGATTTGGATAGGAAAAGGATGGTGAATGCATGTGTGTGATCTTCCCTTCTTCAAATTAGTAGAGTTACAAGTTTTCCATGTTTTTGTTGTGCTTTCAAAGTTAGGTAAGGCACTCCTCTCTTCTCTTTTTGTTGATGTTTCTTCAATTGGATACCATGCTCACCATTAAGGGTGAATATGACTTCCTTTATAGTTTTCAAACTAGAGTTTTATATTAGATTTTAAATTTATTTTAGATTTTGAAAAATGCAAATTTGTGCTCTCATAATGCCATTTTTTAAATGCTCATAATTTAAATTTAATCGTATGAATGAGTTTTCATATATTTGATACAAAAGGGCACTTTTTGTTTTCAAAAATTATGAATTTTTAAAAATGAAAAAATGTGAAGCTCCATTAATGGAGTTTGCATGTATATTGTTGGTTTTTTTATTCAAAATTAAATAAAAATATATATTTTAAAGTGAAATTGGATGCTCAGGTGAAGAAATTTGAGTCTCCTTCATGGATCTTCATAAGGATCATTTTGAGATCCTATTTAATTTTTTGTGAGCCAAAGTTTATGTGCCTTGTTTTTTGTGCCACACTCAATTGTGATGAGTCATGATGAACCTAGGATGAAGGTACTAGAAATTCATAGTGAAGTGACTTTTGACGTTGACCTCGACGCACAAAGGGACTTGAGGATATGATGGGTGAAGAGTTTATAGAATAAATGATAACTAATGACATTTGGGTAAATAAAATCAACCAAGATAATGGTACCTATGGCATAGTTAAAGCACTTGTATAGGCTTAGTATGAGAATAAAAGTCATTCCTACTTCAGGAACATTGAGACTTGTATCTTGAGTTCCTCACATGGGTGAGTTGATTCATACCTAGCTCTGCTTAGCCATCTCTTTGAACTTTGTGATGATACTCCATAACTCCTCTCTAGCATCTTATCTATTTTCCATTGGTGTGTGTGCCCAATGAGTGTGCTTTATTTGTGCCATTGGAATTTGTACCCAATGAGGATATTTTGTTTGTGTCCAATGATCATTGTATTCTTGGATCCATCTTATGATGTTGATGGTGATTTTTCATGATGTGTATGTTCAATATATTGTGTGTATAATCCTTCTCCCAATGTGTTTGGTGTGAGAGCATTTGTGTCCTGTGTGACTATATCATAGCATGAAAGGAGTTGACATAATGGTACCACATGGTTGGGTGGTGTCGAAACCACTATTGGGGTTTGAGAATCTTGGTAAGAGCTCTACGATTGTGATCTAGTTGGTTCAAGTTTGCTTCATTTATTTTATTATTGCATATTTTGTAAAATTTATTTCAAGGAAATTTGAGTCCTCTATCCAAATTGTAATTATTTTAATTGAACCTGCCTAGCTAAGTGGATGGTTTATATTAGCTTCATGTATGTATTTATGTGTTTCAACATTGGATTCATACATTCCTGTGGTTTGTATGTTCTTTCAATTTTATTGCAATTTTGGTTAAAATAAACATAGATCCTATTTTGTTTGGGCTTAAAATGAATCGATGTGTATGTGAAAATATTCAATCTCTAGCTTGGTTCTTGTTTGATCTATCTCCCGTGTTTTGGATAGTGTGTTGGTGAAAACCACCTCTTTGAGGGGTCATTTAATGTTCCCTAATTTTTCATGGTGGGGTCGAGAGGTGTTTGATACCTTTACCCTTTCCCTCTTGGTGTATTTGATATCATGTTGAAGCCTCTTGTATTCTCCTTATCCCTTATGAGTGATCTCCTTCATGGGCTAATATGAGGTGAGATTTGGTGTCTAGGAAATTCTTGGTTCCCTGATTGTTTCTTCTATTTTCAGAGTTTATTTTTCATCAATGGGATCCTTACTTGTAGTTCCCAAGAATTGTGCTTCTTGTAATTACCAAAATTGAGCTTTATTTTTATCTTTAGTTAAGACACTAGTGCTAGAACTAGTACTACGATGCTAGTAAGGACTACCATGCCTAGCAAGGACTCCAGTGCCATAAAAAGACTCTAGCACTAGATTGGGACTCTAGTGCTAGACTTGGACACTTGATCACTTGTACTAGTGTCCTCTCTAGGTGCTAGTGTCCTTTAGTGCCTTCTTTTCATCAGTTCATCATCTTTTTGGTATTTCATCCATTTATCAAGGAAACTTTATATACAAAAGTTGTTCACCTTGGCCTAGAGATTCTTCCCATGTTTTTGTTTCATCAACAAGTTTCAAACCTCAATTTTATGGCTACTCTTTTCCTTGGGAAGCATGCCATTTCTTGGATGTGACTCATCATTATTTTGGTTAGTGGAGGGTTTGTACCTCCTAGTAAGGAAACCTCTTTTGAAAGTTTGACCTAGTGTTTAAGTATTTTTAATTTTTTTTTATTATTTTATTGGAGGTGATATGTGCCCTTATGTTACTCCTTATTTAAAAAATTTGTGGTTGTATTAGCTAGTGGAGGTGTGTTAGTTCCTATTCGTTCCACAATTTGTGTAGTTTTCCATAGAGTTTGTTTGGGTTGAGGGAGTGTCTTGGTAGGGATTGAAGTTAAACGATTCCCTCATCCTTCCCTTGTGTGGTGTTGCAAGAGAACATGATCATGGGTTAGAATGTGATTGTTGTTTGGATGCCATTTCCCCTCTTGTAAGTTTATCATGGCAACTTCATCCTATGATTGATGTATTTTTTTGATGCCACATTTCTTGTATAAATGGTGAGGTATTTCATGTAGTTGGTTACCTTGTGTCGTTGTGTTTTACATGATGCCTGTGTGCAAATTGTTGTGCAATGTGACATGTTGTTGTTGCATCTTAGTAGTCATTGTTGTTGCTTCAAAAACATTACTATGTTAGTTTGGTCCTAGGTGTGTTAGCTTGGGGCATTACAATTCCATATGGTTACACAAGAGCTCATATAACAACTTTAATTGAGCAATATGGGGAGTTCAAATATGAATATTTACCAAAATTTATCATCTCCAATTAACCACTATAAGAGAAAATTTTACCTCCACATTTAATTAAAATATCAAGCATATTTGCACAATACAAGGATAACCAAAGTATACAATAAAAAATCAAACATGATATAAACCAATAAAATAATCTCTATTAACTACATGAATATAAAACCAATCTAAGGCTAACATGATCTAGATATCACAAATGTAGAAATTACTACCATAATTATCATAGAGAACTGAACTACATAATGTAATCACTAATCAATATATAAATAGATAGTAAAAATAGTGAAGCAAAAATACAACTATAGCTTTGAACATGAAATCATAATAGATGTATTTAGAATACATAATTGAATTTCCTTATGTCAATATAAAATACCATTGATAAAGTAGAATACCAATATCAAAATTATAATTAAATAAGATAAGGCACATACATGTATGGTCCTTACAATATCATTTATAAACTCAATTTTCCATCCTCTATGATGATAGATAATAGTACATCATTTAAAAATAAAGAGGTAAAGGATTTCCTAGATTAGTTTCATATTTAATAGATCTTTCAAATGCCATATTCTCCAAAGGGTAATGAGTAAGATAAGGCCACCAACAAAATAATTGAGTCACAAATCTTCTAAAGGGTGGAATAGGGTTTATTAAACCATTACACCCACTTTGGGAGCAACTAGCTTTATATTTGCTTCCATGATTACATTTATATCAGTACACACCATTAACTATGAACTCACATTTGATATATATTGTGAGTGCACACATGGGGTCATTGACCCTTCCTCTTTACACATTGTTGCAATAGGATCTATAACTATTTTATCTTATGACATTGATCATTTTTATGCTTGATCTCACATTTTTATGTATACTTTTATCTTGAGCTTATATTGTCCCATTTAATATATTGTTGGACCATTTCTATGATGCCTTATTGACCTTACGTTGCTACATCCATAGTACATTATTGATCTTACATTTTCCTATTGATTTTAGGGTGAAATTTTGAAGTTGTGTCACACTTTTTATAAAAGAAATGGTCAATACTGATATGACTTTTAAACTTGAATCACTAGAAAATGACATATTTTTTGAATATTTGAAATGACAATGACAAATAAAATGTAGACATTTTAGTGCAATTTATATTTGTACTTATTAGAAAAAATAAAAAATTATTTTAATTTATTTTTCTATAAAATTGAGACTATAGTTTAGTTTTTGATAACATGTTGAACAATGAGGTTAAGTGCCCAGGACATCTCTTTGTATAGTATTTTTTTCTTTGATATTTTTTATATGTGTAACTTAAAACTTTAGTGCATGGATTATTATTTTCCTATTTCAATAAATATATATTTTTAAATAAATCCTAAAATTTGCATGTGCTAAAAACATAATTATTTCAACAAGACATTATCCTTTGTCTTAAATGTTTATCCAAAATAGAAAAAAGTATATATTGACATGAAATTTCTTCTCTAGTACGTCAAACTTCTTTTTTCTAATAAAGTTTAGTGTTTTTCTTGAGAAGACAATAAAATCTTATATTTTGGTGGATATGACCTAGTTTTAGAGAAAAAAATATAAACAATAATTAAATTATTAAAAATATTATATTTTTAAAAACTATACTTATATCTAGAAAATGGTATTTTTAGATCTTCTTGAAAATGTTATTTACATGAGTAGGAGCTATGAGAATATCAAGTTTCTTGAATAATTTTATTCTTTTGATATATTGGCCCCAAAGTGATACTACATATGTCTTAGTGGACACTTCTAGTTGGGAAAGTTGTGGCCCATATTTAATTTATCTAGAATAAATCTACTTAGATCATATGTTTGACCAAAACTAACTTTTAGTTATAAATGCTTAAATTCACTACTAATAAATTGGCTTGAAGTCCAAGACAACTTTGAAGTTTCATCCCTTATAATGTTATATCATTCTATGTCTTAAAGAATTTCCATGATAATTCGTTGATCCTTTATTTACATATCATACTTCTTGTGCAAGCACTTATATATTGACCATACATTTCTAAGTATTTCTATTTAGAGCACTTGATCCTACATTGTCTTGTTATTATCTTAGGGATATTATGTACCATTGTTTATTTTTTATCTTATGAGTCATTAGAATCTGATTCATGTTGATAGATTCATGCCTATTAGTATATATGGTCATACTTGTTATAGCAGGGGTTTTACCCCACCATCAATATTGAAGCTATCATTTCTTGCTATCTCTTGAGATTTTCCCCATTGTAAAGCTTCATGTCATTGATCCCATTAATCCTGTCAAGTTTTATGCCAATGTTGGGCCTCATGATAGTGTTAATATTTTTGCCACTAATCTTGATTTGTACTATCATTGGTGTTTTTGGCTACGAGGGGCTACATGATCATTGTCTTGCCCATATGGGGACAATATCATTAGCCTTCAATCTTATATCTATCCGCATGATGATTGATCCATGGTCTACTATTTTCGATCATTACTATATGCTCATATTTTTGCATATAAGAGTATATGCTTTTACTTTTCGTATTTTACTTTCCCATTCCTAGGGTATCTTCCACTATATGGACACAATCAATCTAGGGGAAATATCCTAGTGCTCATATTCCTTTTGTTGAAATCTTACAAATAAATATAGATGCTTATCCAGATATCCATTATTAACTCGAATTTAGAGAGAACATGCAAAAGATAACTTTGCATGATCATATCCTCTAGGAGCCATTGCACCTCTATTGGATCCAAAAATCCTTTCAAGTTTCAGAATATTTACTTTACTCCATATACACGTTTGTGAGTTCTACATACTTAGAGATGCATGGTTCATTTGTGATTCACATGCACCTCAAAGTGGAAGCCCAAAATATAAAGACAAAAATTGTATCTTGACACCTTTTCTCATTTAGTTTTGTGCCTATTTTGAAGAAATATCTTAAAACATGTATATAATTAAAATTAGCATAATCTTGTGCAATGTTAGATCCTTTTACCCATTTTTATCCACATGTCATTCTATGTTTATTTCTTTATCTTATTCCTATGTGCACACCTCTCTATGCATTTAGCTTATCTAATGTTTATTATGCTTATCCATGCACTTATCCTAAAAAATGGTGCATGTCACAATCCATTATGTCTTGCTAATCCTAGGTCAAGACTATGAATGTGGGGTCATCCATTTTAATATGAACTCAACCCACCTAAATTTCAAATAAAAAAGTAAAAATTTGACCAACTACCCCCTTTAGCTTTCTTGTCCGAAGCTGACTCTATACACATTTAGTTTTTAAAAACATTTATTACATTCATTCTAAACATATTTGAATAAGATCACTTGTATATTTATTGCATGTCGATAAATCCACATCATCATTCTAACAAGCCTTTGCACGTTTGAAAAGTTTTATCTTTGTTCATTAGTTAACATCATTAAATTGACATTCTTACACATTTTGAGATGTAATGGGATATTGGAACCTTACATCGTACAAACCAACAACAAAACTCAAATTTTCTCTGTCTCACAGAATTTCGTTAGATTTGATAGAGAAGATGAACAAAAGTACATTAGAGGTTGAGTTAAAGCAAGTTTGCACTGACGAACTAGATCTAGATCAATGAACTTGTCTAAAGCAAGGGTAAGAGTAAGTTTGCAAGGGTAAGAGTAAGTTTTGTAAACTATGCACCCATATACTTATTGCACCTGAACTCCCAGTGTAGATATTTTTCTTCCTGAAATAAAAATTTGAGTAAAAATATTTTAAAGATTCTTTTGGCTCCTATGACTATAGTGCGTATTTGACTCACCTAATTTAGGATCTCAGACGTAAAAATTCCTGACATGGTTAGAGCACAAGAACCGTTACATTTTATCTTAATACGCTGGCAATTGTCCACAATGACCTCTGGCTATGGAGCACCATAGAAACCACCTGCTCATCTTGGTCCAACATATTCAAAGCTTTTGCACAAGCTGAGAATGGCTAGTTCCTTCGGTCCTATAGATAAGAAAATTGCAGGGACCAAATTTATTAGTAGTTTGAAACTAACACCAAGCTATTATTTTGTGTGTTGCATGTTGCCTTCACAACTGGAAATCCATAAATCGTGAAACTTGGGAACCATAAAAATACTCCATGTGGCAGATGTTGAATGTTTGTTCTACAAATTATAAAGAAAAAATGCAGAATTTGGGCTGGAAATCCATGACCCATATGAATACAAAGTCTAGAAAAAAACATGATCTATTCAAAATCTTATGACGATGGATAATGGCATGACTGAAATCTTTGGTATAATGAGATAGTAGAATATAAGTTACAATACAGAATACATATTGGATTTAATCATAAACATTATGGTAGATTACAATGATTATGAGTACAATTGAGGCCAAAAATTCAACCAAAAAGTCATTTTCTTTGGCCTAGAAACTCAAACAACTCACCACAGCAATCACCCAAAGAACTTATATCTATGCCAGGACATTCACAAAGCTCAAACTTAGATATAATGTCTTACAGCGATTCAGCCCAGTAAGTCCTGGGCTTTAAAAGCTTCTCCTTTGTGTAAGCCCTGGTTAATTTACATGGAATGATTACTAGATCTAATAAGAAGAACAATGGAAGCTAAGTGCAAGCATAGAACTGGGCTAGCTCTTCGAAAGAATCACTGTGAATGGCCTCAGGGTCTGCATTGTCCAACATCCATACCAAATGCTGAAACATCACCACCTCACAACACACTGTAAAACCATCCTCGTTATCGCCCTCACATCTCTGAACAAAAACCCTTATCAATGGATGGTTGAGATGGTGGGCACTAATAAAATATCTTTTCCTGGACTTGCCAACATACACAACTTTACAGCCCTTGGGAGCTTCATCAGAGATGTTTGCATGCACAAAGGTTGATGATCTGCTTTCTGTAGAGTCACACACAGAAGTCTCCTCATTGTGGGTTACGGAACTTGATATCAAACTGCTGTATGATCTTCCCACTCTGCGAAAGCTTCGGCACTTCTTCAGAAACCCTTTTATCTTGCCTAAATTAGGTGCCATGTTTGACTCTATAACCTATTTTACTTCTGGTTTCTAATGTCTGGGCTTTAGATGACTGTATTGATGGTCATGGTATTCATAGCTAAACCTCCAAACAAATGTAGGACACAAATAGATCAGCGGAATAGAGATAAATAGAATGAATGAAATTTTTTAATAATGTTCACGAAATCAAAGAGGATACAAATAGATCTGTGGAATATAAATAAATAAAATTAAGTTTTTAATAACACCCACTAAACCAAAAAGCCTATAAGATTATGGTATAATCAACCTCATTCTTAAACACAAAAGCCCAAACAAACACTTCCAAATTCTCTGACAAGATTTTGGAATGCAGAGAGCAGTAATTGTGGGCTTGGCTATCAAGAAAGATAAAACATTGTTAAGAGCAGCTATTAATAGAATACAATGAATCATTCTTTCTTAGCAGATAGCTCCTCCCTTAACGGGCAGAGAAAAGGAAGTACAGTTGGGTTTGTGTATTCTAAGTTGTCATGAAGCCGAATTAGAGAAGAAGAAGTTTTGCTTAGAATAAATATAGAACCATGATTCTTTTTGTTCTGTTGAAGTCGAAAACATGGTAAATAGCTATGCTTAGCTTAGAGGCTTTGTGATCTATCTGCATTTAACGTGGAACTTGTGTAATGGTGTTTTGAGATTACGGTTCAATAAAAAAAGTGATTCGAATTTGGAAAATCAAAATTCAGCAAATTTAAAAAAAATTGCTGCTCGGTGTTGAGATATTGTTAGACTGCATTTATGGTTGTTAAGATGCCAAAGATGCCGCATGCTCTGTATACAGCTGTAAAGTAGAAAAGTGTACCTCCATACTTTTTATCTGAGTTATGTTTGATGTTTTGGATGCATATTTATATGGATAGTATTTGATTAGCTACCCGATCTTTAGATCTAGGTTATCATGTCTCTATCACAATGTGTTATCAAGTGTACACATTCTTAATTCTTTTATTTCAATTTCAACACGTTCTTTTTCAATCTGTATGATTTATCTATCTCTTAAAATATCTAGAGGGTCAAATCACACTTTAATTTACTTCTTATGTACATTTTCATTTAAATGGTGTATTATTTTTCTCTAGTGTATGTAATATGGTAAATGATCTAAAAAGTGGACCAAAGATTATTGAGTAGGTGGTCAAAGTTGTTATTTTGTATCATGAAGTTTTCTAAGGCCATGAAAGAATGTGGATGTTTTATTTTGATGTGTTTTATAGCCATGAATTTTGGTCTTGGATTAGAGGCAATATTAGAGTAATCTAGAGCATCTCAAGGGAGTCTTGATGTAAGGGATTAGATTTTAATTTTGAGAATAAATTCAATGGTGATGAAACCATCAATATTTAGTAGGTGGCAATTTCACCATTGCCTCAATAGTTTATGTTGATACTTTGTGCCACCCTTCTTTTTCTTACATGATCCATTAGTAAAAAAGGATATGAGAGATCCCAAATGGTTCATCATGCTCTAAAAAGCCTCTAGTAGTTGCTTTTCCCTTTTGTCAGTTTGCACTAAAAAACCCATCTTACAAAAAGTCCAAAAATGGCTATGTTTTCTTTGTCCAAGTTTTGGACGGTTTTCAGAACCTTTTTGGGCTTCGACATAGTTTCAAGAACCTTTTCGAGCCCCGACATGGCTATCAAAACCTTCTTTCCTTCCCTTTTTGTCTAAAGTTTTTAAAGGTTTTTGGAAGCCTTTTGAGCTCCGAAGTGGTTGTCAAAACCTTGTCCGACTCCGATGAAGGTTTCAAAACCACCTTCCAACTCTGAGGATGGCTTCTTCCTTCTTTTATTTTCCTTCCTTCTTCCTTCTTTGTTCTTCTCCCTTTTTAGAACTTAAAATGATCATTGAAACCTTATCAGGCCCTGATGAAGGTTTTGAAACCATCTTTTCCTTCCCTTCTTTCCTTCTCTTTTCGGATCTCCATGTGGTTTTGAGAAAAAATTTCGGGCCCCAATGTGGTTGTCAAAACATTTTCAAGCCTTGATAGAGGTTTCAAAACCTCTTTTCTTCTTTTTTCCTTTCTTCTTTTCTCTTCTTTTCTTTTCTTCTTTTCAGGCCTCGATAAGGGTTTTGAAACCATCCTTGAGTTTCAATGCTAGTTTTCCTTCTTTTTCCCTTTCATCCTTTCAAACTTTCGAGACCCAATGGATACATGGATTGAAAAGCCATGTCTATTCTTAATTCTTGATTCTTCCTTCTTTTATTTCTTCGATCCTTTTGAGTTTTCAAGTCCGAAAGGACATTTGAACTAAGGTTCAATGTCTATTTCTTTTCCTGGTCCCCACTTGCTCTTTGGTCTAATTGGGACTTTTTATCCCAATGATATTTTTTGACAATGGTCGAAAGGGTCCTTGTTCAATTGAGATTTCTAATCCAAATCGATTATTCCTTTCCTATCTGGTTGGGACTTCAAGTCCCCACGAGACTTTCAAATCAAGAGTTCAATTGTCTGAATCTATTCAGGACTTCTCCTCCCAAATTCTTTTCTCTTCTACTTGTTTCCCTTTCGTACTTTTCGGGACTCAATTGGACATTTGGACCAAAGATCCAAAAGTCTGGATCCTTTTTGGTTTCTCGAACCTAACCTTCTCCTTTTTTGGGACTTCAAACTTTTCTTAGACTTTTGGAATTTTTGGTCCAATGTTCTGGATTTGTTGTCTTTCCTCAATCCTAACACTTCTTTCTTCTTTGTCAAAACTTTAGACCTTTTTTAGTCTTTGGGATTTTTGGCCCAATAGTTTGAATCTGATTTCTATTTCCGCTCCTACCCTCCAATTCCTCCTGCTTGGTATCTTGTTGGGATTTCAATGTCTGATCAGACTTTTGGACTTTGCAAGACTTTCACCATTAATGCTGCAACAACTTTCTTCGCTACTATATTCAATCTATTGGGTTGCAAACCTAATTTCCTTGTGGATTTCCATGCCACATTCAATGCAAAAGTGGTTCCCATACTTCTTATGTATGTAAGGAACATTCATTCTATTGCAGAACAAATTTTATGGATGATTTTATGAGAGTTATCCATCTTTTTCTTATAGAGCATTCATGAGGGGGCATGGTGTACACGACAGGGCCATCTTGGCTAACCTCCAATATAAGATTAGAGGATAAGATAATCTCAAATCTAATATGATCAGATTGCTACTATCTGCTAACTCTAGTGGCCGAGTTAATATTGGGTCTAAAATCACCTAAATTATGCCTACACTATAAAGACAACGATTGTACACATGTCAAGGGTTCTTCTGGACCCTCTAGGATTTTTCTTTAATGTAACTATAAAAATTGGCTCTATGCCTCTATATCAATAAAATTGACTATTCTACCTCTTCTTTCCTTATATATGTTGTGTAAGATTTCATTACCATCATATCTAAGTGTATTTTCTTATTGTCTATGCATATATGTTGTGTAAAGCTGCTTATAATTGTTTTTTGTGAATGTTTTCTTCCTCTCAGCATCTCATCAAACCCTAAGCTCCATATTTTCCTCTAGAGATTGATTAAATAGAGAAAAATATAAATCCTTTAGCCCCTTTCACTGATCCACTGTGTAATCATAGTCAGGAAGAAACATTTCTATCTTGGTGTATCATTGAGCCCCTTTCCTTTTTATCTATTCTTTCTATCCCTTTTCCCCTGTGAGTTGGTTAGAGTAAGGGTAAGTGTAGAAAGATGTGACACAAAAAATATTTCACTTTTGTTTTTTTACCTAAAATGACCATTTGGCAAGAACCAAACTTGGTGTGCGCCGAATGTGAATGATGAATTTTAAAATGTATTTTCTTGAACTCTTCTTTTTTCTTTGTCTTTGTCTTTATCTTTCCCTACCAATGAAACTATATACATGAAATAAAAATTTGAGTTATATTTCATGTATATAGTTTCAAGATGTTTGAGAGTGGTTTCACATCTCTTGGAGTTATAATGTAAATTATAGTTTTTGGAAGATATTATAATTTTATAGATAGTCAAATTTCAATAATCAACATGTCAAATTTTAGTAATCAAGAGGTTAAATTTTAGTAATCAGCAAGTTGTATCAACTTTATCTATCTCTATCTCACTCATTGTTCATCTCTTATGCTCTAGACCTCTCTCTCTCTCTCCCCCCCTTCCCTCTCTCCTTCCCTCTCTACTCTCTCTCTCTCTCCCTACCTATCCCTCCCTCCCCCCTCTCTCTATCTCACCTCTCTCACAACTCTCTCTCCCTCCCTCCTACTTCTCCCTCCTCTCCTCTCTATCTCCCCCTTCCCTCTCTACCTACCTCTTTCTCTCCATCCCTACCTCTCCCTCCATCTATCCTTCCCTCTCTACTCTCTCTACCTACCTATCCCTCTATACCTCTTTTTATCTCCCTCCCTCCCTCCTTCCCTCTCTCAATCTCTTCACTTTCCTTCTCTCTCTATTTCTCTCTCTATCACCTCTCTCTCTCTCACTTATTTCTCCCTCCCTCTCTCTCTCCTTCACTCTCTACTCACTCCCTATTTCACCTCTCTCTCTCCCTCCCTACCTCTCCCTCCCTCTCTCCTTCCCTCTCTACTTCTCTATATACCCCCTCCATCTCTCTACCTACCTCTCTCACTCTATTCCTACCTCTCCATCCATCTCTCTTTCCCTCTCTACTTATTTGTACCTACCTATCCCTCTATACCTCTTTCTCTCTCTCACTCCCTCATTTCCTCTCAATCTCTCCACCTTTCTCCTTCTCTCTCTACTTCTCTCTTTATCACCTCTCTCTCACTTATCCCTTCCTCCCTCTCTCTCTCTCTCCCTCCTTTCCTCTCTACTCTCTCTATCTCACCTCTCTCTCTCTCTCACTCCCTCCACCCTCTTTCTCTCTCACTCTATCCCTCTTTCCCCTCTCTCCCTCTCCATCTCTACCTCTCCCTCCCTCGTTCCCTCTCTCTCCCAACCTCCCCACCTTCCTCCCCTTTTTGTATCACATCTTGGTGCACATCAAAGAGAGAGCAAGATAGAAAGATAGATAAAGAAAGAGACAGAGAGAGGAGGGAGGATGGGAGAGAGAGGGGGGGAGGGAGAGGTAGGTAGAGAGAGGGAGAGGGTAGATATAGGTATAGAGGAAGGTAGAGAGATAGTGTAGGGAGTTATAGAGGGAGAGTTAGGTAGAGAGATGTGTTGCTGTGCAGAAAACATACTTAGAATGAATACAATATTCTATCACTCTTGAAAGGTAATCTTCAACTATAAATTATTGAAAATCACCCCAAGGTCTCTCGGGTGTCAAGTCATGACAATGCATAAACAACTCAGATAATATGTGAAAATGCTGGTAATCACAATCGGACCTTACTAGAAACAAACTGTATCTTTCCAATTTATCAGATCTTGCAATATGATGATCTTAAGTCCTAAATCTAACTAGATAATAAAGAAACAACAAAAGATGAGAGTACAAGAGAAGCAATGAAACCTAAACTATTTCTAAGATGAACCATGCAAATGATAGATATCAGGAATGGACCAATCTCAAATAACCAATTCTTGCTTAACCCACAGTGCAATATCACAAGAACGGTGCAATCTTCTAAGGCATATAGATTTTTAAATCATAGACATTCATCCACAATCGAACTAAGCACAAAATAGATATATGGTCCAGGTTGACTTCACCAGCCTACTACAATCAGATAGTTACTGGGAGTATAGATCAGAGATTGCTACAAATATTCCAAATATGAAATCATGAACATCATTCACCAAACTAATCCGACTCTAAAACACTAAATTCTAAATCTTTAAGCAATTTGAAAGATGAAACAACAGGGACCATGCAAGATAACTAACACAAAAGATTTCACCAGGAAAACCACAATGCCTTCTATTGTATTAGATTACCAAAATGCTGCAACAATTCCACTGTT
This sequence comes from Sequoia sempervirens, assembly GCA_007258455.2. Taxonomy (NCBI): domain Eukaryota; kingdom Viridiplantae; phylum Streptophyta; class Pinopsida; order Cupressales; family Cupressaceae; genus Sequoia; species Sequoia sempervirens. The sequence continues at coordinate 281,557,484 of VDFB02270651.1, read as the reverse complement.
CTGTTACAATATTTGCTTCAAGAAATGACTACTACTTCTACTACAAAATACTCTAGCTCTTTTCTAATCTAACTTGTCTCTATTATCTTCCTAGCTCCTTACAATGAGGCAAGAATGCCCTTTATAACAAATTCTCAAGACATGTCGGCCCAGCCAAATATTTTACAAAATAAAATTAGCCAAAACAAGTCGGCCTTAGGAATTTCAAAATAAGGCACACATTAAATGCTGATACATTATCAAGGTCGGCCTAGACACATTCCCCAATGTAGCCCGGATCAACATATGCCCTATAATAATAGGGAAGCACAAATCTCAAAATGGGCATTAACTACCACCTCCCTTATCCTTATTTCGAGCCAATGATCCATGAACTCTCAAAAATACTTTATCTAGCTCAGTGATAGGTGGCAAAGGCAAGATCTTAAGCCGACATTCAATGGAGCCAATCTCCTCCTTTGACTGTTTAACAGTTTTATTCCAATCATCCTTGTGAGCCTGATACTTATCCATCACAGCCAAGTAGGTTGCTGCATCATGCAGCTGGTGTCCTGTTATGACATTTTCAGAATCCGGGGCATAGACATCATGCCACCATTCCCTTAGTTGTTCTAGGCTCAGGTACTTATGAGCAATTTTCCTCCTACCAGTCATAATCTCAAAAAATGCAATGCACCCATCATATACTCCAGTCAAGTCACCATCTATCAGCTTCTTTCATTTATGAATCTTCCTCATGGCCTTTTGCCGAATCTGCAAAGCCTCAAACCATTCCCAAGGTTCATTAAGTTTGGAGGAAGGAAGAATCCCATCTGCAGCCAATTGATCCTTTCCATATTCCATAATTACTTTAGACTTCTGCAACAGAAGATCGATGTCCTCCTTATCTTGGGATAGCACATGTTCCAACAAGTCTTTGGTTATGACTGCATCCTTTCCAACTAAAAGGACATCCTTTATTGCATTATCTCCTTTCACTTGCACATCCTTCAACCAATCTGTTGCAGTCTGGGTGGAAGCCTTCATCTTTTCAATTTTAGAAATGGTTTCCTTGGGCAAGAAACCAGGAGTCACAGAGGAAGATGGGTGGAGAGATTGTAGAGGTTTCATTACATCTTCTAGACACTTCTTAAGCCTCTCATTTTCCTTTCTAAGCTCATGTTTAGACTGAGTTTCCCTCCTTAATCTGCCGATTATTACTGCACTGGACCCTTCATATTCTTCAATATCCTGCTCCATAGAAGTTGGTCCAAGATTAATGGTCTGCACATTATAATCTTTTCCGGTGACCTCTTCTTTAGTTTTATCCGTAGCAGGGGTGGCAATGTGGATGACCCTGTTACTTGCTTCATCTCTTTCTATCCTTGAAACTACCTTGGCCATCTTCTTTTTCTTGCCTTTACTAATCTTAGTTAACATCTCATCCCAATCCAGAGGGGTGTCCTCAACAATGACTTGCTTCTTCCTAGTTATCTCCTTTTCTAACCAATCCGGGACAGCAGGATCCACCCAGATTTCTTCTGTTTCGATCTCTTCATGTTGTTCTAGTGTTTCATCTCTTCCTTTCTCAGGAGACTGCTCACCTTGATCACCTAATTCAGGTTCCTCTTCTTGCATAGGTGATGGGGTTCTAACAGAGGCATCCTCCTTTTCAGGTGATCCGTTACCTTTGCTACTCTCTGGAGAATCTTCATATTGAACTAGTGGAGAAGGGTGTCTTTCTACATCTTCAGTCTCAAACTCAGTTGCTGCACCAAAGAGTTCTCCTTCCTTGAAAGGTTTTGCCTCTCCACTAGTATCTTGCTCTTGATGGGCTGTTTGCTCAGGTAAACTCAGTGAAGGGGAAGTAGCCTTAGGTTGCTCCACAACTGGTGCCTTCAGATGAGGGTCCATCTCTTGCATAGTCTCTTTAGGAGATGGAGTCCTTGATCTCCTCGTATAAATTTTAATCTTTTCTCCTGAACTTTCTACTTCAACAATAGGAGTCTCATCCTTGGAAGTTTCTTGACCTTTCCTCCTTGAAACCCTAGTTGTTCGTGTCTTCTTTGGCTATGGAGGAGCATCCTCTTCTTCTGCCTTTTCAAATTCCTCTTCCTCTGCAGACTTACCAATTTTCAAAGTTCTACTTCTTTTCTTCCCCTTTGGTTTTCTTTTCGGTTCTGGCTCACTTTCTTGAGGACCCCTGATTTTAATTTTGAAGGGTGAGCTCCCTTTAGTTTTCCCTTTGGGGTCATCTTCCCTGGATTCTTCTGAAGTGGACATAGGATTGAGATTTCCCATCAAATTAAAGGTACAGGGTACCTTTTCACTTTCCAACTCCCAAACCTTATGCTTCAACCAGGAAGTAGTAAATCTCATGACAGGGGCCATTAGGTCTTCTAGCTCAGTCACCTCATCGTCATTCCAGTTTATCTCTCCAATTGATCTATCTTTGACAGACTCATATGCATGGTCTTGCACCAGATTCTCGTCATCTTCTAACTAGTCGAGGATCAACTTAACATTGTATTGCCTTATCACATCAACCGAAAGCCTAGAGTACCTTTTCTTCCTTGCTTCAAAATCATCTTTGATATTTGCCCAGTAATCCTCTAGGTCATCCTTGTGACGGTATTCTTTGGTGGCCTTCTTCTACGCCTCCCCAGTGATATCAAAGTTCATCCTCTTGGAATGGAAGGAGAAACCATAAGCAACTAGTTCGTCCCCTGCCGCATGTGCTGATTGAATTGAAGGGCATACCTCAGCTATACCAATTTTGAGAGGGAAATCCCCACCAAAACCCGTTTTATGCTTTGCTTTCTTGACAATTACATCAAAGTCACATATCTGTCTTACGACCTCCAATAGCACAATATGATCAGTCGGATACCTAGGCAACCTATATGGGGAAGCTTGACATCCGTCGATTCTGATGTAGGAGAAAGTGGGAAACTGAATGAACCAAGGTCCATATCCCTTTATCAACTCCTTTCCTCCATCAGACAATCTCACATGCTCCACATTTTGAAGCAACCTAGTGATATGCATTGTAAATGCATCATTTGCTCTTCTGTAATCCCGGTGTCCTAGGTGCAATTTCGAGTATATGTCATAGATTACATCTTGTCCAAATGTCCCCTTCAGATTCAAACCCCTGTATGGGTAGAATCTAGCTAACACATACATCACATAGGAAGACATGGTGAACCTCTTTGTTTCTAAGACATCCCTCAGCTATCCATCAATCACAACACTGATGAGTCATGCCCAATGGTAATTAGTACCTTGTTCAATTTTGTTGATCACATGGACCATCCAGTTTTCCAGTACTACGGCACTCTTCAAACCAACCACCCTACTCAAAAATGTGATAGCATCATATATGTCCGATCTGAATTTGACTCTATGTAATTGCTTGGGCAGTTTGGAAAAGTGAGACTTTGGTTTCTCCAACCAAGAATTAATCATTTGCTAGGCCTTGGTGGGCTCGTTCTCATAATAGGTTTTGGCCAAATCCATGTTTAAGGCACATACAAAAAACAAATCTGGCATGCCAAAGGCTTGGGCAATAGCAACAGGATTGAAATTTTCCAAGACTCTCCCTTCAGTACTTACAACCCTTTGTGTGTCAAAATCATACTGTCGGGCACACTCTAGTATCAATTCATAACACTAGATTGCAGGAGGGAACCCTGCCACATGGACCAATCCGGACTTCATCATTCCTTGTCTCAGGACCGATAGATCCTTCTGAGCTGTTCTTTCTTTGAATTCCTCATATCTCCATGCTCCAACATTGGTGTCAGATACCTCAGACCATACAGAGGATACTTTGCTGTCAGGTAGTTGACTCTTGGTATCTAGTCTTAGTCTTTTTGCCTCTATGATGGAAGATCCCTCTGTATCACCTTTAGACTTTCCTGCAGCTGCCCTACTTGATTAAGCCTGCATTCACAAAAGAGTGTCATGAGCATACAATTATCACATATTCCAATCCAAGGGTTAGTATAAAACCACATAAAGCAATTAAGAACTATCAATAATCATCAATCTTTGAAAATTTGGAGAATGAAGCAATATGGGGAAATGAGGTAAACCAGGAAAATCCAGTTGGGGCAGAATTTTAGAGAAATCTGACCCAGACGGATTCTTGCTGCCAAGACATCATTCACCAAATAAGTCATTAGTATGGACAAAAAGGTTATGAGATTATCATGAAATTCACCCATTAGCAACAAGAAATCAGCATTTAGCACCTTACCCCATTAGCCCTAGCTTTGAGAATTGAAAAGAATGAAACCGGGTAGGAAAACTGGAAAAATTCAGGTAGGACGGATTTTCGCGGATGGTTCAAATACTTCAGAATTCGCTATACTCTGCAGACTCGACAGATATCGGGAAAATTCGGGCGCTCAGACCTTACTACCAAACCCCGCTATTTGGAATCCAATGGTCCTAAAATTGATCCCAATAAGCAAAATTTCAGATGCACATGGATTCAAATCCCCAAAGTTCTCAAATGACTAATCTTCACAGCAAAACAATGATGCCCTAATTTTGACGACTAGACCCTCCGCCATGAAAACCAGGGTAAGCTCGAGGTTTGAAATACTACCCTTAAATGATCAGGCCGGAGCACACCGAGACTCCCAAGGCATAAGCAGATTTGATCTAAACACTAGATATGAAAACCATGACGGATCAACCGTTCCTAGCAAATCCGAACAAAACACCAAAAACCCCAATCTTGCGAAATACAGCAAATTACGCACCTAGGGGAAAAATCCTACCCAGAACGCCCATCTACATCGATCTATTTGACATTCATTTGGTAAACAAGGGCATGCATAGTGCGAATGATGAAATCTTGTTAAGAGTGAGGTCAAACCCAAGCTCTATAAATATACAATCATACTCAAGCAAAGGCCAACCTAAAATGACTATCATTCAACTCGAAAGATTCGGTCATGATGCAAACAAAAGAGGGGCTAGCAACGACTTACCATGGAATCTGAACAATGCTCAAGCTCGTGGTGGTGACTATGAAACGATGTGCCCTAGCAACAAAAAATTTGACCAACGCTCAATCAATCCACAAGTGGCAACTCAAATTCAGCAATCAGGACCTCAAATGGAAACTCTCCAATACCAAAGCAGAAAGAAAGTGAAGAATGCAATCAAAATGATGCCCAAAAGACCTTAAATCCATCCATAATCACGTCTGAGCAAAGGTACTTTGAGCATTAATGAGCGATGAGACGTATAAAGGAAATCCGGGAACCCGAGCCTAGGACGGAATTTCGGAAAAAACCAAGCCAGACGGAAAATCCAGAAGGACACAAACTCCGCGGAAATGGTAGAAACTGGGATATGAACAAAGTTCAGGAAAATAACGAAGTTCGAGAAAATCCACTCAGCCCGAAAAATCCCAGATTCAAACAAAAACCCGGATTCGTAAAATTAAGCCATAAACGGATAATGAACTAGAACCCGAAAAATCTACCAAAGCTGGAAAATTCTGAATTCAGGTCAAAACCCGGATTTTCATTAAAACTGAATTTTAAACAATCCAAGCCTCAAGGCAAGACCAAAACCAACAAGACCAACATCTCAAGACCTCAAAAAGACAAGTCCAATAAAACCAAAGGTCAAAAGACATTATCAAAAGAGGGTCCCTACTCTAAGTGGGGCGTGTGTGAAAACTGCACAACAAGATGGAGAGGGGAGATAGAGAGAAGTAGAGAGGAAAGGAGAGATGGAGGGAGGGGTAGGGATGGAGAGAGGCAAGAGAGAGAGATAGCACGAAAGAGAGAGAGGTAGGTAGAGAGAGTGAGGGGGGAATAGAGAGAAAGAGAGAGGGAATGAGAGGTAGGGAGGGAGGGAGAGAGCTGAGATAGGGAAAGAGAGAGAGGGGGGGAGGGGGAGGTAAAGAGGGGTAGTTGAGATAGATAGAATTAGAGAGAGAGAGAGGTAGGTGGAGAGAGGGCGAGGAGAGAGAGAGGTGATAGAAGATTTGATAGAGAGAGAAATAGAGAGGGACTTGAAAACTATGGAGAGATTGAGAGAGGGAAGGAGGGAGTGATAGGTAGGTATATAGAAGTAGAGAGGGAAGGAGAGATGGAGAGAGAGGTAGGGATGGAGAGAGAGAGAGAGAGATAAAGAGAGGTAGGTAGAGAGAGGGAGGGGGAGATAGAGAGGAGAGAGGGAAGGAGAGAGGGAGGGAGAGGTAAGGAGGGAGGTAAAGAGAGGTGATATAGAGAGAGAGAGAGATGAGAGAGGGAGGGATAGGTAGGGAGAGAGAAATGTGAGAGAGAAATCAAGTAGAGAGGGAAGGAGAGAGAGAGTTAGATAAAGGGATGGAGATAGTGAGAGAGAGAGGTACCTAGTGCATGAGATGAATAATGAGTGAGATAGAGTGTGTGTGTGTGTGTGTGTGAGAGAGAGAGAGAGAGAGAGAGAAAGATGATACAATTTTTTGATTACTAAAATTTGACATCTTGATTACTATAATTTGACATGTTGATTATTGAAATTGACTAAGTCTAAAAAATAATATCTTTCAAAACTAGAATTTGCATTATAATTCCAAGAGATCTGAAACCACTTTTAAACATCCTACAACTATATACATGAAATATGACTTAAATGTTTATTTTATGTATATAGTTTTGTGATCATAGACATGTTGCGCCTATAGCACACACACCCCATTCAGAATAGGGACCCTCTCTTTTCGCCTTCGTCAGGTCACTTTTTTCCTTCACCTCATTTTGCATGCCCCCTAATTCTGAGTTCCAAGTGGTCAAGGGACCCTAGAGTCATCATCTTGAGTTGACCAGAGTTCACCACCCAATAAATTTCCAATTCCTTGGCCTTTGTGAGATTTCCCTAGCAGGTTTCCTTTAAGTTTTAAAGTTCACATCCTTTAGCTCCTACAGATCCGCCCTTGCGGGTTTCCCCTTGTGCATCGCTACCTTCATTTTTCCATTTTGTCAACAACTGACATGGGATGTCCACTCACATGGTAGGCCCCGTGTCCTCTGTGGTCATTCCTTTTGCCACCACCCATCCAATAGCAGCGTTTGGGGTTCTGTCTACCTTGCAAGTCCTAAATTTCCTATCGTCGCTCTTTCAAAACCCATGCCCAACTACCCCGACACCCATCGTACAAACAATTAATGCGAGTCATTAATGCAAATTTTCCTATAAATAGGAGGGCCGACTTGTCATTTTCACCGACAATATAAGTAAGAATTTGTTAGAACCTAGACAATCATCTCCTCCTCCATGCCTACACAACCTCCTAGATAATTTAGAGCTTGGCCTTCATTATTTTCTTTGGGATCTATAGGTGTGTTCACCACCCTCAGCTTGAAGCGTCTTTTAAAAGTTAGGTTTTCTAAAAATTATTAAAATTTTAAAGACAAGCTTCTAAAGTTCCTTAAGTGGTTGATTAAACATCCAATTCCACACCATCCCATCTAAATAATCCCTCAAAAATCCATCAAACTCAGCCTCTAAAGGCCATGCGAAACTTTACCTCCCCACCACTATTCTTCACTAGAACCATGGAACCCTCATGGCCTGCAAGCCCTTCATCATCGTCACCCAATAAGAAACTTCAAATACAAAACTTGAGCCTCGAAGCCTTGTGGGTCCACGCTTGCAGACTTCCACATGTAGGTAGACACCACCCCATCACTGTCCTGGAAAACTCAAACGGAGAAAACCTAAGTAAAAAGCTCAAATCCTGAGACCCTTGTGGATCATCTTTTGCAAGTCACCGCATGTGGGCGACATCTCCCTTACCACTGTTCTTCAACGATTGTCCTGTGCCAGCTTCCCGCTTCATGGGTTCCCACCGAGCATAATGCCATCAAACACCAAATTCAAGTCTCCTCTAACAGACTATTAAATGCTGGTTGATGTCCGCTCTCCACTGTTGTTTTGGATGCCTTTTACCAGCGGAAAACCTCTTGCCTCTGTCCACCTTATGGAGCCCGCACTTCTCGACGCTGCCTCGAGCTCTTAAAATAGAATGTTAAGTCTTAACCCTTTGCAAGCTGAACCTTGTGGGGGTCCATCCATGGATCGCCCCGCCCCCACCGCCATTCAAAACAATTGAGGATACCCGTCAGTCTACCCTACGGACTCCAACCTTGTCGTCTCCCTGCGAGCCCCTTGGCATGAAAATGATTAAGTTTAAATGAATTGCAGGCTAACGCTTGCAACCCATCGTCATCTGATAGCCGCTTGCCAGCAGCCACACCCTACCTTCTTTCTGCATTGCAGAGCTCGAATCTTCCTTTGTTGCCTAAGTCCCTCTGAGCACAACTATTAATGCTAGGGTCTCTTGTCGACCCACTAGTGCGAGCCTCCTCCTGGGGGTTGTTGTGTCTTCACCGTCGTCCCTGAATGGTTGTCTCCTAGCAACTCTCCATCGGTCCCCACCCACAAGCTTCCAAATGAGAGAACCTTTCCCAAGTCATTCAAGACACCTATGAACCCCGCATTACAAGATTCTCCTTGTAGACCTTCGTGTTGTGACCATCATTTCTCAACGACAGAGCTCCAAATGTCTGCGGTACCCCCTACATCTGCAACCCTTGCACTCGCATGAACAAGATGACTAAATGGATGCCTCTAGAGACATCATGGATGATTTCCTAATGTGCCAAATGCCTTGGAAACTTGACTGAATCCCAAGTTACCAATGTGGAACATAGGGTGCGAGTGGCCATCTATGGGTTGTTGTGCCCTCAGTGTCATTTTCCTTTTGCCTTGTCTTGATGGCTACCAGCCTAGGGAAACCCGCATTCCTTAAAACTGATCCAAATGAATGTCGAACGATGAACATTAATGAATTTGATGATCTTTAGAAGATGAATTACTGGATCTAACCTCCATTTTGTAGGATTTCACTAACGCTTCCTTGATTTTTATATGAATATGCTTATTTCGCCCTTATTTGCAGGATTTATGGAATCTACTACTGACACATCAGGGTAGTTTATGGAGAAGGAGAAAGGAAAGACAACAACCAAAGCACTAAGGGGAAAAGAGGAGAAAGATCAAATGAAGTATCAGTTCCACAGGGTGGAAATCACCTCCAAGGTCACCTCTATGTGGGATTCAATCTCAGACACCAACTTGGTACATGTAGATATAAACGAATTCTAATGAAGAATCACGAGTAACCCCATCATTGAGAATGCACAAAAGATCCACAAGAGTTTCCTAGCCAAGGAAGTTGGCTTCCCACCTACACTTGTAGCTCTAGAACTTGTAATGGCATGCATAGAGTGCTATCATAGTGGCAATAGAAAAATTATAGATCATGAAGGCAGGGTGTTGGCAGACTTGTCTGCTTGGTCCATAGGAAAAACTTTCCATATCCCCAAATTCGACCCCATGGAGGAAATAGAGAAGGGATACACTGAGAATATGTGGAAGGAAGACCTCCTGGCATGCAAGAAGTTAATCAACCAACATCAGTTGAAGGAGAAGAGGGGTAGCGCTGCCAAGGTGCCACAAGAAATTTTTAGAAGCGACTTCCATGAAGAGTACCATGATTTGGTCACTCTATTAAGCAGAGTAATGTGCCTCCCTAGCACTACCCTCTTTCAAGAATGGATGTTTTATTTTATCGAGGAGATCATTCATGGAAAATCAAAGTTCCACTAGGCCAAGATCATTAGCGAAAATCTGCATGCACAATTTATGGCCGTAAAGAAGACATTCCAATTCTACATGACCTCCTACCTGGTATACCTGCAAGCGAAGGAATTCCCATACAAAGGCCTCTTTGTCTCATGAAACCCAAATCCAGGAAGTAGAGAGCTCAAAGTGTATGACCACTACCCACAATTGTAGTACAAAAACTTCAAAAGAGAATATCAGAGGGTGAACGATGCCTTTATAGGGCATATCATTAGACTTCTTGGAGGATATTTTTAGAGAAGAGTCTCGTATAGTGCTTTGGCCTTCATTTAGAGGTTCGGTTTCTGTTCATCCAGCTCCCAAAATTCAACTACATCAGAATGGAGGGCTTCTCTAAAAGGCCTTACAAGCTTCCCTAGTACCCTAATGATCAGATGGTTATATTGGAAGTCTCTCGAAAGCTACAAAATGCTCATACTCTACTATGTGATAAACACCGAGCAGGGATGCCCTATCCCCTAAATTTCAGACAAGGAATGTATGCTATCCCCATGGCCCAATGCAAAAGGAGATAGTGGAGTATCATTTGGACCTTCACATTGTTGGGTGAAAATTATGTAATCAACTTTTCGATAGATTACACAACTTGGACTTCAGCCACAGCCATGTGAGATGTAAATCTTTCCTCTCAGAAAGGGGAGGCACCCTTCTTACTGCTAATAGAAGTGATAGCAAAACAAACAAGTAATTACAAAATGTACACAAAACTTACGAACTGGGGGGAATGTGTTACATTCATCCTTCTCTCTTTTTTCAGAGAAGATGTTTACAATGCTTCACTGTTGGAAGTTCACGATTCTTAACAACTTTAAACAATCAACTAGCAGTAATACCAATACCTCTATCTTGTCAAAGCAAAGCGTAGAGATACCAGAAGTAATTAATAATAAACAAATAAAGTAAAAGGAAAAGCTCACGAAGGCACAAAGTTGTTTCGTAGCTTTTTTAATTGTGGATTCGTGAAGAGTGTACCATTTGTCACATTAGAAGCACAAAGTCTTCATAGATGCAACAATTCCTCGAACAGCATGAACAATTACAAGCACAAAGTCTTGTAGATCATCCAACCAAATTATCAAAGAGCTTGAACAATTACAAGCACAAAGTCTTGTAGATTATTCAACCGAAAGATAAACAAAAACACAAATGCAAATCCAAATAATAGATGTAACACAAAGTTTACATAAATCACTTAGAGTCCTTCAGATTTCTCAAGCTAATCACCACCAAATAAGATCAATTCACAAAAGTACAGAATCCAACACAAAGTTTGGTTTGCAATCCTCTTCTTTATTGATCAGATTTCATTCACAAAGCATGAACGCAAAGTTTCACAAATTTGCTTCAAAAAGGGTAGCACTTCATTGCAAAATACTAAAAGATCCATTTACAATGAAATTCCCTCACATTATATAGAAAGAGGGATTAGTAAAATTAGGAAACTAATTGAGGAAATTAAGGAAAGTTAGGTGAGCGATTTTAGGAGATCCCACCTAACTTTGACCAAAGTCAAAGTGTAATTTGTTTTCAAAATATTACATCTTCGAACTTGGTGCAATTACAAATTACAAAAAGACATATAAGATGCCAGGAAATATTTACAAGATGCATTAAGGGATGCACCCAAAATTTCTAACACTGGAGAACAGGAATCTTCATGGTTCCTTGCTTTGGGCGCAAAAGTCTTCATATTTCCTCCTGGTCTCCTGCACGAACTTCTCATCTGGACCAACGGTGTAATCCACAATGGTGTGAATTCTCGTGATCGATCTCATGGCAGATGAGTGAACCTTCTTGCACCTATCAAGATGCCTTTTCAGGTTATCCAATCTGAGCCTTGTATCACAAATGACGTTCAGTGAGGCTTCTGAAAAGTCTGAACTGTCAATCAATTTCATGATGGCTTCTTTGTAGATCTGAGATATTTCTGTGGCCGGTAGGAAAATACGATTTTCCTCAAGAAGTTGACCGAGCAACTCTTTGACACCTTTCTCAAGAATAACACGATGTCCTTCAACATCCTCCTGTACTTGGTGGAGATCTTCCGTAAGAGATTGAATTACTTGAATTCGATGTTTCAGGGACTCTCTTACCTCAACAAACTTTTCTTTGTCAGGAATTACCCCAACTTCCACAAATTTACTGAGCTTTACCTATTTCATTTCCGACCATGACAACAGGCATTTTTCCATGTCTCTACGCTCCTGGGAAAGTACACTTTTTTCTTTATCAAGCTCTGTAATGAGCTTGGCTAACAAGGTAATTTTCTCATCTACAACCATTATAATTTGAGATCTGTGTTCAATGATCTTCTCAACAAAATCATACAACACTCTGCCTTTGGAGGCAAACTTCTTAGCTTTCTTGACAGCTGGGTCTTCAATACTTACCACTGTCAGCGATTGTGCATTGCTTGGAGAACCTGCAAGTCTCTTTACAACAATGGCATAATGCTCTGCCCTCTATTTGTACATATTGCGAGCTTGCTCTACTTTATCCAGTCTTCCACCAAGATATCCAAAGTCACTTGCGCATCGGCCTTTGCACTTTCATTGGTAACCTTGCCAAGCTGGACCTTTGTTACCATGTAGTCTTCCATATTGACATCACCTTCATGTGGTGGTATGCCAATTTCCGCATACTTGTGGCCAGACTTATCAATGTTCAGCCTTGAGTATACCTTTGCCTTTTTCTTCCCTTTAGCCTTTTGAGGGACTATATCTTCAAGGTCGAGTTCTTCCAGAGAGATCATTTGCTTTTTCTGCTTCAACACTTGAGATATTAGCCAAGGGGGAAGGATGGAGGTGTGAGCTTTTGGATTCACTGTCAATTCAATTGCCATTGCTACTTCTAAAGTTATTGTCATGTCTGAGGTTACCATGTGTATTGTGATAATAGGATTAGTGTTTGTCATCATTGCTCCTGTAGTTTGCACATTGAGCTAATCATGCATTGACTCATTCATGAAACGATTGAATTCATTCTCAAAAGTGATATCATATGTTGGTGAAGACAGGCTAGGAATGGATGATGCAGGACTTGACAGTATATCAACCATGTGAATGCTTGTCACTGAGGGAGAATCAAGCAGGGATGATGCTGCAGGAATGGTGGATATCTCGACTGCAAGGACGCATGTATTAGGAATAGGTGATGAAGGAACAAGAGGTGATGGAGTTCTTGAATTTGGAGGAGTATGAGGAACATTGCAAGTCACATGCGATGATGTTTTAGGAATTTCCTCAACTTCATTCTCAGGAGGAGAAGTAGTTCTTTCTTGATCATGCCCGGGTTCCTGATGATCACCCTCTTGTCTCTCCAATCCTAATTAACCTTCAGAATCACCTTCAGATCCTTCTTCAGAATCTTCTTCAGACTCTTGCCTGCTTTCAGAAACCTCTTTTGCATCGGAGTCTACTTCTGATGAATCTTCATCTTCAGCGGATTGATCACTTGAAGTTCTTTCTTCATCAGAATCTACCTCCTCTAGAACAGACTTTTTACCTTTAGAGCGAGACAGATTGGATTCTGTGATTTCTGTCTTTGGGACGGACTGGGTATCTTTCTTGCCAACAGTAAACTTAATCCTGGGACCTCTTTGTGAACAAGTAGGAATAGCCGTTGATTTATTTTTGTTGCGGAGTTCTTGTTGTTGGCGAGCTTCTGCTTTAGATTCTTCTCCCTCCGAGTCTGTTCTGAAACTTTTCATTTCATAACCATGCTTATGTAACCATTCTGCAGTATTGGCTAGGATTGGCTTCAATCTCTCTCTCATGCTGGTAACTTCTTTCCTAGACCATTGAATTGTAGGCAATGGCCTTTTAGCAATTCCCTGCTCATCATAGACAACATTCATGATATAACCCGGATATGCAAAATCCTCTGTTAGGTCAGCAATATCAAGATCTCTGATCTGCTAAACAGTCAACCTGCAATAGTCCATTTTGTGAATGGCTTCTTCATCTCTGCAATCAACCCAGATGTCTTCAAAATGGTACTTGTGATGATGACCCTTTTGCAATCTTTTTCTGACATCTCGGTAAACAAAATCAAACCTATACCTGTAGGTCTTGATTGTCATGATCTGCATTTTAGCATAAACAAACTTAGCCTTTTGTGCAGTTGGGATAGTATATCAGCCAATGGTTAGTTGGAACTTGAATCCATGCTTGAGATTGCTTCTTCATTCTTTTTGCAGTGAAATCAACTGTCTGCATGTTTCCATGAGAACCCACTTATCTGAAGGATAACGTGGCAACATATAAGGACAACCAGTGTAGCACCCTACTCTCAAGTAAGTAAATGTTGGGAATTGAATAAATAGACACCCAACTTTACTTACCACCTTATATGCCTCGTCAGATACCCTCCTTCTTTCAAGAGCTGGAGCAAAATTAAAAAGCAAAGGCGCGAAGAAAGTATCTGTGACCCGTCTGAAGTGATGAAAACTTTCCTTCAGTTCCAATTGATAGAAAAATCTGTACACAGGTACCATCATTTGATTCCCTTTTGTAGATAGACCCGGGAATTGTCTCATTACAGCCGTCGCGTACACCAGGTAAGAAGTCATGTAGAATTTCAATGTAGAAGGAGCATTGATCAACTACTCTTGTATTTCATCACTGATCTGTTTTCCCTAGTCAATATGCACCTTCTGTCTTCTTATGATCCTGATGTATTCATACATCCAATCATGAAAAGTGGATGATTTTGGCAAGCCTTTCACTCTACTTAAAAATGTGATCATATCTTTGACATCATCTTTGAAATCACTTCACAAGAGTCCTTTCGGCCATCTGGAAATAGATGATCTAGGCTTCTTTAACCATTGAGTATTTATTAGGTGTTTAGCTCTATTGGGATTAGCGTCAAAAACCTATTGTGCTTTCTGTATAGAAATATCAATGTATTTCTCCATATGAGGAACCTTGAAAACAACGTCAAAGAAATCAGGGTCGAGTCTCAGAATCTCGTGCCCCGAAGAATCGATCGCACTTCTACTTTCTCTGATGTAGTGAGACGCCACCTAAAGAACAAACTTTTTATTATATGCAGTTGTAGGAAACATATCTACCAAATGAAAGTTACTGTGTACAATTGCTCTCATTGGGTCAAGAAGAGGCTTTGTCTCTGTTTGCTTCGCAAAGTCAACCAAGTCTTGATGGCCAACCTCTGTATCTTTTATCTCTTCCACCTTGGATACCACTACGGTTGGCGGATAGACACCTTGATATTTGTACTTCATTTTGGCTTTTTCTCTCGAAGAAGACAGAGGTTTACTGCCAGTCATCAGAAACAACTGGAACTTTGATAACTCAGACTTTGAAAACCTTTGAAATGAGTTTGCAAGGTATTGAGTCAAAACAAACATTAGTCGTTAGGTAGCATGGGGATGCACGAAACAAGCAACGATGATGGGAAAGCGTGGAGCAGATGACAAGGCACGCAAAATGATGTACAAAATGGAAGGTACAAGGTTCAGGAGAGAAATGGATAGAAATGAAGCTTATCTGGAAAAAGATTGTAAAAAATGTAAGGGCGCTAAAATTCAACACTTCTACATTTTGGAGATTTCAGTTTTTGATGCAGGGGCGCTAAAAATTAGCGCCCTTACATCTCTCAGAGTTAGAATTTCTTTCAATATGTTCAACATGTCAGGGCGCTAAAATTAAGTGCTTCTGCATCTTAGACATATTTTGATAAAACAGATGTAGCGGTGCATGAAAACGGTGCTCAGGGTTGGCAAAGTTTTTGTAACATGGAAAGCTTTGAAGAAAAAATTTGTTTTCCTTTGGATAGAGCTGCAATTCGTTTCATCACCATTGTAAAAACGTTCAAGAGCCAAAGAAACCCTCTTTCAAAACAAGAGATTTTTCAAAGTTCGCACCAAAGTAAGATAGAAAGGGTGACAAGAAAAGGCGTTAGCATAAAAACGTTGGAAAGAAAAGCAAGATGAATGTGCATGAGGAAGAAGAGCTTGCAATTTGTTTCGTTGTGAAGAAGAAACATGGATAGAGCATGTGAAACAAAGGTGAGAATGGAGAGGAAAAACGCGAAGGGAGAAAGAGAGAATGTGTGAGAAGAAAATAGAACGCGTGGAAAGAAAACAAAAAGAAACGCATATGTAAATCCTAGAAATATACAAAAAAAAATGGAGAAAGGAGAGGAAGCAAGAGGAATCAACTTACCCAGATGAAACGCAAGGATTGCTGGAGAAAAGACTCGAAATTGTCAAAAACGTGATTTGCAGTTTGAAGAGCACTCGACCAGCAAGAAGAAAAGAAGACAAAAGATCATAAACAATGAAAATGGTGAAATAAAACACTTTTAAGTGAAAGAGAAATTCGAAAACCTAACTCAATTCAAGCAATAAATTTAGGCACAAAAAGTGGCATGATTAACGAAAAATGCGAAAAACATGAAGAAACACGCCAGGGCCAAAAAAAGTTAAGTGTCAGGAAAAAGTGTAATAGCGCTAAAATTCAGCGTTATTACATTTTTTAAAAAGTTCACTTTTATGCAGGGGCACTAAAAATTAGCACCCCTGCACTTTTCATACTTAGCCAAATTTTGGCTTCAGAGCAGGAGCGCACTTTTTCAGTGCAACTGCATTTTTTGCAATTCGCTAAGTACGAACAGTGAGACTTCGTGAAGGGACTTGTTTCGAAGGTCTTCGTGAGGCGAACATAGGGGGATGCTCAAATTGACTATTCAATACTTTGGAACAAATTTTGAGGTGGCTAGAAAATCACTTCGTTATGCGTACTTGAACTTCATGAATCCTAGGAAACGAACAAGTTTCGTAGGGGGGTTATCTGTGGAACGAGCACTGCTAGATTACGTGATAACAACTGGCTCCTGCTGGGGATCTTCTTTCGGTTTTTCTTTGAAAAGAACGAAGGAAGAAGAATTCTAGAATTCAAGTGCCTTTATCCATCCATTGGGCTTAGATTCAGGCAACGACGACGACATAACTTAAAACATAAAGACTCAAAAGGACTTAAAAATAAAAAGTATTTACATACCACCGCCAACTTCTTTACTGTGTAAAGTGCTTGAGATGTTGCCCACTGTGAGGAAGGGAAAATGGCGTTCCATCTCCGTATGCTAACAAGAAACTATTTTCACCATCCAACTGATGTATTTGAAAAGGTTCTGTCCACAGTGAGTCAAATTTCCCGTGCATACCCTTTGGTTCTCTTCGTTTGTCCCACGGGAGAACGAGGTCACCAATTTGAAATTCTTGAGACTTAGCTTTTTTGTCAAATAGCTTCTTCACTTGGTCCTGGTGTTCCGCGATGTGGTCAGCCACTTGAACCCGATTCTCTTCCAATTCGGAGAGATACATGATGCACTTATCAACAAAATTGTCAAACGTCTCATCCTCAATGGCCTTAGCTAGTTTGAGGGCTGGTAATTCCAAGGTTATAGGAATCTCAGTATTTAAATGATACAAGAGTTGAAAAGGAGACATGCCGATTGCTCACTTCAGAGTTATTCTATCTGCCCACAAAGTGTCAAACAAAGCCGTGTGCCACAAATGTTGATTCTCGTCCACCAGCTTGCGGATTATAGTCACCAAATTCTTGATGCTAGATTCGGCCTGACCATTACCTTGCGGATAATAGTCAGAAGAATGTGATAAGGTTATACCATGTTCAAAACAAAACTCAGTAATCTCGTTTGATGAGAAGGTAGAGGCATTGTCAGCAACAATCTTGTTCGGCACCCCAAACCTAGAAATAATGCTTTCTTTTAAGAAACTGCACACTATCTCCGAAGTAGCACGCTTGGTAGGTATCGCTTCCACCCATTTGGTGAAATAATCAGTAGCAGTCAAAACATAGATATGTCCAGTACTTGACGATGGATTAACTGCACCTATGAAATCAATGCCCCATTTCTGGAAAGGTTCTTCAATCACAACAGGTTTTAATGGCAAAGATGCCAACCTGGGATGGCCGACAAACTGTTGGCACAATTCACACTTACGCACCCAAGAGTACGTGTCCTGAAAAAGTGTGGACCAGTAGTACTTAGATCTCAGGATTTTGTGAGCGGTTACTGGCACTGAGAAATGTCCACCACATGCCAAATCCTAATAAGATTTCAGCAATTTTTCCTGTTGTTCCTTATCAACGCATCTGAGAAACGTCCCGTCTATTGCATGCTTATACAATCCATTATCCCATAAGACAAAATTAGTTGATTTCAGCTTGATGGTCCTCTTTTCCTTTGGAGTCAAATGATTAGAGCATTCTCCGTATGTGAGGAAGTGCGCGATATTAGAATACCATTCGTCGGTGGTGCTAACAAATAGTACCATTGGAAGTGTACTAGGATCAACCTCCTCCTCATCTGAAACTTCTTCATCCTCTGAAATTTCTTTGCCTAGACTATTTTCAGCAATAAGCTGACAAAGTCCACGTCCACGTATCAACTTAGTGGGTTTAATTTCTAGATCATATTCATGAATCTTAGCAATCCAATTGCCTCCTTTTGTTCCAAATTCCTGTTGTGTTAAGATAGACTTAACAGTCAAATCTGGGACGAGAACTTTCACATGACTGTTTAGAATGTAGAACCGAAAATGCTTGATGGCTTTTACAACTGCGAAAGTGTGCTTCTCCATTTGAGAATACTTCAATTCATAATTCTTTAGGGGGCAGCTCATGAATGCAATGGGGGATTCAAAACCTTCATCATTTTCTTGTACCAAAAATGCTGATAGTGTATGCTCGGAAGCATAACTGTACATAACAAAATCTTTGGTGTAGTTAGGGTAAACCAACATAGGCGCATGAGCAATGGCCTCCTTGATGTCATCGAACACTGCTTTGCCTTCTGCCATCCAATGGAATGTGGCGTTACCCTTCATCATATTCACAATATCATGGGTCTTTTCAACAAATTCTGGGAGAAACCTCCTTAAGAAGTTTACTTTGCCAAAGAAAGAATGAACAGCTTTCTTGCTTGACAGCAAAGCGAGAGATTTAATTCCATTGACTCTTTCCAAATCAATCTTGATTCCTTCTCTAGATACAACATGACCAAGAAGTTTACCTTCTGTCACCCCAAAAGTTGACTTTTTGGGATTTAGAGAAATACCATGCTGATGGCATCTCTCAAGAGTTTGCCTCAAGTGGTAGAAATGCTCATGACATTGCTTAGAGAAAACCGTGAGATCATCAAGATACACCACAATGAACTTGCCCATCACATCACGGAAAGGGAGATCCATGGCACGTTGGAATGTAGTGCCAGCGTTGATCAAACCAAATGACATCCTACGATATGCAAAGGTTCCCCATGGTGTTGTGAAAGTGGTTTTGTGTTGATCACTTGAATTAACTTCAATTTGATTATAACCAGAAAATCTATCTAGCATGGAGAGCATCTCGGATCCAGTTACATTTTGTAGAATTTGATCCATCACTGGAAGTGGGTAATTTCCTTTGAGAGATAATTGATTTAGATTTTTGAAATATACACAAATGCGGATTTCACCATTCTTCTTACGAACGGGGATGATATTGGCTATCCATGTTGAATGGTGGATAGGGAATATTATCCGTGCATTCAGCATCTTTTGAACTTCCGCCAAAATTGTTCCAAAGATCTTGGGATTGTACTGCCTCTGCTTTTGTTTGTAAGGCAAAGTTCCAACCTTAAGAGGAATATCATGTTGCACTTCTTTAGGCCGAAATGATTTTAGATCTTCGTATGAATATGCCAAGACATCGATATACTCCTATAGTAACTAAGCAAACTATCTTCTTTCTTCGGCAGTGCAACATTTGCCAATGTTCACCATCTTAGGGTTGGCTTCAATTCCTAAATTAATCTGTTCCACTTCATTAGATGATTTGGAATCTAAGAGTTGCTTCTTCACGTGGCGATCATGCTTGTCAAAAATCTTCTCCAAAGATACCAATCCTTTGGGAATCTTATTCCCTTTGAGTTGCAAATATTCTTCACCCGTGACAGGATCTATGCTAGACACAAATTCTCGAGGCGGAGAATCGCTACCTTTGAAATACAACTCATCAAAATTTTCTGCTTTCTCAAGAAAGGCGATGATTTGATGATCATCATTGAAAATCTGCCAGTTCTCTAAATTTTCAGGGACACTTGGGCGGAAAACCAACTCTATGGTGTAGGTAGAACCTTGAAAGTCTTTGTGTGGCACCAAGAGCATAGTAGAGATTATGAGGGAATCAGCTCTAGTATTGTATTCTCTGGGAACAACGAAGATATCAAAAGCTTAGAATTCCTCAACGGAATCCCATACTAGATTACGATAATGCCTGAGTCTATCATTATTTTTTTGATAGAGATTTCTTATTTGACATACTATCAGCTCAGCATCACCTTGTGCATGAAGATTTTTAATACCTTTCTTCAGGGTGACTTGCATTCCCAACAACAGGGCTTCATACTCGGCAGTGTTATTGGTGTTATCAAACTGCAACTTGAAGGAGAAAGGGAAAAACTTTCCCATTGGTGAAATAAAAACCATTCCTGCTCCAGAGCTGATTAAATAACAACTACCATCAAATTTGAGCAACTAGACACTGTTGGGATCACCGATGCTAACAATGTCGAAGTCCAAGACTTCATCATCTGACGAAGATTCATGGTCGAAGATAGACAAATCACCTGATGACGTCTCATTTGAAGTGGAAGAAATATCATCATTTTCTAATTCATTTTGAGTCGAGGATTCCCCTACCTCATTTTTCTGTAGATAGTAAGTTCCCATGCCTGAGGATTCAAACAAAATCTAAGCTCTGGGGTCATCTGACTTGGCAACTGAAAAATTCGATTCTTTTTTAGGAATCAGCTTTTGCATCACACCTTTTACTGGTATTCTTGCTTCGGACATATCCATACTCAGTTCTCCTCCAACATCTTTGCAAAAATTGCATCCAAGGAGGATTTCGTAGGAAGCTGGTACATCGGCCACGAGGACCGTCATTTTTATTTTCTTCTCCGGGTATGCGGAAAATGCATATTGCACATCTTTGATCTGGCTGATTAATGGCACTTGTTTATTTTCCATAGAAAAACAACGGCTGAAAGTTTTAGTCATTTCAAGGCCTAAAGCAGTAGCTACCTTGGCGGACATCACATTGTCGGATGCACCAGAGTCTATGACATAGTTACTCAGCTTGAAACCATTTACAAGTGGGGAGATGAAAAAGGGATCAATGCATCCGGAAGCAGTTGGAGGATTAGATACAAGGTTACTCTATGATATCTTAGGTTTAGGAGTAAATGGGATGTCAGGAGATGTATCCTGACTTGGGGAAATTCTTTTATCATTTACGAACTTGACAAGCCTGTCAAATTGGTCGGGGTTGGTTTTGAGGTATTCAGCCTTGGACATTTGAACCTTGGTTTTCTTGGCATGGTTAATAATGTCAAAAGCCTAGAAAGAACAGGTTGGAAGTTGTAACTTCACTGATTGGTTTCACAAAAGGTACACTAGTCTTTGGAACGAGAGGATTAGCTTTAGGAATAACGGGAGTTGAGGAAGGAGAACGAGGTGCACTTACTTGTGGATTTGCTTCTTTCTTAGGTTGCCAAGGAAAGGGAGATCCTCTTTTGATGATCGTTACTAGCGGCTTCTCTTTTTCTAGAACAGTAGCAACTTGAGCTTTATCAAGCTGATTTTGTTGATGCCGCGTAAAAATAGCATAAGTGTCAGTCACCAAGTCATCTTCTTCTTCTTCTTCTTCCATCATTTGCAAATAGCTAATCTTGGAGTCGCCAGCCAGTTTAGTTTCTTCTTCTTGGAAGAGATCGGCATTTCCTTCTTCAAGGTATTCAGGCTGCACATAATCATCTTGTTCAGTCTCATAGTATCCCACAGCATTGTTAGCGGGCAGGGCTTCTAGAGCAAGCCTTCCTAGAGGTGTTGGGAGACGATTTTGATTTTTGTTGCCAGCATAATTAGGGAAAGTCCTCCTAGGGACGTCCTTGTAGTTGTTACTGCTTGAAACTTGTTTCTTCAGAGACAAAACTTCATTTTCCAACCTTTGGACCATGGGATCTGTGAAATTTGAGCTGGCAGTGGGAGTACTAACATTGATTGTTGAAGACCCTGAGGCTTGCATCCTTTTATTTCCATTAGTTCCCATCCTGATTTCTCTGGCAAGGATCATGTCATCCTCCAGACTGGTGGCCAATTGCTGGGCCACTTCAACATTAACAAGATTTTCCCTACGTAAGTAGAAACTCACCTTGGGTAGTTGAGTGTTGATGAAGCACTTTAGGTTATGATCCGTCGGTTTTGCATCAGTTGGGATCTACATCACCAATTTATTGAATTTCACCACAAACTCGTACATAGGCTCATGAGCTTCTTTACACATATTGGTGAGCTGGGCCAATAGAGTATGTGAATCTTCGGCGGGTTTAAATCTTTCTTCAAATTTAGTGCGAAGAGTGGCCCAATTGGTGACAAAGGCATTTGGAAGGGTGAAAAACCATTCGGCTGCAACCCCTTGAAGGGATTCAATGAACAATCTTACAGAAACATCTTCATGTTCAATGCCAAGAACACCACAAACGATGTAGAATGCGGATATGTGCTCATCAGGGTGTTGTTTTCCATCGCCTTGAAACTTTAGGAGATGCTTCCTAGATATGCATGGCAGTTCGTGCAAAGGTGTAGCCAAACGGAGGGGACCAAAAGCATTTCCCCATGGTCCTATAGGTGGTGTGGCCATAACTAGTTGCACAACAGGTACTTGAACAGGACGTCTACGGTAAATAGAACAAACACTTGGGAGAGGAGATCTTTGGCTACCTGGAGGGTAGCTTATAGCACGTTGCAGTGGTGACCTTACTCATGGAAGAGTAAATGGGAAGTCGCGTTGCAACAACTCTTCAAAAAGTGGATCTGTTACTCCTTGATCCCTCAATCCTCGTGTATATATCCGGTCTGCCAGAATGTAGATCTAAATATGATGGATATTATAGAGTTAACAATATACAAAAGAATAGCAAGAAAAAGGAAACTTATCTACTTCAATCAAAAGCATGAGGCTCAGATTGCGTAGGAAGATCCCCAGCAGAGTCGCCAAAAAACTGTTGGGTGAAAATTATGTAATCAGCTTTTCGATAGATTACACAACTTGGACTTCAGCCACAACCATGTGAGATGTTAATCTCTCCTCTTGGAAAGGGGAGGCTCCCTTCTTACTGCTAACAGAAGTGATAGTAAAACAAACAAGTAATTACAAAATGTACACAAAACTTACGAAGTGGGGGGGGTGTTACATTCATCCTTCTCTCTTTTTTTAGAGAAGATGTTTACAATGCTTCACTGTTGGAAGTTCACGATTCTTAACAACTTTAAACAATCAACTAGCAATAATACCAATACCTCTATCTTATCATAGAAAAGCGTAGAGATACAAGAAGTAATTAATAATAAACAAATAAAGTAAAATGGAAAGCTCACGTAGGCACAAAGTCGTTCCGTAGCTTTTTCAATTGTGGATCCGTGAAGAGTGTATCGTTTGTCACATTAGAAGCACAAAGTCTTCTTAGACGCAACAATTCCTCGAACAACATGAACAATTACAAGCACAAAGTCTTGTAGATTATTCAACCGAAAGATAAACAAAAACACAAATGCAAATCCAAATAATAGATGTAACACAAAGTTTACATAAATCACTTAGAGTCCTTCAGATTTCTCAAGCTAATCACCACCAAATAAGATCAATTCACAAAAGTATCGAATCCAACGCAAAGTTTGGTTTGCAATCCTCTTCTTT
Organism: Sequoia sempervirens; assembly: GCA_007258455.2. NCBI lineage: Eukaryota > Viridiplantae > Streptophyta > Pinopsida > Cupressales > Cupressaceae > Sequoia > Sequoia sempervirens. Next base: position 281,533,995 of record VDFB02270651.1, on the reverse strand, counting down.
ATTGATCAAATTTCATTCACAAAGCATCAACGCAAAGTTTCACAAATTTGCTTCAAAAAGGGCAGCACTTCATTGCAAAATACTGAAAGATCCATTTACAATGAAAATCCCTCACATTATATAGAAAGAGGGATTAGCAAAATTAGGAAACTAATTGAGGAAATTAAGGAAAGTTAGGTGAGCGATTTTAGGAGATCCCACCTAACTTTGACCAAAGTCAAAGTGTAATTTGTTTTCAAAATATTACATCTTCGAACGTGGTGCAATTACAATTTACAAAAAGACATATAAGATGTCAGGAAATATTTAAAAGATGCATAAAGGGATGCACCCGAAATGTCTAACACTAGAGAACAGGAATCTTCATGGTTCCTTGCTTTGGGCGCGGAAGTCTTCATATTTCCTCCTTGTCTCCTACATGAACTTCTCATGGAACAACGGTGTAATCCACAATGGTGTGAATTCTCGTGATCGATCTCATGGCAGATGAGTGAACCTTCTTACACTTGTCAAGATTCCTTTTCAGGTTATCCAATGTGAGCCTTGTATCACAAATGACGTTCAGTGAGGCTTTTGAAAAGTCTGAACTGTCAATCAATTTCATGATGGCTTCTTTGTCGATCTGAGATATTTTTGTGGCCGGCAGGAAGATACGATTTTCCTCAAGAAGTTGACCGGGCAACTCTTTGACACCTTTCTCAAGAATAGCATGATGTCCTTCGACATCCTCTTGTACTTGGTGGAGATCTTCCGTAAGAGATTGAATTACTTGAATTCGATGTTTCAATAACTCTCTTACCTCAACAAACTTTTCTTTGTCAGGAATTACCCCAACTTCCACCAATTTACTGAGCTTTACCGGTTTCATTTCCGACCATGACAAAAGGCATTTTTCCATGTATCTACGCTCCTGGGAAAGTACACTTTTTTCTTTATCAAGCTCTATGGTGAGCTTGGCTAACAAGGTAATTTTCTCATCTACAGCCATTATAATCTGAGATCCGTGTTCAATGATCTTCTCAACAAAATCATACAACACTCTGCCTTTGGAGGTGAACTTCTCAGCTTTCTTGACAGCTGGGTCTTCAATACTTACCACTGTCAGCAGTTGTGCATTGCTTGGAGAACCTGCAAGTCTCTTCACAACAGTGGCATAATGCTCTGCCCTCCGTTTGTACATATTGCGAACTTTCTCTACTTTATCCAGTCTTCCAGCCAAGATATCCAAAGTCACTTGCGCATCGGCCTTTGTACTTTCATTGGGAACCTTGCCAAGCTGGACCTTTGTTACCGTGTAGTCTTCCATATTGACATCACCTTCTTCATGTGGTGGTATGCCAATTTCCACATACTTGTGGCCAGACTTATCAACGTTCAGCCTTGAGTATACCTTTGCCTTTTTCTTCCCTTTAGCCTTTGGAAGGACTATCTCTTCAATGTCAACTTCTTCCAGAGAGATCATATGCTTTTTCCGCTTTGACACTTGAGATATTAGCCAAGGGGGAAGGATGGAGGTGTGAGCTTCTGGATTCACTGTCAATTCAGTTGCCATTGCTACTTCTAAATTTATTGTCATGTCTAAGGTTACCATGGGTATTGTGATAATAGGAGAAGTGTCTGTCATCATTGCTCCTAAAGTTTGCACATTGAGCTAATCATGCATTGACTCATTCATGAAACGATTGAATTCATTCTCAGAAGTGATATCATATGTTGGTGAAGACAGGCTAGGAATGGACGATGGAGGACTTGACAGTATATGAACCGTGTGAATGCTTGTCACTGAGGGAGTATCAAGCAGGGTTCATGTTGCAGGAATGGTGGATATCTCGACTACAGTGATTCATGTAGAAGGAATAGGTGATGTAGGAACAAGAGGTGATGGAGTTCTTGAATTCGGAGGGGTATGAGGAACATTGGAAGTCACATGCGATGATGTTTTAGGAATTTCCTCAACTTCATTCTCAGGAGGAGAAGTAGTTCTTTCTTAATCATGCCCAGGTTCCTGTTGATCACCCTCTTATCTCTTTGATCCTGGTTCACCTTCAGAATCACCTTCAGATCCTTCTTCAGAATCTTCTTCAGACTCTTGCCCGCTTTCAGAAACCTCTTCTGCATCGGAGTCTGCTTCTGATGAATCTTCATCTTCAGCGGATTGATCACTTGAAGTTCTTTCTTCATTAGAATTTGCCTCCTCTAGAACAGACTTTTTACCTTTAGAGCGAGATAGATTGGATTCCATGATTTCTGTCTTTGGGACGGACTGGGTATCTTTCTTGCCAATGGTAAACTTAATCCTGGGACCTCTTCGTGAAGAAGTAGGAATAGCTGCTAATTTATTTTTGTTGCAGAGTTCTTGTTGTTGTCAAGCTTCTGCTTCAGATTCTTCTCCCTCTGAGTCTGTTTTGAAACTTTTCATTTCATAACCATGCTTATGTAACCATTCTGCAGTATTGGCTAGGATTGGCTTCAATCTCTCTCTCATGCTGGTAACTTCTTTCCTAGACCATTGAATTGCAGGAAACGACCTTTTAGCAATTCCCTGTTCATCATAGACATCATTCATGATATCACCTGGATCTGCAAAATCCTTTGGTAGGTCAGCAATATCAAGATCTCTGATCTATTGAACAGTCAACCTGCAACAGTCCATTTTGCGAATGACTTCTTCATCTCTGTAATCAGCCCAGATGTCTTCAAAATGGTAGTTGTGATGATGACCCTTTTGTAATCTTTTTCTGACATCTCGGTAATGAAAATCAAACATATACCTATAGGTCTTGATTGTCATGATCTGCATTTCAGCATAAACAGACTTAGCCTTTTGTCCAGTTGGGATAGTATATCGGCCAATGGTCAGTGGGAACTTGAATCAACGCTTGTGATTGCTTCTTCATTCTTTTTGCAGTGAAATCAACTGTCTGCATGTTTCCATGAGAACCCACTTATCCGAAGGATAATGTGGCAGCATGTAAGGACAACCAGTGTAGCACCCTACTCTCAAGTAAGTAAACGTTGGGAATTGAATAAATAGACACCCAACTTTACTTAGCACCTTATACGCCTCGTCAGATACCCTCCTTTCAAGAGCTGGATCAAAATTAAAAAATAAAGGCACAAAGAAAGCATCTATGACCCGTCTGAAGTGATAAAAACTTTCCTTCAGTTCCAATTGATAGAAAAATCTGTACACAGGTACCATCACCTGATTCCCTTTTGTAGATAGACTCGGGAATTGTCTCATTACAGTCGTCGCGTACACCAGGTAAGAAGTCATGTAGAATTTCAATGTAGAAGGAGCATTGATCAACTACTCTTGTATTTCATCACTGATCTGTTTGCCCTAGTCAATATGCACCTTCTGTCTTCTTATGATCCTGATGTATTCATACATCCAATCATGAAAAGTGGATGATTCTGGCAAGCCTTTCACTCTGCTTAAAAATATGATCATATCTTTGATGTCATCTTTGAAATCACTTCGCAGGAGTCCTTTTGGCCATCTAGAAATAGATGATCTAGGGTTCTTTAACCATTGAGTATTTATTAGGTGTTTAGCTTTATTGGGATCAATGTCAAAAACCTCTTGTGCTTTTTTTATAGAAATATCAATGTATTTCTCCATATGAGGAACCTTTAAAACAACGTCAAAGAAATCAGGGTTGAGTCTCAGAATCTCGTACCCCAAAGAATCGATCACACTTCTACTTTCTCTGATGTAGTGAGATGCCACCTGAAGAAAAAACTCTGTATTATGTGCAGTTGTAGGAAGCATAGCTACCAAATGCAAGTTATTGTGTACAATTGCTCTCATTGGGTCAGGAAGAGGCTTTGTCTTTGTTTGCTTCACAAATTCAACCAAGTCTTGATGGCCAACCTATGTATCTTTTATCTCTTCCACATTGGATACCACTACGGTTGGCGGATAGACACCTTGATATTTGTACTTCATTTTGGATTTTGCTCTCGAAGAAGATGAAGGTTTACTGTCAGTCATCAGAAACAACTGGAACTTTGATAACTCAGACTTTGAAAACCTTTGAAATGAGTCTACAAGGTATTGAGTCAGAACAAACATTAGTCGTTAGGTAGCATGGGGATGCGTGAAACAAGCAACGATGATGGGAAAGCGTGGAGCGGATGACAAGGCACGCAAAATGATTTACAAAATGGAAGGTGCAAGGTTCAGGAGAGAAATGGATAGAAATGAAGCTTATCTGGAAAATGATTGTAAAAAATGTAAGGGGGCTAAAATTTAGTGCTTCTACATTTTGGAGATTTCAGTTTTTGATGCAGAGGCGCTCAAAATTAGCCCCCTTGCATCTCTCAGAGTTAGAATTTCTTTCAATATGTTCAACATGTCAGGGCGCTAAAATTAAGCACTTCTGCATCTGAGACATATTTTGATAAAATAGATGTAGCGGTGCATGAAAATGGCGCTTAGGGTTGGCAAAGTTTTTGTAACATGGAAAGCTTTGAAGACAAAATTTGTTTTCCTTTGGATAGAGCTGCAATTCGTTTCATCACCATTGTAAAAACGTTCAAGAGCCAAAGAAACCCTCTTTCAAAACAAGATATTTTTCAAAGTTTGCACCAATGTAAGATAGAAAGGGTGACAAGGAAAGGCGTTAGCATAAAAACGTTGGAAAGAAAAGCAAGAGGAATGTGCGTGAGGAAGAAGAGCTCGCAATTCATTTCGTTGTGAAGAAGAAACATGGATAGACCATGTGAAACAAAGGTGCGAATGGAGAGGAAAAACGCGAAGGGAGAAAGAGAGAATGTGTGAGAAGAAAACAGAATGCGTGGAAAGAAAACAAAAAGAAACGCATATGTAAATCCTAGAAATATACAAAAACGAATGGAGAAAGGAGAGGAAGCAAGAGGAATTGACTTACCCAGATGAAACGCAAGGATTGCTGGAGAAAAGACTCAAAATTGTCAAAAACGTGATTTGCAGTTTGAAGAGCACTCGACCAGCAAGAAGAAAAGAAGACAAAAGATCATAAACAATGAAAATGGCGAAATAAAACACTTTTAAGTGAAAGAGAAAATCAAAAACCTAACTCAAGTCAAGCAATAAATTTAGGCACGAAAAGTGGCATGATTGACGAAAAATGTGAAAAACATGAAGAAGCGCGCCAGGGCCAGAAAAAGTTAAGTGTCAGGAAAAAGTGTAATAGCACTAAAATTCAGCACTATTACATTTTTTAAAAGTTCACTTTTATGCAGGGGCGCTAAAAATTAGCGCCCCTGCACTTTTCATACTTAGCCAAATTTTGGCTTCAGAGCAGGAGCCCACTTTTTCAGTGCAACTTCATTTTTCGCAATTCGCTAAGTACGAATAGTGAGACTTCGTGAAGGGACTCATTTCGAAGGTCTTCGTGAGGCGAACATAGGGGGATGCTTGAATTGACTATTCGGGACTTTGGAACGCATTTCGAGTTGGCTTGAAAATCACTTCGTTATGCATACTTGAACTTCATGAATCCTAGGAAATGAACAAGTTTCGTAGGGGGGTTATCCGTGGAACGAGCACTTCTAGGTTCTGTGATAACACACATGACCTGACCCATGATAGACCCCTATGGAAAATAAAGAAGTTTGTCAAAAAATAATATATTGATCTCCCCCACATAGAGGATTTATGGGCCAACTGCAAAGATGATAAGGAGGCGAGAATGAGGCATTACATGAGGATGATGGCTCAATTAGCACAACCAATCAACCTATTCCCGGTGCCTAACTAGATTATAGAGGAGGAAGAAACCATCCTTGATGAGAGATTTTATGCTGTGGATAATTTGTTGTTGCCACTAATAGATTGGGATGAGGAAGAGGTCAATGACCTCGACATTGTAGTGTAGCCAATAGAGAATAGAAAAAGACAGTGGGTGGATTCTCAAATCATCCAACTCAAGGCACAAGGTGCCATGTTGACATATAATGAGCTCATAGATGAACTCAAAAGTGAAAGAAATAGTAGAGTCGCTACTGTCCCAACAAACGAAACTCCCAAATCCCCTCCAGTGACCAGATTGAGAAAGAGAAAGGATGTGTCTAAGTTCTAGCCCAAACACAAAGTCTATACACGGAAAGCCTCGGAGGGAGAATCCTCAAAGAAAGCTAAGAAATCATGAGGATTCAGTAAGATTCCAACCATTAAGGAGGATCCCCAGCACGAAGGAGAAGAAGAGGTCGAGTGGCCACAGTCACCACCTACAACCTTTGCTCCCACCATTACTATTGCACTCCTCCACCTCCTGCATCTCAGGTATTGCCTGTTACCTCTCCCCCTGTTGTGGACATTTCTATTCACCTTACTTCCACTTCACCATGGCCCCAATTATGGTATTTGATTCCTCTTCAACCCTAACGTCCCCACTGTCATCTACCTTGCTACCCCCTCCATTACCAACTCTTTCTACCGCAATTCCTTCAGTTGAAACAACTACTATGCCTCCTCTCACCTTTCCTAAAGCATTTTCCAAGTAGATGCAAGGAATACCAGCTGAGCTTTATGGGGTGATAATGAACTCCACCGTCCAAGTAGTGATGGCCCAAATTGTTGTTGGCTTACCCATTCCTCCACCACCCATGAAGCCACTGAAAATGGAGGCCACTATGCAAATATCAGAGGAAATGGAGAAATTTCAAAGGGAGGCCACTAAAGGAATAATGGAAGAGCCCGAAGATCCTTTTAAGGATGACTACTTTGAACATCCAGAAGGCTGAGTGGACATAAGTGTGGACAAGGTGGAAACTGATGAGGAAAAGATGAAATCTTTGGAGGAGGATACTAAAGCTCTTAATGCAAAGTACAAAATAGAGATCTCGGACCAAGAGCTTGAAGAGGAGTTGTCCCACCACCTTAAGGATATAGGAGAAGAAATCAAATTCGAGAAGAAAAATCTTGAAGAGAAAGAAGAAACTACAGTCAATGTGGAGACATGCGAAGAGCCTCCACTAGTTGGGCAAGACAAAGGCCTTATTCAAGAAGAAGAGGTACTGCCTAGGAAAGAAGAAAGAGAGAAAAGAGAAGAGAAGGAAGAATTTTCTCCAAAGGAAGGCTCCAAGCTAAAACATCATGAAGAGCTCAAGCAGGAAGTAGAAAGAGCACCTCAGATAGAAGGTCTTGCTAAAGAGAAAGTAGCCCCCATTGAGTTAGAAAGGGAAAAGACTATACACATTGAAGACTCAGATGAAGAAGAAGAAAGAATCAAACGAGAAGCCCCGGGCCATGAGGAGAAACAACTCTAGCATGAAAAAAAGGAAGAGGTGATGATGAATCACCAAAGGAGGAAACTCAGATGCCCAATTGGCTAGAAAAGTAGTTGAAAAAGAAGACCCCTGCCCTCGTCGATCCCAAGACTAGACTCAAGGCTCTACTAGATAGAACACAAAAGAAGAAGAAGAAAGAAAAGAAGCCAAGGGTTTGTTCCCATATCACAGTTGATGTGTTTGGATCAAGAATAGTACAGGTGGCCACCCCGGTAATGGATAAAGGTGAGGGTTTCAGCTACAACATTTCTACTATCAACTTGGGCACTACAACCAAAGAGAAGATCAGTGAATTCTAGGGATCAGTGGCCACAATAATGCAAAAAAAGAACAAGGATCAGTCCTCTAAGGAGGAACTAAAGAAACAAGTGGTGGATCTCAATGCCTATATTCAACAATGGACATCTCTAGAGGAAGAAGCTCCAATGACATCTTTTGCACCCCCACTCCTCTCCCAAGAAGAACTCGCCAAGATGTAGAAGATGAATAATTGGACCAAGGCTACTACAAATTGGTTTCGAAGGGTGCTATATAATGGTGACATGGGTATAGGCCACACTGTCCAAACGTCCAACAAATTCTGAGACATGCAGAAGTAGTTGGAGGGCACATAAAGGATCTATCACCGATTCATCGAGGTATATAGGATCAACTATCCTAAGCTCGAGGCCATTGTCAAAATGCCTGAGAAGACATGGGATAAGGAGTTGGCCCTTGTGAAGGACAATCATTGGCTGGTAGAAACATGGAAAATGGGTCTGGATCACATGAGGGACGTCCTAGAGAGAGTGTTGCATGAAGTTGAGCTCAACCTCGAATGGGTCAAAGAGCACAGGATGGACAACAAGGATTACCTGAAGTTGATGACAGACTATGATATGCATGTCATAGAGTTGGATCCAAAAAGGATCAGGCCATACTTCCATAAGAAGATGGAGCAAGGGGTAGTAAAATCACTAACGTCAAACTTCATGGACTTCACTGCAAGAGCATTCATCCAATCAGAATAGGTAATTAAGGCCACACCAAAGTGCACAAAGAACTGGGAATAAATCACTAGTAGATCTAAGAAGCTGACCTTCCAGATTCTTCAATCTGATATCATGGAATGGGATAAGCTTCAGGCACTGATTGGGAAATTTGTGGAGTACACCACTCTTTATAAAAATGAAGGAAATCCAGTGATAGATGATGAGTTCCTGACTGTATAAGCTGAGAAAAGAAGGCAGTCCCTAGGAGACAAAACTACTACAGTGTCAGGGCCACTACAGGACAAAATAGGAATGGGACAAAAATGTATTTTATATTAGTATATTTCTGGGGTAGGTGAAACCCTAATGTAAAATTAATATTGTCCCCACAATAAGAGTAAATTCTGGCCATTCATTTCACTTTTGGAAAACTATAAATAAGGGTCTCCTCTCATTTTCAAAGAGAGAGTTGAGTTGTTGTAAAGACATGTTGCAAAAAATTTAATAGAATTTCATTTCTTTTGGTGGATTCTTGTGTTTCTCTCATGTTGCATGATTCATCTTCTCACATTTGATAGATTTAGATAGATTTAGTTTGTTGTTCTAAGTGCTTTGAAGTAGTTTTAGTAGTTTAGTTAATGTTGTCCATTAATATTGAAGAATGCTATGGTGTTGATGCTTTTCATGTTCATGCTTTTTGTTGGTTATTGATGATGAACAATAGTGTAAAGCTAGTCTAAACATTAATTCATTGTTGCACTTAAAATTCATCTTTTATTTGTGTTGTATGGTGAATGAATAGCTGAAAATCTATAGACCTTAGAAGATAGCACTAGTTTCATGAGACTGTATGTTGTTTGGTTAGGTGGAACTCAGTTATAGTAAGGTTGTCCACTATAGCATCCTCCATTGTCACTGTTCATCAGTAGTTGTAGGTCTAGGAACTCTTATTTCCCTTTTCCCTTTTGACCTTTCTTTCAAATAGTAGTAAAGGCAAAGTTCCAGCATCATTGTAAAGCCAAATCTAATGTTATACATGGAGTTTTAGACTGATGTTGGAACTTGCAGCAAATACATCTCACTTTCAGAACCTTACAAACTCCATTTGAATATCCAATCTCCTTCCAACACAATTTTCCATGCCCCTTGTGATTACCAACAAACCACATCAATCCACTAAGTTGTTTTTGCAAGTCATGACCTAACACTCGAGAGACCTTGGGATAATTTTCTACAACTTGTCTGTAGGAAGTTGCCTTTCAAGAGAGGTAGTGCACTTGTGTGCTGCCTGAGTTGAGAAGTGCAAAAAGACCCATCAACAATTCATAGTATGAGCTAAATATACTATATCCAAATGAATTTAAGCTATATTTAACTAAGCTACAATCCCAATGAAATGTTTGAAAGCCTCAAAAACAAGCAACCATTAAACTAAACATGAAATAAACCATGAAAGCATTATAAAATAAACTTAATCTAAAACTCTAAACCTCATCCCATTGGGGGATTGTTGTCATATTGGTATGGAATGACAGTGCTTTCCCAATCCCTTGGATAAAATGAGCATCTAATTGACCTACATTGATAAAATCTTAACTAAAATTGATGAAAATATGCTAAAGATGAATGAAAAATCTCAATAATGGTGCAAGATGAATAAAGATAGTATTCAAAAGTGCAACATAAGTTTTCTTTGATGGAAGTTGATCCATTTCTCTCCAAATGTGAGGTATTTATAAGAGAAAATGGTGAATCAAGGGTCAAGATCAAATTGGTCAATCAATGGCTAAGATGCAATAAGAGGTGAAGACATGGATCAAGGATTCTCATCAGTTCATGAGAATCAGAGATCACATGGATCAAAGAGTCAATCAATGGCTCACAATGATTCAAACAAACACACTTCCTAAAACTTGGGAATTTTGTTACAAAGTTTGTTAGGAAAGAATATTCCCTTTTTGGAGCTCAAATGGGAGAATATTCTGGAAGGGAATATTCCCATGCAAATGGATGGGTGAGGGAAAATAGGAATTAGTTAATTAAAACAAAGTTTTAATTGTGCAAGTTGAGTGAAATTAGGATGCTCATTAAATAATTTATTTATTTAATGAAAAGAGGATGAAATGACATTTAATTTAATTATTTAGGATTATTCAATTAAATGAGAGTATATAATGGAGTTTAAATTAAATAACTTGCATTATTTAATTAAACAAGATGAAAGGTTAGTGTGAAAGGGGGTGAATTAATCTAATTAAATTAATGAGATTAATAGATGAAAATGATGCATTTAATTAAATAACTAGGCTTATTCAATTAAACAACCAAAAAGAAGATGAATTTTAGGATGAAATGATGTTAGTGACCAGATTCAAGTGTGAAATATCATTCAAGACTATTTTAAGTGTCTACATTTTGCCCCTCTTTAAAGTGAGGTACCTATTACATTGGTTCAAAGACTGATGATTTTTAGATTAATGCTGCTACTTAGATCAAAAAATATATTTTTTTTAATTTTTTGGATGCCCCACTAACACCCTAGCAGAAGGAATTAAGTTGTTACCCTGCCCCCTCGAGAGATCAAGCAAAAAATTTAATTTTTGGGTCGAGATCACGACAAAGGTTAAACATTGATTTAGCTGCAGAAATAGGCTCTGAGATGTGAAAAAAAGTTTAGAAATGCAAAAAACATCTCAAAGTATGCCTCATAGTTCAAAAATTAGCAAAATAGGATCAAAACCTTAGTTTCCCCCTGAAATTAGGGTAAAACACCCTAGTTTTCAAGCATAAATAGAGGTTAAAGGGTCACTTTCAATTCTTTTGCACTCTTATCTTCTAGCAAATTGTTGCACTTTTGCTCTAACACCTTGGCAATATGGCACAATGCGTGCTTCCTACACAACTTTCTAATAGAGTTTGAGAGTATCGACGGCCTCTAGGTGCAGTACCTTGGATTTTGCAAGTGTTTTTGGATTTTTGATGAGGTTTTAAAATGTTTTGGGTTTTTTTATGATTATGAGATAAACAATACCTAGATCATGATGTCGATGTCACATTATGAGATACAAGACATGGATTAAGAGTTATTTTGAAAACAAGAGTGCAATAGCCTACCCCTAGTGTCTAGCAATGTTTCACATTTTAATGGATAAACCAAGATAGGTAATGTATATGCAAAGAGTTCAAAATAGTTGTATCATGCTAGATATGGGCTATGGGAATTCATGAGACAAAATGGTAAAGAGCCTGCCAAGAGTTTTCTATGAGTAGAGTTGAAGCATAAGTCAAATCTTTGTCAAGACCAAGATAAATTAAAAAATATAGATAAAGCTAGATTGGATGGATGGAGGGAAAATTTGGTTTATCATGACAAGGATGTGATACTTTTGTCTGAGAAGGATCATATAGATGCTCAATTCTACTCATGATCAGTGATCCCACAATAGCGGTTTACACTTTTTGGGACATCTTATTTTTGCTGAAATCACATATTTTTAGAAAATATAATGATTTAAGCCTTGAAAAGTTCAATTTAAAGGATTCCAATTGAAGATGGTTTGATCAAACCACCTTAGATCAAACCCCCTTGGATAGAACCCCGCTTGTTTTATATGATACCTATAATGGAGTCTCCTTTACACCTATCAAAATGCTGATAAAAAACCACTTTTGATTTACCTTTTGGGGGATCAACTAAATTCATTTATTTATTTTTTTGTAAGTATGTATTCCTTATTATAAGCTTCCCAAAAAGTATAATTTTAAATATATTTAATTTCATTATTATATTTATTTTTTATTTCTTGTGAATGTAGGTTTTTCACTGAAAATCAAGCTCTCTATTCTACACATGTAGAAAAATAGCATATTACCAAAAAAAAATTGAAAAATATGTTTTTTCTAGATATTGATGTCCTTGATCTAACAAAAAAAATAAAATTGAATTTCAAAACATACAAAAAAAGTTATGTTGCATATGGTCACCTATGTTTAAATTGTAATTGGTTTGACTTCAAAACTTAATTAAGAAAAAAATATCCAATAAAACACTATGAAACCAAATTAAAGTGCTATATATCATAGTTAAAAATCTAAATTAGAAAAAAATAGAATTTTATCCTTCATAGAAAAAAATTTATGTTGTATACAGTGAACACCACTCTTTAAAAATGGTGTTTATTGTTAAAAACTAGTTTTTGAAGGAGATGGAAAAATAAATGCAATATAATTCAAAAAAAAAAAAATATATATATTTAGAATCTATAAACAAAATGTCACAAATCACTAGTTTGCATCATCTTCAAATTCCTCATGGTTTAGTAGCTATGGGTGCCTGAAAGTGAAGATTTTGTTAAAAAAAATCAGTTCAATGTCCAGTTTGGCCAAAAATTGTAAACCAGTATTGTGGGATCACCCTGATGCTTGTTTACCAGGTTATCATCATATAACATGCCCAAAGCACCACTGTAGCAGTTTTCACTAGAGTACAATTTCTATTTTTACTATTTTCTTTATTTTTTTGATTTTTTGAAAAATTTTCCCTCATGTTGAACCACCTAGTGCTACTGATGTAGAGGCCATTTTCATAACTTGCCAATGATAGCCTTCTTGAAGAAGTTGCTTTACTAAGATATGAGTACTTGAACTCAACTTTTGAGAACTCTAATTTGTCTTGTAGATATCAGATTTAATCTTGTCTATGTATGCACATCGTGATAGAGTTCCTTCAAAATCCTTATGATGAAGAGTAGCTTCCTAAACATAGTCAATGTGAGAATTGGATATCATAAATGGAGTGTACGATGTCATGCATGAAGGAATATGAGATGTATTGGTCGATGGTATGGAACCTTTGACTCTCCATTCTTGGGAAGATGGGCAATGATGGGTGGGAACAAAGGTTTTCGTGGAATTAGGACCAACCATTGGATATACTTTGTTCCTTGCTTGAGAAGCCTACTTTTGTATTTGAGGATGCTTTTGATAGATACATTTCCATTTTTTATTTTTCCCCATAGTTTCTTTGACTGATGGAGTATGATTGGGATGATTTTCTTTTGTATTCTTTGGTATCCATTTGTATTTGCTTCATCATTTTTGCATTACTGCTTCATTTTCTTTGACGATATTCTCCTTGCTTTGATAGGAATCTTTCTTTTTACGTTGGTCCCAATTTGTGCATGAGATGATGGGTGGATGATGATTCATGATATGACTAGTTGTAGTGTTGAAAGTATTTTCATCATAAGGATCCTTTGTGCCCCCTATGTTGATGTTTTCATTAGACAAGATTGTCCCCAACATTGTGAAGGTATTGACAATACCTAATCCTTTGCTCTGATAATATATCCTCTAATCCATAGCCACTGAATATGACTTATTGTGAATACACGATATTGCTATGGGTTCCTGCTATTTAGGAATATTAATTGTTTGCTTTGATTCTAGGAAATCTTTATCTATTGATACCACTTTAGAAGATGTTAGTGCTGATTCAGAAGATGTTGATGAAGCACAATCACTATAATAATCAAGAATTTTGATCGTTGCTTGCCCTTGTGTAGGAATATCAAGAGTGGGAGACTCTTGTTCTAGATAAAGAACGTCTATATGTCTATCACAAAGAAACATATTAGGGGTGATATCAGGATATCTTTGGATTTTAATATGGTTTAGAAGATGTCCCTCAACACTTGATGAAACTCTAGGGATAGGGGTTTGATCCTGCCTCAATTCGAAACAACTTTCATTATCATCAAGAGCTTCCTCTTGACAAGGGTGAATAATACATCATCAGTAAAAGAATATTTGTACATTTTGGTAAGTAGGGGTGCAATAAGGGATATTTCTTGATCATTTAGAACCTCTTCAAAATGCCAAATCATTGAGTCATATGTGGGATAGATATCACAATCTGATACATACTTGATTCCATTATGATATGAAATATTGTTAAACACTGTTGATTGGTTTGGACTTTGTTTTAAAATAGTATCTTGATACGTGTTTGATTCCCCATGTTGTGATGAATTAATAACATGAATGTGTCCCACTATGGTATCATTGATATGGTTTACATTATTTGAGCTTGATGCCTTTGTCGAGTCTTTCGCTTTTGTATAATTAGGCATAGGGTTTGTGTAAATTTTCAAATTTTCATTCCTAGATTTTTTATCAACATCAATATCTCCTTTTTCAATGAGATCTTGTATTATATGTTTGAGTCTAAAACAATTTTGTGTGTTATGACCTTTGTATCAATGAAATTCACAAAAAATGATCTTCTCTATAGCTAGGAGGTTTGACTTATGGTGCTTGATAGTTTGAGAAATCTGGGAGTTTGATAAGGTTAGACTATACCAACTTCTTTAACACATATTCCATAGGTTCCCCTAAGGGAGTGAATTGTCATTTAGGAGCACTGCTTGTTCTTTGTGGTCCACATTGAGTCTTTGAAGCATTGATCATTGGTTGATTATTTGGTTGTTGTGTGTTTTTTTGTTGTTTTTTTATGGGTTGGGTAGTTGCTTGTCTAGGAGCATTGAGGACCACCTTTGCATCAATGATACCATCACTAGTAGCATTTTTGTTCTTGGCCCAAAAGTAAGGCTTCTCATTAGAACTAGTAAATGATTAGTTTTCCTTGTAAACTTGTGTGTTCTCTTGTGCAATAAGGGATCTCTTTATGTTAAGGGCCCTAGGAATAATCTCATCATATGATGTGACACATTGCATCTTTAACTAAAAAGATAGGTTTGTGTCAACATTAGCAACGATGATTCCTATGAGACATGGGAAATGTCGATGAGGGTCAATTACACTTGACTCATAATGAATCAAAGCATAACTTCACCAAACATACCTACATCTACAAACAAGATCATTCAAAATGGAAATCTAAACTAAGCATTTAATTGAAAATGAAATCTATAAACTACACAAAACAGTTAAATTCCTAACCTAGCCCATCTAAAACTTATCATGTTTTGGAATTGGTGTCGTGTTGATGTGAAATGATGACCCTTTCCCAATCTCGTGATTAGTGAGCCTGTTTCATTCAATTCTATAGAAGAGAATTGATGAAACCATTGTGATTGATGTGTGAAAACCTAGTTTATGTAAAAAGGAACATGATGCAAGCTAAGTTACCATTATTTTATGCTACAAATGATCTAATTATGTTATTATTAAGCTAATCTAAGCTAAAACTATGCTAAAAGATGAAAACCCTAATTTATAAACAAGCTAAGATGGATACATGGAAGCCATTAATGGATGCTCTCAGCTATTATGCAATGAAAATGAACTAAAATAAGCTAACAAGCGAGTAAATTGAGAGAATGGATACAAGTGAATTGAACAACATAAGTTTGCAATTGAAAGATGGATCTATTTGTCTCCAAATAGTGATCTGTTTATAAGAGAGAAAATGAGGAATGAATGGTTGAGATTAAAAAGCTTAATCAATGGTTCAAGATGAAGGGGGTGAGAGGTATGGATCATGGATTCTCATCACCAAATGAGAATGCAAGATGAAAGTTAAGCAAGGGCCCACACTTGCCTCAAACAAACACACTTTTGACATGTTCACATAGGTCAAAGGTAACTTGCTCAAAAGGTTAAAGGTTAACTTGCATTTGAAGCTAAGTGAGTTGATTGGAGGAGAGAGAATATTCCTTAGAATATTCCTTTTGGATAAGGAAAAAGGAAATTTACAAATTAAAACAAAGTTTTAATTGTGCAAAAAAGGGATAAGGAATATTCTATGGGAATATTCCCCTTGCTTAGAGGAAAATTAGTTTAATTACTAATTAAATAAGATTTAATTTATGCAATTAGGGGATTTGGAGGAATAAAATGATATTTATCAAATTAGATGATTTAATAAATGGGGGAGAGATGAAATGATATTTAACTAAATAACTTATGGTTATTTAATTAAATAAGATGACTTAGGGAATTAAATTAAATATTTTGATTTATTTAATTTAATGAGATGAAGTGTCAATGTGAAAAGAGATGAATTAACCCGATTAAATTAATTAGGCCAATAAATGAAAATGATGCAATTAATTAAATAACTAAGCTAATTTAATTAATTAAGTGAAAAGAGGATGGATTAAAGAGGAAATGATGTTAGTAAATCTATTTTAAGTGTATGATATCAATTAGGAAATTTTTTAGTGTCTACATTTTGCCCCTCTTTGAAGCAAGGTACCTACTACTTTAGTTTAAAGAATAGCACTTTTTGGATCAAAACTGTTGCTTTAATCAAAAAAATAAAAAAAATCTAATTTTTTCAGATGCCCCAATGGAAGGATAAAGTTGACTCCCTACCCCCTCCATAAATTGGGAAAAAATTTTGAATTTTGGGTTGATTTCTCGACAAAGGTTAAAAGCTAGCCCAAGGGTCTAGAAAGGCTCCAGGACGCAAGAATAATGCCAAAAACACAAAAAACGATGCAAAATTAGGTTCAGATTGGCAAAATTGGTGAAAATAATGATAAACCCCATCTTCAAAGTTAAATTAGGACAAAATCCCTAATTTTCTAGCTTAAATAGGCCAAGAAGGGTCATTTTCAATTCATTTGTGCATTCACACCTTAAGAAATTCTTGCGATTTGAGCTTTGACTCTTCGACGAAATGGTGTGCTGAGAGCTTCCTAGGAACATCTCTGAGAGTTCTAGTAGCTTCCAGGTGCAGGACCACCAGTATGTGATTCAAAACCTGATTTGAAATTTGAATTTTTGATGCATTTATTATGCTTTAGAATTTAGATTTTGGCGGTGTCACTAAACTAAAATCGGTGACACACAAATGATTTATAGCGACACTTTTCTTGATTTAAAATTAGGGTTTCTAATTTTAAATTGAGATGCAGGCTTATATGGCGATGCACTTGCCGATTTAAAACTTAGGGTTATGGTAGGCTAGAAGTGAATTCGTGACGCCAGCTTGTCTGGCGATGCACTTTTTGATTTGAAATTTGAAATTATTGGGCGTCACTATTTAAAATTTGAATGTAGTGACACTATTCTAGATAGCGATGCTTTTGTGATTTTTGAGCTGAAAAATTTCAAATAACTTCAAATTTTGAGGATTTCCTGATGTCATGTGCTTCATGGGTGTGGGAGGTCTTCCCACCATTGATGTCAAGGGAGCATAGGCCCACTGCATTGGAGAGATTAAGTGATCGTTCAGATTTGCACCAGGAGCATTTAGGAGAGATCAATTTGTGGTATGTTGCATATGTGCCTGTGATTAGGACACATCTGGCGATGATGGCAACTCTATGCGAGAGTTGGCACAACAAGACCTCGTCCTTCCACCTTCTAATAGGTGAGGCAACAGTTACTTTGGAGGACGTGTGGCAGATACTCCATTTTCCAATTTATGGCGACCACGTGATTTACGATACTGATGGCTTTGATGCATGCCTTGAGGTGATGGAGATGGATCAAATTGCCTTGGTTACATCTTAGATTGACTTGGAGACATATAGAGGTCATGTGTCGACCTTTCAATTGATTATCGCAACTATCATTTCGAGTTTGGTGGCTCCAGACAAACGTAGTAGAGGATTTAGCCTAGGATGGGGCTTGTCATGGCACCAAATGTTGTATAGGATACTTTTTGCATGGGGGCATGTGATGCTAGCCTCCTTGTACCATGATTTACATGATTTTGTTTATTGTAATGGGAGAGCCATCGATGCAGGGGTTACTCTGCTACACATTTGGGAATGGGAGCACATTGTCGTGCTTCGGTCGATAGTTTAGATGGCAGATGTGGAGCCAGATGATCCCATCATTTGGAGATATAGAGATTCCATCACTCTAAGGCACACTAGACAGATTGGGATCCCGTATTGGAGACAGGTTATTGATGATATGATAGTTTTCTACTGGCGCCCATGGCTTCAGATGCCACCATGGTTTGATAACATTCAATAGCTATATTTTTCTAGACAAACCTGATATATGTAGGGTTGAGAGCACATGATGATTGAGAGATATCTTCCAGACATGGTAACGTGGTAGTTTGGGGATGTACATGATAGACCTGATGATGCATATAGGGCCATTTTTGCGATATTGGCCAGAGAGGTTCCCACATGGGGAATGACCATTCTGGTTACAAAGACCATTGAGAGCTTTAGGCAGTTGGTGGCCTAGCCTTGGGCATATGATTAGGGTCAGCCAATAGCTCAGACTACTCCACCCTATGATGTATGGTTTGTCCCACTAAGGCGATTGATGGATCTGGAAAGTGCTCCTCCTAGAGGGAGAAGGCAAGGCAGGGGAGCTAGAGGCAGGGAACAGAGAGGCCAAGATGGTCATGATGGACAAGTTCCAGGGTCTCCTCTGATTGGACAACTGCCTCTGGTATAGCCACAGGTTCAACCATAGGTACAACCATAGGTATAGCCACAAGTGTAATCACTTTTTGATTTTACCCCATTCTTTATCACTGATATACATTCATGGGATCCTTTTTGATAGGCTCGTGGATATTGTACTTATGATCGATATACATACACTAATCCAAATTTTGTACCATGACACATTTATATATATATATATATATGATACAGATACAAATGATCATGCTATGATGTTCACTTTATTTCATGTATGGATGATATGATATGGATGCATTTACTTTATATCTATATGATACACAATGATTATGCTATGAATGGATGTAGTGTTATGTTCATTTTCATTATCTTTTCGCAATATGATATGGATGGATGATTATGATATGAAAATGTTATGGATACAAATGATGTGGATACATTTATTTTTGTATATTTTCTATGCATGTTTTATGATGAGGTGATGAATCTAGATGTATGGATGCAAATAATTATGATATGCAATGATTTAAGATGCTTAAAATAGCAAATCTATATTATTCATCATGACTTAAATGATAATGCAGAATGTATGAAGTGATATGCAATGATTATGCTGATGGATGTTTTATGATTATGAGATACATGCATGCTAATGGTTTGTGGATGCAAGATGGATGCATTGATGATGTTTTTGTTCACTATCATGATACTAGGGTAGAACAGAGAGAAGATAGAAGAATAAAGAATGAATGACCATTGATGATGATGATTGCTTCAAAAGATCCAACAAGTCCTTGATCCATCAAAACTTTATTAAAGATGGTGACGAGACAATGCAAGATGAGATGCTCACACTTCAGGATTGGGATTTTTCGTTGTTCCTTATTGTTTCATATAACACATAGATACTATGCATCAAGGTATTGATAACTAGGACAATGTTGTATCTAGTGTAGTGGACTTTGACTCGACAAGCAGATAGGATAGTTCTTGTTCACATCTTGACATACAAAAATGTCATTGGAATGCAAGTTAGAAGCTTAGAATATATTGGACCAAAGCATACACAATAGTCAACAACATACTCCAAACGACCTTCCTACACACAACTAAGCAAGTATGCACCAATATTATTTTACAAGAGTATCCACAAGCACAACAAACGAAAGATAATTATCGATGTCTCATTCCTTTCTCTCTAAATCATTTTGTTTAGACACCATTGAGAGGTCCTTGGAAAGGGTCATTAAGATAAATCATAAGAAAAGATCAAAGACAAACAATCAGTGTTATATATAGCTCTTGCCTAGTTTAAGTTTAGCTAAAATGATTTCTAATACTGATGTCCATGGCAAGAAGGATACATCCTAGGACATGTTGATCAAAGGGTTGTTTTATGTTAGGATGATGACGCTAAGATGAGCCATTGCTGTAAACTTCACTGACACATTTACCTATGATTTAGACTTTAGATTTTGACACTTAGGTTCACACTTTATGACTTGCTATACTTTTTTTCTACTTGTTTTTCCAAAGGTTGAAGGTGATGATCGTTTATTATGGTTGAAAGTTTATTGCGAGTGAAAGTGAAGTGGGATGGATGGTTTTCAATTTTTTTCTAGCATATTTTGAGGTTATTTTTGGTATTTTTGAAATGTTTTGAGGTTGTTTTTGGTCTTTTTGAAAGTTTAAGTGAATGTTTAGGATTTTTTATTTATCTAAGGTTGTTTAGGGTTTTTTGAATGTTTTGAGGCTTTTTAGGTCTTTTGAATATTTTCTATTGTTTTTGGATTTTCAATTTTCAACTTTTTTTGTGTTTTTTGACTATTTGGATGTTTTTGGAATTTTCGAGATGTTATTTAGCCTTGCCTAAGTTATACACACAGAGACCATGTAGTTCGACTAACTCGGCCCATTTACAAGAAAAATATATGAATAGACGAGAGAGAATAGTTTATTATGAAAGACTCCTAAAGGAATGATCTAGGGTGTCTTGAGGGCACATCAATGATGGCCTTGCCTACATTCAAGCTCAGAGACAACGTAGTTCGACTTACTTGAGCCATTTACAAGACAAATATATGAACAAATGAGAGACAATAGTTTATTATGATAGAATCCTAAAGGACTGACCTAGGGTGTCTCAGGGCCACATCAATGATGGCCTTTCCTATGTTCAAGCTCAGAGATGATGTAGTTCGACAAGAGGACTCTATTTTTTGGATATTTGATGTTTGACCTTTTTAGGGTTTTTGATGTTTTCTGGATGTTTTGGATTTTTACTTTACAATTTTTTGAATGTTTTTGGATGTTCTGGATAAGATTTTATGAATGTTTTAGGTTTTTTCTGATAAGATGTCCAAAGACCTTAAGATATACAAGAACCTGATTGTGGCGCATAACGAAATTCCCCCAGTGTGATATGTTAGCCTACTTTGATAAAGGCAGGACAAACTAACCTTGGGAATATGTCAAGTAGTGCTAAAGGGTTCATGATACCTTACGGTGACAAGCCATGATAAGGACGCTAATGAGGGATGAATGGCGATGCAAAGAATGATAAGCCAAAAGAACCAAAGAATAGATGGAGATGCTTTATTTACGCAAGGCGCCTGTTTGCCAGGTTTTCACCAAGGTACTTGCCCAAAGCACCATCGAAGTGGTTTTCACTAAAGGACGATTTTTTTCTTTACTTTTTCAATCCTTTTTTCTCATTTTTTTGGATTTTGATCATTTTTTGACTTTTTTGTATTTTATGATTTACACCCTTCATGATTAGGTATAATTTTTTTTGAGATGCAAGTTGTTGGTTGGCTCCTGCAAGGGTTCACCTTCAAGGGTTGATAGTTGGTATGCTTATGATCCATAGCTTGTTGTGATAACAAAGGGACCCAACCAGTTAGGCTCAAACATTCTTTTGCTATCTTGATCTGGAAGGTTCTTTTGATTTTTCTTTAAGACAAGCTCTCCTACCTGGAATGATTGACATTTGATTCTCTTGTTATAACTCTGTTTCAGTCAGTTTTGATATACTTACAAGTGATTAAGGGTGTCAAGATGATGTTCATCTAGGAATTGTAGCTCATTGAGTTGAGACACTCAATATTCTTCCTTAGTTATCAGATTTTGCAGTGACACTCGCAATGATGGGAGCTCAACCTCGATAGGAAAGTTGGCTTTTGATCCATAGACCAAGGAAAAATGGGTTGCACCTGTAGGCATGTGGATATTGGTTCGATAAGCCCAAAGAGTGGGATTTAGCTACAGATGCCAATCACAAACAACTTCATTGATGGTTTTCTTTAGGATTTTCAATATATTTTTGTTTGTTGCTTCTTCTTGGCCATTGCCTTGGGGATAGCACGGGGCAAAGAATCGGTGTTGGATATTGAATTTTTGGCATAGCTCATTTACATCCTAATTATTGAATGGTGTTTTTTAATCTGAGATGAGGGTTTATGGGACACCATAATGGAAAATTAGGTAATTCAGGATAAAATTGGTTATCTGCTTACCCGTTATGTAGGTCCTAGGAATGGCTTCAACCCACTTAGTAAAGTACTCAGTGGCAGTTATGATAAACTTATGGCCATTGGATGAGGTTGGAGTGATTTTTCCTATGAGGTCAAGTCCCCATTGTGAAAAAGGCCATGGTGTGATCATTGGTTACAATTCTTGAGCTGGAGCATGAATATCAAATCCCCATGCTATTGAAACTAGATGCATTTCCGCACATACTGGTGAGCTTCTTTTTCCATGGTTGGCCAACAGTACCCTATCCTCAATAGTTTCTTAGCTAATGTCATACCACTAGAATGGGACCCACATATTTCATCGTGTACTTCTATTAAAGTTGCTAAGGCTTCCTCTTGGTTAAGACATCGTAGTAATTTCCCTTTGATGCTTTGACGATAAAGAGTATCACCTAGGATCATGAATTGAGATGTCTTTTTAACGAAGGTCTTTTTAAGGTTCAGGGTGATATCCGATGGAAGGGTTCCTCTATTGAGGTAAGTAAATATATCATGGTACCACGAGGATCTAGGACCAACAATGACACATGTGAATTCAGATTCAGGGATTTTGAAAGTTGGTACGAGAAGTTGTTCTACCAAGAATTCACATTGGAAGATGTTGTTCAACATGTCTAGTAATGATCCAATTGTTGCCACGGCATCTGCTACTCTATTCTTCATGCAAGGAATCTGCTCAAAAGTTTTCTATAAAAAGGTCTTTGAGATTCTCCACCATCTTCTTGTAAGGAGTGAGCTTGTCATCTTTAGTTTGATAGTCATCATTAACTTGGTTGATAACCAGTTGTGAGTCTCCCTAGACTTTCATCTCTTGTATCAGCCATTGAACTGCTTCTTGAGACCTGTGATCGAGGCTTCATAATCAAAAATTTTATTGGTACATGGAAATGATAGCCTGTATGACTTTGGAATGCAATCATCATGGGGGGTGATGAAAAGAATTCCTTCTCTTGACCCATGTTGGGTGAACTATCCATAAAAGTACATCTTCCACTAATCGGTGAGTTTAATAAGGAACATTGATTAGTCAAGGACCTCGTATATTAAAAGGTTCTCATCATAGATGGGTGCTTCTACTAGCTAGTATACGATCACTTGTCCTTTGATTTCCTTGCACTCCACATACTCTATGTCAAACTTTTTCAAGATCATTACCCATTTAGCCATTCGTCATGTCAAAGTTTATTTGGATAGCATATATTTTAATGGATCAATCTTCACAATGAACTTGATTTTTTGTGACAATATGTAGTGCCTGAACTTTTGTGAAGTGAAGAATACTGCTAGGCATGCTTTCTCAATGGGTGAATAGTTCATTTCATAGCCTACCAAGGTTCTATTGATGTAGTATATGGCTCTTTACTTTCTGTTTTCATCATGTTGTGCCAAAAGATCTCATAGTGTTTTTGGCGTTACTCAGATGTATAGGATCATTGGCTTGTTCAGTATCAATGACATGAGCACTGGAGGTGTTTGTAGATAATCCTTGATCTTCTAAAAAGATTTATCACATTTTTCATCCCACTTGTAAGTTATCCCTTTATGGAGAAGATGTGAAAAGGGATGAATCTTATCTCATATTTGGGCTATGAACCTTCCGATGGACTACAACCTTCCTTGTAATCCTCTCATCTACTTCAATGTTTGTGGTAGTTCCATGTCTAGGATGGCCTTTACCTTTGTTGGATCGATTTCTATCCCTCTTTGTGAAATAGTAAAGCCAAGAAATTTTCCTGATGTGATCCCAAGCACACACTTTCTTGGATTCAATCATACCTTGTATTCTTCAAGCCTATCAAAGATAGGTCCTAAGACTTGTATGTGCTCACTTTTCTTCATTGATTTTTCCAAAATATCGTCCACATAATCTTCAACTGTTTTATGGATCATGTCATGAAAGATGAGGGTCATTGCTCTTTGATAGGTTTCTCTTGCATTCTTTAACCCAAATGGCATTGCAATCCAGCAATAGGTTCCCCATGGACAAGTAAAGGCAATTGAATGTCGATACTCCTTGGAAATTATGATTTGATTGTAGCCTGAAAAAGCCATCCATGAGTGACAACATTTCATGCACAATTGTTAAATCCACAATGAGATCAATGTTGGGAAGAGGGAAATCATCCTTCGAACATGACTTATTCAGATGTCTGAAATCAGTGCATATTCTGATGCCCCCAGTTGGTTTTGAGATTGGTACCAGGTTTGAAACCCACTTAGGATAATCTATCGGTCAAATGAATCCAATGTCAAGAAGCTTTTGTAGTTCTAGTTTAACCAAGAGTGCTATCTGAAGGTGGATCTTCATTAATTTTTGCTCAACTGGTTTGGCATTAGGATAGATTACTAAGTGATGTACAACCACTTCTAGATCAAGGCCTGGCATATCTGTGTATGACAATACAAAGTTAGCTCTTCTCTCTTTAAGGAACGTTGCTAGGTTCTTTTGTTCTTCATCCAACAATGATTTAGCATAAAAAGTGATGTTAGGTGCTTCTTTTGTTCCCATATTAATTAGAGTAGCCTTTTTTGCTAATACTGCTAACTTCTTTAGATGCATTGCACTAAGGGGGAGATTAAATCCCTCATCCTTGGGCATCTTAAAAGGTTTTCACCATTGGATGCATCCTTTGTTTTTACTATTTTGGGACCAAAGAGTGTAACTAAGTGGTTTCACTCAAGGATCTGCATGTTAGTTGCATTTCATTTATTTTGCGACTAAAGGATTCAATTGTCTCCCCATAGTATGCCCCTGTATCAAGCTCTATGTCGAAGCTAGCTTTGTGATCTGCCCATGATAAGTTTTCATGGAGTCCCATAAATTATGAGATTGCTTCATCATTTTTGAATAAATATAGAATGGGCGGTCCTTGTTGATCCATGTCAATGAGTTGCAGGTATACTAGGTGTATTTCAGTTGGTTGGTTGTTTCAGACAAAGGATGTTACAGATATCATAAAGAGGGTGTTTTTCTCAAATAGGTCAACAACATCAAAGGGAAATTCATCTAAGGTTGTATCACATTATGAAGGCGACCAAGAGGAAGCCTCAACTCGTTTAGTAGAAATACCTTTTCCAAAAAGTTTGACCTTTCCAGTAGTACAACCTAA
Source organism: Sequoia sempervirens (assembly GCA_007258455.2). Lineage (NCBI taxonomy): Eukaryota > Viridiplantae > Streptophyta > Pinopsida > Cupressales > Cupressaceae > Sequoia > Sequoia sempervirens. The sequence continues at coordinate 281,508,742 of VDFB02270651.1, read as the reverse complement.
GCCAATATTCTTTAGTCATTTCTCAGGAACGATGGGTTCTAGTAAACCATTGCCATTCTGCCCTAACTTCTCATTCTTGTTATATCCCATGCTTTGCATTAGTTGTAGGCCTTCATTGTCACCTTCCATGGGAAGAACAAGAACATGTCGTTCATCTTGATAAAGGAGTTTAGAGATATCTTTCTCATTGACATCTTCTTGATTCAAATCTCCCCACTTGGTGAAGGTAGTAGCTGCCATCTTGATTGTTTCTAGTTATTTGGTGCTAGATGTAGGTTTCTTATGAGATTGAGGAGAAATTGATAACTCTCCTAAGACAAAGGTGTCTTTCAATAATTTATAGTTTCCACAACCATCATCTTGAATCACTACTTTGACATTAGGTATGCTTTTTACAATGGGCACTTTTGATGCTGAGGTAGAGGCTAGGGATGATGAGTCAACAAATGAGCTTGGTGGTGTAGGTCCTTCATCATTTTTGGGTATTTGTGGGATCTTATAAAACTTGGCCTCAATACTTTTGTAGTAGTAGAAAGGCTTAGGATCTGCATGGATAGTGATTTCTCTACCTTCAAAAGGAAACTTCACACACTGATGATAGGTTGATGCTACAACTTTCAGAGCATGGTTCCAAGGTCAGCTAAGTAGTATGTTATAGGGAAGATCAAGATCAAGTACTTGGCATGTAATTTATACAATAAGAGGCTACACTTGAATTGGAAGTGCAATGATTCCTTGTGATACCTGTTCTTGGTCACCATATTCCCTGACAGTAGTACTCTTTGTCTTCTCAATAGTATCTTATGAATAGCCTAGATTCTTGATCAACTGCAGGGTACAGATGTTCACACCAACACCTCCATCTTCCAAGACTCTTTTGACCTTATTTTATGAATGAAAAACTCAAGGTGTAAAGCATGGTTATGAGATGGTTGTGACAGTAAGTCTTGCTTGGAGAAGGTGAGAAGATGGTTGATGATATGCCCTACCATAGCTTGAAACTGATTAGTATCAATGTTCTCAAGAATAGATGACTTAGACAAGGCTTTTCCCAGTATTTACCTGTGTGCGGGAGATAACCTTAAGAGTTCTAAGATTGATATCTATGCGGGGGTCTGTTTAAGCTCATCTACAAGATTGTACTTGCTAGGATTAGATGTGGGAAAATTAGGCTGTGTCCTAGATTGAGATGGGATAGCTCCTTGGACAATTATTTTTCCACATCGTGTGGTGACTTCACATTTTGAACTAGCTCCTTTGATGGTGACAACAGTGATACATTATCATAGGAGGAAACTACATTGGAATAGGTATGTTGTACATTGGTGTAATCCTTAGCTTTTTCGTTGTTTTTTGCTTTGTTATGATCTAGCATAGTGTTGCAAGTATGAGAAAGTTTGGTGGTGTTGTCATTAATGTTGTCATTGATGTCAACACATTTTAGAATGTTGCAGATTATGCATGTATAGTTGAGATGTCATGAAATGATGGTGCAAATGTGTTGAAATGATGGGTTACCAAGTGCTTTTGAGAAAATTAATAAAGAGTGAAGTCAAAGTTACGTATGTGTTTAGAATGTGCTCTGGTATGTGCTTTTTGTTTCTTACATGTTGATCCTATGCTCATGCAGATCTGAAAGTTTATTGTTGGTGATCTGTTGGTGATTTCTTTTGATTTGTTGCTGCTATTTTGATGGAAGGTGAAAGTTGTGTTCACCGGTGTGTGAACTATTTTGGCAGAGTTGGTTATCTGTGGACTGGGAGAAATATTTCTACTTTGCAGTCCTCTGTTCTTTTGTTTTAGGTCCTGTAGATATGGAATATGTCTTGTAATGATGTTCTCTAGGTTTTGGAAAAGATGTTTGATTCTTGGTGCCCCAGAAGATGAGCTTCAGAGTTGTGTGGGATTGCATAGTCTGGATGGACTGTTGGAAATAGTTTTGTGTTTGAGGGTTGTTACACTTGCTACAATTGTATCTAGAAGTATCTAAGATGTGTTCTCATGTATGATGAATCATGTTACATCATCTACATGTCATCTTCTTGTTGGAAAGTGTGTACTTCAATGTTCATTTGTGTTTTCATTAGGTTTGGCCAACTTGGTGTTTACACTTCATATGAAGAATTTAAAATTTTATTTAGGAAGCATGTGGTTGATCCGAGACATTGCTTTTGCTCTTGGTTATTTGGTCCACTCTCATTATTTTCCACATTAAGAATGTTGAGTTGTCAACCAAGCTTGAATTTATGAAATGAAGTGTAAGTGGCCGACCTTGGAGAATGTTTCTAAGGTTGAAGATGGTATAAATGCAAGTTGAGATGTGAAGGATTAGATGATGAAAAGTAAAAAAGTAAGCCACAAGTGAAGAGAAGATTTGTGCGAAAGCGAGTTGACGCAGTAGTACTTTATTGTGTTAGATTCCTGAAAGTAGTGAGCTGAAGGTTTCTGCAATCTTCTAATCAAGGCTACAGATGTCTGTAAATTGCTACAGTGGATATTTCTATTATCTTTTGTATCTATAGGAAGTGAGCATCCCTATTGGATAGTGAGTCCTATTCTGGGAAGTGATCCCTTGGAAGTGAGCCTCTTGTATTCAATTTTTCTATCACTTTATATTGTGAGTTAATCCTCACTATGGTTTTTCCCTTATTGGGTTTTCCATGTAAAATCTGGTGTTCATTGTGTTGATTTCACTTTCTATTATCTGCATTTTATGTTCATACTTAATAACAAAATAGTGTGGTTGTGAATTTGATAAGTGTTAGGAGTTTTATGTTTGAATTTGGTGACAACTGATTCACCCCCCCTCTTAGTTGTCCTGCACCTTTTAAAAAATAGGGGTCTTGTATATCTCTAGATCCTGGTCCCCATCTGGTACTTCAATAGATATGGTATCGTTCTCTATGAGATCTTGGATGATATTCTTGAGTTTCATGCATTTTGTTATTTTATGTCCTTTGATTTTATGAAAGTCATAGCTATCACACTTGTTGTACCAGTAAGGCTTCTCTTGTGGTTCTTGGTAGTTTTCAAAGTTAGGAAATGTTATGAGATTTGACTCTACCAGTTTCTTCATGATCATCTCGATGGGTTCTGATAACTTTGTGTACTTTTGTTTGGGATAGTTATTCCTGTTTCCGGTTTGTCTCTATTGCATGTTAGTGTTACTAATCTGATTGTTCTAAGGTGGTACCATTTATTGCATGGTTGGTTGGATGTTAGCAACTTGATTGTTATTGGTTCTAGGAGCACTTAGTATGACCTTAGCATCTACCACACCATCTTTTGTTATGTTATTGTTCTTAGCCCATACACAAGGTTTCTCATTTGAACTAGTTGGATGGTTTTCTTTGTAAGCCTGAGAATTTCCTTGTGAGATTAGGGCTCTTTCAATGTTTAGGGCTCTAGGAAAAAGCTCGTCATATGATGTGATGCATTGCATTTTTAGGTGGAATGATAGATTTGGATCTAGGTTGGCTATAATGATTCCCACTTGTTGTTCCTTAGGAAGAGGCTACTTGCTTTTACTAGCTCTCTGTCTACATCATTGTAAGAAATTAGCAAAGGTTTCTCCTTGATTTTGTTTAAGAGTGTACAACTCTTCTAGACTAACGTCCATGTCAATATTGAAGGAGAAGTGATCAATGAATTTGCCAGTGATTTCTTGAAAAAATTTGATACCAGGAGGAAAATGAGAAAACCAATTCATAGAATTACCTGTTAAAATTCGAGGGAAGAGGTACATTAGATATGAATCGTTGTAAGCCACCTCCATGCACATGAGGTTAAAATTATTTGATATGGTCAATAGGACTTCCTCTCCCTCTATATTTGTGAAACTTGGGGATTTCAAAACTAGGAGGGAATGGTATCATTGCTATGTTTCAATCAAATGGGTAAGGACACAAGTTTTGTGTATGATTCTTCTTTGTCTTGCACATGCGAAGGTCCTGCATTTCTTTTGAGAGTGCTTTCAATTGTGATGCTAGATCATCTTGAAGATTGGGTGGAAGAACATATGGTGGGATGACAGATGAGTTATATGGGGTGTATGAAGGTGTGATACTTTGTGAAAATGATGAACATGTTCCTGATGCATTTGGATTGACAATGTTCAAATGAGGATAATAGGAACCTTCTTGTTGTTGTTGGGCGTATTGTTGAGATATTAAGGCTTGTTGTTGAGCTTGTTGTTGTTGTTGTTGCAACACTAGGGCTTGTTGTTGGGCCTACTTTTTTTTTTATGTGTTAATAAACCTTCTTGTTGTGCTTGATGTTGTTGTTGTGCGGCTTGTTGTGTTGCTAAGGTTGCTTGTTGTGCTTGTTGTGTGATGGACGCTTCTTCTTCTTCTTGTTGTTGTGCTAAGGCTACTTGTTGTTGTTTCTATTGTTTTTGTGCTAAATTTTCTTGTTGTTGTTGATTTTGTTGTTGTGCCAAGGCTGCTTGTTTGACATGATGTTGTTGTACGGCTAAAGTTGCTTGTTGTTGTACGACTTGTTGATAGGCTTGTTGTGCTTGTTGTAGAGCTAAGGTATGTTCTTGTAATGTGGGATTAGGTGGTTGTTGAGACATCTATGAAGGATTAGGGATATTGATGTTTTGAGTGGGTAGCAGATTGTTGGTGAAAGGTGGAGGGTTCCCTTGGTTTAACATTCCTTGCAATATGGTAGAATGAGGTGGAGGAATGTATGTTTGAGGTCCTGATTGATTTGGAATAGAAAAAGGAACTATGGAAAAAGATGATGTCATTAAATTTTGCAATGGAAATGACACACTAGGACCTTGATTCCATTGATTGAAAAGATTATCTTGTCCTATGTTTTGAGGATTTCCTTGTGCAAACGATGTAAACAAAAGATTTGTGATCAAGGTACTCTTTGGATTGATAGAACTTGTAACCAAGGGATTTTTTTGAGGTTGATTGATAGTGGATGATGTGGAAATGGCAGATGGAATGGGTGAACCCACTGGAGGGTTGGATAAAGAAGTCCCTATTTGTGTTAAGGGTTGATTTTGTGATAAAATATTGGTATGCTCTTGTGTGTTGTTTTGAGATATTTGGTATGTACTGCTTTGCGTAATGGTAGGAATACTTGTGGTACTCATAGGTGTGGATGAAGAAGGGTGTCCCCATAATTTTGAAGTGGTGGTAGAATAATGAAGTTCAAGTGGTGTGTGTAGCTGTTTTGGAGCTTCGGGAACATGAGGAGAACCAAAATTAGGTGTCTAAACGGTGGTGGGAGGTGGAGGATTAGTTTCAAGGGTACCCACAAGTGTACTACTTTCAAATGGTGAGGTGTGACCAAAATCTCTAGTAAGACTAGTTGCAAGACTAGGTATGTAAGTTTGATTTAGCTCTTGTGATGCAGTTGTAAAATCTTGTGTTAAACTTTGTGCTACAAAAGTCGGGGAGATAGGAGCTACACTTTCAAAGTTTTGATGTTCTAGAAGTTCATCCCTAGTAAGCTCAAATTGATTATTCGTGATCTATTCGGTTTCATATGGTATTGAAGGAGATGATGGTTGTTGCGACGGGGTAACATGACTTCTAGGATCAAATTCTAAAGGATTTGGATCACTTGAGGTAAATGTAACTTTGGTTTTCTCCATGATTCTTGTGTTGTGATCTCATCTTTACCATAATTTTTTTGTCATCTATGGGAGAGTTGTGTTGAGTTTTGTAATGTTTGAACTCTCTAGTTGACTCAAACCTAGGTAAAAGGGATGCTCTAAGTCTTTTAGGAGCAATGATGATAATTTGGGATGAAAATATGGGTGATGTGGGAAGTGATCTTTGAAAATGTTTTGGAACAACACTTTTGACTTGAGTTTGATGTTTTGATGTTGGGATAAAGGATGTTAATGAACCTAGAAATCTTTAGGGTAGACTTGTGACCTTCAAGATAAGCTAGTTCAAAGATGATAACTATCTCAACTAAGTGCATGGAAAAAGATACATTTCACATACAAAGTAGCTAAGGTAGCAATTGGTTTGATGATTAAGTCCAAAAGTGTTGGTGTATTTGATTTTTTGCAAAGTTAGATGAAGTGAATGATGAAATTTGATGGAGTGAGTGAAATGTTTGACCCAATGTTGACCTAAAGTGAAACTTTTTTTTTGACAAGACCAAGGTACTGAGAATTATGCTAGACCTCTAAAATATTAAAATCCTTAAGACTCAATGATTTAGAAAATGAGAGGATGGATGGGAATGTTCAAACCTATTCGGGCTCTCCTAGCTCAGGCATAAAAGTTTCTCATCAAAGTCTAATGATTGCGGTAAAATATTGAATCCCACTTTTGACCATACCTTTTTCTACGATTCCTATGTCTGAAATGGAGTGTTGGATAATTTCCCCTACATATTTTGATTGTTCGATGAATCATTTAGAGGAGTTGAGTATCGTGAAAAAGACTAGGATTTTGACTCCAAAAGAATGCATAGTTCTAGATTGTACCTTGAAGCGTGTTTATAAAAGTTTTCTGCCAATATATTTCTATTTCGATGGACTGCTAGAAGGTGTTTCTCAAGAGCTTTTGGAGTGAGATGCCTAAGTCTAAAATGAGGACCTGTACACCTTGGCTTAGGGATCTTGATTTTTCGTGAAATCATGTGAAAATAGTTTAAGCTTATGGAAGAGAGGAAGATATTTATTGCCACGTGGGTGGTGGTAATATGGGCCTTCTAGCCTTAATATCAACATGTTCCTCTTCTTCTAAAATGGTTGCTACATTTCTCCACTATGTATTTGTTTCTTTTTTTTCAAAAGTGAAGGTTCTCAAACTGCTAATAAGATCGGTTTGTTCACTGTTTATGAGTTCAAAGTTTGGTTGAATTATAGCACCTAGAAGACTAGGTTGTTCAATGAGAGAAATTAGTCTCCAAAATAGTCATTCGGGTTCATTTTTCAATTTATCTTTGCTTAAATGAATTGGTTTAACCACAAATACTTGTCTTTGATTATGTTTCCAAATAGATTTTTATGTCAAAAACATCATAACTTTCACAATGTCCATTTTGTGAAAATCATGAGGTTAAATCCATAATTGCCTATGTTGTCTTTGGGAAAATATGGGTTTGAGATTAATGTCAAGATATTTAGAAATCGCTTAGGATAAATCCTTAGGACAAGCAGTAATATCAAGGCTAACTCAAGAAGTCCATATTTGAGCCAAAGTGTTTGAAATTTTGAGGATAATAGTGAATGTTTGTTTTTGTATTTTTTTGAAACCAAGAAAAGTGTTAAACTAACTCACAATCATTTACAACCCTAGGATAGAAATGGCTATATTTGTTGAGTCCCCATTAGGATTTCTCGAAACACTAGACAATGTGAACGGTTAGAGATTTGGCGACACTGGATCCCCTCGATGACACACACTTCTCAGGACCACCAAATCTCAAAATCCTCAAAATCTAGAGATTAAAAGGATTTTTTTTTCTACAATTGAATAGTATAGATGTGGGGTAGCTTCAGAATGACAATTCTTACACCAACAAATATTTTAGGATTTTGGCATGCTAAACAAATGGGTTGTAGTAAGAGTAATCAGGGACATGGTACCTTGCGAGTGTCCAACAAGCCACTAAAGGCTTTAATAAATCCTACTAGGGGCTCTTATACTTTTTACAGTAGTACCCCGTTCTGAAAGACACTGTATGGCTACTTGGCCTACATACCATGAGGACTTGACAGTTTAGTCTTATCCATTTATATACCGACCCAAGTGAAAAAATGCTTGGAGTCTCCTTCGAATTTTTCTTAGGCAGGCCCCTCTAAAGATAACAAAAGTGAGGGAGTACACTTATAGTTTGACCACCGGTTCGCATAAAGCACAAGGAGGGAGCACACGCAATGTCCCTTTCTCACACTAGCATGGTTCAATTTTAAACCCAAATGAAAGATGTGGGTGATTTTGCAAAGTGTTAGAGAATGTTTCTGTTTCTCAAGGTTGCCATAAGGCATGAGATAATTGCATACACATTCACCAACAATGTTGAAAATCACAAAACATAGCAAACAGTTGTCAATTTTAACCTTTCAAAGCAATGATGAGTTCATTTTAAGTACCAATTGAAAGATGAAGTTTTCCTTGTTCAATTTTAATCCCAATTGAAAGATGCGATGTGAGGGTTCAAGTTTATCCAACTTTGAGCATTCATGTTAAACCAAATTGAATTCTAGTGTGTTTCCTAAAGCAAAAAGTAGAAAGCATGAAATTCGGTTATAATTCCCCAAAGTGTCAAATGCTTGTTACAATCATAGAATTTGAGATAGAAGAGAATTTATTTCACTTTCACTCCATGTCCTTAAAACCTACAAAACCATGTTATTCTAACAACCAAAACATAGTCAAGCATGCACCAGTGATCAAATAGACTAAAGAAATTAAGTCACATGTCAAAAAAAACAAACATAAAATTTCTTACCCTGGTTGGGGCTAAACATGATAGCATCACAGTTTGAGATTTAGGCATCACTCTGGTGAAAATGTGTGTCACTCTACAACAAGACCAGTGAGCACAATAGCATCTCTATTTTCATGGGCATCACTACTAACGATAGCGTCGTGATTTGGAATTTGAGAGCATCAAACTGGGGAGTTTGAGCGTCACCATTTAAATTTTTTGATACCTCCAAATTAAATACACATCGCCATATTTAAATCAGTGTTCACAAATTAAATACATGTCGGTGTTTCAAATTGACAGGGTGTTGCTATATGGCGATGCTATTGAAATAGCATCATTGTTTATTTTGAGCGTCATTGCAACCTACAAAACAACATAAAAATGAAATTCAAGCTAAAAAATGGTTAGATTATCGGTTTGGCCCTCCTTCTAGTGACAGAATGTGAGACATGGGAAATGTCAATGAGGTTCAATTACACTTAACTAATGATGAATTGAAGCATAACTTCAGAAAAAATACGTGCATCTATAAACAAGATCATTCAAAATGGAAATCTAAACTAAGCATTTAATTGAAAATGAAATCTACAGACTACACAAAACAATTAAATTCCTAACCTAGCCCATCTAAAACTTATCCTATTTTGGAATTGGTGTCATGTTGATGTGAAATGATGACCCTTTCCCAATCTCATGATTAGTGAGCCTGTTTCAGTCGATTATATGGAAGAGAATCGTTGAAACCATTGTGATTGATGTGTGAAAACCTAGTTTATGTAAAAATTAACATGATGCAAGCTAAGTTACCATAATTTTATGCTACAAATGATCTAATTATGCTATTGTTAAGCTAATCTAAGCTAAAACTATGCTAAAATATGAAAACCCTAATTTATAAACAAGCTAAGATGGATGCATGAAAGCCATTAATGGATACTCTAAGCTATTATGCAATGAAAATGAACTAAAATAAGTTAACAAGTGAGTAAATTTAGAGTATGGATGTAAGTGAATTGAACAACATAAGTTTTCAATTGAAAGATGGATCCATTTGTCTCCAAATAGTGATCAATTTATAAGAGAGCAAATGAGGAATGAATGGTTGAGATTAAAAATCTTAGTCAATGGTTCAAGATGAAGGGGATGAGAGGTATGGATCATGTATTTTCATCAATAGATAAGAATGCAAGATGAAAGTTAATCAAGGGCCCACACTTGCCTCAAACAAACACACTTTTGACCTGCTCACACAAGTCAAAGGTAAATTGCTCTAAAGGTTAAATGTTAACTTGCATTTGATGAGTTGATTGGAGGAGAGAGAATATTCCTTAGAATATTTATTTTGGATGAGGAAAAAGGAAATTAACAAATTAAAACAAAGTTTTAATTGTGAAAAAAAGGGATAAGGAATATTCTATGGGAATATCCCCTTTGCTTAGAGGAAAATTAGATTAATTGCTAATTAAACAAGATTTAATTTATGCAATTAGGGGATTTGGAGGAATAAAGTGATATTTATCAAATTAGATGATTTAATAAATGGGGGAGAGATGAAATAATATTTAATTAAATAACTTAGGGTTATTTAATTAAATAAGATGGCTTAGGGAATTAAATTAAATATTTTGATTTATTTAATTTAATGAGATGAAGTGTTAGTGCGAAAAGAGATGAATTAACCCGATTAAATTAATTAGGCCAATAGATGAAAATGATGCACTTAATTAAATAGCTAAGCTAATTTAATTAATTAAGTAAAAAGAGGATGGATTAAAGAGGAAATGATGTTAGTAAATCTATTTTAAGTGTATGATATTGATTAGGACATTGTTCAGTGTCTACAATTCCTACTTGTTTCTCTTCAGGAATAGGCCATTTGCTCTTGCTAGCACCTTGCCTCCATCTTTGTAGGAAATTTGTGAAGGATTCCCCCTTGTTTTTTTTTAGGTTTTATAGCTCTTCTAAGCTCACATCCATGTCAAGATTAATGGAGAAATGATCTATGAACATATCAATTATCTATTGGAAGTTTTGAACTCCTAGAGGTAATTGTGAGAACTAATCCATTGTCGGCCCCACCAAACTACATGGGAAAAGGTACATCAAGTAGGAATCATTGTAAGCCACCTCCATACACATTACATGGAATTCTTTGATGTGATCCACCAAACTTCTATTTCCTTTGTATTTATCAAATTTTGGGACTCCAAATCTGGGTGGGAAAGGTACCATCATGATTTTCCTATAGAAAAGGTATGGACACAAGTTCTATTGTGTATGTGGTTTCTTGGTTTTCCCCATTTGAATGTCTTGGATATGTTGTGTAAGCATCTTAATTTTTTATGACAAATCATCTTGAGGATTTGGTGGGGGAGCATATGTGGTATATGATGGGATGGCAGATGAGTTGTAAGTGGGATTTTGATATGGTGGGGTGTTGTATGGTGTGTAGGGTGGATTCTGATACTATGAAGCTAATGGTGATAGAGGTGGATGTGTATATGCTCCTTGTATAATTGGATTCACAATGTTTTGTTGGGGATTATAATACAAACCCTGTTGTTGTTGCGTAATCACTTGTTGTTGTTGGGAATAATTTTGTGCTAGCAACTTGTTGTTGGGCTTGTTGTTGTTGGTTTGCAACACTTGTTGTTGGGTGTGTTGTTGTTGTTGTTGCATGATTAATTCTTTTTGTTGAGCTTGTTGCTATTTTAAGGCTTGTGCTTGAGCTTAGTGTGCTTGCAACGCTTGTTGATATGCATGTTGTTATTGCAAAGCTTGTTGTTGGGATTTCTATTGTTGTAAAGCTTAAGCTTGAGCTTGTTGTGCTTACATATTCTTTTGATAGGCTTGTTGTGCTTGTTGCAAAGCTAGAGCGTGAACTTGTTGGTAAGCTTGTTGTGGTTGCAACGTGGAAGTATTTTGATTTTGGGGTATGTGAGATGGATTTTGAGTGACCATGGTGTGAGTGGGTTGTGGTTTGATTTGATTGTGGGGTGGTTGTTGGGTGATGATATTTGGGGGTTGTTTTGCACTATCATTCCTTGTGAAATTGTCAATTGAGATGGAGGAATGTAGGTTTGGGGTCCCATTTGATTTTGCATGGCTTGTGTGGCCAATAGTAAAGATGATAGTGCCATTTGGTGTTGCAATATCAATGGCACATTCTGAACTTGGCTCAATGGATTGTGAGGATCCTCTTGATTGATTTGTGGAGGGTTCCCTTGTTGTGTTTGATCGGGGGCCAAGGTGTTACCTTGTTTGATATGGTTCATGACCAATGGGTTTCTTTGATTTGTATTTGTGATAGATGGGTTTGATTTTTTTTGAGAGTTGGTATGAGTGGTTTTTGGAACCACTTGTTTTGATATGTCAATGGGGTGGTTAGAACCACTTGTTAAGGGTTGACCTTGTGTCAAGGTGTTTACTTTCCCTTGTTGTCCTACTTGAGGTACTTGGCTCACATTACTTTGTGCAACATTAGACACACTTTGGGTACTTGTGGTGATGGAAGAAGATGGTTGCGCTAAAAAATTTGAGGTTGTCATGGTGTTATGGAATATAAGTGGTATGTGTGGATGTAGAAGATGTATAGGAATGGTGGTGGAAGAATTTGATGGGGCACCAAATGTTGGTTTCCAATTTATGTTTTGGGGAAGGTTGGTGTTTGGTGTATCCAAAAGTGTGTTGCCTTCTACATTGGGCATGAGACCAAGGTTGGTGGCAATTCTAGTTGCAAGACTAGGAGTTGATGTTTGACTTGGCACAAGGGATGATGTTGGTTGAATCGTAGGTGGAGTCAAGCCTTGTGCCAAGGTTTGTGTGATAAAATTTGGTGGAATTGAAGCCACATCATCTAAGGTTTTTTCCCCAATTGTATTAAAGTCAAATGAAAAAGGAAGTTTATCCCCTTCTTTTTCTAAAGCTAGCATGTATTGTGTAGGGTTTTTCTTCATCAAAGTGTTGATATGGTGGATTGTTTTAGGATCTTGTTCATAATCAAGGAGTTCTTCGTTGTTTGTGACATATTCTACCTCATACCCCTTGTCTAATGGATTTTTTGGTAGTTGTGAGGGGGTAGAATGGCTCCTAGGATCGAATTCTTGTGGGGTAGTATCACTTGTGGTAGATGTGGTTTTGGTTTGCTCCATGTTTCTCTTGTATTGTGACCTTGTTGTAACCATAAATTGCAGGTCAACTATGGGAGAGGTTTTTTGAGATTTATATTGTTGGAACTCTCTAGTTGACTCAAATTTAGATAAAAGGGACCCTCTAATTTGTTTTGAAACAATGATGTGAGTGGATGATGAAAAGGGTGAGTGAAATGGGGGATAAACCTTTTAAACATTGGACAACACTTTAGACTTAAAGGTTTGATGTTTTGATGTCTTAGATAAAAAGGTTCTAATGAACTTGTAAATCTAAAAGGTAGACTTGCAACCTTTAAGATAGAATAGTTCAAAAGGATGATTAGACTAACTTAACTAAGTGTATGGAAAAGGAATCATTTACACACAAATAGCTAAGTTAGGGGATTGGTTTGATGATAGTCTAAGCCTAAAAATGTTGATGTGTCCAAAGTTTCTAAAGTTGTTTGTGAAGTGAGATGTAAAATGTGTGAAGATGGATGAGATATTTGACCCAAAATGTGTTAACCTAAAATGGAACTTTGTTTTTACAAGACCAAGATGGTGAGAAACATGCTTTACCTCTAAAGTGATAAAACCTTAAGAAATAAATGTTTGGTAATAGAAGTTGGATCCAATGTTAACAATACTTTCCTTGTTTCACTTTTGTTGCTTGGGAGTCAATGCGTTTCCTAAATAAACCCAATGTGTGGTGTGTTCATTTGGTTTATTTAACTTTTATTTAGTGAGATTTATTTATTACCACATCAAGATGTCTTAATTAAGTTCAAACTAAAATTTATATTACTTAAGAAACTTTCATTCCACAAAGTCCATTATGTGAAAATCAAGAGACTAAGGCCATAGTTTCCTATGTTGACTTTGTAAAGTGTGAAGTAAGATATAAGTCCAAATATTTAGAAGAATATAAAGATAAAATCCTTATAAGTCCAAATATTTAGAAGAATCTAAAGATAAAATCCTTAGGGACAAGCAACAATATAGGAATTTTTAAAGGTATTCAAACTAAGTCCAAAGGGTTTAAAATTTGAAGAACATGTTGATGCTTGTTTAAATTGTTTTGAAACTAAGCAATATGTTAAACAGACTCAACAAGAACAAGCAATAACAACCTAGCTCAAGTGGGTATGTTCTTTGATGTGGGCCTACCTCATCCCCCAAAGGGATGATTTTACATGCAACTTATAGAGGGAACCAATAGAGGGATATCACCCCCTCAAGATTTTGTACAAGAGAATGAACTCTTGAGTTCTATGCCTCAACCATAAATTGGACTTGGTAAGTAACTTCTTGGAAGTAAATTCCAATGCACCACTTTCAAAGAACGTTTTAGAAAATAAGGATAGGTTACTAAGAAAAGGTGTTTAGAGAAATTATGAACATCATTTGGTATACAACAAATGTAAGACACTAAAGTATTTAGCTTCCCTTAAGTGCCCCATTCGTTCATGTGAGAGTAGGCACGAGTGATGGCCAGTTATGAATATAAGTTACTTGCCTTTTGGATCATTCACAAGATTTATATAGCCCACCAATAAATGGGCTTGAGAATCACCATGTGTTCTCCCTTTTCCCAAGATTGCACAAAGCACAAGGGGAGTGAATACGTAGCAAATTTTCTTGGGCTAACAAAAAAAAAATTGTATACTTGAGTGTTTCTCTTCACCCAAGATCACATGAAGCACAAGGGAAGTGGATACGCACTACAAGTATACACAAGCAAAGCAAGCACATGTCAAACAGTCATTCATTTTAACCCAATCGCAAAATGACTTAATTTTAAGCACCAATGGAAGTGTTTTTTTTTTCATTCAATTTTAACCAATATCACAAAATGAGGTTGTATGGGTCCAATTTTAACCAACTTTGAAAAGACTTAAAGCATTTGTGAATTTTAAGCCCAATTGAAAGCTAGTTGTCATAAGATTGTAAGTTTGAAAACCCCATGGTAATTTAGTGGTCCTAAAACATGAAGAAAAACAACATATAAGGGGTTATATCATCCCCTAAGTGTCAAAACACTTTTACAATAACTAGAACTAAGAAAAACAAAAAATCCAAATTTAAAAAAAAAATCAGTATTTTCTAGGTTCTAGTAAATCACGTTTTTGGAGGCCCTTGGAGCGGAATTTTGGATTGAAAATTGCATCAATCCCTACAAAATGGTTTTCATGGGCACAATTTTTTAGGGATTGAGTTAGTACTCTTGGAGACCTTTCCAATGGTGCAAACAAATTTGAATTCTGAGCACCGAGTAGAAAGTTATGACCCCAACAAGTTGGGGTAAATAATTTCCTAGTTTTTCGCTACTTTCCAAATCTACAAATTTAATTAGCCTCACAAAAACAAAACTAGATGTTAGTAAAAGATCAGAGAGTATATGAAACTTGAAAATTTAAAGCACATATGAAAATTTGACTATTTGCTTTACCTATAAAAGCGTCATTATTGTTCAATAGTGTCGATGTAGCTATCAAATGTGTCGTTGAAAGCTAAGTGCATTGCTTTGATGAAATGTGATAGCGTTTCTCTACAAAAGAATAGTGACATCAATAGCGTTGCTATATGGACCATTTCTCAATATTCAAAATCAGAATATCAGTCAAAAAGATAACAGTTTTGCAATAATTAAAAGGCATCACCATAGTTTAAATGCATCGTTGTAGCTAAATCAAAGGCATCGCTATATTTAGATGTGTCACTATTGGTGTAAACTATAAAACACATGAATCTCAAAAGAAATTCATCAGATTTGGCTAGTAGATCCCTCCTTCTAGTGCCAAAATATGGTCACAGTCATAGTATGAGCTAAATACACCAGACCCAAATAATTTTTAGCTATATTTAACTAACTAAGATACGATCCCAATGAAATATTTGAAAGCTTCAAAAAAATAAACCATTAAACTAAACATGAAATAAACCATGAAAGCATAAAAGAAACCTAATCTAAAAATCTAAACCTCATCCCATTAGAGGATTGGTGTCGCATTGATATGGAATGATGACCCTTTCTCAATCCCTTGGATAAAATGAGCATCTAATCTACCTCCATTGATGAAAGCTAAACTAAAATTGATGAAAATATGCTAAAGATGAATGAAAAATCTCAATAATGGTGCAGTATGAATAAAGATAGTATTCAAATGTGCAACATAAGTTTGCTTTGATGGAAGTGGATCCATTTCTCTCCAAAATGTGAGGTATTTATAAGAGAAAATGGTGAATCAAGGGTCAAGATCAAATTGATCAATCAATGGCTAAGATGCAATAAAAGGTGAAGACATGGATCAAGGATTCTCATCAAAGGACAAGAATGTGAGATAACATGGATCAAAGAGTCAATCAATGGCTCACAATGATTCAAACAAACACACTTCCTAAAACTTAGGAAGTTTGTTACAAAGCTTGTTAGGAAAGATTGTTCCCTTTTTGGAGTTCAAAAAGGGAATATTCTCATGCAAGTGGATGGGTGAGGGAAAATAGGAATTAGCTAATTAAAGAAAATTTTTAATTGTGCAAGTTGAGTGAAATTAGGATGCTCATTAAATAATTTATTTATTTAATGAAAAGGAGATGAAAATGACATTTAATTTAATAATTTAGGATTATTCAATTAAATGAGAGGATATAAGGGCGTTTAAATTAAATAACTTGCATTATTTAATTAAACAAGATGAAAGGTTAGTGCGAAAGGGGGTGAATTAATCTAATTAAATTAATTAGATTAATATATGAAAATGATGCATTTAATTAAATAACTAGGCTTATTCAATTAAACAGTTGAAAAAAAGATGACTTTTAGGATGAAATGATGTTAGTGACCTGATTCAAGTGTGAAATATCATTCAGGACAATTTTAGGTGTCTACAAGTTTCATTAGTAGAGAAAGACAAAGACAAAGATAGAAAAGAAGAAAGAGTTCAAGAAAATGCATTCTAAAAGGTCATCATTGACATTTGGTGCTTGCCAAATGGCTTGTATTGGGAAATACCAACCCTTTGGGTTAGATTTTCCTTGGGCATCCAACCCAAAGGTTTGGACGACCATTTCATGCCAAAGATGTGATTTTTTGAAGGGTAACAAAATTTGACACTTTTTTGGTTGTGCTCTCTATCAAGTTTGCACGTGTCTCAATGCAAATTTATAAAAATACCATGATGGCATTAAGCTCTCTCTTAGTTATCTAACCATATAATTTTTTTACATTTTTTTTATGCTAAGTTTTTCATCTTTAACTTCTTTTGTTAGTGTCTCTATTTTTTTGTCAAAAACCAACATGTGCTAGTTTGGGTGTAGATTTTTATTCGTTCATTGAATTTTAAAAAAATAAAAACTAGAAACTAGAATCCATTCTACATGTATTAAAAAATGATTTTTGATTAGTTTTCAAAAGTTTTAGGAGGGAAGCATGCTCAAATTTCTACTTTTTAGGATGTTTCCACTTCAAAAATTAGTAAAATATTATATATTATGATGAGGGCCACACCGCCCAAAACCCATAGAAATCACAATAGATAACAACATAGAAGATGCAAGACAAAAAAAATGACCCACTTTCAATTATTTTTAGAAAATGAAATTACAAATTCAAAGCTTACATGCTACAGCCTCATGGGCTCGATTCATTACAACAAAATCAACTCTGAAAAGAAAATCTACTATTCGGAGCCACAATTTGTACTATAAGGGTCGCCTTCTACAACCCCCACTTAACCCTTTTTATTTTCCCCAATAACTGCCCTACAATGTTCTAGAAAGTACAAATTTCCCCTTTTGTTTTGGCACCAAAATTCCCGCCGTTTGACTTATGGCCTAAGAAGAAATTTTAAGAAATTCACTTTTTAGAGGACCAACTTCGCGGAGCCATAGCTTTTGATCCGGGTGTCCAATTTTCTATTATTGCATATCGTTGGAAAGCTCTCGATGAGCTCTACAACATGCAAACCACCATAGGTCGGTTTAGCCACTCTTTGAGTTGTTTCAGGGCCTCTAAATTTTTATATCTGAATCTAAAGCTACATTGGAGAAATTTCCTGGGATGGAAACTTTAATTTCTCCCAAACCGTGGAGGGTATTGAGGTGATTCTTTCGTGACCGAAAGTGCTTTTCAACTTTGCTCCTTGGGGTAAATTTTCACATCCATATGAGCCCATTTAGGCCAACTTACTAAAAATAGTAAGTGCTCATTTTTCATTATTTTTTATGCCTGATAGTATTATATCCCCTAAGTTCCATCGTGGGACTCAAAACAACTAAAGAAAATAAATAAAACATTCTTTTTTTGGGTGATGCAAGATTTCCCTACATCGTTGGATGCTCCTGCATCAAACACCCAAGGTAACTTGAAAAGTGACCTTGTCACTTCTCAGGAGTTAGAGGGAAACCAAGACGATTAACCTCAGCCTCAGATAACCATGATGAATATTCAATAGGCCTTCCCTTCCATTTCACCAAGTACTTTGCATATTGCATGTTTCTTGTGCTTCTACCCACATGACTATCCAGGATTTCTTCTATCTCTTCCTTCTCTGAAGTAGGTGTTGGAATTTTCAACTGTTCATGTATTGGACTCTCCTCTATATCACCTTCATGATACACTGTCAAATCAGCAATGTTGAACATAGGAGAAATGTTTATTCCACTAGGAAACTCTACCTCATAAGCATTTCCCGAATCATGCTTCTTTAGGATCTTGCATGGTCCAAACCGCTTCATCTTTAACTTGTTCTATGTACCAACTGGAAACCTTTCCTTTCGCAAATGAACCATGGCTTCATCTCCTACCTAGAACTCCTTATACCTCCTTTTTTGATATGCTTAAGCCTTATATTGTGAGATCATCTTATTGATATTTGTATTCACCTCTTCGTGTAAATTCTTCAGGTGCTCAGCAAAATCTTTAGCCTCAGCACTACTCTTCTCCCCCTTATCCATCTTTCTCAATTTGGAAGCAATTCTTGGACTACTCTCATATACAATCTGGAATGGTGATTTACCAGTGCTCCTATTGACAAAATTTTTGTAAGCAAATTTTGCCTATGGTATAATCAAATCCCATCCCTTGGGCTTATCTCCAACTAAGCATCTTAGCAGGTTGTCCAAACTCCTATTCACCACCTCTGTTTGTCCATTAGTCTGTGGATGGTCTACAGAACTAAACTTCAATTCTATCTTCAACTTCTTCCATAATGTCCTCCAGAAATAACTAACAAATTTGGTATCTCTATCTGAAACTATACTCTTTGGTAGACCATGTAGTCTCACCACATCTCTGAAAAACAACTCTGCAACATGAATAGCATCACTAGTCTTTTGACATGGAATGAAATGTGCCATCTTTGAAAAGCTATCCACCACCACAAATATGGAATCATGCCCTCTTTATGTCCTTGGAAATCCAAGAACAAAATCCATGCTAATATCCTCCCATGGCCTCTCAGGTATAGGTAATGGTGGATACAATCGAGTATTTTGACTTGTTTGTTTCTCCATCTGACATACTCTGCTACTTTGTACAAATTTCTTCACATCTTGTTGTAACTGTGGCCAATAATAATTCTCACTGACAAGAGCAATGGTCTTATCTCGACCAAAATGTCCAGCCAATCCTCCACTAGGCTTCTCCTTGATTAGATTCTCCCTCATAGAACTCCTTGGAATGCATGATTGGCTTCCTCTAAACAACATCCCATCTTGGATTAAGAAGTCCAACCATCTCATCCTATCCAATGTAACAGGTTCCAAACAAGCCTTCCAAGCTTCTGCAAAGTCTAGATCTTTTGGATACAAACTCTTGAGTTCGTTGAACCCAACAACCTCTATATTCATCTCTATCAAAAAAAAATTCCTTCTACTTAAGGCATCTACAACTTTGTTTGACCTTCCACTTATGTGCTTCAAAACAAAAGTATAACTCTGCATAAACTCAACCCATTTTAAGTGCCTTTGATTCAACTTTGCTTGACTATTGAGATACTGCAAAACCTGGTGATTAGTATATAAAGCAAATTCTTTTGGAAACAAATATTGTCTCCATTTCTTCAAAGCCTAAACTATAACATAAAAATATTGATCATAGACAAAATATTTCTTCTTAGCATCATTCAACTTCTCACTAAAATAGGCAACAGGCTTACCTTCTTGACTCAAAACAACTCCTATGGCAGTACCACTAGCGTCACAATCTACCTGAAAGACCTTACTAAAATATGGAAGTGCCAAAACAGGTTTCTCTATAACTTTCTTCTGCAATATATCAAAAATTTTGGCTGCTCCTGTGGTCCACTTAAACTCTTTTCTATCCCCTCTCATCGCTTCAGTTAGAGGTGCACAAATACTACTTAAATTCTTAATAAACTTTATGTAAAAAATTTCTAGACCATGAAATGTTCTTACTTCTGTAACACTCCTTGGGGTAGGCCATTCAATGATAGCTCTCACCTTTTCTGGATCCATTTTAAGACCCTTTCCTGAGAAAAGAAATCCTAGATACACCAACTCCCTTTTCACAAAACTACATTTCTTCAAATTAATCAACTTCTCCTCCCTTAGCTTCTCAAAAACTCTTCAGATATGCATCAAGTGCTCCTCCAATGCCTTACTGAAAATCAAAATATCATCCAAATAAACAATAACAAATTTTCCTAAAAATTCTTTCAATACCTCATTCATAAGCCATATAAATGTGCTCGGTGCATTGGTTAGCCCAAAAGGCATGACTAACCACTTGTACAAGCCCTCCTTGATTTTGAAGGTTGTCTTCCATTCATCTCCTTCTCTAATCTAGATCTAGTGATATCCACTCTTCAGATCTATCTTCGTGAAGTACTCAGCTCCACTCAAACAATCCATAATGGCATCCATTCTTGGCAAGGGAAATTTGTACTTGATGGTGATCTTGTTGATGGCTCTAGAGTCTGTACACATCCGCCATTCACCATCCTTCTTTGGTGCGGGTACTGCAGGCACTGCACATGGGCTCAAACTCTCCCTAATCAATCCCTTTCACAACAACTCTTGCACTTGTTTGTTCAACTCTTCACTCTCTGTTGGAGTCATACAATGAGCTACCTTATTTGGAAAACTAGCTCCAGGAATCAAGTCCATCTAATGACTAATATTTCTTGCTAGAGGAAAACCTTTAGGTACATTATCAAAAAAAATATCTTAAAACTCATTCAACAAATCTGAAACCTCTACCGATACCTTAGTAGTATCTTCTTTACCAACCCTAGGGATCAATGCAAAACACATATGCTCATGCTTCATACCTTCTAGGAACTTTCTTCCATCAACCAAATGAATTCTTCCATTACTACATACCTTTTCTTCTGCCTCTTTCAAGGGCTTTAGCTTATGATGAACCCCATCCTTTGTCAAAGAATAGGTGTTGGAATGTCCATCATGTACTACTCGCCGATCAAACTGCCATGGTCTACTTAACAACATATGAAAAAAATCCATAGGCATAATATCACACAATACCTCATCATGGTAATTTCCAATCTTGAACTTTACCAGACATTGCTCATTTACCAAGGCTTTATGGTCCTTCTGCAACCAAGCAATCCAGTATGGGTTCGGATGCCTTCTTCTCTCCAACTACAACTTACTAACCATTTCTTCTAAAACAAGGTTATCAATACTACCTCCATCAATAATAAGATTGCAAAAATTACCTTCACACTTACATCTGGTGAGAAACAAATTCTTCCTTTGAGTTGGTTCCTTCTCTTCATTCAACAAGGCTCTTTTGGTAACAAGAACCTCTCCTCTTTCTGCATCCTCAAAATGTGAAGACTCGGCATCTTCATCTACATGTGCAACTCGTGCATTACCCTCAAGTCTTCTATTTTTCCTTCCTTGATGTTGAGGACACTCATAGGCTCTATGCACTTCTTCTCCACATTGGAAATAAGTTCCACGAAAGCCTCCTCTTCCCATTCCTCATCCAAATCTTCCCATTCTTCTTTGGTCTTCATTATTCTAATCACGAGGATGGTAGATGTTATCTCCTTTCTGGTTTTGGCTACTACTAGAGCCTTCACCCTTCTTTTGATCTTCATTTCAACCTCCATATGATCGTCCACCGGTCTTTCCTCCATGACCTCCACCTCGTTGCTTGCTCTCAAACCTCTTTTTTAGTCGTTCTTCAACCTTTAGAGAAAATTGACAAGCGTCTTCAATGGTGATCATTCTTACCAGTGCCAATTCTTTTTGTATGCTTAGCTTCAACCCATTAATATAACAAGCAACTTTCTCCTTATTCGCCTTAGAACGTCATGTTTGAATCAGGACCTTGTGAAATTCCTCTGTGTATTCTTTCATCGTCCTTGTCCCTTGCCTCAAGCTCTGCATCTACTTGAGTAGCTCCAATTCGTAATCGACTGGAATAAATTGTTTCTTCAATTTTGACACCATTATGTCCCATCTGGAAATTTTATCTTTCCCTTGTCTTCCTATTTCTAACTGGACCTCTTTCCACCATATACTGGCATGAACTTTCAATTTTTTCTTTGCAAACCTCACTCTATGAGGATCTTCAATGTCCTCAAACTCGAAAAATTCCTCCATGTCATTGATCCAATCAACCAATTCTTCAGGATTCATATTTTCACTAAAAGTTGAAACCTCCATTTTAGGTCTCTTCCCAATGCTTGAGATCGCTTGCAATAATATTCTTTCTCCAAGGTCCATTAGATCCTGCTCTTCCTCTTCCATTTCCTCTTTCATTTCTTCTTCACTATCATCTTTGTCTCATTGCACATCTCTTCTTCAAACCTCTTGTTGCAAGGTTTCTAATTGCCTTCGAAGGGCTTTGATTCATCTCTAGGTGGACCTCCTCCACCTTGACCTCTACCACTGCCATGCTGGGCAAGTCTTGGAGGCATCTTGAATTCAACCCACACTCACAAGTCCTGTTGCAACTGCCTCACATTCGACGCTCTATTACAGGCTTAGAAACTCCTACTCTGATACCACTTGATGAGGGCCACACCGCCCAAAACCCACATAAATCACAACAACAGATAACAACATAGAAGATGTGAGACAAAAAAATGACCCACTTTCAATTATTTTCAGAAAATGAAATTACAAATTCAAAGCTTACATGCTACAGCCTCATGGGCTTGATTCATTACAACAAAATCAACTCTGAAAAGAAAATCTACTATTCTGAGCCACAATCTGCACTATCAGGGCCACCTTCTACAACCCCCACTTAACCCTTTTTATTTTCCCCAATAACCACCCTACAATATTCTAGAAAGTTACAAATTTCCCCTTTTTGTTTTGGCACCAAAAGTCTCGCCGTTTGATTTCTGGAAGGAAGAAATTTTAAGAAATTCACTTTTTAGAGGACCATCTTCGCGGGGCCATAACTTTTGATCCGAGTGTCCAATTTGCTATTATTGCATATCATTGGAAACCTCTCAACAAGCTCTACAACATGTGAACCACCGTAGGTTGGTTTGGCCACCTTTTGAGTTGTTTCAGGGCCTCTAAAATTTTATATCTGAATTTGAAGCTGCATTGGAGAAATTTCCCAGGATGAAAACTTTAAGTTCTCCCAAACCATGTAGGGTATTGAGGTGATTCTTTCGCGACCAAAAATGTTTTTCAGCTCTACTCCTTGGGGTAAATTTTCATGTCCATATGAGCCCGTTTAGGCCAACTTACTAAAAATAGTAAGTGCTTGTTTTTCATTATTTTTGATGCCTGACAGTCTTATATCCTCTAAGTTCCATCATAGGACTCAAAAAAACTAAAGAAAATAAAGAAAACAATTTTTTTTTGGGTGATGCAAGATTTCCCTACACCGCTGGATGCTCCTGCATCATATTCATTAAAAAAAAAAAATGGCATTAACTACATGGTGTTAGCTAATTTCTCAATGAAGTGATTTTTGAAATTCTAAAAAAAGTTAACATTTTAGGGGGTGCACAACAGACGCTATGCTATTTTTGTGATTAAAACATGATCACTTTGTGTGCTCCCCCTTTTTCAAACCCTTAATCTTCACTATTTAACAAAATAAGTAGTTTTGAAAGTAGGTTCAAATCACTACAACTCTTGTTCTTGTTGCATCTTCAAATTTTGATCGTAACTATCTTCATTTTCTCATCAAATATTGAAAACTTTGCTGAGTTTAGAAAAAAAGTGGAATCTTAAGATCCCTTTTTGTGTCACAACTTTGTGCACTTACCCTAGGGTAGTGGTAGGATTTCATGTTGTGGGTTGGACCAACACATGTACACTTTCATCAGAAGAGGAATCTGACCTTCTTTAGAGACTTGACCTTAAATTTCAAGTTCCCACACCTTGAGGTCATTTCCATTGTGTCATAGGAATGTTGAACCCATATTCAATAGGTTGCTATTTCATATGCCAATAGTTTTTGACACACCCGATGGGAAAAATCAAAAGCTTAACTTGTTACACTGAAGGATTTGGTGTATTCTCTAATGCATCTTTCCTTGAAGAGGTAGTTCTATAAAACACCATGGTGATCTATGAAAAATCTACTAATCTAGCAATAAAATACCTTCCCACAAACCACACCAACAATTTTTGGCACACTCAATGGGACTAATCAAATTTTGATGACTTTAAATTCATTTTATTGAAAAAGTGGTGTTTTTCTCAACATTTCAGCCTTTGGAGGCATTCAAAGTACCTAGCAACTCTGCATTAAGTGGGTGATTAGCTATAACTTAGAAATCTTGTTCTAGATCAGACCTACAAATTCATGGGCACACAAAATTGAAACCAAAGCATCTTCTAGAGGTAATTTTCAATACATTGAACTACCGTTTTATGCTTCTAGAAGAAGAACTACACATTTCTTGTCACTTGCAAGGAAAATTATAAGTTCTACTAATCCATCTCCTAGAGAGCTCAGTCCATACCTCCATTCAATATGTTTCTTCAGAATAGGATACCTATTACCCAGAAAAAAACCATTATTCCATATGGTTGTCCTAATAAATCAAGGTTTTGTATCTTTTAATGGTTGTATTCCTATGATCCTATCCCAAAAAGATGGCATACCTATTAATTCCTTGAAAACTATCCTACATTTTATTGGTGAAACATCCACAACTCTAGTAGAACACATCTTGGATGTGGCAAATATTTATTGTGTGCATGATGTAACAGAAGATAATGTGGTTGTCAGACTCTTAGCTACCTCCTTAAAAGGAAAAGAACTACAATGGTACATATATCTATAACCTAATTTTATTCACAACTGGGATGAATTAGGTAGGTATGTGCAGGATCATGGAAAAAACAAGCCCTTAAGTGGCGATGAAATTCAGAAAAATCAGAGTTAGGCAACATGACGTAAAAATTTGAATAAGTTATCTATATTATTTCAAAAGTATGTAAGAATGGAATATGTAGCAAATTGAATGTAGTTTCTAAACTACTAGGTTTATTTATTTATTTTAAATCTATTTGGTGAAAATTTGAAATTTCAATGCAGTAGTACTTAAATTTCAGGGAAAAAAATAAGAAGTAGGTGTTTGTTTGACCACCCTAACCACAATATTTAAAATGATAATATTTTTTTATAAGATTTTAGATATAAGTAGAGGACTCATGTCCCAATGTGATGCATATTTTTTTGTAATTTTTTTTCAAGTAAATAATTAATTATGAATTTTTTATTACAACTTTTAAAAAATATAAAAACCCGTATGTCTAACCACCTTAACTTGGTCAAAACTTCATGAAATTTATTATTTTTTTAATCCTATAATATGTGAAGCATAGAATGTGACACATGTTTCAGATTCAAAAAATGTGATACCATTTGAAAGCTATAGATGTTTTTCAATCAACCTACAATTAGGACTTTAGTCGTAATTCAAATAGAAAATGAATACGAATTATTTATTAAAT
This sequence comes from Sequoia sempervirens, assembly GCA_007258455.2. Lineage (NCBI taxonomy): Eukaryota > Viridiplantae > Streptophyta > Pinopsida > Cupressales > Cupressaceae > Sequoia > Sequoia sempervirens. The sequence goes on along the minus strand of VDFB02270651.1, from coordinate 281,483,270 downwards.
TCAAAGTAAAGATTAATTTATATTGGTGGAAAGCTATGAATCTCCTTTAAAAACCCTTTTTGTTTCATCAATTTTGGGTAAAAAGAAATTCATCAGCCACATACCCTACACATACCCATCATATCGCCACTTTTTGGCCCATCATGATCCTGCACATACCTAGGTGAGAAACTATGCAATCATTTGAAGGATAAAAGTGATCATTTTTCTTTGGTAGAGCAGTTAACCACAATCAATAGGGAACCCCATGAATTCATAAGAGATTTCAATTATAGATTTTAAAAGACTTGGGATAGAATTCGTACCTTAGTTAAACCTTCTGCCAACTATGCCTTCCTATACTACTTAAGGGATCTTAACAATGATATAGCTATTGCATGATTCAACATATGGGAGGAAAAAATCTACCAGATGCATATAACATTTCCATAAGGGAAAAAAATGTTTAATACAGGCTAGGAAGATAGCTCATAAGCCACCAATGCCTCAATTTCTAGAGCTTCCTCCTCAACAGTCCATATTAGCTCCTATTTTAGTGGCTCCTACTAGTCAACCATATGCTCTCATTACATATCTAGATTATTTATGCACCTTGCTTCATAATATGAATAATGAGCTAGTGGAAGTAAAGAGGCAACAAGCTCAAAATGATAGGCCTTATCAACCTCAAAATTAGAATTATCAATAGAACAAGTTCAACCATATTAGGATCAAAATAAATAGAATCATGATAAGCCTTTAAATAGCATAAATCCAATTGCTACCAGCACTTCAAAATCCTTGGTTCTAGTTCAAAATAATTTAGCTCAAGAGAATGAATGGTATTACCCATGCAATTAGCCTCATGATTAGAATATTTTCCAAAATGGAGAATTTGTACAAACCCTAGTGGTTCAAAATGAAACTTCCACCTCAAGGTAGCAATTTGATGCAAATCAAACAACTGCTAGTAGCTAGCAGACAAGATCATATGCTAAGAGACTCTACATTGGTCAATTGGAATGAGACATATTTTTGTGGTCTAAACTAGTTAAGTGTTGATTAGTAGCCCAAAATACAAGATCAAAGAAAATAGAAACACTGGATAATGGTATATCTTCCATAGTTGGGAAGACATCAACTTATCAACCACCCCAAGAGGCTAGAGTTGCTAGAACAACAAGTAGGACAATTGTCCTACAATTAGATCAACTTATTGGTAAGTGAAATAGTACAATGGATCAACCTCAAGTCACCTAATCAACAAAGTTGGATCTTGTTGTTCTAAAGGTTTCACCTAAGGTTAGTCAGCCCCCATTTGATATAGTTGATCAGATGAAGAAGGCTAACCTAAATTTCACCATGTGGGAGGCTTTATCTATCCCATCTCAAAGGGATTTGTTGTATCAAGCTTTAAAGGAGCATAAGAAACCAAGTGATGTGCCAAACAAGGAATGAGTTATGCCTCCAATCAGTTTAGTGCAACCTAAAGAAGAAGGGAATTCAAGTTTGAAATCAGTAAGCCACCTCCCTTCTACCCATCTTTAATTATTGGAGATTATATAGTGCATAACTGTATGATAGATTCAAGGGCTAGCTATTTTTTTATTCCCAAATAGATTGTTGGTAGACTTGGAATCAAGTATGAACCTATGACCAATGGGTTCTTACATTTGGATGTCACTGAGCACTATCAAGAAAATGGAGGTTATTAAGGACCCAAAATTGAAAATTTGCATGCATACCCTAGTTGTATTGTGTTGAAAGACATTTCATTCATAGACCTCCCTACCTATTTTTCCATATCTCTATCTAGAGAATCCATTGCCAAGATAGGTGGATACCTATCTTTTGATTGGTCTCATATGTTATTTAGAACTAGATATGGAACCAAGGTGACCATAAGAATTGAGCCACTTGCTAAGGATCATATTGAACCTTACAATTCTAGTCCTATAAATATGAATTGCACCTTGCATAATAAGAAGGATGAGTGTGTTGTTCATGAACTTGCTACTCTTTTGGAGGAGGTCCCTAATTATTTGTTGGGTGAATAGGACAATGTTTTTCAATTTGACCCACTTACTAAAGTTACAGAAGATTTTATTTTGAGCATATTCTGCAATTATGAAGAGAATGCCCCTATTCCCAACCTCATAGAAAATCAGAAGGATACGGTGGAAAATTTAGAGATAGGTCTGAGGTTGTTCTAAGCAATCACCAAATTGAGAAGAAAATTTTCTATGAGGTCAAAAGCAACCCTATTATGCAAAGAGATAAAGAGGAGCCTGAAGATGATCTCTTTTGGGATGATCTAGAGGATTTTGTTCAAGCATGGATCTATCAAATCACCATCACTTGAGGGGGAGGTTTGTGAGAGTTATATATCTAAGGAGGTCAATAGTTATAATAGAAACTCACCCTTGTGTAAGGAGATTCATTTTTCCTTTACAGAAGGTTTTCTCTTTGATGTTGACCTACTCCCAGAAGGCTTCATCCTTGTTGTAGTATGTTTGATCCTAAGGCACCACTGTTAGATGAATTTGACATTTACATCATATGGATGCCCTACAAAGACAAGTTCTACAATGAGGCATTTCACCATGTAGGTTCATTATGCAACCTTTAGAATTCAAGCATTTTTCTTCAGTGGTTGTAGATGGGCAAAAGTTACAAATTCAGTATGAAAGGGATTAGCTATTTTAGATAGTTTGTCTTTGACAGAGGTAGATATTTGTAATGTTCCTCCTAGTTCAGTTTCATGTACATGTTAGCTTAGTTGTTCTACTTTCCAAGAAGTGTGCTTGCACATCCTGCATTCTCCTTAAGGAATGTATGTCCCTAGTTTCTTTTTTTTTCCTCCAAGTGCATCTTGCACATGTTTTTCTCTTAGGAGAGCTTGTTGTTGAAGTTATCCTTTGGATCTATGCCAAATGGATTGATAAAGATCCCCAGATTCCATGATTAGCATGCAATCATCCCATAAAAGTTTCCAAAATGTTGACACTTTGTGCCACCTCTCTTTTTCTTGCATGATCCTGTTGAACATAGGTTGTCATTGATGCCAAAGGGTCTCAGTAATGTCATTGTTGCAATAAGAAGTTTGATGTCAAAGGAGTTCTCTGTGTAAGGCTAAGCTTGTAATGGTGTAATTGAATTATCATTATATTCCCCTCGAGCGACATATCATTATGAGTTACATAAGAGTTACAAAAGATTTTCTTAAGCATGTTGTATGTCAGAAGTTTAGTATGATATGTGTTGGTAATTTTACTGTTAGGATTCAAAATCAAGAAATATATATTACTAAGGTGTTGTTAAACATATATATTTTGTAATCTTGCAATATCACACATGCATCTATTCACTATGAAAGTGATGGCTCAGAAGTCTGTACTAGAATGTTTCAGTTTAGTTCTCATGGTAGAGAGATTTATCTAGCAATACAATAATGGTTTGCATTTATTCCAAAAATGCATTTTTTCTCTGCAATTTCAGAGGAGAGTATTCCTACACTAGTTCTATCATATTCTATAGTTTCTGAAGGATATGTTCAGCATGCAAAAATACTGAAGTGACATAAGGTTCTCTGTGTTTGTTTGTCAACCTATTGGTGTTCAAGGCTAGTGCAGTAACAGCTAGTAGCATGTGGAATTCAAATCTTGCATGTGGTGTTAAGCAGTGATTTTTTTAGTGGCTAATATTCACCAATTGGCTAATAGTTCAAGCTATAATGTGACTTGAATCGCCAGATTTTTACAAAATTTTATTATAGTCTTATTTAAATCGCCAAAGAATTTATTTTATTAAAAAATTTAACTCAAAAATTTGCCACAATAATCAATACATGATTATATTAGATTCATCTAAATTTTATAAATTATAGTAGAAATCTATATTAATTCGCCAATAGTATATCATAATTATTAGCTGCTTTATGACCATATTTCTAATCTTTAGTTTTGACCATTGATTTATAATATAATCTAAAGGCCCTTGTATTCCACGAGGTAAAATGTACCCACAATCTATAATGCTCATGGCCCCCACAATTTTGGGTCTCATGAGCATTATAGATTGTGGGTACATTTTACCTCGTAGGGTACAACAAGGGTTGTTAGATCAATGATCTAAAAAAAATTTTGATCCCCATGAGAATTACAGATCGTGGGTACATTTTACCTTGAAGAATATAATGAGAGCCATTATATTATATTTTAAAACAATGGTGGCAAGTAAATATTATAGTCTACCCCTTAAACCGATCAATAATTTCCACTCTTGAGCCCCTACTTTTCCATGGGAATTATTTTTATATTGGATGGATTCACCATCATAATTAATGCATTTTCCTATTACTTTTCAAGGTTCGCCAAAAAATTTGTACAAAATTCTAGTGATGTAAGAAAATCGCCAATAAAATTAATATTTTTTTTAAAAAAGAGGAAAGATTTGCCAATAGAAATTAATATTTTTTCCTAAAAAAATGAATGATTTTCCAAGATTTTATATCTTTTTTTGAGGGGGATTTCTTAAAGTTATCACTGGTGAACTAAAATAAGACCTTATTAAGGTTCTTGTGATAGTGCACAATATCATGTTCTTTTAGTAGAACCAAAATTTTTTTTTGGACTGACCTGTTACATGTTTCATGTAATTTGAATTTAGGTCCACCTTATGTCGTTCTGGCTATTTGTAGATCCCTAGTCAACATAGAAGAGTGTTAATGTAATGTCATACATATATTTCTCTATTGTACGAATGTATTGTATAATAGTGTAAATTAGAATTACACCTTTGTGAAGAAAAGTTGGTCGCTGGTGCAAATTGAAGAGAAGGTGGTGAAGTTAAAACGGAGAGTTGCATTTTAGTGTGTGCGCCAATATCAGAAGATCATATGTAGTGACATTACCTTTCCAAGATCAACCTTTAACTACAGTTTTGTAACTTATGCTCTCACATTTTCTATAAAGATATCCAATTCATTTTAAACCTCTTTTATAGAACTACCAAAAATTGGCTATGTTCGCTTGAAGCCGAGGTCAAATTTACCTATCACAACTAGGATTTTGAGTCTTTTCAAACCATTATTGATTTGGTTCCCCTTAGCATGTTGCAGAATATTGGTGCTAGGTGCACTAGACTATATTGGAAGGATTTGAAATGGTATCCAAATGTTTATTTTTGTAACTACAATCCTCACAAAGGATATTCATAGCTTTCTTTGCATCTACCTTTGATTCAAAAGCTCAACAATAGATGGGTTTTGTAATATATAGTTGCTTTATGACAAGGAAGATTTCACAAAGTTTGGTTAGCCATTTTTGGAGCCTAAGTTTTCTCATTTTACTTTGTGTATTCTCTATTAGGTTCTCCACATTAATTTTCATTTGATCTATTTGGGTGCTTAATCATTGCCATTTCTTGTGGTCATCTAGAAATAGTCAATCACCATTTCTAGTTCTATCGGTGGTCTCAAATTGTCTAAACTTGAATAGTTTTTTTTAAGGCCTTTTAATCTTAAGATATTTTTTTGGTACATGAATCTTCTAGGTGATTAGCTATGAATGATAGCCATGTTCACTTGAATTTGACAAGTTTTTAGAGTGGATATTTCTTTTAGTATTTAGAAAGATAGAAATTTTATTTTATTTTCAATATTTTCTATTTATAAATGTATAATTTTCCTTATACACTAAATCTATTATTTGCTCTAATGTTCTTTTGTAGATCAAGTGAAAGTTAACAAAGTTGTCGTATAAGTTGTTCATAAATGCAAACTCTTAAATTGAGCATTGGGCTAATGCACCTTGTACTATTATGTGCATGCAACCTCCCTTTGCAGCATGTCCTTTCCCCTCCTTCAAGACATAGATGTGGTCGCAACTAGGATGATCATACCATACATATTTCTCATGTTTTCTATGGTCCTTAGCATTAGGGGCATGGATGGTCTTAGACACTTGTTCTCTCCATAACTTCTTAGCCATGTGATAAGGGTGCTTTTGGGTGTCCTAATAGTGACAAAGTTCTTCAATTGAGATTAGTTATTTCTCTTATGAGAGATGCTACTTAGTCTAAAAAAAAAAATTTTAAAAATGAAATCACATGTTGAAAACCAATTCTTAATAACCAAGACCTCCTAAATCATTAAACATGACTTACCTTTTTATAACTTCAATTTAATTACCCTTATACTTTATTTTCATTTAAACTATCACCAAAAACATTCCAATATATGATCCCATTGCACTCTTTTGTTGAATGAATAATATATATATATGAGACAATTTTTTCAATTAAAAAAGGTAAAGGTGGAGAAAGAAACAAGGTCATAAGTATCTATTATGGTATTGGCGAATTGGTAATAGCATATTCCAACAATGACAATACTAAAGACAACCACATATGTTGGAATACCCACTGAAAATGTTTTCATAGCAAGTGTCGAAACATAAAACAACAAAGACAAGGGCGGAGTTGATTAGGTGGTGGGCAAACCCCGACGCCTGTCGTAAGGCTATTGACTTTTATGGCCATACCTATGACTGTTATTTATATAGGCTCAAGTATTGAAGCAACAAGCAATAATACAAAGCTATAGGTATTAGAGATGAAGTTTGAGAAATGGCTGGGATATCTTCTGGAGCAAACATTTCCAGAATGGAGAGATCGTTATCTCTCCTACAGCCTTTTCAAGAAACTAATCAAGCTCTCAGAATCTGAAAAAAGCAACATAAATAAAGGAGACCCACATGAAGATTGTTTGGATAGATATGAAGAGGACTTTATCCGTTTACTCAAGGTAGAAGTAGACAAGCTTAACAGATTCATGGAGAACAAAACCAAGGACTGTAGTATTCGTTTACAGGTATTAGCTATCATAATTATGCATGATTTCTGTTTGGGTCATCACGTTTTGAATCAGAATCTCCATTGACATGATTCATGAGAGATGGGTAAATTTCAGTCTTGATTTCTCTAGGGATTCTTTTTCTTAACAATAATTTCTGCCTATTGACGTCCTATACAGGGACTGAAAGTTAGGGCTGAAAATGTTAAGAATGGCTATGCACAACCCAATGCAAAGGAGGATATAATTGTACTTGTCAAAGATCTGGTGAACTTGCATGGAGAGTTGGTCCTTTTAGAGAATTATAGCGTATGGAATTATACAGGTACGATGAATAAGTGTCTATATTATCATTATAAAATAGTGTTATATATTAAAAATGGGTAGAAAGAATCAGATCCCAAAAATTCAAATGAACCGATAATCTAGAATAAAAAATAATAACAACAAATCGCTTTGCGAAAGAGCAAGAACACTAGGAGGAAGAGGTGATCCCTAGAAAATATTGTTATATGATTGTAACAGTTTGGTATTGTGTGTGTAGGGCTAAGGAAGATCTTGAAGAAATACCGTCGACGAATACGAGCTGTACTGGGGGAAAATATCATGATGTCAAGCTTTGCTTCTGAAACTCTCTCAGACCTTATAAGTGATTGCCAAAGCATCCTGCCTTTCATCTATTCTTTGTTCTCTGGAGATAAGGAGGAGGATCAGGGCAATATTATGAGAGAGATATTCCTTTTAGATAATGAGAACGAGCAGATTGTATATAGAAACTCAGTTGCTGCTCTGAACATCCTAAATGACATGACTACACTGAGCTCTATCGATAAGAGTGATGGATAAACTAGTGGATTCAGTCATAGAGAACTTTCATTTTAGGAGAACATAAAAGAAGTATTTGTAAGGTGAGAAGATAAAAAAAGTATTTGTAAGCTGAGATGTTACAATGTGGGCTTACAGGTATTTTTTGGCATGCTGCTGTGCAAGAACTATTGCTTTAATTGCATGGAGTTTGTGTTTTAATGGGACTCATCAAAGGTGATTTGTGTTTAATAATACAGGTATTTTTTTGCACGCTGCTGTGCAAGAACTATTGCTTTAATTGCATGGAGTTTGTGTTTTAATAGGACCCATCAAAGGTGATTTGTGTTTAATAAATTTCTGGTCATTTAAGAAAATGACTGGAATTGCATCATACATGGAAATTTACATTAGGATAAAAGTTAAATTAAATAAATTATAGATTTAAAATATATAAAAAGTGTTCAAAGGTTTGTGATTTATTAGTGAAGTAAAATGATTTTGAATAAGTCTATTAGAGATCAAGTCTTGTTAAGGGTACAGTCTCTCATACCATAAGAAATGAGGTTAGGATTGTGCCTTGGACAATTTTGGTAGAATGAAAATATTGTAGTCCTTGGCTCTTAGCTGAAGAGGTATTGGCATAAGCTCATGCTCTCAAATTGGGTTGCAAAAATAATCTGAATTTGACATCAGATTCTCCATCAAAAAAATGAATAAGTAACTAAAAATATAATTAAGGGTAATATTGCAATCCTCGAGTGCACCATCATAGATTAAATATATGGCAAATAAAATAAAGTCATGAGCATAGCTAGTCTTAGAGGCCCTCTATTAATAGAGCCATGATGAAAAGAATGATAGGTGTTTGGTTTCTTAGATGAAGCTCATGGATAGGTTTATGAAGTTGAAGAACTCAATGTTATTTTTATAGGCAATCTAAGCCCAATTGGAGTAGGGTTCACTTTAAGGGACATTGTGAGATAGTGTATCAATGGTGGATCTTTTTTTATGGGAACTAAAAAAAATAATGAGTCTTGCTCCATTTTAATAGACATTGCAAGATGGTTTAGCAATGGTCAATCTTTATTTATGGGACTAGAAAAAAATGAGGTGATCCATAAAAAATGTCTTTTTCTTATGAATAGTTGATCATGGTTTTCCCAAATATAGTTAAAGAGTCATCTCAAGACCTTCTACCATAAATTGATTTGTGTTTGTTAGTCTTATATGTTTAAATTATTGTGTACAAGTTGGAGAAATACTTGGGATAATCTAGAGCATCTTAAGGTTCACAAAGGATAGATGTGCAAGTACTAATAAGATCTTTTAATAGTTTGACAAAATTGTCAGCTTTCATTGGCAATGAGTTCATCTTGATTGCAAAGATTAGGAAAACACTTCCTAGGAAAAAATGTGAATTCAACTTGTTGAGGGTGGCTTTAACACATCCAACTTGCTAAACAATAACATGTTATTGTTTCTCTAGAAAAGTAAATAAATTACTCAAAATTGGATCCTTAGAAATGATCTAGAATCAAAATTATATAGAAATCTAAGTTCCTATAATTATGGATCTAATAAAAAATCTAACTGGAACTGACTCTAGTACTCCAACTCTAATAAAAAAGCAAACTAAAATGTAACTAAAACAAAACTAGGTGCCCCAGTTTGAGTATCAGTTTGACTAGCCTAAACTTAGGAAATAAAAAGCAAATTGAAAGAAATTAAAAAACTAATTGAAGTAACGACTAGTTAACCAAAATTTCAATTCTAGCTTTATTTTTTCATTTGGGCATACAAATTTGATACAACTATTTATTGAAAATTATAAAAGCATAATAACAACATATTTGTGTCTCTAGTCACTTGGTGAAGCTATCAGTGAATGTTGACACCACTTCATTCATAGTCTCCATTACTAGTCCTTTGTGGTATTGGAGCTTTATCCTCTAATAAAATGTTGATTTCTCCATCTATTGTTGTAAATTACCAATGGTGAACAACTCCTCTTGAAGTGGATAGAGTTTAGCCTTCTTATTCATGATTTTATCGATTCCCACCTATGTGACCTATCCCTACATTTGATTATGTAATTCCTCGATCATTTTGCTGGGATCTCTCACCAACGTGCATGCGTTTCCCAAAATGTGTAGTCCAAGTCTTCAATAGTCTAGTGAATGTTGTCCATTGCTTGCTTAACCTAACTTCTATCTTTATTCAATTTTGACTTGCACTTATTCAAAATTTTCACTCATAACTCAACTACTCTTAGCCACTCAAGCAATTTATCCTGATCTTCTTCTTCTATTATACTAGCCTTCGGGAGTTCCTCCATTGATGTCTCCTTTATTTTGTAAAAATTAGGATGTAATCTTCCCATACCAATAATTCTTCATCAATGGTCAGCTCAATTTTTTGAGCTGCACTATCTTCATTACTAATTGAGTGATAATATTTTATTAGTTCCTTTAGCACTTCCGATGCTAAAGTCAAAAAATCAACTTTCCACTATTGTGTTGTAGGAATCCATTTGCTTGGGTTAGAATGTCTAACCTCACCCTTCAAAGTAGCCTACAAGACAGACTCAAGATCAATAGTATCAGCTGGTCATCACTTATACATATTTCATCTTTCTACATTCTTTTTAAAATTGTTGAAATAGACATCTAGAGAGGTTGTTGCTCTCCTTCCCTTGTCTGTACACCCAAATCAACCTGTCTAATCTAGTAATCCTCCAATCTCATCTCTGATTCTAACTTGTCCACCAATAGAATAGTTATTTCTCTTGTTTTGTTTCCTTGTTCATCCATGGAGACAGTTGATATTCTTCAAGTTATTTTCCTTGTTCAAAATAGCCTGGATTGGAAATCTTCTAACAAAATGCTCAAAATTTGATCTAAGCTTCTTTCCACAAACATCCTTTGTAGTCTTTGAATGGTGTGATTCAACCAGATAAGCACAATAGCGGACATTTCTCTTCAAGGAGAAGAGAGGACTTCAGTATTGTGGGAGCTTTCTGCATCATCTTCTTATTTGGCTTCCCGTTGTTCAATCTCCACTCTTACCTCTTCTTCTTCTTGCATTTTATCTTCATGAATTTCTTCTTCTCCATGAGGTTGTTCCTCATGAGTCTCTTTTTCTTGATCTACTTCCTGCTCAATGTGTTCTTCTAGTACATTTTCTCCAATAGGTATCTCTTCAACATGGACTTCTTCAATATGAACTTCCTCAACATGAACCTCCTCAGTATGCAATTCTTTAGTATGAGCCTTTGTTAGCACTTCTTCTCCCTTGGGAGGTTCTTTCTCTTCTTCCCCTTCTTCCAGTATTGTCTTAATAGGAATTGCTTTCTCTTCATGAGTTGGTTCATCTTTGGGTAGAGGAGGTGGGGGAGGAGGTGTATCAAGTGGAGTCAGAGGCTTATTCTTTGGTGATGGAGGAGGTGAAGGAAATGGGGATTCATGGGGAGGAGTAGAGGAGTAGGTTTTTTTGGCTTCCCTCTAGGAAAATCTTTCTGTAATTGCTTCTCTAGTTCTCTTTTTCCTAACTAGAGTCTCCCTGCTCAAGCTCTTCCTCACTTGAAGCAATAGTTATTAGATCCTTTTCTTTTCTCTTCAATCATGTTTCTTTGGTAGGTTCACCCCTTGTCTTTTCTTTGGCTAGGGAAGCAACAACAATAGATGATCCCTCTCCAGTTTTAGCTTTCTTAGCAGCAAATGACCCTTCTCCTTTTTTAGTTTTCTCAATTTCCTTTGTATGCTTCGATAGTTTCATCACTGGAAAATGTCATTTAAGACATCAAAGAGAATGAGCTATGACATCTTGTGCCCTTGCTTGAATATCATCATTCTCATCCACTGAGTAATCTTCATTGAAGATTGGTTGATTGTATATATGTTGATTGCAGTAGACAAGATCAAGAACTTTCCCATGTCTTCTTTTAATTCTTTTGAAACCCAGGTCTCTATGAGAGATTTTATCATCTTTACTACCAACCAAAAATAGTATTTCATTCTTACTTTAAATTATTCCTCACAGTTGGCCCAATGATCTTCAAGCTTGGACTCATGAATAAACAAAGAACCAATCACCTTCCCAATTCTATCGATTGGGTCAAACTGGTGTCGGGCATGATTGAATAGCATAAGGCTATACTTCGATAGCTCCACATTAGCACCCTTTACATTCTGGATATTTGTACATGAATAGACTCCTATTTGGATGGGAATGTTGTATCTAGGCTTATGTTTTTCAACAATGAGTTGGCAGATTTATGTTACATGCCTACAAAATTCTAGTAGGATCATCTTGTCTAAAGGGTACCTAGGGAGCTTGTATGACATCTTGTGGAATCCTACCACTCTGATGTAGGTGAAAGTCTTAAATTGGATGTACTAGCTTCCCTATCTTTCAATGCTTCCATAGCTTCATTGGAAATTCTTTTGTTGAAGTCTCCCTTCAGTCCTCTAATCATAGCATAACAAAGTTGTAATTTCCAACATAGAAATGTGTATATCTATCATCCAACCTTAGCTGAGGATAGTGTTCACCGATAGTAACTTCTTTGAGCTCAAAGGAACCTATTTTTTCAAGTCTCGAGAAGGAAGCCTATGAAGCCAACAAATAAACCAAGTAGGAGGTCATGTAGAACTTCAATGTTGTGACAATAGTGTTAAGATGAATTTATCCGTCCATGGGTATAAATATCTAGCATGCTAATATTCAAACACTCTGCTCAATAGGATAATCAATTCCTTGATATCTTCCTTGAACTCACTTTAATGTTGCACCTTAGCCATCTCGAGGGCTACATTTATGGGAGTGACCAACATATTATTTTTAATTTAGTCCAAAATGTTGGCCTCATGATCATTAAAGTATTGTATGGCCTTCTTCATATCAACCACCTCATACTGGGGTTGAGAAGGAATTCTTAAAATTTTCTCAATCATGTATGGGCTGACATCAAGCACCACTTCTCCTGATGACCCCAATACTTTCTTGGTTTTATGGTTTTAGTAGTGAGCACAAGTAAGGACCAACTCTAGAGACTGAAGGGTTACAGGGAAAGCAACAACTTGTACCAATCTTGAATATTCCAGTGTTTTTGCAGCACATATTCTTGTTTCTTCATTGTTTATTCTCCATTTTAATTCTTCCATGTCCACATGACCAAGGTCAGTGTCTCCAATCTCATTGTACAAGGAAAACATTTTGGATGGTGAATGGTAACCTTTATATCGGTACTTCATTTCTACTAGATCCTTTGGTGGCATACCTAGTACATGTACAAACACCCTATGTTACCTTTTACTTACATCAAAAGAAAAAAGATCTTCAAAACCAAGCTATATTTAGCCAAAATATATCTCACATTATGAAATAATAACTTTTTTTAAAGAAGGTTAGTAGATCAGATGATTTTTCAGGGACTAGTCCTCAGGCCCACCCTTTACCTCATACAAAAAGGGTTAAAGTACTCTCACTTAACAATTCAATTTACATATTATCAATCCTTCAGATATCGAGGATCGGGAGTACATATCTATTATCAAAATGGTCTAAATATCATGAGGAAAGTTTACTTCAAGTTTCGGCCATTCGGAGGTCAGGAATCGGGGAAACCTCTTACCTCTTGCTCCATAGAAATACATCATTACGTCAAAAATACAAATAGTGAGGTCTAAAGGCTAGGTTGTAATGTGATCAGTGGTTGGGAATTGAGTCTAACCTTTAACTCTTGTTTGTAGCATTCTGACAAGTTTAGTAGGTAGGTCCGACTATCAACATCTGAATAAATTTAAAGCTATCAGGAGTCGAGGGTTGGGGATACTGTCTACCTTTTTTTTAAGACTTTGGCATTAAGTAAATAAACCTTTTGATGCCCTATATTTGATCATCATTATATTTCTCAAATAGAATGTTTATCAAAATGACTCATTTGGCTAAAGCATAGATGATCTTTTGTTTATGGTTTTAGGTGTCAGAGGTTGAGCTTTTGTGATACCTCCTACCTCAATAAGGAAGTCTATAAAAGGTATGCCCAACATTTGATGGTTGAAGGAGGTACTCAACACTAGGAATTATCACTAAGTGTTTATGTGGGTGATCGAGAATCAGTGATCGGTAATACCTCTTACCTTTCTACTTCTATTAAGAAAGCATGTAAGTGGTATATGTGATGGACAACACCTGAAAGGAGGTTTTGAATATTTTTGCTTGTCTATCTCAAACCCTTGGGGGTTGGATTTCAACTTTTTGTCTATTCATCTATGGATACAACACTTGACTAATACTTGTAATTATTTTGAAAAAGGGCTGAGGATTAGGGGTTGGAGGTTTGATGTATTGCTTGCTATACTACCAACTTAATTGGTAAGCAGTATGTATGACACCTGATGTCCAACAAGGTTCCAAAAATGCTAAGGAAGGAAAGAAAACCTTGGCTATATTGAGGCTCGATGCTCGATTGATGATTTCATAAACACCCTCGATCAGTGCACCAAAGAAAAAAGTTGACCTGGTAGAGCAAGAAATAAAAAACCAAAAGGAGCAAAACAAAGCATGAACAAATGAAGAACAAAAGGAAAGAAAAACCCAAGAAAATCTAAAAACAAGACCAACAAAATAATGGAAATTCCAAAACAACACCCATATATCAAAGAGGAGGATTTAAAAGTTTAAACTTGATAAGGGTTTCACTTTAACCTAGAAATATTATTTAGGAGAGTCAAAAAACAACAGGTACATTGCCATGTGAACACCACACATGATAGGTGAATCACATGAACAAAAGCATGAACACACACCACAACCAAGATACAGTTGCACAACAACCAAATGAGTAAGCACAAGAAACCAAACACATCAGAAGAAAACATGCATGAATAGGTGAATGATCATAATGGAAAACACCCATAAACCAATGAGCATGCAAGAGCAGTTGGTGATGGCAAACCGAATTTGTACAAGGAGGTTTTCAAAATGCAATTGCAGAGCTCTCAAATCATAAAGGAAAAGGGGTAATTATAAAAATGAGCATAATAACCTTGATAATACCCTTTCGGTGACTTCATTAATTACATTAAATGATGCATTAAAAATCTTGTGTTAGTGTAATAAATTTGAACAAGTGATTTGATGTGCATGGGGCTCGAGCTGACAATATGTCACTGCCATCGAGCCTCATGGATCAAGTATTTGATAGAGTGAAGACTCGATGCCCGAAGTCCAAAAGGGAAAAAAACACAACAGAACACCGAGCACCAAGTAAGGGATTGGGGGTTACGCCCGATCAAGATGGTATGCCATCATGGAGAAGTTTGATTCCCCAAGGCCTGACAAGGTACTCAAAGGAAAGAAAATAAAGAAGGGAAAGGAAAAGGGAAAAGAGAGAGAGAGAGAGAGGAGAAAGACAAAAGGAAAATGACATAACACAAAAAATAAAAAGAGGGGGGCCCCCATTTTGTCAAAGAAAAAATGGGGCATGAGTGGGAAGGCATAAAAATAGAAACCAACAAATAAAATTCTTGAAAAGCTTTCCTTCTTCAAAAAATTTCAGATAGGTTTAAACTTAAAGGGAAAAGAACCCAAAATTAAGCAAAGGAGTCTTGTCAATCTAAGTACCTTGACCAATTCACCCATAAAATACAATACTTGAACCTCATAAAGTGTTCACATGATTGAATCCTTCAAAACATGGTAAGGATGAAATGGAATGACCTGTAAATCAAGACAACTTGTATGATCGTTCCTTTCTCCCAACTACCTTTCATTCATATATATATTCTTTTTTGTTTTAGGGCCTAGTTGGTGTGATCTTGGCATAGCTCTGCTACTAGCCAGGTGTCCATAGATCTGATAGAGATACCTTTGATTCCCTCAAGCTTAGCTCTACTACTAGTCAAGTTTCCATAGCTCCGGTAGAGGTTATTTGAATACCCATTTCACAGTTTTTGTTTCTCTTTATTTAATAATATTTTCTCCAAGCTATCACCTAGTCTTGGGTTGGGAATCATAGTGGTCACTACAAAAGACAACATCTTTAGATTTCCTTGAGCCCAAAGTTCATTACCATCCACCCTAAATCCAAATATTGATTCATTTAATTTATAGATAGTAAGATTTAGGGAGCTAAATCTAGAGGTTCACTGAGTTTGATAAATTAAATCATCTAAGACTTCTAGGATTAAAAAAGGATTAGTAGACAATAAGTTTAAACAAGGAAAAGGTTTGAAAATAGAAATAACATAGGCATCCTATACATGGTTGAAATTTTGACCTATATCATTCACGAAACCCACACACAAACAAAGGGAAGAATGAGAAAGAAGGAAAAGAAAACAAGAAAATGAAACAATACAACAACAAAACAGAAAAGAAACAAAAAAAAAATGACAAACCTACTCTAATAATGTATAGAGAGCAATAATCCTCATGCTAAGGATCCAAAATAATGTTTTAGAAACTACCCATTGACAAGCAATGGGGTAGGTTAACCTATCATAGTATTGATCCTAAAGGTATTTTATCCTAAAATCTTAGATATCTGATAAGGTCCCATCCTTAGTCGATCAAACTTTGAATGGCTTCCTTTCTTTTCTTTGGACTTGTCCCATAGAAGGACAAGATCTGAGATCCTAAAATATTTTATTCTATCTCTTTTGTCAAACCATCACTTGACTATAGCTTGATGTTTTGAAACATGCTCAAGGGATTTCTCTTTTCATCCAGATTTAGCAAGTTCAGTAACCTAACCCGAACTTTGTCATTGGTGTCCAAATAAATCTCCATGAATTTTAAAGTTGGAATTATGAGATTCATGGGAAATATGGGTTTTAAACCATAGACCAATTGGTAAGGAGATGTCCCTAAGGTATTTTTGGTTCTAGTTCTATCAACCCATAATGAAAAATTGATGTGAGAGTGCCAATATTTTGAGTTTATATCCATTAATTTCTTAATGACACCTATCAATTTTTTATTAGTCGAATCTATGACTCCATTGCCTTGGGGGTAATAATTTGATGAGTACTTCAAAATAAATTTATGCTCAAAATCCCATCACATAATTTGAATTGCTAAAAAGAGGGACCATTATCACATACTAGTGTAAATAACATTCCAAACCTGGTCATTATGTGATCCTCTAAAAATTTGATTACTAGACATCAATCGTGCTTTTCCTATAAGTAATTGCTTGAGGCCATCATGTACGATAATAAATAGCCACCAAGATAAACCTGTGTCCTATAGATGAGGGGATATATCATTCCAATAAAATCCATGCCCCATTGGGCGAAAGGATGTATCTCATATATACACTCAACCAAAAGATAGTCAAACATACTAGGAAGTTAGTGTCTAATGGTTATCAACACAGTTCACACATACCCCCATCCTCAATTTTCACTATGTATACTTCCTTATATACAATCAACCAAGGTCATTCTCCTTGGACTTGGTGGGGAATCACATTACAACACAAGACCAGCACTTGAAAACAAAAGAGATTCTAGTTTAGCCACCATAAAATCATAAATATCAAGGAAACAATTTCTAATTCAACAATAAGATAAATGAATGTGCACAATTGCAACACTAAGTCAAGCATAACTAAAAGAGTTATGTAAATATCAAATTCACAAATTGTGGCTAAAATAATGCAATAAAGATAAAATAATAATTGCTGGCCCATGTAAACATACTAAAATTCACCAATAACCAAAATAAAGTTCATAATCTTCAAAATTGTACATCACATAACTGTGTGACTAGAAACTAGCCAATAAATAAGGAAGGAGGGAAGTCACGTACTGACTATCAATATAGTTCTTCATGTGTGTTTGAGGTATGAACATGTAAATCCCCACATGGTATGGTAATGTTCCTAGAGGAAAAGGAACACCTAGGACACATCCCCCTCACATGTATGCAAGTGTGGCATGCACGCCATAAAGCCCCACATGGCATGGTCATATGCCAAGTGAACAACACACACAAGGTCGTATATCACATGATAATGTGCTTCATGAAGAAGGCACACGTAGGACACATCTCGCATAGCAACATACCTCATGGAGTAGACATGCGGAGACCAATCACCAAAGCTAGAGCTATACATGGCAACGAACACTCATATGTTTACCAAACACAACCTATCATAGTAAACATGAGGCCCTCTCTAGAAGTGTGCAAGTGTCCTCACACCACTCAACACCAAGTAGGAATAACATATTTAAAATTTGTCTCAACATATATACGTGGAATCATGTCCTTGAGCCCAACTCACTACCATCAGCAACATGTCATCATCACCTACACTATGATATAGCATTTGTGTGGTGTGGCATCATATCCCTGGGCACCATGTCTAAAAATGGGTAGATATGGAAATCACCACAGCATGGCATACTCAATCTCCAATACTAGAACAAGATATACATAGATAATGGGGTAAGAGAAAACCTGACATTGGTAACCAGTACCACTATCGATGTCGCCATCAAGAAAAATGAGGAATAGTCTAACACTACGAACCACTCAATGGTTCATTATATAGGGGAAGTAGGTGGTCTAACTCCTTAGGAAGGGTATGGATGGAAATATTGACTACTCCATATGCCAATGTCACAACATATTACCATTCCTTCTTAACAATGCCACGATCCTACTTACCCCCACACATATTGACTTATCAACCACCCTTGGGTGGTGTAGTGTAGAAAAATGTATCCCTCTACATTTTCACACTTGTTTGGGACCTTTTGAACTAAATGAACATAATCATTCCTTTTTTAGGGTGTTGTAAATTGTTTTCTTGCACTTTCACACTAATCTAGGGTTTTATTAATTAATTGGGCTTCTTTATGCCTTATTTGGCCTTATTTTACATCCACAAGCCTTATTTAATGCATATTTCTAAGGATAATCCTGACATAAACCGACATCCAATCATAATTTATGTTTTTTTGGATTGTATGGCCTAGATTTAGTGATTTGGGACTCATACACCACCTTGGGCGTATGGGTCCCACCTAAGTTTTGGGGCCCCGATCTAGATTTCACATAAATCTAAGCATTTCTTGAAAAATGTGTCCCAAAAATTAGCCTAATGGGACACATACACCACTTCTGGCATATGAGTCATGTGTGGCTTAGACCTAAGTTAAATTCAAATTCTTGGTGGGATTTTATTCTCCTAGATCTGATGTCGGCTTGTAGTGTTGTAATGTCGAGAAATTTGGCATAAACAAGTATAAATACAAGGTTATTTCACTCATTTTCACCTAATACTTTCATGAGAGCATTTCTTATAATGAATTTGAGTTCACAAGAGCATTCAAGATTTTACAAGAGCATTCAAGAGCCTTCAAGAGCTGATTATCAAGTGTTTTGGAGAATTATTCAAGTATCAAGCATCAGTTTGTTTTTAAGCTAACATTTGTGTTGTAGGTATCTTATGATTCAAGCAAGCATTCAAGGTAAGATCTACAACATATAATCAAGAGTCAAGATCTACATCCATTGGAGCCATTTCATACATGTTTGTAGCAATTTATTCCTAGGGTTTGGTGAGTTGCAACATAGCATTTTGTTCATTCATCATTCCTCCTTTCTATTTCATTTCATTTCAAGGTTTGATTACCAAAATGAGGTTTGACCAAGGAAAACCCCTTTCTACTAACAAAACAACATTTTCCCCTCTCTTTAGTGTGTTATTTGCATACCTAGGTTGAAGACACATTGAAGAGAAAGATTGGAAAGAAGTTTTCAAGGTTGTAAAGTTGTCCAAGTTGTCACCTTGTTTAGAAGATCACTAAAAGACATATACAAAGAAGAGTTTGACATTTCAGATCTGGAAATCAAGATTGAAATGAAGATTATAGATAGAAGAGTAGATTTATATCTTGATCCTTTGAAAAATCCAAGTAGGACTGATACACCACTTCTGGCGTATGAGTCCCAGTATAGCCACTTTTCCATATTTCTGAAGATCCAAACTTGTCATCACTAGATTCTTGTTTCAACCCAAAAACCCTAATCTAGGACTGATACACCCAGCCTGGCATATGAGTCCTAGTGTGCCTTAAATTTAGTATTTTCAACATTTCAAAGTTTTTTATGAGCTTCTACAGGTTTCCAGGTGCACCTCTTTTATTTCTTATTTTTATGTTCTACTTTACATTCATTTCTAGGTCATTTATTCAAGTCTTGCATATCATCAAGTTTCACAATTAGATCTTGCATGTTACTAGTCTTTCCAAGCCCTAGCTTGGTGGTGAACCCCCTTTTAGTCTCTAAACATACCCTAGGACAACCTATAGCAAATATCTTTCTCTCATTCTATCATTGGATTGAGATCTCTAGGGTTTCCTTGAGTGAAACTTGAAGGAAATAGGACCCTCTCCTTGTGTTCCATCCCCCAAAAGATTTGGAGCCAACCTATTTTCACTATTTCATTTTGGTGAACCTGCATTTAGAACACTTTAAATTTTTGATTTGGTGTGCATTATAATCCTAGATCTATCTTGCATTAACTTTGCATTAGGTTTTGCATTAGTTAATTTGCATCTAGAGTTTCTAAATCTTGCATTAGTGAAAGTGCATATAGGTTGCATTTTTGTCTCTTACATCATTGAATTTGCATCTAGGGTTTCGAAATCTTGCATTAGTGAAAGTGCATATAGGTTGCATTTTTGTCTCTTACATCATTGAATTTCATCTGAAATATGCATTGTCAATTAGCCTAGACATCATTCAAAACATAAAACATAACATTCACACATAATTTACTGAAAATGGTGCAAAAACCCTAATCTAGGACTCATATGCCCCTCTAGGTGATTTAGTCCCGGTACAGGTGGCTTTGCCTAATTTTTGGGTATTATGTGGTGATTTTTATTCAACATTTAAACCCCTAAAAAACCCTAATTGGGACTCATACACCCCTCTAGGTGATTTAGTCCCATTTCAAATTTTAAAATGCATTTTATAGCATTAAAAACTCTATTTTTGTGTGTTTATCTGTTGTTAGTTATCTGATTCAGTTTGTAGAGTTTCTATTTTCTTCATTTCATTACATCTAGCTTCATTTGGTTCATTTCGTGCATTTCCTTATTTCAAATTTGTTCCTACACATTTTATTCTAGGATATTGCAATACATTTCATAATGGATGTGTGCTTTGGTAAGCTTTGGATGTCCTTGAAATCATTAGTCGATGTGTCAAGTTGTGCTTTTGGAAATGACCCTAATAAAATTGAACTTATACATGCTCACTCAACTCCTAATGCATTTCCTCATGATTTTGACATCATTGGAGAAGATTCTAACAACATGAACAACTTTTTAAATGATTGGCTTAACAATCTTGAGACTAAAGCATCATTTTATCCATCCATGAAACAACCAGCACCCCCTATAATACCACCACTTGAGATGTTTGGTTACTTACATCCTGAAATTGAGACACAAGTTGAGCCTAAGTTCTCTATAATAAGTGAACTTAGTCCCTCTAATCAATAAAACATTCAACCAGTCTACATTAACAAAGTGACCAACACTCTCATCAATCTAGAAGAGACATATCAAAAAGGATTCACGATCTTAAGCAAACAAGGATTTGATACAATAAGTAAACATGAGATTCACCAACTCTTAGAGAAAATATCAATTGAAGCTACAACAGGGTTAGGATAACAAGATCCTCATATTGATATGAATTTCCTCCTTCCTAAAGAACAACCAATGCCTTGTAGCAGTGATAGGATCATCTTGGGTCCCCCTCCTCAACATACAACATGAGAAGTTGGTGAATCTAGCAAGAGAAGAAGGCCTTATAAACTAAAGAAGGTACAATTCCCTTATCCACCAACTACAACTGAAATAAATCTACATATGCTTCTACACCAAGGACTAATTACATTACCACCCATAAGAGAAGATAGATCTCCAAATCCTAAGAATACAAACACATCACATTGTCAATATCATAGAGTTCTTGGACATAGTACTGATGAGTGTTGTGCTTTAAAACAAATATTTAAAAATTTTAATATCATAGAAATATTTCCTTAAAGAATGTCCTTTCTCTCCTTGCCATGTAATAGTTATAAGATCATAATATTCTCACTATCACATGTCTTACATTTATTGAAAATCATTTCAAAATGCAAGGAACTCTTTCTCATCACCTATCTCAACTCATTCTTGTCTTGCACTCAGTGGGGGAAAGAATTAGATAGCCTAATCCTAGTTTTGCAATTGCTATTGTCCCTTTGGCTAGTTGTATTCCTTCTATATACAATGAACACGATTGGGATGTGGATGACCTGCTAATAGGTTGACTCACATGTTCCTTACTAGTCTTTTACATTATTTTCATTTCATGTTTTGTGTGTGATTTCATGTATGTAATGTGATCCCACGTACTGTTATGTTTGATGTCTCTCTCTTTTGTGACATTCCTCTATTTGTATCTACATTATTCTTTATGTCATAAACCTTTTTCTTTTGTTTTCCTTTTGGGGATGATGCAAGGAGTCAAGACATTCATATCTCTTCCATGTTGACCCAAAAACTTTTTTCTTTATCCTTTCCATTTGTCTTGTGTTTTCCTTTTTGGGATGACGCAAGGTGTCAAGACATTCATGTCTCTTCCATGTTGACCGAAAATATTTTTCTTTATCTTTTTCATTTGTCTTGTGTTTTCTTATTGGGGATGATGCAAGGCATCAAGACATTCATGTCTCTTCCGTGTTGAACCAAAATATTTTTCTTTATGTTTTTCATTTGTCTTGTGCTTTCCTTTTGAGGATGATGCAAGGCATCGAGACATTCATGTCTCTTCCATGTTGAACCAAAAGGTTTTTCTTTGTTTTTTATCTCTTTGTGTCATTCTTCTAGTTCCATGGGTATTTGGGGAACGATGATAGTTCTGAGCTCTCTTAAAAATATTGTAGCAAGAACATACTAACCTCGAATCCATGGATCCCTCATGTGTTTGGATTTTCATTTTGGGGGAAACCCCTCTCTTCCTTTTTCATGACGCAACTTTATTTGGAAACATATGACTTGGCATATGGATTTCCAAATAAGCTCTCATGTCCCTTTTATTGTTAGCATTTATCATTTGCTACTTTAAAGTAATTGCTTACAACATGGTGTTTAGCATTTTCTTTAAAGTGGGGGAATACATTGGCATTATTCTTTTTCATTTCATGGTTCATTGTGTAGTCTTCTTACTTCATGTGATGTTTCTTTCACTTTGTGGTGACATTGGGTGTGATGTCCCTCAAGAGCATGATCTCTCTTAGCATATTATAGTCCTCTTAGTGGCTTGATGCGACACACTCCATCCCCTAAGTTGTGAATTTTCTATTCTTCAATCGGTCCTCTCTTGGAGACATTAGGAACAATGTTCCCTAAGTTAAGACCATACATGAACTAAGCAAGACTCCTTTGAACATACCTTACACTATTTTTCATTTTCGGTTATACGACCACCTCACATAACACACTTTGCTTTCCTCTGGAGCCACCTTGTTTGTTCATGAGTATGAAGCATATGAAGCTTTGCTTGCCTCATGAATCTCGAAGTTTATTGTTGTGTGGCACCTTATCAAATTTAACATGAGGTATAGCTTTGGTCTAGTTGAACGGGAGGCCGAACTTAGGTGTGAATTTCCAATAGCCACTTTCTTGTGTGTGTGAGTGCATATCGGTTGTGTGTGTATGTGTCTCACCTCTTTGGATACTCACCCAGTGGATAGCCTAAAGTTTTGTTTCCTCAAAGTGAGCGTGCATTTCTAGAAAAACAACTTAGATCTGACCCACATCGCAATGGAAAAATGGTTGAAGCTTGATCCACCCCCTTTTTCTGTTTTTCTTTTTTCTTTGTCTTTGGAAGTGTATGTTGTGTCTCATTTTTTCTCCTTACATTGTTTTTCATGTGTTTTCTTTTGTTTCTATGTTGGTTTGCCATAGGATCTTAATCCTAAGGACTTGTGCAACCCTCTCAGTTGTTGCCATCCTATTTTACTAGCATTGGTACATTTGAACCCCTCTTGATGTGATTTTGTCTACTTTAGTGTGAGTTTGAAGCAATTTCGTCCTCTCACTAAAGTGGTGGCTAAATGTAGTGTACAAAAATGTATCCCTCTACATTTTCACACATTTTTTCCCCTTGTGAACTAAATGGACATAATTGTGCCTTATTTAGGGTGTTGTAAGGTTTTTTTGCACTTTCACACTAATCTAGGGTTTTATTAATTATTTGGGATTCTTTATGCCTTATTTGGCCTTATTTTGCATCCACAAGCCTTATTTAATGCATCTTTTAGAAGATAATCCTGACATAAATTTGCATCCAAACATAATCTATGTGTTTTTGGGTTGTATGTACCAGATTTAGTGATTTGGGACTTATAAGCCGCCTTGGGCATATGGGTCCCACCTAAGTTTAGGGGCCTTGATCTGGATTTCACATAAATCTAAGAATTTCTTGAAAAATGTGTCCCAAAGCTTAGCCTAATGGGACCCATATGCCACTTCTAGCATATGAATTTCATGTGGCTTAGACCCAAATTAAATTCAAATTCTTGGCAGGATTTTATTCTCCTAGATCTGATGTCAGCTTGTAGTGTTGTAATTTCAGGAAATTTGGCATAAACAAGTATAAATATAAGGTTATTTCACTTATTTTCACCTAATACTTTCATGAGAGCATTCCTTATAGCGAATTTGAGTTCACAATAGCATTCAAGAGCCTTAAAGAGCTAATTATCAAGTGTTTTGGAGCATTATTCAAGTATCAAGCATCATGTCAAAGTCATCATGCATCATGTTTGTTTTTGAGCTGACATTTGTGATGTAGGTATCTTATGATTCAAGCAAGAATTCAAGTTATGATCTACAACATATAATCAAGAGTCAAGATCTACATCCATTGGAGCCATTTCATACATGTTTGTAGCACTTTATTCCTAGGGTTTGGTGAGTTGCAACATAGCATTTTGTTCATTCATCATTCCTCCTTTCTATTTCATTTCATTTCAAGGTTTGATTAGAAAAACGGGGTTTGACTAAGGAAAATCCCTTTCTACTAAAAAAATAACATTTTTCCCTATCTTTAGTGTGTGATTTGCAGATCTAGGTTGAATACACATTGAAGAGAAAGATTGGAAAGAAGTTTTCAAGGTTGCAAAGTTTTCCAAGTTGTCACCTTGTTTAGAAGATCACTAAAAGACATCTATAGAGTAAAGTTTGACATTTCAGATCCAAAAATCAATATTGGAAGGAAGAGTAGAGATAAAAGAGCATAGTTAGATCTTGATCCTTCAAAAATTCCAACTAGGACTGATACACCACTTTTGGTGTATGAGTCCTAGTATAGCCAATTTTCCAAATCTCTGAAGATCTAGACTTGTCATCACCAGATTCCTGTTTTAGCCTAGAAACCCTAATTTTGGATTGATACGCCCAACTTGGCGTATGAGTTCTAGTGTGCCTTAAGTTTAGTATTTTTTAGTATTTCAGAGTTTTTTCTGAGCTTCTATAGGTTTCTAGGTGCACCTCTCTGATTTTTCAAATTTTTATTCTGCTTTACATTCATTTCTAGGTCATTTATTCAAGTCTTGCATATCATTAAGTTTCATAATTAGATCTTGCATTTTACTAGTCTTTCCAATCCCTCACTTGGTGGTGAACCCCCTTTTAGTCTCTAAACATACCCTAGGAGAACCTATAGAAAATATCTTTCTCTCATTCTATCATTGGATTGAGATCTCTAGGGTTTCCTTGAGTGAAACTTGAATGAAATAGGACCCTCTCCTTGTGTTCCATCTCCAAAAATATTTGTAACCAACCTATTTCTATTGTTTCAGGTGGGATCTCAACAAGGTGACAAACAAGAAAACATAGAAAGCATGATTACACCATAATTTTATCTAAACACATAATCCATGGATGGGTACCCAGTACTACAATCCCATGAATACATAAATCATGTACATGATATCCACAATACACAACATAAACACCATTACAAGGTATTCACATCCACAAGGAATACAAAATAAATTCCTTTTCAATTTCATCCTTTAATGCAACAAAACCATTTCCTTTCTCATAATTAAATCATAATTTTATAACTTTTCAAGAATTTACCTCCAACATCCACTAGGATTTCTCTTTTCATGTTATAAATAAAATTTAACCATAATATTTATAATTGGAAACATCACAATACATTCCAATTTATCTCAACAACACATTATTTAAACATACTAAAACCATGTGAGATCCATGAATTACATCCTCATTCACAAGGTAGTTAATCATAATACACACACATAATACATTATCATTTAAATCAACATCCCATTGAAATTTCAACAAGGTACCATAATTCTACTTTCTTTAACAAAAAAACTTACTAACTAATGGCACTCATCAAAATATTTTAGTTAAAGGAAATATTTATTTACCTAATGTTCCACCATGGTCCTTCAACCATTCTATTATATCAAGTTGTATACACAATCATGATGAAAATATTTTCTTAACAAGGCTATTTAATGCTCAACACATGTCAAGGAAAAAGCATAGTCCAATTTATAATCACCACAAGCACAACATTCTTCTCACTCCAAAATCCACTTAATCATGCACTTAACATTTTGTATTTCTAATTAGGATTTAACAAGTTAACATTTATATGACTTTATCAATAATAATAAAATTGGGAACCTTAAGTCTCACCAATGTAATGCTACTAAAATGCACATTCCATTCTACATTCCTTGCATACCATGCAATGAAAGGAGAACTTAGATTTCGGAATCAACAATGTAAGGTTTACTAATGCATTCATTTCCTGACAATGATTATTGTTTACTTACTATACAAAATATTCCACTAATCCATTTTATCTCTAAACTTTACTTAATGATATTTGATGCCATACACATGTTAACACATACATGCTAAGGTAGGAATATAATTTGGGGACCTAATTATTTCACCCAAATATTTATTCTAATACAACATATTTCATTTATATTACAAGATAAATTTGCATAAAACATGCATTCAATTGACTCCAAGGCAATAGGAACTTTTAGTAAGCACTCCAATTATTCACACACAAGAAAAGATTTGTATTTTCAAATCACCGCAAGGCACATAGGGAAATAGTTCATTATATAATCATAGTTGCATCTCTACTCTTTCTATCCCATTTTAGGCACACAATCATGAGATTACTTAAGCAACCATTACTACACTAATATTTCCCCACATAAAGTATATGAAAAAAATATCATTTCTTTCACGATCAATTGAATCATTCAAATGAGATTACGTAACACTCAATCACCCTAACAACATAATTATCCCTTTTAACTACCATTTTCACAATCACAATTATCAAGGAATTATAAAAAAATCAAGACCTCATAAGGTCATTTCAACCATCAATCTCAATAAGGATACACACAAAAAGGAACTCATACAACCAACACTTATTAACCAATCTAAGGTCTATTGACCCTCATGCTCACATAGCTAAAGAAACCAAGGAAGGGTGCATTTGATAACACATGTTTTCAACCCAAAAATACATGAAGGCCCAAACATGACAACACACAACAAGAAGGCACAAAGAGTGGTCACTCTCAACCCCAGGAGACTCTCCACCAAGGTCTTCACTCCAATACTATTGAATATGGTAAGGCCTAGAAGGAATCCTTCTTCCACAAACACAAGGCATGGGTCGGTAAGAAAAACCCTTCTACAATGCCATGCTAATGAATACAATGAAAGAAGTCCTACCACCATCTTACAAAAACAAGGACTTGACAACACACACATAAAGCACACCAACACCACATGGAAAAAAACACTAACTAGAGATCCCAGTGCTATACATGGGATCTAATACCAAATGTAATGCTCCACTTAAAGCACAATTCCACAAGGTAAAACTTTACTAAATAAACTTTTTTTGAGACACACCAACACACCAAAGATATGACATCAACATGTTGAATTTACACAAGGTGCATACAAGTGCCTCATGAAAACCACAACACAAGGAACAACAAAAACAAGATGACATGACCATTGCATAAGCAAGGTGGAAATAGTGGAAGACTAACCACTCATGGGATAAATCTACCATGAAGAACAAGAGAGAGAGGAGGAAAATTTCAAACATGATCAATTACAATGCTCAATCACATTCTTGCAACACAAATTTATAATAGGATGAGGGATTAATCAACCTCCAATCCACCTCTAGACTCACTTAACCTAAACAACACAAGGACATACATTCACCAAGGGATATCAAACTAGGAGATACACACTCTCCACTAACTGGGATGATGATAGTCACTTCTAGACCAACCACACACTTTAAAACATGTCCCACCGCAATGTGATATCACACAAATGGAAAGGTATAACACAACCCTCAAGACCTATGAGGAGTGTTGAGGACACTAACAAGACCAACCAATAAGTTTTACAACCTTCCCAAGACTTCACAAGACAAGGTGCATGATCTTTTATGGATCCACATATTAGCTCACTTTCTATTGTTTTCATACATGTTTTGAGACACTTTTAGATACACTTTCCAAACAATGCTCCTATATTATACTATCCTTTCATAACTATTATGTAGAATTTATCCTAAAATATAATGATGGAAATATTTTTATAACATACTAGTATTGTATGGTTTATATTAAGATATGTATGAAATGTTGATGGAATGCTATGTTTTGATTGCGATAGTTAATCTTGTGTACATACTTTGTGGAATTAACCTTTTTGCAGCCAAAGAGCAACTGTGGCACACAATAGTTGTAGGATGAACCCATAGAAAAAGGAGATTGGGACAAAAAAAGGGGAGTTCTAGATTAAGTTGAACATGATGATTGCTAATTAAAGGCACTTGATGAAGGTTGAACGTGTGTTATTATAACCAGTTAATAAGCATTGAAGAAGAGGTCTCCTTTACTTAAATGATTTTGAAAAATGTATGTATATTTACATGCAATTCTATTTTGATAGATTTTTAGTCCTCTTAGGATTCTTTTTCCTTTTCAGTTATAGGTTGAATAAATCATTCTTAACTCTACGCTCTAATATCTAGGAGTGGAGTTAATGATTTTAGTTAAGTTGTTTCTTTGAATAAGATTCCCTCAAGCTTGTATATAGCTGTTGGTTGAATCCATAGAGGATTTAGTTGGTTTTTTAGTTTTATGTTATTAGTTATTTTCAATTTCAAGACATGATGAATATTTAGAATGATTGAATACAATCTGTGGAAAGATCTTGTGTAATCTTCATGATATGTAATGAATGGAGTTAAACTTTTTAGATGTGTAAAATATGTTAGTTAGATTTGGGTTCATTTAAAGTGAGAATAACCACTTGAAGAGGCCACTCAAGGTACTGTCCCTCACTTCAGTTTTAGTTGTTCATTTCTATTTAATAGCTATTTTTCATTTATCATTGCTTCATGAACTATATGCAAGTTAACTAGAATCTCATATCTTGCTTATTGTTAATGAATACCTATGAATATGCATGCAATGGTTAACCAATAGTACTCCAGAGGTTAATTTAGTTGAGTCATTAGTTTTTATCAATTTTGAGTTGACACAGTACCATTTTATTAGCAACAATTCAATTACAGTCTAAGTTGTAGGTACCCATAGCCACTAGTTATGGTTATGTCTTTTACTATTTTGCAATTATGTGATTTTTTAGCAACTAGAATCACTTGAATAGGGTAGTTTAAGTAGTTTTGAGTCTCTGAAGGTATATATAATGTTGCACTATCACAAGTTTACAAACCTTGGGTTGATAATTTAATTGTAGTCTTAAGCAATGTTGAGTGGACTATTCAGTCAGATAAACCTCTGAATTGTGTAGGTTCTACCAAGTTTACAATGCATTAGACTCTACATTTTTTGTTCCATTGTCGAGGATGGTGCTATCTTCATAGACTTGTTTTTACAACTTTCATAGTTAACTTTTATTTTCAGCATTAGGACTATTAGACTTAATCTTTTTCCAACACCAAAGATACACTAACATTGTGCAAGGTCACTACATTATAAAGCCATATTTCATGTATGCAAAGGTAGAGAGATCCTTTGGGAAAATTCCTTTCCTCTACACGCCAAGAAGCTATAGCATAAATTGGTGAACCCAGTACACAGAGCAAGGGTAACACTGAAGAAGAAATTTCCCTATCACCAACATCTAGCACACATACAAAGGGAACATACTGCACCATGGGGGATGTAGTGGATAATGATCCTAAATGTGCAACATTTGAGTTCTCAATCACTAACCAGGAAAGGGCTATAGTGTTGAAGAACATTCCTCCTTTAGCCTTACCAGTCTTTTATGGGTTAATGAATGAGGACCCAGATACATTTATGTTTGAATTTGATCTCCTATGTAGAAGTTATGACTATACTTTTGATGCTCATAGGCTCAAAATATTCCTTGTAACTCTAAAGGATGCAGCCCTAAGATGGTTCATGGGATTAGAAAGGGATGTTGTTCCTAATTGGGATAACATGAAGACATTATTCTTGGAGAAGTATTAGGACTATTGTAGGTGACCTGATAGAAGGACTGGTGAAATTTTCATAATGTCACAGAAGGAGGATAAACCACTAGAAGATTATGTGGAGATATTTCAATTTTCTTTGAAGAAAAACCCACAAAACAAGTTGTCAAAAGAGTCCCTCAAGTTAGTCTTTTTGAGGGGAGTTAATGATGACTGTATGGATTTCCTAAACCTCATTGGAAAAGGAGATATTTCACAAATACCATTTCAAGAAATTTGTAAGGTTTATAGGAATTATTCTAGAACCTTCACTAAAAGGAAAAGAGGAGATATGACATCCACTATTGGTAAATCATCTACAGGGGTTTCAAAGATAGAGTTAAGCAACTTTTTATCCAACATGAAGGAGGAAATTATCAACCATTTAGAAAATTAGTTGGATACTCTCCACATTAAGAATAAGTAGGAGGAATCTAAGGTTGTGCTCACTAAATATTGTCCAAGTTGTAGGCAAAGAAAAGAAAACTGTAAATTTAAAAGAGTGGCTAGTATCCAACAAGATAAAGTTGAGAAACCTAATTTTCAGCCAATTGAAGGAGATGATGGACAAATATTTTATATAACATAAAGGAGGCCATGCAAACAGTGACAAGGTATGCCATAAGACCCCCTCAGCTTCTATTCATCCTTTCCTATTGGGAATCAAAAAAATTCTGCTTGGAACTCTCAACCTTGACCAACAAACCAAAACTAGTGGAAGAACCCTCAACAATGGCCACAACCTCAGCCAAATTGGAACCAACCACAACCAAAACCTTGGCCACAAAAAAAAAATTTAGGGTTCCAACTACAATCCAAAATGGCCAACACAACAAAATCAATGGTAGCCTCAGTGGCAAAAAGGCCAGCAGTGGCAACAACAAAATATGAATTATCAGTTGCCTATGCTTCCACCTCCACAACAACAAGAAGCTATCACACCTAAAAAAAATCCTACATCCCAACCACCCAAACAACCACAAATACCTTCCCAACCTGCACCTAACCCTAACACTAAGCATGTTCAATAGACTTATACTAAGGAAGCTATGCAATACCCCACTTATGGGGTAGAGGTGAGTGATGTCCACCCCAGATTAGTAAAACAATGCCTTCATCCCCTAAAATTACAAAAATGGAGGATGAGGAACCTATTGTTGAAGCTTTAGAAAAATCATTTTTGGAACCTAAGTCAAATTAGGTACACTAAACTACCTCGACTCCAAGGCCACCTTTTCCTGAACACCTAGCTATTCAAAAGCATCACACACATGTTGAGACAGGTCTCTTAGGTCAATTAAAGGATGTAAGCATAAATATTCCACTTATCCAAGCTATCAAATACATCCCTATATACCAAAACTATAAGGGACCTATGTCTTGAGAAACTAGGAAGAAAAAGGAAGGATCCTCAGACAGTCCATGTCTTGGGAAACCTTGTAGATATTATGTTAGGGAACATAATTGTCCCTAAGTATATAGCTCTTAGTAGTACAGTAGTGGACGTTAATATTAATGGGATCCTCATTAAGATACTTTGATAGAATTTGGGGCAGAAATCAATGTTATGACAAAAGAAGCAATGTAGTTACTTTAGTTATCCAACCTTAGGCCCACACAAACAATTTTACAACTAGTTGATAGGTCAATAGTTAAGCCTAAAGGAATCATTGAAGACTTGGTTATTGCATTGGATTCTTGGGAATATCCTACTAATTTTATAGTTTTACAACCAAAGGTTAATCTTGCAAGCTACCCACCCATCCTAGGCAAACCCTGGTTAGCTACAATAGATGCATTTATAGGTTGTAGGTTTGGCAATATGATAATATCCAATGGGACAGTTACAATAAATTGGTTCTCTATCCTCCAACCCAACCTTATGTTGACCTTGAGCAAACTATTTGGCCCACTTTGGATGAGGAAGATAACTATTCTCTATAGACACTGATGACTATAGAGTGCAACCCTTTATTGGATGGCCAGGATGAGGATGAGCTCATTTCTCACATAATCCAAAATTTATACAATAGGAGCTCACAACAACAAGACTGCCTCATATGCCTACAAGACCCCTTGCAATGTATTATACCACCAATTATATAGAAGAAATATCTCAGATATTTCATTCATTACTACCTCAACAATGTGTACCTATCATACCAAGCCTTGACCTCTTATATGTCCAAGAGTCATCCAAGAAATTGGAAATCATGCCAGGAAAAAATTTAAACATAAATAATGCCTTAATAGCAGAGTAGCATAATTCTCTGCACACAATGCTACAAGCACACTCAACATCATATGCATGGGATTACCATGATATGAAAGGCATAGATCCTGATTTATGTATGCACAAAATTTATATCAATGATGGTTATAGACCCATTCGACAACCTCAGAGACATATGAATCTTTCTTTGAGGGAGATAGTGAAAGTTGAACTATAAAAGCTCCTTGATGCAAGTTTTATCTATCCAATATCTGAGTGAATGGGTCTCACCTTTGGTAATTGTTCCCAAGAAAGGTAGAAAATTAATGGAGAGTTTGTGTAGACTATAGGGAACTGAATACAACAACTAGGAAGGACCACTTTCCTTTTCTCTTCATAGATCAATTGCTTGATTCTATAGCTAGGAAAATGTAATTCTCATTTCTAGATGGTTTTAGTGGTTACAACCAAATTAAAATTTCTCCAAAGGATCAAGACAAAAATACATTCACATGTCCTTGGGGAACTTATGCCTACTTTGTTCTACCCTTCTTCTTATGCAATGCTCCAACTACCTTTCAAAGAGTGGTACTCAACATACTTTCTAATTATACACATGATTGTAAGGAGATATATACATGGATGATTTCACTACCTATGGTTAAACTTATGAGGAATCTCTCAATAATCTAGAAAAAGTATTGAAAAGGTGTAAAGAACATAACATGTCACTCAACAATGAAAAGTGTTTCACGATGATGACACAAGGGATTGTGTTGGGAAACTTTATATCCAATGCAAGGATTCAGGCTAATCCACACAAGATAGAAATAATATCTACATTACCTGTTCCACAAAAGGAAAGAGATATCAGAAGCTTCCTTGCACTAGTACACAAACAACAATATATGACTAAATAAACTACTAAAAATTGCATATAAATGACTAATTTTAGTCATGTGACTATTAGTGGTTTATTTGTAGTCATTTATAACATCGCCAAATTTATGACTAAACTATTTTAGTCATTTATTTAGTCATTGATTTTTAATCATTGATTTGGTCATTATTTGGTCATTAATTTAGTCATTGATTTAGTTGTATATTTAGTCATTAATTTAGTCATATATTTAGTCATTAATTTAGTCATATATTTAGTCATTGATTTATTCATTGATTGTTGTTAACTGATCATTTATTTAGTCATGGTAGTCATATATTTAGTTATGTATTTAGTCATATATTTAGTCATTACTTTAGTCATATATTTAGTCATTAATTTAGTCATTACTTTAGTAATATATTTAGTCATTACAAATCAAATCTAACTTAATTAATCCTCACAAATTTATGAATATAAGCATCAAGTATCATAGATATTCAAATGTTGAAGAAGCACCATGAAATGAAGACTAAAATGCTTGAACAAATATGATTGATCATTACAAACACAAACATATTACAAATCAAGAGGAGCCACAACACAGTATTTATGAGTGGATAAAAAACCACTCTAAAAATTTACTTCATTAAGCCTCATTAGCAAATCAAAATCTCATTGGTTACATTTAATGTCTTAGTGACACTATACAACTTACAGACACTATATAAACAAAATACTCCTATTTTCATATACTTATATTTTTTTCCCGTTCCTTAACTGCAATCCTTTTGGAAGGGAAGCGACCTCCTATAGGGGCTCAACCCATTTAATCCCCTTACAAATCCACAGCTTTCCCGCTGCTATTGGTTTCGGCTCCTCCAAACTCTTCCTCAATGGTATTCACCTTTCACTTCTCCAATTTGGAGCTGCAACCTAAAAATAAGGTTTTGAAATTTGCACATCAAAAACTAAGAAAATTCAATACAGAGGATAAAATTCAAACATTTCCTTTTCCTTTTCCAACTATGGCACCCTAAACTTAGGCGCTAGATATAGTGAATGTATCAGAATTAGATATAACATCCATCAAAAACATATTTAGAAGTATATTTTTATCAGATATTGTAGTTGCAAGTTCCACTAATTATAATAAAGATAAATAGTTTTACCTTTTTGCATCAACTAATGCAATTTTGATAACTTTTAGAGGATCGACAATGCTAGCCTTTATCATATCAACATACTCACCTACAAGTTGCAACACAACATTAAACTTATTAATTAGACTCAACATCTAAGAAAGAAAAAGAAACTTCAAAAATTATCAATTTATTAAAAAAATCATCAATTTCAAAGATCAAAGTAGCCAATGCTTCACTCTCTATATCCTCTACTACAATCAATAGAGGCCTTTGTTTCTATGATAAATGCAACAAGAAATTAGATTATTTGTCAAAACTTATCACTATGTACTTATGAACTCAAGATCATTCAAATTGTCAAAGTAATCGACATGACTACCTAATTTATTTATATCACATACACTTTGGGTATACAAGATCATTGAGAATCCCAATTATTGAACAATGAAATTTAGCAACGCAACAAAATTATATCTTAAGTAAAATGTAAATCAAATCAACATTACATGTATCAGCTTATCAATTGATCTCATATTGTATATACACCTTTTTCATATAGCTTAAGGACATCTACAATAGATATGCACAAAATGAATTTGGTGGAAAGGCATTAAAAACTTTCAAGCAAATACAATTCACAGGTGTAAAGCCAAATTCCACAACCTTTGCCAACATCCTCCCTGCATGTGCCAAAATGGGAGCTTTGAAACAAGATATGAATATCCATCAATGCATAGACAATACATAGAAGTATCCCTATATGAAATGTGGTCTATGGATTGCAATATTGTAGGATATAAACAAAATGGATTTGTTGAAAAGGCTTTAGAAACTTTCAAGCAAATGCAATTGGCAAGTGTAAAGCCAGATTCCACAACCTTTGCTAGCATACTCCCAGCATGTAATAAAATGGGAGCTTTGGACAGGGTATGTACATCCATGAAAGCATAATAGAAGGTGGATTTCTATCAGATATTATGGTTGGAAATGCTCTAGTAGATATGCATGCAAAATGTGGAAGCACAGGAAAGGCATGTGAATTGTTTGACAGAATGCCTCAAAGAGATGTCATCTCATGGAATGCAATGATTGCAAGTTTTGCAAAAAATTGTTTGTTGAAAAGGCTTTCAAAACTTTCAAATGAATGCAATTGGAAAGTATAAAGCCAATTTTTTTGACAGTGTCCTCCCTGCCTGTGCCAAAATGGGAGCTTTGGGATGAGCTATGAACATGAACCAAAGCATAATGGTAGGGAATTTTTTGTCAGATGTTATAGTTGGATACGCTCTAGTAGACATATATGCAAGATGTGGAATTGTAGAAAAAACACCTAAATTGTTTGACAGAATGCCTTGAAAAGAGATGTCATCTCATGAAATGAAATGATTGATTGCAGAATGTGCACAAAATGGATTTTGCAAGGAACCTCTCAAAATATTTGAATTAATGAAGCACTCTGGAACACATCCTAAAATTGTAAGATTTTCTTGGGTTCTAGGTGCATGCAGTCATGAAGGTTTAGTGGATGAGGTTTGCACATACTTCACATGTCAATAACCCTTATTGCATTACAATTTACATATATAGTTGATCATTAGGTGTGCATGGTTGAATTTCATGCCCATGTTGGCTATATTGAGGACACCCTAAACATTATTACTAACAAGTGACTGGCATGTAGGATTGGACTTGACAACTATGGTATCTGATGATGGAGGCATGGCACCTAATGATGGAGACATGGTAGCTAATGGAGATTCTAGAATTGTTGAATTCTATATAATCAATATTGGCAATGTAGGAGGCTTAGTGTAAACAGGCTCAAGATATTTACCAGCATCCTCTGAATTTGTCAGTTTATAACCATTGGTACCAATTTAAGTAAACTCTAGCATCACCTTCAAAATTCCTAATTAATAAAGATTCTAAGCAACAAACTGACAAAGATATTGGAATATAAGGCATACCTAAGCATTGGGGTTGAAGGAATTTTTTTAAACTATAATTCCAAATAGAAAGAAACAAAAGAAAATGTCAGTTAGCAGGCACTAAAGTAATTTGTAGTTGAGGGATATTCAACTTCAACAAAGGTGTTCAATAGCTCAGACTAATGAAATAACATATACTTACAATGAAATAATTGTACCATTAAGATAGCCACCATATAAACACAAGGTCACATTACAACCACCACTTTTTTGTTGTTTGATGACATCCCCAAATCAGCAGGCTATTGTCCTTGAATTGAATACTAAGGCATGAGGTTCCCAGAGTGGATTGTACGCAATGTAAACTACCAATTTCCAAATGTAATAGAGGAAGAAATTTACTCAATGATTGTGACAAAATATTAGAACCATGAAGAGTATAGACTCTAAAGTTAAGATTAGTAACTTACTTTATTTCATTTGGGAAACAGTTGCATTGCACACAACAATTGGAAATAATAGCATAGCTCCCACTGGCTACAAGTAAACCACTATCTAAAGACAAATTCAAGTTACTTGATGAATAGACTGCAAGCAAGCAAATGTTGGTAGATAGACGAATGTTTGTAAGAAACAGCATATATATCATTGGTTGTTAATCCAAATGCTCTTATTCATGAATACAAAGATTCTAAATTCATGCAAGGATTCAACTAGTAAAATATCAGACTAATTGGGAAAAATCAAGGCATTAGGATTACAATTGCTTCAAACCTATAACCAAAAAAGAGTTACATTTTTCACTAAGAATATAAAAAAGGCCTCAAAATCAAGTTAAGAAGGGTTTAACTATTTCAAATATGAAAAATCTGAGAAAAATGCTATATTGAAGTTGTTTAAACTACCTTACCTTTTATCCAGGTTCTGATAAAATCTAAAACAACTTCCAGCACTCTCATCCACAATATATTAAAGGTACACTACTTGATTAAAATGACAAAAAGTTGACATACATCAGCATTTAATAACATTTTTTTCCGCTAATGAATTTTAACTTTAAAAAATCCATAAGTTACAAAGTACTAGGAATGTCTTGGTAAGCATTGCTTGTGGAAACCTAGTATCTATTTAAATTTTATAGTTTACAAAAGTGCTTGATATTTCAAATCTGAATCCATGGTCTCTGTAAAGTTGGAATGAAGTCATGTTAGTAAGTATGAAATAGATCAAAATAAAATATTCAATTACCAAATCAACAGGTGTTGGAAATATACAACACAAAAGTACACTTTAGAAGGCTCATGCACATCATCAAAACTAACCTAGATTTCTAGTGCCCTCAACTAGGTAGTGGAAACAAAGAAAATGTGGTTAGGCAATGGAAAGATAGCTAGTTAAATCTTTGGTACATATGGATCATATATGAATATAGGCTGAGTATTTCCAGCAACACTACTTTTTTAGTTGGATCCTAAAAATACTGCAACTTATGTTGAAGGATATATTTTGCATGCTATAGAAGATATTGGAAAAACCAAACCAATTAATTTGAAGATTCTTGCATATCTTATTTCAACACAAAATCAATTTTATTTTCAAAAAAAGAAACCAACATGTCATCTATACCAGGAAATTTGCATGGACACTATGAAAAAGTGAGCTATTTTATTAAGACCTAGTTGCTTGAATATTTCAAAAACTAACACAAATGAAGCAACTTATTGAAGAGAATCTTAAATAAGTTATAATCATAGAAAGTGGGATGAAGATGAAATAAGCTCATTGCCTCGTCATTCCCATTTGGGTGTCTTTGAAACCAATTGACATTTAAAACCTGCAACATCAACAATCATAATCAACAACTCAACCAATCAAAACCAGGCATAAGCTAAGTAAATTAACAACTCGGTCAATCAAATTTTTGATAGTCCAAAGACATGTTTGTATACCAAAACTATATGTAGTGCAAAACTTTCAAACAATACAAATGAATCAAGTATAAACTAAGCAATCATTTTGCTAAAGTCAAAGGCACAAGTGTATTACGTACATAACCTTTGAACAAGCATTTTATAAGCATTTTATTTAACTTGATAGACACAAACCTAGACATACATATATAATATATGCTTTGCTAATAGAGGGACCCAAATTTTCATACCAAATATTGTTGAAACACATATATTGCAAGACCATAGTGTAATAGTTTAGGTGTAAAGCTATATTCCACAACCTTTGCTAGCATATTCCCTTCCTGTAATAAAATGGGAGCTTTGGATAGGGTATGTACATCCATCAAAGCATAACAAAAGGTGGATTTCTATCAAATATTATGGTTGGAAATGCTCTGGTAGATATGCATGCAAAATGTGGAGAGAATTCACATTTTGTAGTAAAATATTTTAGTTTGAGAAATTTCATGGGTATGTAAATGGGTGAATTCAAGAAGGTGCAATAGGTTGTAACATATTTGTTGATAGTAGTCATTACTCTATCACTTCATCATTTTGTGCTCTTTTTTTCCCTCCTCTATGTGCATCCTTGCATTACAATTATCAATTTTCAATTACTCCTCATTATGGTCCTTCCTAATGGATTTCACCATATATACAACTCCTACATTACATCAAGACTGATTCAGATAAATCTTTACAGTTTCAAACATATTCAACATAAGTAAGCTCTAAAGAATGTCATTTTTATCTTAAAATCTCATTTTATGAGTTTCTTTTAAAGGATTTTTCCAATTGATCATAGTATTCATACAAAATAGTTGAATGATTGGGGAGTCAAAGTATGGTGAGCATCGCCTTTAGGAGTCTACATGTCTCTAAAATCAGATTGCCTCTGTGTATTGCTCCATGCTACCTATCCACCTATTATGTGCATGCAGACCCTTGACTAAAACTTAAGGTTCGAACACTAGTATCTTCATCTGTAATGTGGTAAGAGTCATACAGGTAACACTATGTCAAGATAGGGAACTCTTCTTGGAGGTTCTAAATGATTTGCCTCTTTTTTATAAGACTATGTTGGTAGTGCCACCTGGATCGCAGTTGTTTGGTGGGATTCCAAACCCAGACAATGAGGTGCAGTTGTGGAAATCTCATAGAGAGAAGCTATAAGCTACCATGATGATTTTGTTGAGAGAATTTATATCAAAGTCTTGCTTAGTGTGGCTTAAGACATGTGTAGATGATATTCTCTCTGTAGATAGGCTTGGGGGAAAGTATTTTCTTAATCTTGTCAAAAGTGGCAAGGAACTTGCAGAGAATGAGACATTGATCAGAGAAACATTGGACAGCCTGGATGCATTTGAAGGGAGCTTGGAGTGGTTAAAAATGGTTTTTGGTTCAAATGTTTAGTTTCCATGGCAATGCGTGTGAGATTTTGAAGCACTCAAAGAGTCAGTGGGATGAACTTTTTGAAAGCATGTTTGTTAGTAGGATGAAACAAATAATAGTTGATGGATTTGCAGATCTGCATGAGAGAGTAAAGGTTGGAAAATTCCTTGAAGCCATAGTTACATCTCTGGCAAGTCACAAAGATGTTGAAACCCATTTGCACAAATTAACTACTAGTGAGGGTTGGCTTGTCAAGAGAGGGAACCTAAAAAGTGTCAATTTACTTGGGTTGAGTTTTAGATTTATGATGACAAATGATGAAGATTGGTTTGGTCACCTTAACGCTTATTTTGGAATTGAGGTTATTCAAATAAAAGATACGATAGATGAGGGGTCCAAGAATATTTTGGAAGACCTCCTAAGTTTTCTTCATGCACATAAATCTCCTTCAAGGATAAATGATTTAGCACCTCATTTGCAAGAGAAATGATTTCATTTTATCTCAACATTGATTGTTGAGATTGAAGAACATCTTGTACATATTTCAAAAGCTCTCTATCAAGAAATGAAAAATGAGGAGATGCCAAAAAAAATGAACAAGGAGACACTATAACCGACAGTTATAGTGGAAAGGGAACTTTCCTTAGGAAGGCTTTTGTTGCTCTCAGTTTTCATTCAACTTCCCTTCCACAAGTTCTTGGCTCATCTCAAGTCTGGTTTGTCGAGAACAAAGCTTCAGTTTTAGGGAAAGTATCTTCAACTTTCAGATATTCTAGTACTGATTTTGATTACCCTCTTCTAGACAGTTGTGGAAGACATACTAATGAGAGGGGTCAGTTTGAAGCTTGAACCACATGATAAAAATAATAGCACCAAATTGAATAAACTGAGAAGAACTATGCACAATCTTTGTATCAAAGCTCATAGCATGTGGATATCGTGGATAACTGAAGAGCTTTTAGGAATTCTCACAAGAGATCTAAGGGAGGATGATTCTTTATCCATGAAAACTCCTTTGAAGGTTTGTATTCTCATTTTCATTGCATATTCTATTTGTTGTGGCTTATGGAGTTGGTTTCATTTCCATGATTCATCTAATCATTTATCTCTTCTTGTAGTTTTCATGATATTTCTTCTAGTTCCGATTTAAGTCATCATGGTTTATATTTGGATATATTAATAACCGAATGAAAATAAAGCATCTAGAGTAAAGAGCTACATTTGATTCTTTAAGTCACTTCAGAATCTTTATTTCCCAATAAATGGAGAAGACTAACATGTGCCCTTTCAACCCTTCCAATCCATATTAATCATGTAGATGTAATCTATAAGTATGCAGAAAAGTATCAAAGGGGATCCAAAAAGTTAGAGATTTTCATAGGGCCTATGAATTAGCTCGTTTTTTTTATATGAAAATATTGTTGTTTGATTTCTATTTATAATATCTATTGGCGTCATTTTGGAACTCCTATTTTTGGGAATTCAATAAGAGTTCTCAAACAAAGTAAGATGACATCTACTATACAACTAAACATTTAAATGGAATTTGAAGCATGATTTTATTTAATTTTTATTTTTCTTTCTTAAGGCAACCTCATAAAATGCTCTTTTTTTATTGTATATCAAAATGCCTACTGCTTCTTTTCTTTTACTACTGCAAGTCACAATTTTAATGTTGTATGCTTGCTCCATCTCTTGTAGTTTTTGTTCCATGATTTCAAGGCTTACCATTTATTAGTATGTGATTTGAAAGGTTGGGAAGAAACTAAATTGAAACAAGAGCATGAGGGTGGAGGTCAACTAGAGAATAAGATATCCTTGCTGATGAGAATATATTTCCTAACTTGAGGTTATCAGTGAGCCTCATAGCTCTTCAATTTAGAATTGACAAGCCTCTACATAGCATAAAGGACTACCCTCTCCGCACCTTTTAACTGTCCTTTCATTATGCATGATGGCTACTCCTCTCCAAGTAATCCTAAATCTTCTCTCCATGATGCTCAACTGTTTACTCCTTTCCTCAACCTATTGTCCTCTCCAAGTCATAATTGACTACCTTCATGCACTGTCCACTAGCATGGTATGCAGCCCCATATGATTCCATTTTAGTGTGAGAAGATGGAGCACATCTACAATTACCTGGAGACATTTTCCTTGCCATGTGACATAACCATCCACTATATGAATGTTATGACTATCGACCACACTTAAACACTCACAGTTGAATATGAAGACCACTCTCTTCTATTAGAAAACCATTAGTTTGTATTTCATGAATTATCTATGTGTTCTCATGACCATTTTCTCTGTAGCCTCTGTGACCATCACTTTTCTAGGAACTATCATATTAAAGCATGATTTATATTACTTCCATTCTTCAAGAAATTATCATAGTATTTGAAGTCTACCATCAATGATCAGACCTTTGTCCTTTAATTGCTTGACCTGTAGCACTATTATCTGACATTTTTGCTCAATGTCCATGCATTATAAACTATCATTATGTCTTTTGTATACTTGAATTTCATTAAATAATGTGGCATATTTCTATGATATTTTGACCTCTATTCATGTCACCTTTATTCTCTCTTTCTTCAATATTCAAGATACCTACTTGTTCAAGTTTAGGTGATTTGAAAATGGTAAAGAACTTGTTCAAAACTCTGTCATTTTGATACTTGATCCTTTGTGATAAGGTCTACTCTCTTCACTCTTTGCAAAGTCCTAATCATCACTTATTACTTTGTCCTCTTGTAAAACAAAGGCTATTACCTAGTTCACTATTCATAGCCACCCATCATTTGTTAGCCAACCTTATTCAGGACTGCTCATTGTCTTTTTACTGTGTTGACTTACTACCATCTTCTATGAATTGTCCTCAATACCATTTAATGTACAACCAATGTCTTTGTGTTAAGATTCCTTATGAATTTCAACTATAAAGTGGTTGTGACATGTATGAAGCTTGTCTTTTTT
Source organism: Sequoia sempervirens (assembly GCA_007258455.2). Lineage (NCBI taxonomy): Eukaryota > Viridiplantae > Streptophyta > Pinopsida > Cupressales > Cupressaceae > Sequoia > Sequoia sempervirens. The sequence goes on along the minus strand of VDFB02270651.1, from coordinate 281,440,511 downwards.
CATAGAAAAAGTGCATTCTTCTTGCAACTTGACTAGATTTGTTGACCTTCGATTTTCCATTGGGCATAATGCTCTTTAAACCCTTACAACCTACACATATGTAATTTTAGATTCTCCTCTGATCATGAATGGTCTTGTTCACATAGTCCACTGTCCTTGAATGAGAACATTTGTGATGATCTTGATTCACCCAAGGTTGTAGATTATTCCCCAAGTCTTATAAATTGAAGCTCTATGTAGTTATCCACAAATGGACCAAATTTTTCCTTCTAATATAGTGACTGTTCTTGAATAGAATAATGTCCTTTTCTCTGCCGTTAAGTCTATATTCCATGTACTATTCTTGATCCTTTGGCATAGACACCTTTTAATGTTCACTAGAAAGAAGTTAGATGTACCTGTAGCCTCTCTAGTTCCTATATTTCCTTAATATGGTCTTACCATCAGTTTCCTTAACATTCATAGCAACCTCTAACATTAACTTATTTTCTTTCAACTCCTTACAAGTCAATCTTCTCAGCATACTCAACTTCGCATGATAGTGCCTAGAGATTTGGCTTAAAAGCCAACTATAGCTCCTCCTTTTGTGAAACACCACTCTCTCATCCTTTATGAAATTTATGTTGCTAGTACATATCTAAGGATGTATGTAATAAGGATCAATGTCTTCTTGATCCCATTGTAGTCATGGAAGACCCATCATATTACTCAGGACTATGTTTTCATGAGTCCCTTTTGACAATATTTTGGAAATCATAATATCTAGAAAAAACCAATATGTGTATTTGTTGTCATTATGAAAGCCTCAGCAGTTTCCCTTTGATGGTTTAAATCACTGCCATTCAAATCTATGATGACTACTATCATCAGCACTTGAAAGGAGTGTCACTTTGAAATGATCATTGGCATGATGAGAGTCTACCCTCAACTAGGTCTTTGCACAATTCACTTTTTTACATTTCCCTAATGGTCATGACTTCATTACTTATGAATCCCATAGTTCACCTATATATTTGACTGAGATTGTCACACATTTCATAGGACTGTACTACATGAATTCATGTCTATGACTTCCATGTTCTTGTCTCTTTTGATTGCTTTGACTGTTGTTTTGATCTACTATGCATAGCATATAAGGGTCTACTACTTTTATTTCCTTCCTAGGGTTCCAAACATATATTGAGATTGGCATTCCTATATCATGATACCCAGTAATCTCTATCACTACCCTATTAACTAATTCAATGAATCTTGGGAGTCATAACTTGACACACATATGTTCCATCAAAAGTATAAAATGACAGATAATCCCATGAAAACTTGATAGTGGAAACTTCAAAAAGAAAAGATCACCTTAACATCTCATAACGAAAAAGAAAAGAATAAACAGACCTCGATTCCAATTTCTCTATATAAATACTTAACTTCTACAACACAAGATGGATCTTTTTTTCCATAATTAACCTAAAAAAGAAAATAATCACTCTTAGTCAACAAGAAGCAAGTGCAAAGTTACACAAATAGTCACAAATGAAAATGGACTTATCTACATACATATAGTCTTTGAATTTGGCTCTCATTTTCCCATTCAAGAGCTTGGACTACAAGCTAGGAGCATTTAAAATCTTCAATGTTCATTCCTATCTACATGTACCAACTCCAAAAATAGAATAGTAAGTCTGTAATTAACATAGAAATTCTTAAAACACATTTCATTACAACCAAAATTTGTTCAGATAGGTATTTTGGATTGTTGGCAATCAAATCAAGAGAGGATCCTACAAGAATATTACAATACAAGATCATGTGTTAGATTCATCCCTAGCAATAATGATCAGGGATGTAGAGTTTAGGGGTGGGGATGCATCCCCGTGTAACACAAATTGTAACTTTTGATAATGATTTTCATTCATCATGAGATTCATACCATATTATCAATTTTTGTATTCGCATGTTGATTGGATATTGTACTCCTTTTTATTTAAATCTAATAGAAAAAACTTACCTAATGTTTTGTGGGCTCATTTCATATGTTTTGTAAGTATATTTTGCATCAAATTTATGTTTTTTAAGGAATTTAAGTATTTTTTACTTTGTTGAGTTTTGTTAGGTTTTTGTTGAGTCATTGAGTTTGAGTTAAAATTGGGTCTGTTGATTTTCCCGGAGTCACAATTTTTGAACTATGATTTATAGAATTCATTGGGAAGAAATAATGGCAAAACAAGTGAAATAGTACTCCATATGGTGTAGTAGTACAACACCAAAGGTTTAGAAATAAATTCAAAATGACCAACTATGACTCCATTAGAATGGTGTGGAGTGTTCTTGGAATTGATAAGACAAACAATATTGGTGTTAAAATGAATTCATGCTTCCACTAAAGACAATTTCTAGTGGAAGCTCTCTACTATTTTCACAAATAAAAATGTATGTAATTGGGTGTTGGAGAGAGTATTAGCTTTGGAATATTTCATTTTGTGGACCTGGTAAAATGAGGGTGGCAAGAGAGTGGAAGCATTGTTGGAAGAGGCCCCATAGTAGGAGTTAGAAGCCATGAGAGAGTGGCTCCTTCAACTACATCAAAAGGTCTAAATGGTTTATGAATAAAAGGAAGAGTTGGCTCACTTTTACCAAGACTTGGTGGTGTATATAAGAGGTCTAAAGGTGATTGTTAGATAATTATTATGAAAAGATTAACTATCAAACATTAAATGATAAGAAAACAAATTACATACTCAATATAAAATCATACCATAGAAAAGGTGAGATAATATTTTTGAAGTGGAGAAACCATATGGTGGAAGATAACCTCATACATATTAATGAAGATGACAACTAGAAATCTTACAATGTTTATAATCTCTCCACTACAAAAAATATGCGAGTTTCAATAGAATGTGATAACTAAGTAAAGGGATGGAGAACCTCTATTTTATAGAGGTAAAAATTGATGATACATATGTAACTCCAAGCCTCTATTTTATAGAGGTAAAATTGATAATTTATGTACTTGGATGTAAGCTGAAAAGGTTTGGAATAAAAATAAAACTTTTGAAACCCGGTGTTGGTTGAATTTTGGGAATGGGCATTTGGTTGAGAGATGAAACCATTGAATTTGCAAGTCTTTCTTTGTTGTTGAATTATTAGCTGATTTTGGTCTCTTTTCTAGGTAAGGGCCCCATCAGCGTTTATTTTCTTGGTTAGAAAAATATCCATATATTCCTTTAAGCTATAACCTATGCTAATGCTAGCTCATGGTACAATATCTAAATTAGAAACACTATTGAGAAAACCATTCCTTGTACAAAAAGAAGATTAAGTTTATGGAAAATCAACTCTTATTTATCAGAGAAGCAAATTTCTTAATTTTTTCCATTCGGTGAGTCTATAGGAAACAATTCAGCAAAATGAATGTTTGTTTCTAATCAGAGGATATATTATAGACAAAGTAGAAATTGGATAGGTATTGTTTTGCACATGCAATACAATATATACCATAGTTACCAGACTCAGACTTGGCACAAAATTGATAGGCTGATTTTAGGCCTGGGCTTGGAATTGGCACCCAAACCCAAGAAAATGAAATTACCATAAATATAGAGATCTTTCAAGGAATTAAATTTTTTCTATGCTTGTCTCTCAGATAGGTTCACAATGTTGTTGGAGCCATACTAGCATTACTTGGTATCAATATTGGCTTTGTAAACCAAAAATGTAATTGTAATTAGATTACTTAGATTTAATTGGGAAAAACTCAGGAAACGAGAAAATTGTTGAAAATTTCATTAAACTAGGGAAAATTATGTTTTTGTTATTTCAAGCCAAATAAGTGGAAAAAATGGTTGATATTCCATCTGGAGTGCCCAATTTTTTCTTCATTTTTTTCTTTTTAAAACTAGAGCACAACAGTCCCCATCAAGGTCGAGGGGCAGTATCCCTCACATGGTCCAAGGGCAACACCTCTAGCACATTCCTTGTCTCAAGATGATGTGTGATTGAGGAGAAGCACCTCTTGCAAGGTCTGGGGGTATTTTCCTTGGAGCATTACTTGTTCTGTTGTGATATAGGGCAATGGCACATACAATTTTTCATAGTGTTTTAAACCAAGCTTCAAGGGTCCAGACTCTGAACCCTTAAAAAAATCACATTTTGAAGCCATTGAGCAATAATTATGCCCTATGTGTTTTTTGTGGCTTCTTAGGGCTTATATATTATTTTATTTTTCAATTTTGAGGTGTTTTATGTAGCTCAATCTGACCCACAAGAATCGTCTGATTGAGACTCTTGTTGAAGGCCTTGAAAGGCCTAGTTCAGTTCAGGAATTAGTGAATCTACTAAGTACCCAGTGAATCTCATGACTGATATATATTATTATGATTAGGCTTACAATATATACTAGTTACTCATACATTTGAGTGTATTTGAGAAAATGATTAGATGGGTATAGTATACTTAATTCCACACAAGTTTACATCAGGTAATGGATACTAAGACAACAATTGTAAACAATTAATAGTAGAAGATGACAAAAATAAAACATAGAGATTCTATATGAAATTTTGATTTGAGAAAAATGTATGTGGACTTAAGATTTTTTCTTTACTATTTTTGAAATAAAGGAGAAATCATTGAATCTCTAAGATGGGACATGGTGATGAATGAATGGTTGTTTTCTATGAGGGAATGCACAGTAATTTGTGTTTCTCAGTTGATGTTCACAATGCATCCATGGCCCTCTAGTGGCCATCTTTCTTGCTAAAAGGTTTGATGAGATTACAAGATCTCCCAGCCAATAGTAGTAGTTACATGAGGGTAGTAGTAAAGCATACAACAAGCTGGTCACAGTTGTGTTGCATAGCTTGTTGCATTAAGTGAACCAAATGACACTTGTTTTTTCTATTTTGAGGATTTCATCAATGGCTCTATTTCTTCTCTGGATTCTTGCTAGGAAATGAACTCCTGCAGAATTTATGGATTTTCTTTTGCTCCTGAATGTAGAAGACCAAGAGAGACATTTTTGCGAGGTGTTGGTTTCAGCTTGCTTACTTAGTGTCCAAGTTGGTTGGAATACCTTGCAAGGAATCATTAATATTGGTGAGAGAAATATGGGGAGGTACGTCTTTGCTTTGGAAATATTTTCCACTAGATTTAGAGGAGGGTAGTGAGATTATAGGGTGATTAAGGATAATAACTTGCTTTCCTATTGTTTTATTGCTCAAAGAATTCAAGAGAAGGGAAGTGGCATTTATAATAGAAGGTTCGGGAGAAGACAGGTTGACCACTTAGAGAAGAGAATACCTTGTTTTGTAGGGTCTGGATAAAGAATAATGGGGGATGTGGGTTCCCTTAAAAAGGTCAGTGGCATAAAACTCTTGTAGGCATTGTTAGAGCCACATCCCTAAAAAAAGAACTAAAGCAAGTTTTACATAATTCATAGTTGTTTTTCTTTAGCAGAAATATTTGCATTTGTCCTTTAGAGACATTAACTTTCTACTATTGTTGGGTGCCATCACTTCATAGATCCATGGGGTTGCAAGTAAGCGCAGTAGCTTCCTGAGAGGGGGTAATTGTGTTTTGTTCTCATTGTAGGTGTTTTAGCTCTTATTGGCATGCTCCTTTTATGAGTTTTTGATGGTGAACTACTCACATTAAGATATCTGCATTTATAATATTGAATATCTTATTTAATAAATTTTGACAAAAGCTTGGAGCTCCTTCGCTTCATTATGGAAATAACTATATTTGTGAGTTGTGAAAGATGATCTATTTGAAAAGATCCCTTCAAAATTCTTGTAGGCCTGGCAGAAAAAAATCATATGGTGCTAATCTAGGGCTTATGTCAAGAATTTAGAGAAATCAAATATATTTGGTTGTTTTTCTTCTAAATTAACACACATCATTGGGCTAAGCTAGAGGGGCTCTACCCCAGTACGTAAGTGAGCAATGCATTTCTGGATATCATAAATATCCAAGTAGGTAAGGAAAGCATGTCGAAAATTTCATTTGAAAAGATCTTGCAATTGTAATTTTCCCATTTCTTGTAAATAAATACTAGCTAGTGTGCAATAACTATTGACCTCCTATGAACCAAGAAGAATTTATTGAGTATCGTGCAAGGAATCACATTGACAATAATATATTGACCAATAGACAAATAATTCTTTTGGAGTTATTATTTTTGTAGCTGGCAATTGTATGTTGAAAAAAATTTGTTGATTAGTTAAGCATTGTATTGTACTTGTGAATTTGAAATGAATGCTTTTAGCTTAAAATTGAGATTTTGGCTTTTGTGTTTCATTCTATTATTGTCTGTTTGGATTTACTAATTTTGACAAGATTTTGTAATTTTGTGGGACAGTAGAAGCTGGAAGTGTTGGAAATAAATATTCTTGAGTCAGAGAATTTAATTTATAACATGTCATTTATCTCTACCAAAGATCTCTTGGATCTGGAGACATCCTATCTTGCAAATTCCACCAAACTTAATTTATTTTTGGAGGCTCAAATTTTGGCTTCTAGATTTGGGAAATTTTTTTAATAGCAAAGAATATTTTCTCCTGATAGTTGGAAACCAAAAAGAGGAGAAAAACAAAAAGGAAGAGTATAGAAGAATAGTTTTAGTTACATAAAAATGAGTTGAAACACGCCAGCAGTAACTCTAGAAACTAGAACAGTGCAGTAGCTCTAAAAAGAAAATGTAGAGCTATAGTAGCAACTCTAGAATAATGACTATACACAATAGCTCCAAAAAGAAAATGCAGAGCTACAGCAGCAGCTCCAAAATGTTTGTAGACATTTTGTAATATGTTTTTAAATGTTTTGCAAAAGCTAATTTTTGATATAAATAGAAAAATATATTCTCTGAGTTTAAAAGAGTTTTCCTCTCTTGTGTCTCCATTGTTATTGTGAATTATTTTTCAGTTTTCCAACAAGTGGTATCAGAGAAGTCTTTGTGCTATAGTTTGTTTTATTTTTCCAACAGAAAGGTGTTGATTTATTTATTTGATTACTATGTGAGAGACAGGGGGCCCAATAGGGTATATACACTGGGAGGAAACATCAATGCTTGTACCTTTGAAAATGCCATAGAAATTGAGTGAATTTTTGTCAAAGTCCAACTTCACCATTTATAAGAGAAATTATCATTTGGATAAGTTATCCTTTAGAATCCCTTGGGACTTTGTTTCAGTTGATTAGCCTGTGTATAGAGTTGGATGATCAATAATCCCCTTGTTTTCTAAGTCATCGGCTATTTCTTTTCTTTTCTCTTTTTTTTTTCTTTTTTAAATTTTTAAGTATTAAGGGAATCAACAACTATACCCTGTCATAGCTTGACAGTCTTGCTGTCAAACTAGAGGAGCTGCTCTATAAACCCTAGCCCACCTTTGTTTAACTGTCATTGGTGGGGTCCTGGGGTTTAGGGACATTCGAACAAGGCTTCGCCCATTTCGTTTGAGTATCTGAGCTTGTGCACAATTTTGACACCAATGAATTGTTGGAGTTACATTTTGATGTTGCTTAGAATTGTATACATTTTCAATTTGGTTGAATCTTTTTCAAATTCATGAAGCACTTGGATATTCCAATATAGAATCATAAGATTTGATAAGAAATTGTTTTCTTTCTAGATTTAACTATGTGTAGTTTATTTGCATCAAAAAACACAGTTAAATCCATAAAAAAAACTCTCTTATTCCAATTTATTTGATCTTGGTAAAAGAAATGAATTCTTCATGAGCTCAAAATACTCTTTAGAAATATTTATATGATAAATGATTCTAAATGTATTTGAAACATTCATATGATAGCGATTTTGATCTGACTTATTATGTATTATTTTTGGTTTATAGGCTAAAGAGCAGTATTTAAAGCAAGACATGGTTGTGCTTTCTATTCAAATAAATGGAAAAACCCAAGGAAAACTAAACATTCCACCAGGATCTGATGAGGTTGAAGCATTTTCTATTGTGATTCAAGATAAGTATTTTGATAAATACCCGAGTGGAAAATTGATAAGGAAAAGAATTTATGTGCCTGGAAGAATTTTGAATATATAATTGTAGAGCAAAGATAATAACGTATTGCAAATCGGGGCATTTTTTACTTCCTCGAAAATCATTCCTTAAGAAGATGGGTTGTTTCTAAAAATATTCTCTATTGCTGAAGGTTTTGAATCAGAGAAACTTGTAATGAGAAAAGATTGGAGAAATGTAATGTTCTTGTAATCATTGTGTTGCTCCTATTCAATACCACCTACTTTCAAGATTAAGATTAACACAGACAAGCCTTGTTATGAATCCCTGGTTTCAAAATAAGCTTGGGAAATATAGTAAATTCACGTATGCAATGAGAAATCATTCTTAACACAATAAAAAATGGTCTAACCGCATACAAATTTGAAAAGTAAAATTAACTGAAACCATGGAAATTGACTTACCACAAGATTCTGGACAAATCATGTCCGATCCAGAAAAATGGGCAGAGGTTGCAACCCTAAATCAGGTGTCGCACTTTCACTTCTCCATTTTGGTGGGCTACCTTGAAAATAAGGTTTCAGACTTTCACTTCTCCATTTTAGTGGGCTATGCTTGAAAATGAGGTTTCCACTCACTTCTCCATTTTGGCAGGATTGAAAATAAGGTCTTGACAAAGGTTTTAGAGTATGTTTGTTAAAATGAAAATTATGGCCAAGATTTTAATAATGAGCACATTTTGACATGTGTTAAATACATATATAAAATTATTACTAGCAATTGCACCTTGGTGTGCAATAGGTACACCAAAGAGGTATGAAAGGTCAATTAGAGAAAATTTTGGTGTATTTTTTCAGACATATGTGTAGTACATGAGGTCAATTGGTAGGTAATTTAGAAAATGATGTTGTTTATGTAACAAAGGTCTCAATTAGAATTCACTCAATAAATATATATTTTAAATATAATTTTTCATTAGAAAAAATTATATTTGTAATAGTAAATTTATTATAGGAGTTCAGTTTATTTTTTCTCTATCCACCTCTCTATATCTTATCTATATCTTCCTCTCCATTTTATGTCTTTCTCTCTCTATATATTATCTCTATCTCCCTCTCTCTTTTATGTCTTTCTCTCTCTATAAGTTTGTCTGTATATCAAACATCATGATATGTTGAGCATAACTCCCCAAGGACAAATACCATTCTTGGAGTTTTGGCATGAAACAAGTAATCAAAAGTTAGTTTTTCTTTTCTCTATCTCTAACAAGTTAGTTTTTCTTTTCTCTATCTCTCTTTCCCTTTCTATCTCTTATATTTCTATCTCTCTTGTATTATCTCTCTTTTTTCTATTCCTTTCTCTTTCAATCTTTCTCTCCATCTATATCTCTATTCCTCTTTATCTCTCTACCTCTATATTTCTTTATCTTTATCTCTTTATTTTTTTAATCTCCATCTTTATATCTTCTATTATAATTTAACTAATTTATATAATCATACTTATAAACTATTTGTAATATCATTATTTTCCTCTAGTAAATGTAGAGTATGTAAACTTATAAGTAGCTTAGTATAGATTTGAGAATTGTATGCATATTTATCTTCCACACTACATAGTTGGGACCTTTGAGGAGTTGGACATTCAGTTTAGAAGAAACTTTGGTGTTCATATGATGACACCACAAAACAAAATATTTATTCCACAAAAATAATTTATTAGTAATTTTATTTGTAATATTTTATTATTAATTATGGTAGGCTACGATTGAAAATAAGGTCTTGATGAAGGTTTTAGAGTATGTTTATTAAAATGAAAACTATGGCCAAGATTTTAATAATGAGCACATTTATTTAGTCATTTTTATTTGTCTAATATTAGTCATTTAGTTGTGATTTTACCCGATGACCAAATTAGTCACTTATAAATGACCAAATTAGTCATTTATTTGCCAAATAGTACTAGTGTTAGTCACGTGACTAAAAGTTTTAGTCACATAGTCATTTATTTGCCAAATTCTACTAGTGTTGGCCATGCAGGCTACTGCAGGAGGTTTATTAAAGATTTTAGTAAGATTTTTGCACCATTACTTGTTTTGCTAAGTAAGGACATTGAATTTGAATGGACATCAGAGTGTTAACACTCTTTGAAGAGATGAAGAAAGGCTTGACTCAAGCGCCTATTGTGCGAGGTCCTAATTGCACTCTACCTTTTCATATTCATACATATTCTTCATATTTTACTATTGGAGCAGTTTTGGGGTAGAAAGAAGGTAATAAAGAGTATTCAATTTTCTACATCAACAAAAATATTCAAGGAGCATAGTTGAACTATACTGACAGAAAAGGAAATGCTTGCAGTGGTTTATTCTATTAATAAATCCAGGCACTACATTACTGGCTATCCTATCTTTGTCCATACAGACCATACAACAATCAGATATTTGATGAACAAACTAGTAGTTGGAGGTAGATTGGTAAGATGGTTGCTTCTTCTGCAAGAATTTGACATTACCATAGTAGATAAACCTGGTAAATCCAATGTAGTGGCAGACTTTATGTCAAGAATACCAACACAATCAGTTGAAGGAGTGATGGATGATTCATTTCTAGATAAACACTTATTTTCTCTAAATATACACATTCCATGGTATGCTGATATTTCCAATTATTTGGTAATAGGGTAGATTCCATCACACTTTTCTCCAAGAGAAAAGAGATAGTTGATACATAAATGTTTCCCATACTCTTGGATATCATGTTTTCATTTTTATAGTAGCCCTGATAACATCATGAGAAGATCTATAAGGGAAGATGAAATATTTGACATCATGAAGGCATGTCATGATGACCCATGTGGAGGTCACTTTGTATCAAAAAGAACAACTTTTAAGATCCTCATAAATGGCTATTATTGTCCAACTTTGCACAAAGATTTTGTTAAATACATAAGGAGATGTGATAGGTGTTGAAGGATGGGAAGAACAACAAAGAGTGATGAAATGCCATTGTAGCCTCAATTAACATTAGCTCCTTTTGATAAATGGGGTCTATATTTTATTGGACCAATGTCGCCTACTTCCAACAACAAGAAATACATTCTTTTTTGTATTGATTACTTGACTAAGTGGGTGGAAGTAAGGCCTTACAATTGTCTAGAGATGGTAATGTGGCTAAATTCTTATATGAGGATATATTTACAAGGTATGGAGTACCTAGAGAAATAGTCATTGATCAAGGACCATAGTTTACTTCTGATCTAATCATCAAACTGGTTGAGGAATATCAAATTAGACACAAGAAGTCAACACCATACCACCCTCAGGCTAATGGTTAGGTAGAAGTCACTAATAGGGAGATTGAAAGTATTCTCACTAAAATAGTACAACTACATAGGAGAGATTGGGTTGCAAGGTTACCTGAAGTAGTATGGGAATACAAAACAACTTGGAAAACCACCACTGGTTTTACACCTTATGAGTTAGTCTATGGTAAGAAAACAATCCTTCCTATTGAGTTTGAATATAAAACACTAAGGATAGCAGTAGAATTGGAAATGGACTTAACAGAAGCTCAAAAGGAAAGGCTACATACCTTAAATGGATTGGATGAGATAAGGATGGAAGAAATCCATCATACTGGGGTAGTACAACAACAAAGGATGAAGTGGCATGATTAGTACATTAAAACCAAGGAGTTCATTGTGGGGGACTGGGCACTGTTATATGATTCAAGGTATAAATATTTCAAAGGAAAATTTTAGTCTAGATGGCTGGGCTCCTATGAAATTAGTCAAGTTTATCCTAATGGGGAAGTTCAATTGCACACCATTGATGCAGTTATATTTTCACTTCTTGTAAACAACCATAGATTGAAGATATATAAGAAGCCATTATAAAAGGATGATTTTATACTTTTCTTATTTCAACAATATGGTGCTTTTAGTGAACCAAGTACAAAATTTGACACATAGAGTGATACTTCAACAATGCATGATATACCAGGAACATCTAGTGACCTAGTGATTGAGCTACATAGCTCAATCCCTAAGATCACTTAGGATTAATTTCTCATTTTCTCTCACAAGCACACACTGCACGTTATAATAATGTTCAAAATATCTTCAAAGAGACCTATGTTTCAACATTCACAATGGGTCCTGATATCATAGGGACTTGTAGCTTAATAGTTGTCAACATTCAGAATGGGCCCTGACACTTTAGGTACTTGTAGCACTATCTGGTAGTAGAAAATAAAATTCAAATTAGTTGGCACCATATTCACTACAAGTTCATGTACATTCATTTCACAGTATCCATATGTAATATCCATCACTTCACAATAAGTACCCGCAGCATAATTCTTTTGCTACCCACTCACATTTCAAATACTCAAGTTGTCACATCACCGACTCATATCCATAATACTCGTCCCATCATTTGCACCCTCCACCCCACTCTTCATTACCTTGCAGTTAATTTATGTCAAATCAAATCAACAAACAAATACATTCTTTTTAGTTTACACGTGCAATACATAGTTATCTCATATGTCTATTACTTTAGGTATGCTATTATGATTAATATAGTCTTCTTTAAAGTTTCATTATGTATTTCGTATTAATTCATACATGAAAACTATTAATATTACCATTTTCCATCATTTCATATTTTAACCACCCTTCATTCACAATGTGAAGTGAGGTCACTTCACCAATTAAGTTGGGGGGAGGGTACAGCTTAGTCATCCTTTTCAAAATCTGCCACCTAAATTAAAATCAATAGATAGAAACAACATGCAAAACCCTCCAAATTATATCTCATTTTTGCTGCCATTTCCAATTGCTAAATTTTAAACCCTGAGAACTTGAGCTTAGTCTAAACTAGAGTTGAACTTAGAACTTGTTGATGAGCTTGAATTAAGTTGGTATTGAGGAGGGAATTTGCAGTATGGTATGCCAGTAAAAAGTAAAGATATACGAGGAAACAAAAGGAACAAAAGGAAAGTGAAGGGTTTTTGAAGGTGGTAGAGAAGATTGAGCTAAATTTATAAAGCTGAATTGAATACATTGAGCAAAGAAAGTAAGCCAGAATGGGAGGTGATGTCATAAGAAGGGAGCCAACAACTCATCAACAAATTCTGGAGGATGCAACAGTTCTACCCATTTTTACTAGGGTTGGCTGGCTCGACTACTTCTTGAAGTTAACAAAATTTAGTGATGATATGACAAGAAGGTTTGCAGCTACTCTTGAATATGATGAAGCTATGGTAAAGGGGATTTCAATAGACGCATCTAAAACTACCATTGCACAAGTCACTAGGTTACCAAGAATAGGGGTAGAATTTCTAGCACGAGCTGACGCAATTGTGGCAAGGGAAGAATTATGTATACGAGGAGAGGAATTAGACTCATCATCACAAGGTATGAAGAGAATTTCTCTCCCCTGGTTATGGGAAAAATTTTCTTCTTACATTGTCAGATACATCACCTATGATGGTAGGTAGAACCTTTTGTATATAGTTCATTTCAAATTACTCAATCACCTTAGGCATAATAGGTTAGTGAATGTACCAAACTTTCTTTATAATTTTTTGAAATGGATGACATTAGAATACCAAAGAAAAAAGTGATAATTCTCTATATCATCACTTTTTTATTGCTTTATTAATAAAGAGAAGTTTAAGGATTCAATACCCACAAGTGAATTGGGATGACTTTAAGGAATGTAGAGATATTAACAATTTATTGGATGCACCCATAGTACCTAAGGATGTAGAACCCCAAAATGAACCTGTAGAGAAAAACACTCACGTCTCACTTGTGGCTTCACCTACCTATAGCTAAGGTGAGCATGAGGAACCTAAATAACTAGAATCTAGGCCACCTATAATTGAGGAAATACCATCTTCTTCAACATCACAAAAATCTAAGAGTCGGAGAGGCAGTGCATCCACCTCCTCTACACCCTCTAAACCAAAAGAAAGGAAGGATACTCCAAAGAAAAAGAGAGATATTCAAAAGAAGAAAGACGATGTTCTAAAGAAGAAGAGTGTTCAAAAGGAAAAGAAGAAAATTGAGAAAGAAATACTCATACCTAGATGCTCTAGTAGATTAAGAAGACAATGTGCCATGAAGGAAAATATAGAAGAGCTAGAGTAAGAAGAAAAGAGAAAGGAACAACAATAGGAAGATGTCCTGATTGTAGAAACACACTCTGAGGTAAAGGGGGATGCCCCTAGTAATGTGAATATGCAAGAAAAAAGGAAAATATATGCACTAAGAACTTTTGATTCAGAATTAGAAGATATATTTACTACTAAGAAATTATGAACAGAAACCCTAGATAGTCCCATTCATGGAGACTATGAAGAGGGAGGTAATGAACAATTTGTAGATACAAAGGAGATGTACATTAAGGAAAGAGATCTAAGGAAAGAACTCCAAGATGCATTGGATAGGATTAAACACTTGGAGGAGTTAGTGAAAAATTATGAACAGAAGGACAAGGAAAGAGAAGCAAAAATGCAGGAGATGGAGGAGAAACTATAGTTGTATGGACATAGCACTAAACTTGATTTGTTGGCACAATTGGCCATGACTAAAATAGAGGATAGAGAACTGGAAATGCCAGATCAGAAACCTCCTTCACTTAGAACTCCTGGTTACCACACAACCTTGTCACTTAGCTATCAATTGTGGAAAGTGACTAATGAGCTTGCACATGAAAGGGAGATTTGGAAGAAAGAAAAGGATGAATATGTAAAGGAACTAGAAAAAAGAGATATGGAGTTGAACAGATCAACAGTCTAGTTGGAGAAAGTAGCAGAAAAAGTTACACAGATTGTTAGATGTAGACCTCCACCGAGAACATATGCATTATTTTTACAGAAAATATTTATATGCTTTTAGTTTAGTAGATTAATCAGCAAACATTTTGTTGGTATGAGTAGAACTTCTAAGTTTCTTGAAATTTTTGCTGCTTCTACACCCGAAGAACAGGATCAGTTGTGTGAGTTTTATTTACACAATTATGTAGTGTTAGATGAAATGGAATGGAACCCTCTGAATTTTGTAGGGGATCTTCAAATACAGGCACTTGCATCCTATTATAGAAATGAATAGCTCAGGGTTGAGATAATGGAAGAGTATGAAGAAAAAGAGAAATCAATAGCTCTCCCCATAAGAAAAGAGGCTAAAAACCCTAATGCCGTCACTGATGAATGGATGAAAATCATTAACCATAAAGGTGTGGGAAAGAAAATCATGAAAATCGGCAAAGAAAATTATGAAAGAATGCAGATGTTAGTTATGGGTATAGGACAACAGTGCTACAAACATGTACAAAATAGGTGAAATAGTTTGACCCCTGAATTACAGAAGAAGGAACCACATTCTATGTATAATTTTACTACTATACTTCAAAGGGTACACAAATATATAGAAATTGGTGTTAACAAAGGAGTTTACTAGGTACTACTCACCTTCCACCCACCTACTCTCCTATATCTAGTTCCACATTGGACTGTGGAGAAAGGTGAAGAATGTGTGAAAGCAAAAAAATTATCAAGATGAGGCATCTTATAGAATATCAAGGTTTCTATTTGAAACAGATTCAGGGGGTGAATGCAGTTATTGACCTAAGGCAGATTACTTTTTAGTACAATCAGTATCACTAGTGTTTTGCTTGGGGACAAGCAAAAGGCTAGTTGGGGAGAGATGATGGGTCCACATATTAGCTCATTTTTTATTGTTTTAATGGACACTTTTAGATACACTTTCCAGAAAATGCTCCTATATTATACTATCCTTTCATAACTATTATGCAGACTTGAACCTAAAATATAATGATGAAAATATGGTTATAATATACTATTATTGTATGGTTTATATGAAGAAATGTATGAAATGTTGATGGAATGCTATTTTTTTTATTGTGATAGTTAGTCTTGTGTACATACTTTGCGGAATTAACCTTTTTGTAGCCAAAGAGGAACTGTGGCATGCAACAGTTGTAGGATGAACTCACAACTAAAGGAGACTAGAATAGTAAAATAGGGGAGTTCCATATTAAGTTGAACATGATGATTTCTAATTAAAGGCACTTGATGAAGGTTGAATGTGCATTATTATAACCAGTTAATAAGCACTAAAGAAGAGGTCTCCTTTACTTATAGGATTTTGACAAATGTTTGTAAGTTTACATGCAATTCTATTTTGATAGAGGTTTAGTCCTATTATGATTCTTTTTCCTTTTCAGTTATAGGTTGAATAAATTAGTCTTAACTCTACTCTCTAATATTTGGGAGTGGAGTTAATGATTTCAGTTAAGTTGTTGCTTTGAATAATATTCCCTCAAGCTTGTATATAGCTTTTGGTTGAATCTATAGAGGAGTTAGTTGGTTTTTCAGTTTTATGTTATCAGTTATTTTTTAGTTTCAAGACATGATGAATATTCAAAATGATTGAATACAATCTGTGGAAAGATCTTGTGTAATCTTCATGATTTGCAATGAATGGAGTTAAACTTATTAGATTTGTAAAATCTATTAGTTATACTTGGGTTTAGTTAAAGTGAGAACAACCACTTGAGTAGGCCACTCAAGGTATTGTTCCTCACTTCATTTTTAGTTGTTCATTTTTGTTTAATAGCTATTTTCCATTTATCATTATATCATGAACTACATGCATGTTAACTAGAATCGCATATCTTTCTTATTGTTAATGAATACTTATGAATATGCATGCAATGGTTAACCTATAGTAATTGGAGGTTAATTTAGTTGAGTCATTAGTTTTTATCAGTTTTGAGTTGACATAGTGCCATTTTATTAGCAATAGTTTGGTTACAGTCTAAGTTGTAGGTACCCATAGCCACTAGTTCTGGTTATCTTTTATTGTTTTGCAATTTTGTGAATTTTCAGTAACTAGAATCACTTGAATAGGGTAGCTTAAGTATTTTTAATTCTCTAAAGGCATATATAATGCTAGACCATCACAAGTTTACAAACATTGGGTTAAAAAATTTAATGTAGTCTTAAGCAATGTTGAGTGGACTGTTCAGTCAGATAAACCTCTGAATTGTGTAGGTTCTACCAAGTTTACAATACATTAGTTTAGACTCTACAATATCCATAACCCTGGATTTTCCAAACAAGCAACTTTGAAAGAGTGCATGCAAAATGATGCAAAAGAACCCACAAGTCCTCAACAAAAAAACTTAAGTACAAGTTCCAAAAATCATTAGACCCTTAGGACCATGATTAAAAACTTTCATTTACATGTTTTACCCAATTGAGATTGTGAAACTAAGAGGAACTAACATGTCCTAAAAGTTAGAAAACTTGACTAGGATTTTGAAGACCTAGTCGACAAAAAATGATCACTACAAGAAAATGAAAGGGAATAAAAATTATTTGATAAGGGGAGAAGGCTTAGAAAACCCTTAACTAGCCCTATTTAAGATGTTTTACATTTTAGAAAATACATGGGGACCAGGCTGCCCCAACACAAAACTAGGTCACCCTAACACACTTGGTGAAAATTCTAAAATTTCCAACTTGCAAACTAGACATCCCCATAATACAAGGCCACCAAGTTGCTACCAAACCACCCCAGGATTCCCTAGACCACTTGGACACAATTATATAAAATTTTGGAAGGCTAGGTTAACTTGGATTACAACAGGGCCACCTAGGTACAATACCAGGCTACCCAACTATGAAATTTGACTTAGAAATTCATTTTAAACATAAAATGAAATGTGCCTATGTTTATTTTAATCCTCCAAGGCATAGTTACATTCATATTCATTTATGATCATACTCGCAACCAACAATGAGACACATAACTAGGCTAAAACACTAACTTTCAAAAATGAGATGCAAGCCATATCATGAGAGATGTCCACTAACAAATTACATTACAAATACATATGAAAGGACTCAAATTTCCTTAATAAATTACATTACATTATATAAAATTGATACAAAGAAATGAATGATGGATAGGGGGATATCAATTTCGATTCTCTCCTTGAACCTCCAAACCCTAATGATGGTTTCCACACCACCCTACCACATGAAACCAACAAGGCTCAGTCCCACCATGCTAGAAGATGCCACAAGGCCCAAAAACACTCACACAAGACACATTGGGAAATGGTATACACTCATGCCAATCACAAAGTAATCATTTATCAAGAATATCACACAAGGATAGTTGAGACAAGCAAGCATCAAATGATGATCCAAATCACAAATCCATCATAATGAACACAATCACTAGTAGAATTTGGAAAATAAATGACTAGGTGACTAAAAATTTTAGTCACAACAACTAAAAATGACTAAATTCTACTCATTTTTTACAACTCAGCTATAAATGAGTAAATAAATGACTAATTTGGTCATTGACTAAAAAATTATTTAGTCACAAAAATAAAAATAACTAAATAGTTAGTCATCAAATCCAAAGTAGACAAATTTTTTTTTAAAAAAATTTGGCCAAATATTGGCACAATGTATTCATGTGCGTGATGTATTGGCATGATTATTCATGTTCATTGTAGATTCATTCATCTCGCTTGACCTCGCTACATTCATTCATTGCAAACCTCGCTTCATTCATTAGCCTGGCACGAGGCATTTTGAATAGCATATACTTGCATGGGCGATAAGGATTCAGAGAGGACCTAGAGACTTGTGAAAAGGCGGGCAAAGGAAAGGAAATCAGAGTTTTCTGCAATGAATTTGAATTTTCCAAGGCCCTCTGTAGCAAAATTGGATTTGGGTAAGCCCTCTATAGCAAATTCAAAGGTAATTCAAAACCCTCATTACATTAAACACAAATTCAAAATGCTCATTACAATCTACTACTCTTAATAATGTTCTTTTACAATCTTGCCACTGTTCTGCTTCATAATGTGCTTGAGCTAAATATAATAAAATTTGGGTGTCAGTGCCAAATTAGAATTTCCTCAAAAAAATTTGATACATTTTCACTGCAAGCGTAAATTGTTCTTATGCAAAGTAAACGTGTGCTAGATTTAGCCACATATCAAGCATCTGAACAAAGATGTTTCCTATTGCAGCTTCTTGTACCTATGTAAAAATTTGCTTTGCAATATCAAATTGACCCCTTTCAGCTAGCACAATGGCTACCTCATTTGTAGCATAAACATTTCCTGGTATTTGTGCCAACACTTTACAATACAGTTATCTATCCTTCTCAAGATGTTGTGCCTCCACCTTTGGACCTCTCCTCATTGCAAAAAGCTACAAAATAATTCCAATTTCCAAGTGAAATGTCAACATAAGAATTCTTTGCATCTGGTTCGCTTTGTGGATATTTAATTGTTTCTTTGCTTTAAGCCAGTCATCTGTATTTCAGTTCCATTTTTCCAAGCATAGATAAAGCATTTGATGAGTTTTTATCCACCTTAAGTGCATCCCCAATCAATTCTAGGCTTAGTTGGATCTCATTTCGAGCTTGATCTATGGCTGCAAGACGTAGATATGCATCCACATAATCAGGAAACTTGAACAATATTAACCTATATAAAAGTTTTCTTTTTCAGTATCATGTAGCTGTTCAAACAACCTAGCAAGATTAAATAATGTTGTGACTTTATCCCATGGTAACTCAAATGAAACACCACCTTCTTCTAGTCGATGGAAGAATTTCGTATCCTTAAAGAGCATAGGAAAAACTACAGAATTAGCACTAGGGATTTATTTATGAATTCAACCCAAATTCCATTTCCTAATGCCTCCATAAAAGTTTGTTGAGCCAACTCTAGTTCATCACACTCAAAATGAAGAAGCCCAATGTTTCTTAACAATTGAATGGGCACTTCTTCTCTACTCTTCTTCAGAAGATACTTTGGGGTCTTAAGAGAATCCAAGGTTGCACTGGGTTCTAACGATATTAATAACTCACCCATCTTGATAAATTATGCATGGGCATCAGGTGGATCTATGTAAGTTGCCTTTCTTAAAGTTTCCAATGCCTTCTCTACTAGCCCTTGTTGGGCATATATATGGACTACAACTTTTAAGCTCTCATAGTTCTCAGGGTGGACCTCCAAAACCTTTTCAAATGTTGAGAGAGAACTCTTAAGATCTCCTAGCTTCAATTGAACCTATCCACAAAATCATGTGGCCTCTAGCTTTCCTTGACAAGTGGTGTCATAATCACCTTTACTATGATAAGATCATGCAAGATTATAATATGAATGAGATTTCATGAGAGGGTGGCTAGTTGAAACAAGAGTTGTCTTAGTCAACTATTCCACAAGAAAATGTTGCCCTGCAGTGAAGAAAAAATGGTTTGCTAAATGATTCAATGCCATTGTAGAGTATGGTTATAATTCAAAGGCTCTATGCATCTTTTCCATTCCTTCATGAACACTACCTTTTCCACTAACTGTGATAATACCACAAGTAAAAAATGCACAAAATAGACCACAGAGATTTATGTAGAGGTTAAACATCATTTCCTAATACCTCCATAAAAGTTTGTTGAGCCAACTCTAGTTCATCACACTCAAAATGAAGAACCCCAATGTTGTTTAAAAATTGATAGGTACTTCTTCTCTGCTCTTCTTCAGAAGATACTTTGGCATGTTAAGAGAATCTAAGGTTGCACTGGGGTTTGACAATATTAGTAACTCACCCATCTTGATAAATGCATGGGCATCAGGTGGATCTATGCGAGTTTCCTTTCTTAAAATTTTCAAAGCCTTCTCTTCCAGCCCTTGTTGAGCATATATGTGACCTACATATTTTAAGCTCTCACAATTCTCAAGGTGGGCCTCCAAAACCTTTTCAAAATTTGAGAGAGAACTCTTAAGATCTCCCAGCTTCAATTGAACCTATCAACAAAATCTTTTAGCCTCTAGCTTTCCTTGACAAGTGGTGTCATAATCACCTTTACTATGATAAGATTGTACAAGATTATAATATGAATGAGATTTCATGAGAGGGTGGTCAGTTGAAACAAGAGTTGTCTCAGTCAACTGTTCCACAAGAAAATGTTGCCCCGCAGTGAAGAAAAAATGGTTTGCTAAATGATTCAATGCCATTGAAGAGTATGGGTATAATTCAATGGCTCTACGCATGTTTTCCATTCCTTCATGAACACTACCTTTTTCACTAACTATGAGAATCCTACAAGTAAAAAATGCACAAAACTGACCACAAAGATTTATGTAGAGGCAAAACATCATTTCCTAATGCCTCCATTAAAGTTTGTTGAGCCAAATCTAGTTCATCATGCTCAAAATGAAGAACCCCAATGTTTTTTAACAATTGAATGGGTACTTCTTCTCTGCTCTTCTTCATAAGAGACTTTGGCGTGTTAAGAGAATCTAAGGTTGCACTGGGGTCTGGTGATATTAATAACTCGCCCATCTTGATAAATGCATGGGCATCATGTGGATCTATGCGAGTTTCCTTTCTTAAAATTTCCAAAGCCTTCTCTGCCTGCCCTTGCTGAGCATATATATGGCCTACAACTTTTAAGCTCTCATAGTTCTCAAGGTGGACCTCCAAAACCTTTTCAAAATTTGAGAGAGAACTCTTAAGATCTCCCAACTTCAATTGAACCTATCCAAAAAATCTTGTGGCCTATGGCTTTCCTTGACAACTGGTGTCATAATCACCTTTACTATGATAAGATCATGCAAGATTATAATATGAATAATATTTCATGAGAGGGTGGTCAGTTGAAACAAGAGCTATCTCAATCAACTGTTCCACAAGAAAATGTTGCCCTGTGAAGAAAAAATGGTTTGCTAGATGATTCAATGTTATTGCACAATACAGGTATAATTCAAAGGCTCTACGCATCTTTTCCATTCCTTCATGAACACTACCCTTTTCACTAACTATGAGAATCCTACAATTAAAAAGTCCAAAAAATTGACCACAAATATTTTTCCCCATTTCAAACAACAAAATTGCCAAAAAAATGCATTTAAAACCTGCAAATAAAATGCAAATAAAATCATGCTAATTTTTGTGCCAAAAAAAAACCATGAGACCATAGCTTGTTGCTTACTATTATGCTTTGATAGATTTTTTCCAAGCATCCATAGATTTTTTGAAATCGCCTGTTTTAGGCTTTTAGCCATAGCAGCAAGGTAGTGAACTGTTTGATAAAATCCTTTAGTAGACATGTATGAAAAATGTGGTAGCATAGAAAAGGCAATGAACTTTGGAAAAAATGTCTCAAAGAAATGTGGTCTCATGGTGATGGAATGCCATGAAAAATTCCATGACAAGCGAATTGTTATGAATTGTCATGGCATTCCATCACCATGAGACCACATTTCTTTGAGGAATTTTTTCAACCAATTCACTACCTTGTCTATGATATTGCTTACTATTATGCTTTGATAGATTTTTTCTAAGCATCCTTAGCTCATTCGAAAGCACTTGTTTTAGGATTTTAGCCATATCAACAAGGCAGTAAACTTTTTGATAAAATTCTTTGGTAGACATGTATGAAAAATGTGGGAGCATAGACAAGGCAGTGAACTTTTTGAAAAAATGCCTCAAAGAAATGTGGTCTCATGGATTGCCATGACAAGCAAATGCAATTGAAAGCTGCTCCTAGTTATTATTTATGCAATGTGAAGTAATTGCATAACTGCTTAGATTGACTTTGTAAATACTATATTGTAATTGATTTTTTTTCATCTATCAACATCTAGTTATTAGTTATGCAATGTGAAGTAATGCTTTGAGTTTGAAAGATGTGCAATGCAATGTAATCAGAAATTTGAATATAAACTACAAAAATCTATATTTTACAATTCATTTGTTAAACTCTCTATTTTATTTTCTCTTTATAACTCTATTGCTATGGAAATTCCTTTCAATTTAAAAAAATAGTTTTTGTCTCTTAGTCTACAATTTTTTGTTGCTATGTGTAGAACATTACAGATGGATCAATGTCAAAGGTTGAAATACCATTCCTTTGATGAGAGAATAGCCGATGAGAGGGACATGGGAAAATATCCATGTCCATGTAATGGTTGTCTTGGTGGAAAGGTGAAAAAAGAAGTCATATTTATCATCATATGATAAGATATGGGCATAGTGGTATAAGCCCTTGGAATGTCAATTATTACGAAGATATGATAGAATGGCAGAGTGTGAGAGATGAAGAGGCAACAATGTTAGAAAAAGGGTTTGAAGTTGATAGAATATTGAATGAGGTTCTAAATGATGATTGGGCCAAGTTGATGGAGGATGCTTCAAAGCCTTTGTATGCTAATTGTAGGTTAAGTCATTTGACAACAATCCTTCAAATTCTTAACTTGCAAGTGGTGTTTGGTTGGAAAAATGAGAGTGTAGATCAGTTATTTGCATTATTAAGTTCATTGTTACCACCTAACTCCACATTTCCAGCAAATTGAAGTCAATGTAGAAAGGAAATCACTAAGCTAGGCTTAGGGTATGAAAACATCCACACATGTGTGAATGATTGTGTATTATTTTGCAAGAATCTTGCAAGTGAGAGTGAATGTCTAAAATGTCATGAAGCGAGGTATAGAGAAAGGTTGAAATCAATTGTGGTTCCTAGAAAGGTTCTTCGCCACTTTTTGGTAATCCCATGATTACTCTGAATGTATAGGTTCAGAGACATTGTTGAAATTATGTAATGGCATGCCCAAAATAAAAGCACTAATGGAAAACAATGACATGTACTTGATTCTAAGACGTGGATGGAATTTGATAATAGATGGCCTGATTTTTCTTAAGATCCTCATAATATAAGGTTGGGTTTGGTTCTAGATGGGGTGAACCCATTCTTAGATCAAAGTACTAAATGGTCAACTTGGCCAGTGTTTTTAATAAATTATAACTTGCCTCCATGGTTAGCAACTAAACCATTTTTCTTAATGCTATCATTGATTATTCTAGGAAAGAAAAGTGTGACTTTAGATACAATTGATGCTTATCTAGAGCCATTATATGATTAGCTAATGGAATTGTGGAAAGGAATTGAAGAAATTCAATCTTTAAGGGATGGCCATTCAATCAAATCCACTTTAAGAGATTCCTTATTGTTTACGATTCATGATCTTCCTACATATGGCACATTGTCTGGTCTCAGTGTTCATAAATACCATGGATGTACTAATTGCAACTTTAAGGATTTTGTGAGGCACTCAAGAAGTTTTTGTAAGTGTATTTATTGTGGACATCGTGCTTACCTTAAAATGGATCATCCATATCATCAACAAAAAACATGGTTCAATGGTGATGAAGAGAGTTGTGAAGCACCATAGCTAATAACAGGTGATTACATTGTTGACAATGGACAAAAAAGAATGCTATTTATTGAAAATGATGGGATTGCTGGTAGTAGATATGATCCATGTAATGAAAGGGGTGGAAAAAGGTTGTGTGTATTCTATAAGTTTCCATACTTTAAGGATATAACCATTTTAGGCATACTGATGACTTTATGCATACTGAGAAAAATATAGCCTATGCTATTATAGAAACTCTTTTTGGTGCTTTTGATAATATTTCATCATGTGAAGACTTTCGACAACTAAAGATTCATCAAAATCTTTGGGTTGAAAAATATGATGATGAAAAATATAGAAAACCTAGTTCTCCTTATGTTTGGACAAAGGAACAATGTGCACAATTCTTATAGTTGATGTCTCAAACTCACTTTCCCACTAGATATGTAAGTAGTAGTATTAGAAGCCAAACTGAAATTAATGGCTTAAGAGGCCTCAAGACCCATGGATATCATGTCATAATGGAGAATATTTTACCTATTGTGGTAAATATATTAAGTTTTCCAAAGGGGCCAAGATTGGCAGTTATAAGGTTGGGCCTAATATTAATGAGAACGAGTTTACATGTATTAGATCCTTCAAACTTTGATAGTTTGAGTGAGGAGGTTGTTGAAGTCCTTTGTCTATTGGAACGAGAATTTCCACCAACAATCTTTAACATTTCTATGCATATTTTGATACATCTACAATATGAACTAAAGCATTGTGGCCCAATAAGAACAAGATGGATGTATCCTATAGAACGATATATGAAGGTTTTGAATTCGTACTAGGGAAAAATCAGAAGGTAGCATGTCTGAGGGATATTCAATGCAAGAGGCCATGGCATTTTGCACAAAATATATGAAGGATTTTAAAAATGTCTGACATGTATGGGATGATGATGAAGAAGACACAGTTGTAGGTGAAGTATTGGAAGGCAATGGATTTCACTTGAATCTATCACATCAAGAAAGAAGTGTGATACATGCCTATATTCTTCAAAACATATCTTTGTTCGATAAGTTGCACAGGTAAAAAAAAATAACACAATAATTTATTTACTCAATTGCATTTACACATTTATATTATCAATCTTACTATTTGTACATTAATATTCTATGTATAAAATATGAAGAAGACAATCAAGCTTGGATGCAACATCGACGTCAAAGGTGCAGATGTCATGCTGATTTGATTAGAGGTGATTCTTTTCCAAAATTTGAAGAATGGATTGCTAATGCAGTCAGGGATGCAAAAGAAGAAGGTCAAGATATAATAATAGAGGAAATTGAGCTTTCACAATCTCCACATTTATGGGCTACGTGTTCCAGTGGAATGTGGGTCTATGGTAGTCATTTAAGAGTGGAAGAAAAAGAAAAAGGAAAGATAAATTATGATTGTGTTGTTAGTGCTGAATTTCTTCATGAAACTGAGAAGAAATTTTATGTTGGATTCATCCAACAAATTATTCTAGTGGATTATGGTGAAAATAGTCCGGCTATATTATTAAAATGTACATGGATCTGACCATTTGCAGTACAATTTGATGAGTATGGATTTGTACATGCAAATAGAAGACAATTTTTATCAAAGACAAATGAGTCGTGTGTTTCCCCTCTTCAAATTAACCAATCATTTATAATTGATGATGTAAGAAGCCTAGGATGGTCGTATGTCATTCAAATAAAGTCTCGTTCAAAACAAAAAATATGGAAGTTGTTGATATAATACCTGATGGGTAATATGTTACTTTACAAGAAACATTTGAAGAAGTGGATGAAGACGATGATGGAGTGTTTGAAGAAGAAATTTTGATTACCAATGAAGATATTGGGAGAGAGAATGCATTGCATGTCACAGATGAGGATGAGGAAGAAAATCAAGCAGATTCAGACATGAATGATCAGGATTCTGATCTTGCTAGCAATGCAGATGATTATGATGATGTTTTGTCACCTTAAGAGGTTAGCTTATCACCTAAACTTTGGTTTTACGTATGGTGTAATTTATTATTGAATGTAATAAAGATCTAAGTATAGGTATGTTTATTCACTATTGTTTTACTAATACATTTTTTAATGTAATCATCATTATTTTGTTGGTACATTGTATACAAAATATGAGATGTTCACTACTGATTTGAAGTTCATTTAAAGTTAGGTTCAATGATTCTTCTTAGTTTTCTTACTTTGGTTGAAAATTTGAAATTAATTTTGTTTGGTTAGAATATAATTTCTTATATGTCTTATATGTTTTCTAGATGCAAACATATAATGAACATCTGTGATTTAATAATACATATAGATATATTAACATTAGGTGAACTAAGCCTCCCCATTACAAACAAAGAAATGATCTCTTAGGTCTGATTGACATTGAAAACTAAAACTGAGAGATTGCAAAATTAGAAAATTGTTCAATATTTTCAATAAAATGATATCTAAAATATTGCATTCATAATAAAATCCAATATCGCACTACCATAGTAGTCAATAGAGGTATGCACAAGATGGAAAGACATATAGGTCAATGTACAAATGCTTACCGCAATACTGCGGAAACCAAATATGAATACCGCTGGGTGGCAGTGAGAACATGTTAACAACTAAAGTAAACCGCAACCCCACAAGGGGTAAACAGTGACACTGTGATATGGCGGTGAACAATCACTCAGCCACTAGAATTAACCTGCTATCCCATGAGATTTCAAAGTGGTGTACACGGGGTGGCAGTACTGCTACCACTACCCCACAAAGGTCTTGATATGACAGAGCAGTATGGTTGTGAATAGTCACTCAACCACTAGAATTAACATGTTGTCTCGTGAGAGTCCAAAGGGGTGTGCGCGGGGTGGCAATACTACTAGATCTAACCCGCATCCATCTTGAAATGACTGAGTGGTACTACGGTACAAGTTGTCAAAGCATTAAAATGATTACACCGTTAGATTTCCCAAGATCAACGACATGTAGTCAAACTCAAAATATGGGCATATTCTAAAATTTTTGGCACAAATTCACATTAATAATGAGGTGACCGAGCTTAGTAGAAAATATTACTTGGGACTCAATGAAATTTTGGCAATCATTCACAAAGGTCAACATACCAAAGGCAAGGGAGTTCAAGCAAAAAAACTCTGTAGCTATTATTTTGCTGGGTAAGTTCACATAAACCTTCTATAGCAAGTGTATAAGAACCGAATTGCTTCTACAAGTAGACACTTAAAAAATCAAGTAGGATTAAATTCTTCACCATGCCACCCAAAAGAAGTCAACTTGCGAGTAAAAAGGAAGAGTCCACAGTTTCTAAATCAAAGAAGAGGTTCCTACAACAATCCATTTTAGATGTGTTACCTAATTCTATAGATAAAGGATCCAAAAAGATGTTTAAAGATACAACCCATGGATGTAGAGACCCAATTATCCCTATCTCAGGGTGGGATCTATTTTTGTAATTCTATGAAAAAAGGGTTGAGAAGATTCTAGTTTTGAATCCTTGGACCTTAGATTTGGCCAAATTGATATTCCCAAATGTCTTCGTAGATGTTGAGTTTATTAAAGTATTGGCACAATATTATCACCCGGCTACTAGGACTATAAGAATGCTAGAGGTTCACCATTAGTGGTGCTGACTAGAGAAGCAATTATAGAGTGTTTTATGTTAAACAAGAAAGCTATCACTAAGATCGACTTGGACAAAAGTGAGGAGGATTATAGGAGATTGAGAAAAAACTATAGGAGTGAACTTCCTTTACACATTAAAAATGGTGTAAACAATAGGAGGATACCTATCTCCTCCTCCCAAAATGAGCCATTTTCCATAGAATACTTCCAAGTATATTTCAAAAGAACTTATTTTGCTTTGTGCCAAGTGCTTGGAATAGATGCTAAAGAGAGGATGCCAACCTATCTCATGATGATGGTAATGAGGATACAAAATCCTGAAGTCAACATTGAGTATGACTTTGCTGCTGAAATTGAGAAAGGGCTACATGAGGGATTTTCACAAGTAAGAGAGAACTTAGCTCCCATCACTTTCAAGAAATACTCTTTGTTGTGTCATTTAATATTGTACCAAAACAAAAACAAATGAACTAAAATAATGTGTTGGGAATGACTGACGATGAAGGGAATAGGTTGCATGTACAAAACTGGTGTTACATCTGGGATAGTAGATGTAAAAATAATGATTATGTAATATTTCATGATGATTTTGTAGTAAAGGTGATGGCCACTCTTGGTCATATTTCACCAAGATTTCCTAATAAAATCATGCAAGTATTAAGACCTTTAGCATTGAAGCCAGAGCAAGGACACACTCACAATTTTGGTGACTAGCTCTTCTTAGCAAACCAAATAGTAATAAGGGTCTACATATGGGTGTCCTCAAGCCCCACATGTTTTACCTAAATTTGTTTCTATTCAAATTGCATTTTTAGACTTTATGTGGAAAATGTTATGGATGGAGCAGGATGTTATGAAAAGACAGAAAAAGGGGACATTCCTCCCCGATCTAACTGAATGTGAGGAGCATCCGTAGGGTCTGACACTCTTGAAGAATTGCAGAACTATTTGAAGATGTGGTATTCATTGAAGGCACAAGGAGAAAGGGTCTTTGATCCTGAAGGGAATATTAATTTTATAAAGCAAACACTTCTCACTAAAGTTGGGATTACCCATGTAATGGATTATGAAGATGTAATAAGAAATTGCTTTACACCTGATGAAGTTTTTCAGAGGAAGAGGAAGTGGGAAATCATAAAGAGGCTTGAGGAGGAGAAGAATAAAAGTGACACTGGATTCCAAGGTTCTATGTTGAAGAAAATGATCCTATCAAAAGGATGAATGTAATAATTGACAACTTTGAAAGATTATATGTTGAACTAGAAAAGAAACTTGAGGGTCAGCCTTCGAAACCCTCAAAGTTTCCCATCAAACCAAGTGGTATTGTAATCAAAGAGCCCCTACCAGACACTACCACAATACAATCAGAAGCATCCCCTGAGCAACCAATTCCTAAAAGGAAGAAGACACATGGAGTGGCCCCCTTAGTGGCATATGAAAAAAGTGGAGTAGGGGATACTGAAGAGGTAGCCGATGTACTTTTGAATTTTAAAGATGATGAAGTTGATCAACCATCACCTAAGCTTGCAACTGATGCTCACAAACTAGAAGAAATAGTGGATGTACATGGGAATAATGATCAAGAAGTGCATGATGATGAAAGGGTGATTGTTTCCCTTATATTTATTGAAGATGATGAATTTATTCAAACTCTCGAGTTTAAGGATTTTTGGTTTAAGATGAAAATGAAAGAATTTGAGGAGAGACTCCAAATTAATAAGATGGGAACTGAAGAGTCACAACAATGACCAAATTTCTGCCCAGACTCTTGAAGAACTCAGGATTAATGAAATTATTATTAGCCCCCAAGAAGAAAGAGAATTGGTCTTAGAAAGCAATATACTAATTATTCCTAGGATGGAGTTAAAAAAGATATTCTTACTGGATCAAGTAAGAATCCAAGAAGATCCCATGTTGGTTTTTGAATTCAATTCGGATGATTGAATGAGTGGAACAGGTTACAATCCAAGACTTGAAACCCTAGCCTTTTGGACAAAGAAAAAAAGAACAAAAAAACCAAGATTGCTTGATGTTGTAAAAGAAATGAGAGGGACTGCCATGGTAAAGACACTTCAAGAAACATCAACATTGGAGGAAGCTACTATGACAATTCACTCAACAATGTTTACTAGGGATACAGTTAAAGCTATGGAGCTTAGATTGGCAGAATATGAGAAATCATAGACTGATCTGAATGATGAAGTGAATAGGTTATTCATAGAAAATGTGAAATTGAAACAACAGTTGAAGGAAGCAAGTCCTTCCCAAAGCACAAAATTAATAGTATACCAACCCCCTACCATCCAGAATGATACAGGTGTAATCACTGTTGAACAAGTTAATGTGCTACAACAAGAAATTGAGAAGTTGAAAAAGAGTAACGAAGAAGCAAAGGAAAGAGAAAAGAGAGAAACCCTCAGGGTATTAGAACAAATCTTGGAGCATAGGGTTAAACTAATTGTGGAAAATTTGGAAAATGTGTATGAATGTTATGTCTCCTTGTCACAAGCAGTTGATTAGATAAAGGCCCATGTACCTATATTGGACCCCTTATTCAAGAAATGGCAACCTGTACATCACACCTTAACAACTTTGTGCAGAATTTTACAAAGGATTGTTGAGGCCCCCACAGCTTTAAAGCCTACTAAGAAAATGGTCTGAATGGTCACAAATGAATTTCAATACATGTTTGCAGAAGAGAAAAAGATCAAGGTGAGAATGGATTCATTTCACATGCTAAAGCAATGGTTTTTTCCTAAGATACTAAGGGATGATGATCAACTGAAAGGCTCCAAGGATTGGACAAATGAGTTTAGCAAAATTGTTCCCAACTACCTCACTAATATACAAAAGGATGGTGACATAAATATTCACTGCCTTAATTTATCCTTGGATGGAATAATTGCATTGGATGTTGGGTACTCAAAATTCATCATGGATACCAAAGTGTTATTAGATAGCAGATGGAAGAGTCACTTGGACAACACGCAAAAAATATAGGAGTACAAATGGCCTCATGATTGAATGGTGTACCAATGGGAGGAGACATATCTAGCTTCCCCAGAAGAATAGGCCTTGTAGTGAAGTACCAAGCCTTGAAGATACTATCATGGAGAGAGGACCTTGCCAGATCTGAATGATCATGAGTACCTTACGATGAGTAATGGACTTTCGTATCTTGCAAGTGTTGTGGATTTCAACATCTAATAAATTCTCTTCACTTCTCATCTTTCATTTCTTTTAAAGTTTTATGTAATCCTATGTAAACAACGATAATTAAGACTTTTTGATTTATGTTGAAAGTGGGTAATTGAAAAGAAATTTTTTGACATGTCAGTCAGGACAAAACTTTGAAACATATTGTAAAATATTTTTGAAGATCAATAGAATGAAGTTATAATTGGTGGCTGAATTCTAGTTTCAATTATTTGTTGGAGTGAATTAATGAATGTTATCTTGTTGTCTCCAGTTTGATCTTTAATTGTTATTTAAATCAATATATCAAGGGTATAAATGGTTTATCAAAACACATTTGTTGTCAAACAATTCATTTTGTACTACATTTTGGTGTCAAATCTTTGGTAATTATGGTTAGTTTCATCACATTCAAATTTTGAATTCTGGGAAAGTATATACAGTAAATAGATTGATGGTTGTTTGGATAGTGAAATTAGCTCTCTTAGAAATTAACTAAAATATCTTGTCTTGAAATATCTAGAAGGATTATTTTAATTAAAGAGGATTTTGTGGTTGTTTTTCTAACAATGATTTTATTGTGCAACTAGCTTGCTATTTTCATTCAAGATACAATTCATGATCAAATTCAAGCACATATCAAGAAGATGGTACTCTACTTAAAACCCTCAACCTAACTTAGTTTAGTCTACTTACATGGGGATATTAAGGAAGTTACTAAACAATTAATATATATCATTTGTTGTTTGTGAAGGAGAATCTTATGAGATCCAATATGGCAGTGGATCGATATTTGGTTTCTTTTTTGCTAATACTAAACAAGTTTAGGGTGTTGCAACAACAAAGACATTATACTTTAGAACATCAGAGTTTATAGTTATGCAAGTTGATACAAATCCTCCTGCCATTCTTGATCCTTTGATTTCATTGGCCAAAGATAAGGTATTGTTTTTTTCTCTCTCCTTGTACCATTTTGAATTTTGACATTATTGCAACCTTTTAAGATGTCAAATGGGCATTGAAACATTTTTAGGTTAACTCCATGTGCCATGCAATACCTGAATCATTCCTTAATTTGTGAGAGGATTTCCTTCAATCACCTCTAATATGTTTCAACCGTTCACTAGCAATCTTTACATCATGTAGATGTTGCAAAGGTGGATTGAAGGGATCGAAACCAATAAAATGAACACAATTTGATTCTTATTGTATAGGGCAGTAATCACATGTGTAAAATGGTGGGATTAAAACTAATGAAATGATTTTTGACATAGTACAAAACCCTTTTAATTGTGAAGTTTTCCCATGATGAAATCGTCTAACTTGCTACCCTTTTTTCTAATTTTGATGAATTGTAAGAGAATAAACCTAATTAACTTGCACAGGAACATCAAATTTTTGGACTTATACTAACGATGAGTTTTGAACCATTTGGTGATGCTTCTGTGTATTTGTTCAAGTAGTTGTTTTCTTGCAAGTTTAATGGATGCCTTAAGTTTTGTTATTAATCATTAGTTTTAAAATTACCATTGCAAAAAGTACCTTGTGTGTTTGTGCCTTCAAACGTTGACTTAGGCGGTGCTTGTAAAGTGAATGGGGAAGATGATGTCATAGTTGGGAAACTTGTTGTGAAACATCATGTTAGTAATTTTTGGATGTTAAGGCTTCCCAGTTAGATATCAAAGATCTTTTCTCATCAACTTAATTTGGAATTTATGTATAAATGGATTCTTTAATGGTGCAGTTCTTTACTGGGACAACACATGAACTAGGGTTGACATTTTTTTTGTCCAAGTCTAATGGCATTCTTGGGCTTGGTTTCCAGGAAATTTTTGTTGATAATGTTGTTCCAGTCTGGTTAGTGTTGATAGCCTTCATTCTATAATATGTCAACTTCATTCTAGAATCTAAGTGTATCACCTTTCTTAAATTTTGAACAAGGTTTTGAAATCAAGGGTTCAATATGCATATTTCAGGCCTATATTGAACACTTTGTTTAAGGCGTTTGTTGACAAGGCTACAATTTTTTAATTTATTTATCGTTCTGTTGTGTTTGGACTTTCTTTTGTAAACTTGCAATATACAATGCACTTTTATTCTTTCTGAATTGAGAATAATATTAATTTTGTTGGTTGTATTGAGGCACAACTTCATTCATGGCCGAAAAGGCAACACCCTGTTTCTCATATTAGATGGCACATTGCATATAAATGAGGAAATATTCTAGCTAAGTTATTGTTGACTGCGTTGAAGGTTGAGAGAGCTTCATATATGGGACACGATCAACACCCTCCTTGGATTCTACACCTTACAGCTTGCTCCAGGAATATTTCCCACATTGTAGAAGTTTAAGAGATGAAAGGTGCATGTGCTCACATTGAAGGGATTTAAGCATGTGTTTCCATCATTGCAGAAGTCTTTTGGAGAATTTTCTTTCTTGTAGTCATTTCTCTGCAATATTGTAACTCAAATTTTTAGTCTTGTGACTAAAAATAACAATTGTAATACTCTATTTGTAAGTTGTAACTAGAACACATTTCTTTTATTAATAAAGTTCATCGATTTTTCCTTCTTAATGGTTGTCTTATTGTATGCAATTGATGATTGATGTGTATTTATGTGTTTTATGCTTAAATCCTCAAATATAAGTCAATTAAAATGACTAAATATACTACTAATTGATATCAATTAATAATTAAATTGACTAAATATACTACCAATTGACATAAATCAATGAATAGTGAATAAATATGACTAGATATACGACTAGTGAAATCAATAAATAAAAATGACTAAATATACTACCAAATTGATCAAAATGGTGATTAAAATTAATGACTAAATACACTACCAATGCACAAAAATCAGTAAATAAAAACGACTAAATAAGTGACCAGTTAACAACAATCAATGACTAAATATATCAGTGAATAAAAAATGACTAAATAAGTGACCAGATTACAACAATCAATGACTAAATCAACAACTAAATAAGTGACTAGTTAAATATAGCAGTGAATAAAAAATGACTAAATAAGTGACCAGATTACAACAATCAATGACTAAATCAATGACTAAATATATCAGTGGAAAAAAAGTGACTAAATAAGTGACTAGATCACAACAATGAATGACTAAATCAACGACTAAATATACTACCAAATTGATCAATCAAAACAACCAATAAATGACTAAAAATGGTTTAGTCAACAATCTGGTCACGTTATATATGACTAGCAATAAATTACTAATGTTCACATGACCAACTGTAGTCATTTATAAGCAATTTTTAGTAGTTTTTTCTGTAGTTTATTATTTTTTCTGTACTAGTTAATAGTACACATAAACACTCACATTGGGGCACATCCACCAATGGAGGAAACCATCAAAAATCTAATAAAAAAGGACCAAGCCCTAGAGTCAACACATATATCGAACTCAAGTTAAGGCACACAACCCAATGCATCATTTCTAGTTTATCCAAATTCAATTAAATTTTTTCCACAATGCATATTATCACAATCCATGAAGTACAACTTTCTCAAAACACTCCAAAACATTCATCACACCCTCCAACGACTGTGGCATGGAAATCAATGCAAAACACAATTTTCTTCAATTTCAATGAAATTTTTACACAATGCATAACATCACGTTTTAAGAGGTTCCATCATTTCAAAACATTGAAATCCAACCATTGTCATACAAAACTTTCAATTTTTCCAAAAATTCCACAATGCAAAAACCATGAAAATTCTTCAAAAATTCAAATTTTGAAAATCAAAATTCTAAGAATACCCTTTGGTTTCAAAAGTACCCAACACCCCTTTCAAGCCATAAAACACACATTTTTACATGTTTCCCAAAAAATAGGGCATAATAGTGGTGTAATTTGGGAAAATATCAAAAAATGTACATATAATTTAATGTATACTCAAATTCTACGAAACAAAAGACATTGAAAGGTTCTAACACCCCAGCAATCCATTTGAAACCTTATGAAATGAAAAATAATAAGCATTTGAGAATATATGGAAAAATTACCTCTCATTTTAAAGCAAAATTTGAAATGAGAACTTAAAACACACCTTGCGAATGCATGAATCCACACACAAGCATGATCTCCTACCAATTCCTATACTGATGCAATAAATCCCACTCCATTTGGCCTTCAATTGCTCACCCAATCACAAAAACCATCATTTGGAGGGAAGAGGGTTTTTCCTCTACAAAATTCTCTAAAATAACACATAAAAATGAAAAATGAAATTCTTTTTTCTTTTTAACCCCTTTTCTTCTCCAATAAAGTAATATATTTTCTTTTAAATAATTTCATTAAACCCTTGATTTCACCCTAGCCCAATTAACACATTTAAATACAATCCAATTTTCTATTCCACATTGAATTCGTGCTTTAAGCATATACAAAGCATATTTCATATTACTTGTAGAAATCAGGATTAAAATCAAATTAAATTAACATCTCTTTTTTCTATTTATCTATTTGAAATTCCCACAAATAACCCCCAAGTCTTGAAAACAAATTAAATTTATTTCCCAATATCATTCAACCTATAATTTAACTATTAAATCCATATAAGCATTTAATTAAATTAAATTGTAGAAATGGGAATCTTAACAAAGCATCAACCACACATTCACGAGACATCCACAATAAGGGTTACAATATTCAAAATCATACCAAGGACAATATCTAGGTTAACACATTGGTAAAATAGCAAGGGTCTTGCACTTGGATCAAGTACAAAAGGTATGGCAATACAAAAATGGCCAATGTGACATCTCCTTATAACCACTGTCGGGTATACTTAGACTTGTGGAACCAGGTGGAGAAATACCTAGTACCTATAACCACTCAATACACATGTCAGGCGTACTAGCTCTACACATATAAATAGCCAAAAAATTGCATAAATACCCCATGGTGTACAACATCATATCCATAATTTCATTGCATTTAAACGATAACTTTTATGATATCATTTAATTGTAACATCTTTATTAATACATATATCCATGAACCAAAACATTATAATAATCACTCAGGCAAGCACACATCATGCATGCATCCCAAGAAAACCTCCAAAATGAAATACATTGATTCCCTTTTTAAGGGACTTTAGCAATATAACACACACACAAACTTTTATGCCATTTAAATAAAGAATAATGATAAAATAACCATAGAGGAGATAATGAATCAAGGAATAAAATGATAATATCAAAATGTGATCATCTAACATCTAAGCATATACAAAATACAATTTTCCCACTAACATCATATGCTAGGAATAGGTAGGCACTACAGTAAAAGAGAAATGTCCTCAATGATCCAACAATGAAAACACATTAGGATCCTTGATATATGAGTTGAACATGCCACACATAGAGGTTTGATATAGACATAATTAATGATCTAGCAATAAAGTAAATCAAAGGGTGGGTAGGTAGCGATAAAAAGGTAGCAAACAATAAAAATCAAAACTCCAATCAAATTTAATTTAATAAATGAAATAATCTAACATAATTTAGATCTAAAACACAAGATATAGTTGGGCTCAAAATCCTAGGGTAAAAATATAAAGGTGTTCAAATGTTAGGTTCACTAATTTATGTAAGGAAATAAAACATCCATTACATAAACGCTAACAATTTAATTACCCTAGATAATCTTTGTTGTCAGAGAAATAATTTTGCAATACAATAACAAAAGATGAGTTTGTGTACCATAGAGTTGAAGAAGAAGATGATAAAAAGATCATGATAAATTTTTTATACTTGATTGTGATATTGGATCTAAGATGAATTGGCTAAGATGATTGTGCTCTATGAATTTTGAACTAGATGGAAAAAATTGGTTTAATCTTGTAGGTGCATAATTGAACCCCATACCTATAGATTTGATCTTTTGCTTTAGATAAGACCTTATAATCTTCAAATCCCTTTTAACTTCACACAACATTGCATGTTACTACAATAAAAGACATTGATACTTGCACCTACAATTAAAATATATGGTAGCATTGAGAAACATTGTTGGGAGTGTTTTATGCAACACTATTCACCTTATAAAAACCCCATTGAGTGATTTAATAACTTTGATAAATTTTCAAAGACAACAAGCATTAATGTAAATACTATGACAATCATAATGGTAGCTTGAAACATGAACAATGTGTGAGAAGGATAATCAAACAATCTTGTGTAAAAATCAGTGTTTTAGACTTTTGACAAAGAGAATATAGATCATAATAGTTGTTGTAAAGTGGTACTATGAAAGGGGTTAGATTCATTCTAGTGGTATAATTCTAGAAGTGAATAATTCCAAACAAGAGGGATATTTTCAGATGTATAGTGATGATTCGAATGATATAGGGGTGATATTGTTTTATACTTGACCTACAATGATGATTCAAACTACAATAGAACATTTGGGAGTGTTCTTATGTGCACTAAAAGACTCTTGATCCACTTAAAATGGAAGGGATGCCATTGAGTTCCACTACTATGCTTGTTTCAATTTCAATAATAAAAATGTCAAATATGACAAGATAAAATTATTGCTTAAAAAAAACCACCATTAACAATTTTGAAACTACCATCTAATAA
Source organism: Sequoia sempervirens (assembly GCA_007258455.2). Lineage (NCBI taxonomy): Eukaryota > Viridiplantae > Streptophyta > Pinopsida > Cupressales > Cupressaceae > Sequoia > Sequoia sempervirens. The sequence goes on along the minus strand of VDFB02270651.1, from coordinate 281,402,790 downwards.
ACATGAAATTGCCATCTAACAATGATGAAACCACTAACTAACAATAATAAAACATATCCATAACTGCCATTAATAATTAATTAACCATCATTTTTCTATACAACCTAGAAATACACTCAACTTATAAATCTAATTCTACATAGTTTTTAATTAATCTAATGTTCATTAATCCTTATGTATCATTACTTTTTTATAAAAAGAGAATACAATTATTTATTAAAGCTGTCAGAGAATCAAAATTTGTCTTGCATTATTTGAATTTTGCTCCTGATCTTAACCAAAACAGACAAGCATATACTATGGGCTTCAATGACAATTAGAAAGTTTATATACATGCATACAAACTTGAGTTCTAAAATCTAAAATGTGGGTCCATCTATACATACAAGAGAGACTTGGAATTCAAGAGTATCAGTCATCATTGTATGCTGAGTTGATTTTATTCATCTCATTCAGAATTTCCAAAGCAGCTATTGAGCTTTCATACACACTCTGCTCAATCTCATTCTGAAACATGTCTCCCATTGCACTAACATACAGAGGAAGCACCATATAGAGGAAGCACTGCAGAACTTCTTGGCATTCACTTATAATTTTTAATAAAAATTCATTGCCAAAGAATGGTTGACATTTCGCCCACTGAATGTAATGCTCTCCCATTACAGCATGAACTCTTCTATGGTACTTCTTCAGAATTTTCCTTAGCCCTACACAGAATTTTAAACTTTTAATAACTATTGAAAAATAACTTAAACAGCCAATGCATTCATTTTCTTTTAAATTTCAAGATACCTTAAATAAAAGCTATCATAGAAGTCTTTTTAAGGGTTTGTGAAAATAATACCTGTAAAATTCCATACACTGTAGTTCTCTAGAAGGATCAACTCTCCATGAAGGTTTACTAGATATTTGCCAAGTAAAATCACTTCCTCTCTTTCATGACTGGACATTACAGTGTCTTGGGTATAGCCATTCTTAATCTTTTCAATCTTATCTTTGAGTTTCTAGAATACATATAAGAAGTTAGACATTATTTTTCAAGATTAAATTAAAAAAAGTATTTGATATTTCTATATTGCTTAATTTATAAGTAGTGATTCATGAGTTTACATGCTTCAGAGTTGGGATCCAAATAAATCAGATGAAGTATAAGAAAAATCATGAAACAAATGAATTTAATAATTAATTTAAAGTTTGAATAGTTGGTATGAATTTTCTACAGAGTAAGCTTTTGGATTCAACTGTGTTTATTTTTCTTTCAAATTTCAGATCACACTCAATGATCCATCATAAAAAAGAAGAAAATTTGAAAATAAGAATTCAAAACTTACAGAACTATGATAAATTATACCTGTAAACGAATATTACAGTCTCTGCTCTTCTCTTCCATGAATCTGTTGAGCTTTTCTAATTCCACATTGAGCAAACTGATGAAACCCACTTCATATCCATTTAAAAAATCTTGATTTGAATCTGCTATAATTATATCATTTTTTATGGCTTCAATAACTTTAATTCTTTTCTTAAGAAGACTGTAAGAAATATAATGATCTCTCCATTCTGGCAAGGTTTTCTCCAGCAGGAGCCCAAGCCATTTCTTAAAATTCATCTCTAAACAACTTTCTGTCATACAAATTTTCTGTTGGTTAGATGAAACTAACTATACTTTAAAAGGGGGCGATTGATGGGTATATTCTACCATGATGAGTATATTTTTATTTTATGCTTTCAAAGGTTTATTCTAGTCCATACAGAGTATATTTTGAATAGAGGCGAATTCACAATTAGATTACATAGGACGGGTATCACAAGAATTTGCTTGTTAGCAGAACATTGACGGAAATACCAGAAAAGGGGTATTTTCAATTAAGGGAGTGAGTAGGGAGTGGCATATGCTTTTCATGCCCACTTATTCTCTTGTCTTTATTGTTTACAAGTATCTCAAACTTGTAGCTGCACTTAAAACATTATTCACTAAAAAAGAATATTATAAATGTATATGCCATTTTCTAGTTACTTTCTGTTTATTTTATGGAGAGCATTTTTGGTATATATTGATATTGACAAATGGTATAATTTATGCAATTAAACATATTCTTATAGACTTATCTCTCAGCTCTAACCAAATAGGTATACATCTCAATTGTTCGTTTATTTATTATACCTATGCATGTAGGTTTACATATACATTATGCAATTTAATTTGACCTCTTTTATAGTTAAAGACAAGTTCATGGTTGTAGGAACATCCTTTCCAAAATCAGATTAAAATTTTAAATTTTGCCAATTCTTGTCTATAGGCTTCTCACCTAGGGCTAACTAAACACAAATTTGTGTGATATATTGCCATGTTTTTGTATCTAAAGACATTCAATGCATTCATTCTTATCATCTAGAATTGGAATGTCCCCTTTCATTCTAAGAAGCATAAACATTTGAATTTGGTGCACTAAAAAGAATCTAAATCTGCATTATTATTCTAGAAGAATATGCTGATCTTGGTGGATCCAAAAAACCTAAAAAATTCACAGTCTCAAAATTCAACCAAATCAGATCATCGGAAAGAACTCACTAATACAATCCTGACGCAACTTGAATGGGCTCAAAAGGAGTCTGTACGTAGAAGTTATGATCAGTCAAAGGTTCAGTCAAATAGGCAAATCAAGTGCTGATGCAAGGTTAAAAATAGATCATCTCCAAATCAGGAAAAAGTAGTCATAGATCGAAGGGCTTGTCAATAAAGTTCTGACGCCTTTTGAATCACGTCAAGCAGAGTCAATATGAGCAAGATAGAGTCGGTCAAAGTTTCCAAAAGGATAGGTTGACTTGTATAGTCAGCAGATACAGTCAGCATTGTTGCTGACGTGGCAAGATAAGGTGGCATGGCAGTGTTGTAGCAAGACAAGTGCAAACACAATAAGGTGATGTGGCAGGCGACACCAAATATCAAGTTGTGGTTGGGCGCCACGTGGCACCCTCGTCAGCTCTCACCAGTGTGTTGTTTGTTCAAAAATATTAAGGGGAAGTTTGAACCCAAAACCTCCCCTCTGCTACACATTCTCTCAACCACTATACCACCAATTCATTCGTTGTTCAAAAATATAAAGGGGAAGTTCAAAAATCTAAATTTTTCCAATTCTTGTCTATAGGCTTCTCACCTAGGGCTAACTAAACACAAATTTGTGTGATATATTGCCATGTTTTTGTATCTAAAGACATTCAATGCATTCATTCTTATCATCTAGAATTGGAATGTCCCAATTCATTCTAAGAAGCATAAACATTTGAATTTGGTGCACTAAAAAGAATCTAAATCTGCATTATTATTCTAGAAGAATATGTTGATCTAGGTGGATCCAAAAAACCTAAAAAATTCACAGTCTCAAAATTCAACCAAATTGGCATCATCGGAAAGAACTCACTAATACAATCCTGACACAACTTGAATGGGCTCAAAAGGAGTCTATATGTAGAAGTTATGATCAGTCAAAGGTTCGATTAAATAGGCAAATCAAGTGCTAATGCAAGGCTGAGAAATAGATCATCTCCAAATCATGAAAAAGTAGTTTTAGATCGAAGGGCTCATCAATACAGTTCTGACGCCTTTTGAATCATGTCAAATAGAATTTGTATGAGCAAGATAGAGCCGGTCAAAGTTTCCAAAAGGATAGGTTGACTTGTACAGTCAGCAGATACAGTCAGCAAGTATAGTCAACATTGTTACTGACGTGGCAAGATAAGGTGATGTGGCAATGATGTAGCAGGACAAGTCCAGACACAATAAGGTGATGTGGTAGGCAACACCGAATATCAAGTTGTGGTTGGGTGCCACATGGCACCCTCGTCAGCTCTCACTAGTGTGTTGTTTGTTCAAAATATTAAGTGGGAGTTTGAACCCAAAACCTCCCCTCTACTACACATTCTCTCAACCACTATACCAAGAATTCATTCGTTGTTCAAAAATATAAAGAGGAAGTTTGAACCCAAAACCTCCCCTCTACTACACATTCTCTCAACTACTATACCACCAATTCATTCGTTAACTATTTTAGCCGGCGGTTTCTTTTCATATTTAAGCTGATTCAAATTTTGTTTTAAAAATAGAGGGCAAGGGGTTTGATCCTCCAACCTCCCCACCTCAATAATTGCCTTTTACCACCACACCATCATGTGTTTCTGAGATTTATGCGGGTGAGGATTGTTATGAAGAAGAGTTAAGCCCAAAAATTCTTAAAAATTGAACAATCACCATATATTTATAAATTAATCCCTTTAGAATCCTTAAGCCTGAATTATTATTTTACAAGGGGCTCAAAAATAATATTTTAAAGATTATTTAAGGGATTAAAAGGGTTATTTAGGAGATTTAAATGATTTTCATATTGTAAAAGGGATTTATGAAGATTCTTTTGTAAACAAGGAAGATTTGGCAAAATTATATGTTGTAAATGGGAGATAGGCAAGATTTTGTAAATCATATGGTTAAAGCTCATATTAGGAAATAAAAGTGTATATAAGGGGGAGATTTTGGCTTGTAAAGATATTGGAAATTATTGTGAAATGTGGAGAATTCTTTTGGAGAGAATAATAGGCTTATTAGGAGGAGATTATTGTATACACGAAGACATTTGGAGTGTCTTCAGGTGTTGAGAGAGATTGTGAGAGGTTTTATGCAGATTTTTGGATGTGTTTTTGATGTAACAAACCAAATTCAAGTTTGGCATCATTAATGAAAGCGGTCCATCATTGAGAAGCGGACTTGGAGACATAGTCCTAATTGGATGAACTCCGTTATCAAGCTCGTGTTCCTCTCTCTCTTCTGCCTTATTCTTCTTCTCTCTCATGTCTTTCATTCTTTATTTCTTTTCTAAGTACAACACTTTAGTAATCAGTTAATTTCATTAAGTTATATAAATGTGAACCTAGTTTATAATTTCAACGGTTAAACAACATAGTCACGCAATTTTGTTGGATCGGGATTAACTGTAATTTAAGTTAATTTGCAAGTTAATTGTAAACCTCTAATTACAGATTATATGCATTATTGAAGAGTGTTATTTTCCATAATTCATACAATTTTTTGTAGATTTACTTAGGAGAATGTATCTTTTAGTGGCATAATGAAAAGGCTATTGGGGTATTTATAAATGCCACTAGTCTACAAATAGTAGGAAAGGGGTATTTATAAATGTCACTAGTCTATAGATAGTAGGAAAGGTAGAAAACATATGTACACATTAAGTGAGTAGAAGAATTGAATTTCATAGTGTATAAGGATGAATATGAACTTGACTAGTTTGTAACCATGAAATTGTCTCATAATGACAAACTTGTCCTATACCAACTAAATCTACCTCTAACATAACACAAATCCAACATGGATTATAAGACACTATATTGATTAAGAGAAATGGTTTCTATGTCAAACATTTGACAAGTCTCTAAATCTTGAACAAAAAAATCATTTTGTGGTCATAGAGTTGAGTACTCATACTCATTGCACACATTTTTCTAAAATAAACATTGCAATTATCTTATGTATTAGCCCCACTGGCATTAGTAATTCTAGTATAGGTTATCGATGCTTTTTTTTATGCATTTTATTAGATAAGTCTATACTATGCGCTTAAGGAAAAAATATTTTCCTTTACATTTTGGTGAACTCATTTGATCTTACATGACCTAGTTTACTTTCTAGGGTTTCTTTACACATTATATTTTTTAGGTTTACCATGTTTTTTATTTACATATTATTTTTAAAGTTGACATTCTTTTCATACCCTTGTGCTTCCTTGATATATCTTTCTTCTATCATTTGGTTCTTAATTGATGCCTCATATTTACCACTCACCCTACCCACCCTTGTCTTGGTTGTAGGGTTCAAATTTTACAAATATTTCAAACATGACAAGATTGCTTCTTTGCTAAATAATAGATTTTTCCTTATTTTTATATTATTTGATTACTCTTATTAGGATTTTACATCCTTATTGCATATTCTTGTGAACCCTGTATCCTTGGATAGACCTCTGTTTTTACATTATAGATTCTCAAAGTTCTTTATACTTGGTTTCATCCATGCTTCCATCATTGATTTCAAAAAAATTATACACTTTGTGACATGTGATCATTTTTTATTCTTGATACATTGATGGTATTTTATCATATAAACCATGACATATGCCCCAAATTTTCATTTAGGGATTTGATAATCTCTTTCCCTTCTCTCTTAAGTACTATTACTTCACTTATATGAGATTATCATTCATTACATACTTCTTTGAAGGAGAGTGATACTAGTGTGATTGATTTTAACTATATTCTACCTTTAAGCACCTTTCCTTCACATGATTCACTTCATGCTATATCCATTGTGAAGGATACACATGATACACTTAAATCTTCCACTATTAGAAATGACGCATCATAATATGATGTAGTTACATATTATGATATAATTACAACTTATGACACTCTTTCTAAAAATCATATGGATTTTGCTTCTTCATGATTTACATATCATACTAAGACCAATTATATTCCTACATTTCATGCCTTAGTTATATCACCAACTCAATCTACATCTAGGTATGCACACATGATGTATAATACACATGCCAATTCATATAACATCCCCATAAAAAACTCCCTTTCTTATTTTTGATGTTCCTTGAAAATCATAAGAACATCTTAAAGGATATGCTAAACCACACAAATTGATATTTTATCTAAACTTACTCCTAAGATCTTAGCTTTAATGTTACAAGAAATATTTCAAAAGAATGCCCAAAATTATTTTTTACTAAATGAATTACCCTCTCCACATGTGATTCAAAATTATAGGCTATTATACATTTTTTGTATTGGATTAAAATGAAAACATTACAAATCATAGTTAGAAATTAGTAGATTATTGAAAAAGGGTACCTATCATAGTTTTTGATTTTTTTATTTTGAAATATAAACCAACACCAATAGTGGGAAATCTTGTAAATATGGGATTGTTTTATAGGATAACCTCCAAGATTTTAGAAGTTCGCTCTTCTTAAGATTCTTGATGAATTTAAAGTTTGTGAAGAAAATGAAAAGAAAAATAATTTCTTATAACTATTCTAAGGTGATGCACTAAACAAAATTAGTATACTAATGATAAAATAGCACACTATTCATTGTTTGAAAATAATATCTACTCCTAACATCAAAGAGCATATGTATGCATGATTTCAAACCACTTATAAATATTATTTATCAAAAAAATAAAATAAAGAGATGATTTGTAATAGAGAGGGATGAATTCAAGACACATGCACATGCATACAATGTCGCATTCTCTTCATTATTGAACTAAGAACAAGTTATAAAAGGAAAAACTTAGACAATCAACCAATATCCAATAAATCCTAAGAAGAACCCACTAAGTCTAAAAGATGTCAATTGATTTTCCTCCTCAAAATTCCCTATTTATTTCATACATTTCTTTTTTTTTATCCATCTAATCATAACCTACTTAATATTATAGAGGTTTTAGTAAAGGCACGAGTTGTAGGTCATTCAGACAACTTTAGTTGACTATTGATCAAAATAGGAGATCCTTGACCTTTTAATGCATGTGATTCTTATTTTGTATGAGGTTTATTACTAACTTCTACTCAGTCATGCACATTGGAAACCAAAACTTGACTACTGTATCTCTGATAAATGTGAGGATGACATGTGTCTTGTATGGGAAACCCTAAGAACCTGTTGACTCATTAATCCTCAACCAATAGTGCAACATTTCCTTTCTTCATTTCGACAAGATCTCTCCAATGTGTGATTCATTGGATATATTTTATTGATGATTGATGGTAAGGTTTCATTGGCATCTCTTTGATAAAAATGGGAACCATTATTCCAACTCAACACTTAACTAGCAGTGATGTATTGAGAAAGAGTGGCAAATATCTTTGATTCCAAACATTGCACAATAATGCCATATGTCTCTTTGGTACACCTTCTTTTCACCTTGAGATTGGACCCACTAATTTGTTGAGTTGTCACTAATAATGAATGGCACAAAAAATTATACATTTTAGTTCTACCATTTGCATGAAGGTGCACAAAGATGATGCTTGTTCCACAAAATGATCCTTGCACATTTTCCTCTTTTATTTTAATTAGGATAACTTTTTGATTACTTACACTTTTGATAAATAATGCAAAGGAAAAGGTTTATCAAGTTTGCATGATTCCTAATTGTGATATAATGAAATATGGATCCCTTTTATAATGACATATCATTAGCTTTCAAAAGAAACATGGACCATGCTGAAAGCTGACTTAGATTCTCTAGCCAATTGTGTAAAACTGTGAATGTGTTGATCTTTGTATTTTCTTGTGTTGGACCATGATGAAAGGTAGAGGTTCCTTTAAAATCACTACCAACTCTATTATAAGTTTAAAAACAATGGGCTCCACTAAATACTAATGTAGATATTTTGGCCAATAGTGCAACATTGAGAGATATCAAGATTGAAAAGTTTTAAACATTATGAAATATTGACATGTTACATCCCCATATTGTGAAATGTTGACATGTGGTATTCGTACTTCTCAAAATTGACATGTGCCTTGTTGAAATAACTCGAAGTTACAAACTTTCACTTGATGCAATTCCAAAAAAAATAGAGATCGAAACTCTATAGTTCTTGGTGACTTGAAGGGGATCTTTTATTTCAAAGAAGAACCAAGAATACAAGTATAGACCAAAAAAAAAAAAAAAAATTATAGAAGGAACATGAAGGCTTAGAGTTTTTGTAGGGAAACCTGCAAAGATACCCATTCATTTTTCTAGGGTTGACCCTTCTTCAAATCCTGTAAATCTTTGTCAAGATCCATAATCTCTTTGTGAGAGATGCTTTGCAACTTTTGGATACAACCTTCATTTGGTGCACTAGTTGCATTAATGGTTACAAAATTGTTTCTTCTATGATACTTGGTGCTTGAATCAACCATAAAAGAACATTTATCCTATTATTTCATTGCAAAATGGACTTTATTTCCTCCTCTATTGACACAATATTATTGTCAAGAAATGGTGAGGGGAGTCCTAGTTGGAAAATTTCCTCAATGTGTCCCTTCATTTCTATCACAACTTGCTCCAAATTGGCTAGTTGGTTTTTACACTTAATATCAACCTTATTGTAGCTCAAAAGTTCATTATCTTCATAGAATCAAACCTTTTGTTATTAATACTTGTGGAGAGGATTATCTCATTTGAAGCATTATACAGTTTTTTAACTAATGCTTGGGCTTGGGGAACTTTTGGATATAACATTGATAGAGTTTTCTCTATCTCAACTTTAACCTAGTCATTTAGAAGTTGGGAATCTGAAATGAATATTAATGTTGACCTAAGCTCCAATATTTTTGTTGATATTCTTCTCAAAGAAGAAACATAATGTTCCTTCACAATTAATAATACCTTGACTGCTTGATAACCTTGTTTTAACTCCTCTTGTAATTGTGTTATTGTTGACCCTTTTATCTATATTTCTCCTTGATTTTTCTTAGTTGATTTAATGAGCTCTACAAGCTACTTATGCAACTAAGTTATTTATTCTATTATATGCTCCTCTAATTAATCAACCTTTTTTTCTTTCCTATCTATAAGATTCAAATTCTATATTGGCATTTCTAGCTCCATTTACAATGTTTCTTTCTTGGATTGTGTAACCTATAGAGTGTTGGATATTGTGGTTTTTTTTATGATATGTGGTTGTCATTGATGTCAACACTATTAGCATTAATTCATTAGAAGTTGTATATGTCAAGGATATTGAGAAAATTGTAATGAGATGAGTTGTAGGTTGTCAGTGGTGAAGTGAAGTTCAACATGTCGATAAGTTTTGTACATTGATGATCAAAGGTTGTGGACTAAAGGGTTTGTTGCTGAGTGTATCTAGTTTATCCACATCGAGTTTTAAAGATCCGCGTGAAGATTTGATCGAGTTATGAAGATTTTCATTATGACAGTTTTTTTGTTGCTTCAGTTGGTGTTCCTGATTGAAGGTGATGCTATTTCAATTGGTTCAATTGTTGTGGATGCTTCTCTAGTGATTTGTGATTTTTGTGGATGTTTCTAGATCATACTCTATCTTTGTTGCATGTTTGCATTGATCGTTGTGCTCGTGGTTGGTGATTTTCTTTTGTGTGTTCATGTTTTTCTTGTTCTTGGCCGACATGGTGGTTGTAGCATGTTGTGGATCTTCAAGGAGTAATTAATTGAAGTGTTTTCATGTTGGAGATGTTGAATTGGGTCTTCACTAAGTTGTGGCCGACCCTAGTTGATTTGCATTAATAATCTTTAATGTTTTGGGCTGACAGTTTATATTCATTTTATTATTTTGTTGAAGCTGACATGTAGGGTTGAAATGTCATGTTGCAAATATTGTTTATTCAAATTGAATCATGCAAGTGTATGCCAATATGTGCTTTTGTGTATGTGTGTACAAATATTGATCTAAATCATTTGAAGGAAAAGAAGAGTGCAAAGAAGAGTGAAGAAGAGTGAAGAATTGTTCATGTGCTTAACCAAAACTGTGATCAGGCATTAGCAGATGCTATTTTATCAGTTCAAATCCCTACCGATGTAATTCGATTTCTTCTGTAAGACAATGTGTCTTCCTCTAAGCAGTTAGCCTTGTTGTAATTGAGCAGTGATCTCTAGGAAGTGTTCCTAAATGCATGTACATTCCCCATATTTCATTTCATTATACTTTTAATAGGGTATAATCTTGTGGACTAACCTCCACCACGGTTTTTCCCCTAACAGGGTTTCCACGTAAAAAAAACTTGGTGTTATGTGTGTTTCTGATGTGTTGTTGATTTATGCTTTCAATGTTAATAATTAGATCTGAGAATAAATTTAATAAGTTGAATAAGTTTTAAATTTTTGGGACAACTGATTCACCCCCCTCTTAGTTGTTTTCCCATGTGTTTCCAACAATTGGTATCAGAGCAGGTTCCTTGGAATGATTTTAACAACTTAAGGTGATCCGAGATGGCAAGCTACAAGAAGGATAGTCTGTGATTTAATGGAACAAATTATTCTTTGTGGAGTGTCATTTGAGATGCATTGGTGAACCCTACTGGAACATCACATGTAATAGGTATGTTATTCCTTAGAATGGTCCTACTACTATTGCTAAGATTAGAGATGTTGAGTATAATATCCAAGCTAAGGAAGCTTTGTTGAGTGCTTTGATTGATTATGAGATGAAAAATGTTATGCATCTAAAAATTGCTTATGAGATGTGGAAAAAGTTGGAAACCTTGTATGAAGGTGATGCTAATGTGAAGATTGCTAAGTTGCAGAGTCTGAAAGGAAAATATGAAAAGTTGAGAATGGGTGATGATGAGAACATTACTATTTTTATGCAAAGAGTGAATGAACATGTGTGTGGTATCAGATGTGCTGGTGGACAGATAGATGAATATGAGATTGTTGCTAAAGTGCTTAGATCCTTTTCTGATTCTTACAAAGTCAAAGCTAGTGCTATTGAAGAGCTATGGACTATAAAAAAATGTAACCAAAGATATGTTGGTTGGTAAGCTTACTACTTTTGAGTTGAGAAAATTTGGTGATGCCTTTCCTAAGGTTGAATATGCATTTAAGGCTACTACTTCCGGAAGAGATAGACAGAGATATGATTTGGGTGAGATTTCATCTAGAAAGACATTCAAGTATGAGGATGAAATCAGATAGATTGAAGAAGAAGAAAGAGAGTTGGAAGAGTTGGAAGCACTTATTGTCAAAAGAGTACTAAGAGGAAAAGGTAAGTATGAAGGAAAATTTCCTCTTAAATGTTTTTCTTGCAATAAGATAGGTCATTTTGCATCAAGGTGTCTGGAAATAGATTCTAAACCAAGACATAACAAGCCTAGATTTCAAAAGAAGTGTTACTATGATGTTTATGAAGGTGTGATAGATGATGAATCTAGTAAAGGAAATAGAAGTGATGATGAATGGGTATTTATTGCTATCAAGGAAAAAAATCTTGTATCTACTGAATCTGCTAGTTGTACAAATGTGGAGAAAGCCCTAGCTACTCGAGTTGAAGAGAAAGATGAATGGGTGATTGAAAGTGCATGTTCACATCATATGACAAGAGATAAAAGTAGGTTTGTGAACTTGGAAAAGTATGATGGTGGTGTTGTGAGATTTGATGATAATAAAACTGGTGTGATCCGTGGAAGAGGATGCATTTCTCTTGATGGTAAGCATAATACTAATGATGTTTTGTATGTAGAAGGCTTGAAGCATAATGTTTTAAGTAGTTGTTAGATGGTTGATAAGGTCCATACAATCTTTAGTTCAAGGATGGAAAGTGCAGAATACTGAGATCCAGAAATGTAATTGCATCAAGTACAAAAACAAAAGGTAATATCTTTCACTTTAGTTCTGCTAGTAAAAGTTGTTTGATTGCTCAAGTTGATGAAGGTTGGTTATGGCATAGGAGAATGTGTCATGTTAACTTTGATAATATAGTCAAGATAAGTTCTACTAAGGTTGTGAGAGATCTACCTAAGTCGGTGAAACCTACTAATGCCATATGCAAGGAATGTTAGTTAGGAAAGCAAACTAGAATTTCATTTCAAAGAAAACAACATTGTTCAAATGAATTGCTGGAACTTGTGAATACTGATATGTGTGGTCCCTCTAAGGTTAGAACTGTACAAGGTTAAACAGTTATTTCATGTTACTCATTGATGATTACTCTAGAATGGTATGGGTTACTTTCTTAAGGGAGAAATATGAAGCACTAGAAAATTTCAAGACCTTTAAGGCTATGGTTGAGACAGAGACATGTCTAAAGATTAAATGTTTGAGATCAAATAGAGGTGGTGAATTTAATTCTGATGAATTCAATTCCTTTTATGAAGAACATGGAATGAAGAGACAATTATCTGCAACACGGACCCCTCAGCAAAATGGAGTTGTGGAAAGGAAGAACATAACAATTGAAGATGTTGCTAGAACTATGATGTTGGAAGGAAATTTCCCTCATATTTACTGGAGAGAATCTATGAGTACTACTTTGTACACACTCAACCAGGGAAAAATCAAAGGTGATACTGGTAAGACCCCTTTTGAGCTATGGACTGGTCAAAATCCTACTATTAAATATTTCAAGATATTTGGAAGCAAATGTTATATAAAGAGAGATGAAGACGTATTAAAGTTTGATGCTAGGAGTGCTGAAGGTATCTTTTTGGGTTATTCTAGTAATAGCAAGGCCTACCGGTGTTACAATAAAATATTGAGGAAAATGGTTGAAAGTGCAAATGTCAAGGTTGATGAAGACTTAGATACACCATCCAGAACCTGTGGATATGATTCTAATTATCAGAATGATAGTACAAACAAGGGAAAGCAAGTTCAGACTACAAATCATTTTGATGGATCAAGAAAATCAAGAGGAAGAAGAAGCTAGTGAAGTTGCAGAAGAGAGAACACAAGAGCCTGAAGTTGAAGAACAACCTAAGAAGACTTCGAGGTATGTAAGATCGAATCATTCAAAAGATAATATTATAGGTGATAAGAAAAAAGGTGTTCGGACTAGGAGAAATATTGTAGAAGAATACTACTTGATTTCAAAAATTGAGCCTACTAGTGTGAATAAAGCATGTAAAAATGAGCATTGGGTTGAAGCAATGAAAGAGGAGCTAAAACAAATTGAGAAGAATGATACATGGATTCTTGTTCCCAGACCTAAGGATAAGAATGCCATTGGAACTAAATGGGTCTTTAGAAACAAACTGAATGAGCAAGGTGAAGTGGTTAGAAACAAAGCAAGACTGGTATGCAAAGGATATTCACAAATGGAAGGAATTGATTTTGAAGAGACTTTTTCCCCTATTGCTAGAATTGAAGTTGTAAGATTATTTCTTGCCTATGCTGCTTACAAGAACTAAATTTTTTATCAAATGGATGTCAAGTCAACTTTTCTGAATGGCGAATTGGAAGAAGAGGTGTATGTTGAGCAACCTGATGGATTTTAGTTGACTGATAAGGGAGATCAGGTGTGTCTGTTGAAGAAAGCATTGTATGGACTCAAGCAAGCCCCTAGAGCTTGGTATGCCATATTGGACAAGTATTTGTTGAAGCTTAGATTGAAGTATCTCAAAGGGAAGTTAGGGGTGATTACCCCTCCTAATTAGAACTAAGGATGCATTGCATTGCATCATTCTATGCATTTCATAGTCATATCTTAATTCAGACTGATGTTGTGGTGGCTGCTACTCAGGGGGAGTAGTCAGATGTTCAAATGTTCAGATATGTGGTTCAAAGCTTTTATAGAAGAAATCTTTGTCATTGATGTAAAAGGGGGAGAAGAATCATGTGAAAAACTTTTTGGGGAAGAAGAGCCTTGTGGGAGAAGATCATGTGGAAGAGTTGACGAGAAAATGAATCAGAACCTAAGGGGGAGTAAGTGTCAAGAGTTAGCTATGTTGATGGTGTTTTTCACATCATGTGTTGCCATCAATGCCAAAGGGGGAGATTGTTGGATATTGTGGTTGTGTTGCTGATATGTGGTTTTCATTGATGTCAAAACTATTAGCATTAATTCATTAGAAGTTGTATATGTCAAGGATATTGAGAAAATTGTAATGAAATGAGTTGTAGGTTATCAGTGGTGAAGTGAAGTTTAGCATGTCAATAAGTTCTATACATTGATGATCAGAGGTTATGGACTAAATGGTTTTTTGCTAAGTGTATCTAGTTTATCCACGTCGAGTTTCAAAGATCCACATGAAGATTTGATCGAGTTATGAATATTTTCATTATGACAGTTTTTTTGTTGCTTTAGTTGGTGTTCCTGATTGAATATGGTGCCATTTCAGTTAGTTCAGTTGTTGTGGATGCTTCTCTAGTGATTCGTGATGTTTGTGGATGTTTCTAGATCATGTTCTATCTTTGTTGCACATCTGTATTGATTGTTGTGCTTGTGGTTGGAAATTTTCTCTTGTGTGTTCATGTTTTTCTTGTTCTTAGTCGACATGGTGGTTGTAGCGTGTTGTGGATCTTCGAGGAGTAATTAATTGAAGTGTTTTCATGTTGGAAATTTTGATTTGGGTCTTCACTAAGTTGTGGCCGACCTTGGTTGATTCACATTAATAATCTTTAATGCTTTGGGCCAACAATTTATATTCATTTTATCATTTTGTTGAAGCCAACATGTAGGGATGAAATTTCATGTTGTGGATATATAAGAGTGATTATTTATTCGAATTGAAGTGTGTGAGTGTATGCCAGTATGTTCTTTTGTGTATGTGTGTGCAAATATTGATCTAAATCATCTAAAGGCATAGTAGAGTGCAAAGAAGAGTGAAGAAGTGTTCATGTGCTTAACCAGAACTATGATCAGGCATTAGCAGATTCTATTTTATCAGTTCAAATCCCTGCAGATGTAATCCGATTCCTTTTGTAAGATAGTGTGTCTTCCTCTGGGTGGTTAGCCTTGTTGTAATTGAGTAGTGAGCTCTAGGTATTGTGCCTGAATGCATGTGCATTCCCCATATTTCATTTCATTATACTTTTAATAGGGTATAATCTTGTGGACTAACCTCCACCGTGGTTTTTCCCCTAACACGGTTTCCACATAAAAAATCTTGGTGTTATGTGTGTTTTTGATGTGTTGTTGATTTATGCTTTCATGGTTAATAATCAGATCTGAGAATAAAGTTAATAAGTTGAATAATTTTTAAATTTTTGGGACAACTGATTCACCCCCCCTCTTAGTTGTCTTCCCTTGTGTTTCCAACATAGAGTTCTAACTAAAAATTTACCTTGTAGCTCTAGGGTTAATATTTTAACTTCTTGTTCTTGAGCCCTTACTTCTACCCACAACTTTTTTATTGTATATTTGATCTAATATAGTTCAGAATCCCTCTTTTTAAGCTTTCTATTTACCTTTATATAATATGAGGTAACAAAATTTTGGGTCTCCTCCATTAGTTCCACCCTATCTTGTGGGAAATATTGAGTAATGTTCAATCCAACTGCATGAATTGAATAGTATATTAGATGCATTTTCTCTTTTTTCTTACCCACTATAGGGGTCATATGTACAATCATCAATTATTGCTAAATAGGATCATACAAAGATCTCATATGGGGCCTTCCTAAATATTTTCCTTTTTCTATCTTCTTACATCAATGATCTATTTTATCTCTTTTCTTACATCTTGCATTTATTTTTTAAAATTGGTGAATGATTGGATAACACCATTAGCAAATGAATATCCTTGTCAAAACCCATAAGGAATGGTAATGTATTGTTTATTGGGTGCCTATAGATTTACCAAAATGAATGGGGATGACACTATGAGCATTTATGGTGAGAATGCAGGAAATATCAAAATATGAGTGGATGGTATAGTAGTCAAGGGTGGTGGAAATTGGATCAATGGAATTACAAAGGGTTGCATGAATGGTAGTGATACTTGTGTAGTTATGGAAGGAGTTGTGGGAATTGGACTTATCATGGTTATAAGAAAGGAAATATAAAATAGAATAGTAGAATGAGAGGAAGAATAGCGTAGAGAAATACTTACCTGTATTTTTGTTATGGAAGTTTGTATTGCTTCCATTTAGAGGTTAGTTCCTTAATATCCTATTCATAAGAATCCTTTTGAATATTGAGCTTCTTCTTATTATTTAGAGATTGGTTTACTAATTAAGGACTAATCTTTTCTACCCCAAAAGACATGGAAATTTTCTCTTCTCGAGAAGTTGCCAAAAAAGTTTCCACGGTGGTAGGTAGGGTTATTTTCTAATAAACTAATTTTGTTCCTTATTGATCTTGAATCATCTCTTTTTTAGGGTCTCTAACTACCAAAGTTAGCTAGACCAAATTAGTTGGAACTTGTGATCTTTGGCCTTCCACCTAATGTAATGAGAGGGGTTATTGTTCACGATTGAGACCAAGATCAGGGATCATTGGCATATAGCCGCCCTCTTCTACCTTGTGTGCCATTTTTGTTTCTAGATCTCATATTTCTCCTCCTAAGTCAAAATTTTCTTCAATATGTATGTTTCTCATGTCATATGGTGAAGTTGGTGTGTCATTCTCTTCATCCCATAATTTTTCCCAAGTCTCATTTATGTCTGCCTCTCCAAAATTTCTCTTTGGCTGAGCGATTTATTGCCTATAATTCCAATAAGCATTAATTTTTTCTTCACTCCCTTCGTACGTGATCCCTTAATGAGATATCCCACATATTTATGAGATCTTCTGTCAATGCATCTTCTTTATCTTCATTTCCTTGTGCCGACTCTCTAGCTGGCTAACCCATTACGACCCATTCTCCCATCTATGGTGTGTACGAGGGTTCACTTTGGAAATGGTGCCAAATCTTTACTTGATTAGTGGTCTAGCCAATGAACATGCAGTAAACAAGAATGTACAGTAATAATTATGAAACGTATCAATTACACAATGATTTCACAGAATATAGCATTGAATTCATTCATCAAACAATAGCAAGTACAACATAAAATCAGAATTTCAGGTCTCAACTACAATGTAATGATCGCATAAATAAGCTATTCAATGTTGGTTGAGAACACCAACCATTAGCAACAACTCACTGCAACTACCCAACTATCGAGATTAATTTCCCAATTACAACTCATATTAATCTAATGTTGTGCACAAGTATTATTTATTATATTTTTTATACTATTTGTTTGGATAATTACTACTTAATTATTTATGATATGACCAACTACATCATCCCACCACAAAAAAAGTTGTCTTCCAAATGGCATTACAACCAAATTGGGGATTATAACAAAAAATATTAACTACTGGGAAGAAGGAAGGTGCAAAGATTTCCCTGGATAGATGGATGGCATTGGAGTTGAATTCAATTTTTGTAACTCTCATAATCGATGAACGTGGACTCCATATGTAGTCATAGTTGGTGCTCTACCAGAATCTCTAACTCTCTAGTTTCCTTCACCATGTGAGAAACCTCCATCACCTGGCATTTGGCCTGATCCACCTCCTTCTCCCTTGCTGGGAGTTGAGACTCTATATCCTTCATTTTTTGCTTTGCCTCCCTCATCCTTTGTTCAACCTTCTTCTCCACCTCTGATACCTTGGCCTCTAAGGTTGATGCTCTAGCCCTCTCTATACTAGTAAGCTAAGTTTACTGAGAAAGTTGCACCTAAAATTCTTCATATGCTTAGTCCACTCCTCACATATCCTCTAGACTAACTGGAGAGCCTCACTCTTTCCCTTCACTACTTCTTTCATGGCTACCATATAACATTTTACCCTATAGAAGACATCCTTGAAGGCTACCTCTATAGTGAATAAGGATGAAATTACTCATCCATCTCTCCCTGTTATTAGGGGTCATGCTACACGCCATGTATTCTGCATCGTTGGGGTCTTTACTCCAGGCTATCCTCTCATAGTAAAGCACCATGCAAACTTCTTCTCACACCCTATTTGGAAAAACCCCAACATCCTCTAAATAGGTTCCTTTGCTACCAATGGGGATTAGTCGATGTTAAGTTGCTTGGCTATTTTTCCAACTTCATGCATGATTGTTGTTATGGGTTGGAGCTCCTTGATGTAAACATGTACCATCCCCATAGGATCTTATGTGTCGAGCTTAGAAATGTTGAGTATGAACCCTTCTGACCTACTCAACTCATCCTCCACCTCGCCTAATGGGTTGGGTGGTGCTAACCCCTCTTTTACCATGGGAGACTCATTTTTTTGTGATGGCCCCCTAATACTCTCTTTTACTACTCGCAGTGGCTGTGTTTGAATGACATCATTTTTCCTCATGGGTGGAGTGTCCTACTACAAACCCTCACCCTCTATCAACATAGTTGTAAAGCTCTATTGAGGATCCACACTCTCTATCACCATGGGTGTGCCACTGTAAGTCAATGACCATCTTTGGTGATGTTTTCTCATCCCCTGCCAATGATTCTTCTTCCTCTGTCACTGGGGTGGTGGCTAATGTCAAGGAAGATAGCTTGATGGGCTCCTCTAGCTCCTCATCATCCTCCTCACTCTCAACTGATACCTCTCTCTCCACTGATGCTTCCCTTCATTTCATTTTTCTCCTAGGTCATGATGATTACTCTCCCCTAGTGGTGATGTCTAATGATGTCTAGTAGAATTTCATGGGAAGCCCTGGGTCTATGTGTCACTGACTGCAACTTTCCCCATTTATCAATAGGGACCTACGTATGGATGGCATCCAAGAAAAGAGCTATCACATGCTACATCATTGAAAATTCCTTGTCTTTGAGACAAAAACTCCCTAATTCTTTCTTACAATAGTCGTGACCAATTATACACTTTGTCGATATTGAGCCCTACCATATACTCAGTCATCCAAATTGCAATGTTTGAAGCTCAACTAGCTCCTGTGAGTCTGCATTTTATCAAATCCATGATGCACTTCCACTCTAGTGTGGTGAGGAATTTTTTTTGTAGCCCTCAATTTCCAACATTATAAATGTTGTCTTTCTCTTGTTGGGTAAGGTTGGTTCTACAAACCCTCCTCACCACTACCTCCTTTTGTTGTTGTGTAAACTCGCTTGTTGGTTTTTTTAACCCATGCAATAGTTGTTGGGATCCTGAACACTCTCTAAAAGTTGAGAGGCCAATACAAGACTATGTAGGGCCACTTGGCCAACTGCCCATAATAAATCTAGTAATCTTGTTAAACGAAAATTATAAATAAGTTAAAATTGATCAAGTTATGACTAAGCTAAATGGTTAAGGTAGTTTAGAACTACTTTGACTTATGTTGAGGATGATTAAATTTATGTTGTACTAATGTTGGTGGTTGAGTGTGATCCAAGTATAGTCTTGATGGAATCAAGGTGGAAGACAAATTCATATTTATATAAGGTTTTGACTAATGATGGATGCAAAATAAGAGGTATGGATTCACTTTACTTCGCCACACCCAATTTTTATGGTTATAATATTGACTTTTGTGTAATTGAATTATGTACATAAATGATATACGTTATAATCTTGCCTTCTTACTTAAGGTCTATATATATATATTCTATAATTAATGGATTATAAAATATTTTTAGTAATTTTGAATAAATTAAGATTAGCATTTGACATTGATAATGATTGAATAGAAAAAAAAGAAAAAAAGAAAAAAAAAAGAATGTTAGTTATTGACTAGAATTAGTATGGTATTCAATATCAAATAGTATCATTGTTGATTAAGAAAAGTATTAAATAGATGAGTACAAAGTGTTGCTTAAATTATTATTATTGATTTTTTATTTTATAAAAGATAGAGTATTTGGTAAATAAAGAAACTTTTGTTATAAATATAGTTCAAATAAATAGAAAAGGCTTACAAAAGAGGCATGAAAGGTTGAAGGCACAGTTTTAAGGATCTTCATCCTTCTCGCAATCAATGCATGAACATTCTTTGACTTTCCAACTCATCTAACTCATTGTGACTTCTTCACCTCATGCACATCAACGCCATTTCAAGAAGTCACCTCTACTCCTCGAGGCTACCTCATAGCAAGCATTCAATTTCTAAGTTAAATATTATTTATTGGCCTATGTGTCGACTTTCCTTTTCTTTTTTTGCACGTCTGTGGAGATAATTACCATCAAATATTTTTGGAGTGGATAGATTTATATTATCACTATCTTTTTGAATGAAAGCTGCTTTTATCTAGAAAACAAAAAGAAAAGAAGAAAGGATCCTGAATAAATCACTTACATTGTAGGAAAAAGGAAAACATGCAATAAAATTGTAAAAAACAAAGGCATCAATCTCATCCCTTGAGATCATGAATTATAGAATATCTTTTCATAGGTCGATTGGAAAAAAGGATAAGGATCAACATAACTCTTGATCAGAACAATATGTTAGGGAGTCGCTTTAATCTTAGAGAGAGAAAAAAATGGAGTTCTATATATACTGGAATTCATGGAAAAATTAAGGGGAGTTTTTCAACGATAATTTAAAAGAGAGGGGTAAGCATGAGATGGGTAAAACTTTCTGATCTTTGACCCACCAGATGAAATACATTGTTAAGCAATTTTGAAGTCATGGGATTGATATAAAGATTTATACAAAGCTAAGGTGATGGATTAATCCATGAACATGATGGGGTGTTTTCTTGACAACCAACAGAGATCTACATAGTATAGATTGGAAAGAACTCCCATGTAATCAATTTTAAGTCAGTGTAACAAGGAGGGAAGCTGATGTTTCATTTGAATCACAATGAATGAAAGAATATCTAAAAATATTGGAGTGCTAGAGCTATCAGATTCTTGAGCTCGAGACAAGGTTCTTTTCATAGTCTCAATGGGTGACTATCACAACTAGAAAGGAAGCACAAAGTGTTTGAAAATTTGACTGTTGAGCCGACATTGAGAATATGGAGATCGATCTTATAATCCTGGAGAAAAAGGATACAACGAATGTTTAATCAACATCAAATATAGAGTTGAAGAACCAAGAGAGAACTTGGGAAGAAAGAGAATCTGGTTCCATCCTCATTTCAATTACATAGAGAAACTTCTGGCAGGATTTAAAATGATTAAAGAATTGAATTTGTCAATATAATGATAGTGTGATGTTTTTTTTTTCTTTTGTCATGATTTGCCTTGAGTAGGCATTAAGTGATTGCCTAGTGTCAGTTCGGAACAATTTGTATTCAATCTTTGTGCAAGATAGTTCTCAGATTGTGTATGCTAATCTATATGTTGAACTAGTAATATTAATAAATAGATTTTATTTCCACTGTACTACCCGCTACCAATCCATAGAAGAAACTTACGAGGAAATCTGCCAAGCAATTTACATACTCTATTTGTGCATCCACATTAGCATGGTAACAAATCTAGTTTAGGCAGACTTTGCAATCCTTGTAATAAATTTATGCTCAAAACATGTAGCACTCCCAGCTACACCTTTTTCATCAAATCTAATAGATCTTTACTTTAACATTAATTTGCTTAACTTGATATGGGTTTTCATCTGTTATGGTAGCTATAAATTTCCCTTTTGCGTTACCAAGGGTTTCTTTTAACTTCTGTGCAAAATAATCTATAATTTGCAATGCTCAAGTAGCTGGAAAATATGTTAAATATGAACAAAAAAATTATTTTCATTTTTACTTTGATAATATGAATAGAAAATTGATTTTTATTTGTTTATAATAATGAAATAATGTATATTTAGAGAGGTTCTGATTAAGTAAGTTGATTGCTTCATTTAATTTTATAATTTATGTTTCCCACACATATATTTACACTATTTATTTTTGTTTAAGTATATATATATTTTTATATATGTTGTAGATGTCTACAAAATAGTTAAGTTATTATCTTTGTTGTGATTGCCTTGTAAATATAAGTATTTCAATTAAATTCCATGCACATTGGCATTACCAAAAACTTTGCATGATAGTGTGATCCTAAGAATTTTATCCTACTCTAATGTGCAAAATAACTTAAAATTGCAAGTGATAAAAGACCAAGGACACCTCAAGATTAGCCAAAAGAGTGATAAAACAAGAAGGAAAATGGACAAAACAAGATACAAACGATTTCACCTTCCTTGATGTTGATGTCTCCTTGATTGGCCCTTGCTTGGGATGATTTTGTGTGCTCCTTAGATGATTTCTTGAGTGACTAAATGCAAGATTGTATGTGCAAAGTGATTAGAATGAATGGCTAGATGATAGTGGATGATTGAGAATGCAAATTGGCAGCATGTAGTTATCAAATGGCTAAGTGTCCCAAAATTCCCTTGAGGAGAGGGTATTTATAGAAGAATTTTAATTCTCTAGAGAATTCAACGGTCAAGATGCATCCAACAAGGCAAAGATGAAGGGCAATGGTGGGTTGAGAACCCACAATCCCTCACATCTTGACATGTGGATGGTGAAGTGGCTAAGGGGAGATGATGTGTAAGTGAGGTGTCAAAAAGGTACATGAGGTGGAGGAAGGACAAGTACCTTCCAAATACATTGGGAGATGGGAAGAATCTTGGGTGAATAAAAGTGAATTAAAAATTCACAATGATTGGAAGAATCTAGTGGATAAGACAATGTTCCCAAAAGGTGGGAGTTTGTCACATGTGACATGATGTGACAAGTCAAAGTTTCTAGAAGATGCATGGGAAAAGGGGATTCTTGGAGGAATAAAAAGGAATTCAAAATTTCTTGGGGGATGGAGAGAATTGACCAAGGTATTGATTAAGATTAATTAATCAGTAATTAGAAGATAAATAAGGATTAGAAGCCAACTTGCAAAAGTTGGAGGATGTGACACATCCTAATCAAAGATTAGGCATGTGCACATCCCTAATGAAGAAATTAGGATTAGGATTAGATGAAAATGACATGTGAGGAATTAAATAAATGTATTATTTATTTAATTTATTTGATGAAAGTAGGATTAAAAGAGTAAAGTATTTAATTATTAATTAAATACCTTAGGGATTTGCAGAATTAAAGATATTAATTAAATAATAGTAATATTATTTAATTAACTCGAATAAGAGGATGTTTAGATGAAAAGTGATAAATTTGGATAAATTAAGTGTCCAAATTTAGATGTCTACATTTTTCCCCTCTTTGAGATGGTGTTACGAAGTAGCATCATTTCAAAGAATATTAAAATATAGAACTTAGAAGAAGATGGTTGGATTGGAAAATATGCCTCAGTCATCCAAGGGATGACTAGGAAAAAAGATGATGGGGGTGAAGATGAAGAGTAGGGATTGAGGATGCCCCCTCGAGAGGACATGTGGGTTCAAGAGAACACGGATGTGCTCTCGAAATGGATGAGATGAAGCAAGGGGAGATGAGGAAGATGATGCAAGGAGATGGGTAAGAGAGTAAGTGATATGGAGATGGATGAAGCACAAATGGATTTTATGAAAAAAGGTGATATTTCCCCAATCAAGGTATAAGCCAAAATGGGTTGATGATGGATGGAGTGTTGTCAATGAGGGAATGAAGGATCCCAAAACAACACGAGGATAGAGAAGGATACATCCCACTAAGTGGTATTGATGAGGGAAGGATACATCCCAAAACACCACTAAAGGATACGGAAGAATACCTCTCGATGATGATAATGAAAGTGTTGTTGATGAGGGAAGGATACATCCCACAACACCAAACGGATAGGGAATGATACTAATGGATGATGATGATGATGGGTCAAGGCTGGTAACGAGACTAAGAACAAGACCAAGGATATGATTAGATGATTCAGGCTAAATGGAATGGATGGGGGTTGGATAGAGATGTGAGATAAGGATGAAGAATGAATGGATGGGGGGATACATGCAAGATGATAGAATGGAGAATGAAATGCAATCCTAATGCAATTTTCCATCTTTGGAGCACTGATTTTTGCTATAGTGTCAGACACAAGATGCCAGGGTATGAAGAACCAAGGCGAATTAGTGTCTAATGCATAAAACAAACACAACAGACAAGAAGGCTATCCCAACACCCCAAAGTCACAAAGACCTTGGTCGGGCTAGGTATTGAGATAGCCAAAAGTACAAAAGGATGCCCCAACATAACACAAGACCTCAAGGATCTTGGTGGGTACTACGTGGGACAACTAAGAAAATACAATCAAACAAAAGAGCAAGATATGCCCCTATGTTGACCAATCAAAACACACCATAATATGATGGATCATGGTGGCCTTGACAAGTGATGATAGAGAGCTCAAATGATAAACAAAAACCAAAAGTATCAAAATATCACAATCAATTTCAAATGTCCATTGCCATAGGATCAAGGGGATGGATGGGATTGATGAGGTCTGTTAGGAAGGATGCATCCTGTTGAGACCAAAGATGATGGATACGAAACTAAAATATTGTTATGATGTGGGATGTTCAAAATCGATTGGATCTCATGATACAAGTGGATCTCGTTTGTTAAGAATTAGCTAGATGAGGGCATAGCTTGATGACACGACACAAGAGAGACAAGACATGAGACTGACACAACCTAAAGACCTAGGGGCTCAGGGGTCGATCAAAGATTAGCCTTGCCTACGTAAAAGCGCAGAACCCTCGTAGTTCGATAAAAGGCTGACGACTAACCAAGATGGAGACCTTGATGGATGGTAAAGATAGGATGGACAAAAGGAGTAAAGTAGATAATGGCGATCGATGAGAGACAATAGACAATAGACGATAAAGGAGCCCCGGGGGCTGATCAAGTGATCGACCTTGCCTACGCGAAAGCATAGGGGCAACGTAGTTTAACAAGACCAAAGGCAAACAATGGATAAAGGATGATAAGATGAAAAAAGATGGGACCGATATGACAAGATAGGATAGACTTGTTGGATTGGATAGGATGATGACAATCACATAAAGCTCAGGGATGGGATAGTTATCCAAAGCAGTAAAATGACTTGGGAGGATGATATGATAGATAGATGAGTGATGAAAAGTGATAGGAGATTGGAAAGATGTGCAAGAGAAGCAGGGGTGATGACAATGAGATAAATGGCATTGGGTTGCATGGGGGGAGGCCTATAGCCAGATACCAATGACAAGGGATTGTGAGATGGGATGAGGATAAAGATGAAAGAATGGATAGAGATATAGGGATGGGGGATGGAAGGGGTTGTTTGGATGGATGGAAATATAAGGATTGGGATGAAAGGGATGCTAGGATAGATGGATATAGATGGATGGGGAGATGGGAGGAATGATATGATAGATGGATAGGGACATAAGGATTGGGAGATGAAAGGGATGCTAGGATAGATGGATGTCTCCAAGGACTATGTCACAAAGGAAGCAGATGCCCCCACTCTAGATATGTCATATATGAGGAGGCATGAGGGATAAAGTACAAGTGGATGGGAAGATAAAGGAGATAACTAGATGAGGATAGGATGGGTGGCTAAGGAATATGATAGAGCATGGATGAAGGGAATGTATACCAATAGGTGTCCAAAGCATGCATAGATAGGTGCCCCTATTTTGATCAAGATCACAAGAAGGATGGAGGGAATGGGAGATAAACAGGATATGATGGTAGGATGCGGAAGATAGGTGGGATGAGGGGATTTATGAAGAGGACGGATAACAAGAAGATGGGTGCATAGATAGAAGTATAGCGGATGGAGGGAATGCATATCAGGAAGTTGCCCCCAAGTGCAGATGGGGTTTTAGGCATGACACCTATTTGCCAGGTTTTCATCATGGTACTTATCCAAGGCACTTGTTTGCCAAGTTTTCACCATTGGATGAATTATTTCTTTTTTTTTAATGGATTTTTTGACTTTTTGGATGTCATGCAGAAGGAGATGGGTAAGGATAAGGAAGTGGATAAGTAGATTTAGAAGACATGTGATAAGGATCAAGGTGTTATGAGCCCATGTTTGAAGTGACTGTTGGATGTTGGTACAACCTTATGAGGATAAATGGTTTATGCATGAGGATGAATTAGAGGGATTTGATGGGGTTGATACATGGGATAATGGATGGGATGCTGGAAAGGGTATGGATAGAATGATGGGGTGGATATGTGATGGGGAGATGTGTTCAGGACCAACATTGGCACATATGTTGGTGGATGTGAAAAGATAATAGGATTAAGGGATGGAGGATGTGGGGATAATGGAGGAGATGGAATGGTGAATTTCAGGACATAGGGACCCAAAACGGACTTAGGAGATGAAAGGGGTGTATGATTAGCTCTTGGATTAGCGACTTTGGATGTTCTTACAGATTTTCCATGTGATGGTATTGCATCTTTTTTCTTTGGGATCCACATGGTTTTGATCTTTTCTTTGGTGGGCCTTTGGGGCCTATGGATTTGATGTATATTTAGATTTTTCTTTTCTTCACCATGTCTTTTGGAGGGGACATGGGGAGCCATAGATTCATGTGGATGCTTGGATTTATGCATATTGTCTTTAATAGCCAAAGTGCTTTTAATAGCAATGGGATGGGTGTGAGGAGATGGATGATATGGAGTGATGGAGGTAGAATTATGAGGATTATGTGTAGATGGAGGATGTTTAGGTATGTTCCTTTATTGATCCTGATTAGAATGTTTATGATGGATGAGAGGGATAGGTGATGAATGGATGAAAGGATGGATAGGACGAGATGGAAGGGGTGATTTTGGGATATAGGGGCCTAAAATAGACGTAGGACGTAGCAGAAACATGGGCATGGTAGATGGAGGATTGGAGATGGTAGATGGAGGGATGTAAGGACCCAAAATGAATGGATCAGATGAAGGAGGAAGATGGACAGTTGTTTTGAGGTGATACAATAGAGGAGGAGGGATGGCAACATATGATTTGGTGGAGCAATGGAAAGAGCCTATATTTATTTTGAAAGAGGCTTGTTGAGGACATCTAGAGGTTGTACCAACATTTTTAGATTGCAATTCATGAGTAGTACATCCAAGACCTTGCAGATACAAATGTTATTTAGCTTGGATGGGCCTTATAATACCTTGCTCATGAAGGCCTAAACCTTTTCCTTGATAGTTCATTCTCTTGAGCATTCGATCTAGGACAGGATTTTTGTTATTCTGGAAGAATGATGCAAGTTCATTATTAGGTGGAAGAGGAGGGTTGGTGTATATGCTTTGTTTTTCTTCTAGGAGACCACCATGGAGGAATGTGAGAGGACCAAGGGGATATGCAAGCGGTGTGGGGATAGCATTTTTAGACGATGTTGGGGGAGTATGAGAGGGAGATGATGGGATAGCAGCATTAGGAGAGGGAGTAGGGGCCATGATAGGATTTCGATTTGTGGTAGTAGGCTCATGCGATGGAGATGGAGATGGAGCAGTGGAACTTGAATGACAAGGGAATCATGGGATGGAATGGATGGGGGACTGTGATCTTGAGGTGGACTAGATGGGATGGTAGGATCTTGATTTGGAGAAGGGGATATGCTCGTATGCTTTGGATTAGACTCTTGGCATGACTCATCATGTGCGGGAGGCATGGTAACGGAGTCTCGTTGGACTCTTCAAGTGGGGAAGATGGAGGGATGAAAGATTCATGAGGTTCATTGGAATGGATTTTGGTGCTACTAGGAGTGGGAGGAGTGGATTGGATTTGGGTGGATCTAGGAATAGAGGGAGTGGATTGAAATTGGGTGTCTTCGATGGGTTCAGTGGCTCTCATAGTAGGAGATGTGGGTTCAATGGATTTAGTGGTTTGAGTAGTACTAGGGGTGGTAACATCAATAATAGGTGTGGTATGGAGAAGGGTCTCATCACTAGTGACTGTGGATGATGGATCTAGATGGCATGGTTCCATGACTTCAAGATGTGGAGTTGGGAATGGCTTATTTGTAATGAGTCCTTGGAGCACTTTTGAAATGAGAGACTTGCATATGGTTGGCTTGGCTAGGGTGGTAGAAATGGATGAGGGATTATGGATTGGTGGACTAGGGTTAGATGGAGGAATGGGATTGAATGTAGGACCATGAGTAGATGGGGGATTAGGATTGGATGGAGGACTAGGAGTAGATGGATGAATGGGATTGGATGGAGGACTAGGAGTAGATGGAGGGCTAGGATTGGATGGAGGGTTAAGGTAAGGATATTGGAGTGGTGAATTAAGATAGGGGGACATGGATTGTGGATTAGGACAAGATGATATAGGTGGTGTAGTGGGACAAGAGGATGTGGGGGATGGATTATAATAAGGGTATTGGGATGGTGGATTAGGATGAGGATATGTGGATGTAGGATTAAGGTAAAAGGGTGTGGAAGTAGGATTAGTATGGGAAGATTGGGAAAGAGGATTATGATAGGGGGACATGGATGGGGAATTGTAATAGGAGTATTGGGATGGAAAATTAGGATAAGAGGATGTAGATGTTGTATAAGAGGATGATGTAGATGAAGGACATGACAAATATGGGGATGAAGAATATACTAGATATCCATTGTCAAAAGTGGCATAAGGAGCATGGTTAGGCATGGATGAAGACATAACAGGATAGTTCATAGGAGTAATTGGATTTTGGAAAGTGGGTGGAGAAAGCTTACTAGAGATGATAGTGTCAAGGGGATCTATGTCGTATACCTCTTGATCAACAAGACTTTCGTTATCAGTGTCAACGTAATGAGGGTTTCTCTTGACCACTATTGATGGAGGATGAGGATTCATGATGACGACAGGATAGAGAGGATGGATAAAGGATTTTGGATGGGAACAAATTAAAGCTCAAATCAGGATTTTGGTCAAGCTCATATCAGGATTAGACAAAAGCTCATATTAGGATGATTGGATGGGATTGCTTTTGATTTTGGTGGGATTCGGTAAATTGATGATTGGATCGGGTAGATGATTTGATGAATTTGATTAAAGTACTAGATCATTTTGATTGGATAGGATCAAATGATTAGATGATGTTGATTGGATAATTGTGATTAGATGAAGATGATTGTATGTATCTGATTAGAGGAATGGATTGGTTTGATTAGATAGGAAGAAAAAAAAAGGTACCACTAGATAGAGCTCAAAAAATTGAACAATTTTGGTTTTTGAATGAAGTTGATGCGATGTATAGTTTGTAAATGATGGCCCCAAGAAGTTAGGGGCGTGTCCACCCCGCAATGCAGGGCATGGCTGCCCCAGGATGGTCAAATTTTTGATAGGAGAAAATGGAAGGTACCATTTGATAGAGCTTGAAAAACTAAACTTTGGTTTTTGGACGAAGTCAATTCGACGTACGGTTTGTAAATGACGGCCTCGGGAAGTTAGGGGCGTGTCCACCCCGCGATGCGGGGCGTGGCCACCCTAGGATGGTCAAATTATTGATAGAAGGAAATAGAAGGTACCACTAAATAGAGCTTGAAAAACTAAGTAACTTTGGTTTTTAGATGAAGTCGATTCGACGTACGGTTTGTAAATGATGGCCCCGGGAAGTTAGGGGCATGTCCACCTCGCGATGTGGGGCGTGGCTGCCCTGGGATAGTCAAATTCTTGATAGGTGGAAATGAAAGGCACCACTAGATAGAGCTTGAAAAACTAAGCAACTTTGGTTTTTTGACGAAGTTGATTCGACGTACGATTTGTAAATGATGGCCCGGGGAAGTTAAAGGGGCGTAGTCAGCATTGTGCAGTAAATCAGGGGCGTAGTTAGCTTTCTGTAGTAAATCAGGGGCATTGACAGCAAAATTAGGGGTGTTGACAGCTTTCAGGGTCGTTGACAGCAAAATTAGGGGCGTAGATAGCTTTTTGCAGTAAAACAAGGGTGCTTCCGCCTTTTTGCAGCAAAAATAGGGGCGCTTCCACCTTTCTGTGGTAAAACAGAGCTTGCTTTTGATGGAAATGGCTATGGCAAGGACTCAAAATGATAAAATAAGGCCAATGTATCAAATATTTCATGGGTTTTTCACAAGAGAATACTTCAAGTAAGTACAATCCTATGATTAATGTTAAGGGTATGGCTAGGCAAGGTCTTAATCTAGGATGCACAAGGCTTCTAGGGAGTCCTTGATATACTCTCGGTACGTGAGGCACAACCGTGAATACTAGTCTGTCACAAGTGTGAGTTGGGAACCCCAGTGAGATACTGAAAGGCTCGGACCAACTCTTCACATCTATCTAGGTATCACCCTAGCTTCAACACTCTGCCAATTACAACACAACTGGATTGGGGTACAACTTTCGTTCTCCCCCCTTTATATACCCCGCTGGTACACGTGGTTGGAATCGTCCCTTGGAGTGATGAAATCCCCAAGCAGGTCCCACTAAAAAGAAGACACTAACCATTTCCAACTACTCCCCAGGCTCACACGAAGTGCAAGGGGAAAGCGAAAACAAATTAATGCCCCCTTGGGCAACACAAAAACAAACAATCACAACAAGCAATGAAGTTTATTCCCCCTAATTAGACTATGTTCCAAAACAACAAGGATATTTTTTTACAGATATGATCAAATAGATGGCCCTGCAAACAAATGTTAGCTGTCTTTTTCTTCGTTCTTGATCAATTACGCCCTAATACGCTGCAAAACATTAGCAAAAAAATACCAATATCCTTGCCAAAACAATGTTAGAGGGTTATTACTTGACAATAGCTAAAAACAAGAGTAAAAATGACACTAAAACGACTATTTTACCTTTCAAACTGTATTTTTTTATGGCGTTTCCGCCTTTTTGCAGCAAAACAGGGGCACTTCCACCTTTCTGCAGCAAAAATAGGGGCGCTTCCACCTTTCTACAGTAAAATGGGGGCACTATTGCCTTTCTGCAGGGGCGTTGCTGCCTTTTTGCAGGGGCGCTGCCACCAGTCTGTGAGGG
Organism: Sequoia sempervirens; assembly: GCA_007258455.2. Taxonomy (NCBI): domain Eukaryota; kingdom Viridiplantae; phylum Streptophyta; class Pinopsida; order Cupressales; family Cupressaceae; genus Sequoia; species Sequoia sempervirens. Next base: position 281,371,444 of record VDFB02270651.1, on the reverse strand, counting down.
CACTGCCGCCTTTCTGCGGGGGCGGTGCCACCTTTCTGCGAGGGCGCTGCCGCCTTTCTGTGGGGGTGCTGCTGCCTTTCTGTGGGGGCGCTACCAACTTTTTGCGGGGGCGCTACCACCTTTCTGTAGGGGCGCTGCCGCCTTTCTGCGGGGGCGATGCCGCCTTTCCTGCGGTAAAACAAAGGGCGCTGCTGCCTTTCTGTGACAAACTTTATCAGATTTTTAAGAAAAAAGAAAGTTGTGCCCCTCCCACTGCAAGAAAAGTGTTAGAAAAACCTTCTAAATATATCCCTAATTGCAGCAAACTTGTTAGAAGAAAATAAAACTTTTAGATGTAGGGTGCTTTCGCATTTCTGTAGCAGACAAGAGGGCGCTTTTTCCTTTCTGTGGCAAGGTAGAGGGCACTTCTGCCTTCCTGCGGTAAAGTAGAGGGTGCTTCCGCTTTTCTGCGACCTTTTCCTACACAATTCTTAGCCAAAACAAAGGTTAAATGCAAGAACCCGTTTGTGGGTCCCACCGAACGTGCCAGAAATGTGATCCTAAGAATTTTATCCTACTCTAATGTGCAAAATAACTTAAAATTGCAAGTGATAAAATACCAAGAACACCTCAAGATTAGCCAAAAGAGTGATAAAACAAGAAAGAAAATGGACAAAACAAGATACAAACTATTTCACCTTCCTTCTTGTTCATGTCTCCTTAATTGGCCCTTGCTTGGGATGATTTTGTGTGCTCCTTAGATGATTTCTTGAGTGACTAAATGCAAGATTGTATGTGCAAAGTGATTAGAATGAATGGCTAGATGATAGTGGATGATTGAGAATGCAAATTGGCAACATGTAGTTATCAAATGGCTAAGTGTCCCAAAATGCCCTTGAGGAGAGGGTATTTATAGAAGAATTTGAATTCTCTAGAGAATTCAATGGTCAAGATGCATCCAACAAGGCAAAGATGAAGGGCAATGGTGGGTTGAGAACTCACAAGCCCTCACATCTTGACATGTGGATAGTGAAGTGGCTAAGGGGAGATGAGGTGTAAATGAGGTGTCAAAAAGGTACATGAGGTGGAGGAAGGACAAGTACCTTCCAAATACATTGGGAGATGGGAAGAATCTTGGGTGAATAAAAGTGAATTAAAAATTCACAATGATTGGAAGAATCTGGTGGATAAGACAATGTTCCCAAAAGGTGGGAGTTTGTCACATGTGACTTGATGTGACAAGTCAAAGTTTCTAGAAGATGCATGAGAAAAGGGGATTCTTGGAGGAATAAAAAGGAATTAAAAATTCCTTGGGGGATGAAGAGAGTTGACCAAGGTACTGATTAAGATTAATTAATTAGTAATTAGAAGATAAATGAGGATTAGAAGCCAACTTGCAAAAGTTGGAGGATGTGACACATCCTAATCAAAGATTAGGCATGTGCACATCCCTAATGAAGAAATTAGGATTAGGATTAGATGAAAATGACATGTGAGGAATTAAATAAATGTATTATTTATTTAATTTATTTGATGAAAAGAGGATTAAAAGAGTAAAGTATTTAATTATTAATTAAATACCTTAGGGATTTGCAGAATTAAAGATATTAATTAAATAATAGTAATATTACTTAATTAACTCGAATAAGAGGATGTTTAGATGAAAAGTGATAAATTTGGATAAATTAAGTGTCCAAATGTAGATGTCTATAGATAGTAATGCGATCTTAGTTTGTAGTTCACAATTGGAAGCATTTAAAAGAATGCTCTCAGCTTTAAAGATCAGCTTCATTTTTGTTGTTAGAATTTAATTTTTGGATTGTGAAATGTTGATGATACCATCAAAGTTACTTTCTTGTTTGAAACTGTTCCCTTTGGCTTCTACCTTCATTAAGTGATTGCTATATGCTTGGCTTTGAATTTGTGAGCATTATTTTTACTCTTTACAATTTTGTTCTAAGGAAGTATTATATAATTGAATTAGTTTTGTGGCATAATGCTTATTATATTTAGTAAGCCATTTTATGGATGATGGTGTCATTTAAACAACTTGTGCATTTATAGAAATTATATTGGTATTTAGTCTAATGTGTTTAAAAATTATGAAATTGTTAAATCTTCTAAAATTAGGGGACTAAGTTGCACAAAAAACTACTCATACACATTTGAGATTTATGCTAAACTATTTATGGGTTTTATTCATTGATCTTTCCCCTTTCTGAAACACATTAAATTTTTAAATTTGGCCAAGGGATGATAGAGTTATGTCTATTTTAGTTCAGCCCTATTTTGTTTAAAATCAGCATGTTATAGGATTCTAGTGAGTTTAGTTGCAAACCAATCTATTTTTTATTGATTGGATTTTATGCAAAGGTATGTATGGGTTTTGTCCACCATTCCTTCTTTTTTTTATATCATATTGATTTTTAAATTTTGGGTTCATATCGTGAGAGTTATCACCGTTTTAACACTGCATTGTTTCCCTATGATCATCAAACTCGTAGTTGTAGAACAATTTTATGTTTGAAATATTATTAATAATTTGAGAGAGATTCAAACATGATTAAGCTGTATTGGTATGGGCCAATTAAATATAAGTTTGAGTAAACTCAATGTGTTGAACTACGATTCCTCTACGCTGCGCGTACGTAGGCAAGTCCATCATAGATGAGCCCCCGAGGAATTAGGTCTGGCCCCTTAGGTTCCCCCACACTTGTTTGAAAACAAACCTGTGTGTGAGTTAGTTTTAAGTTTGAGGTTGAATTTTTTTGTATTTATGTTATGTCCTTAGTTGAGTTGGTGTTGGTTATTTTTTGGCATTTCACAGTATCACAATGCATCCTCCATAATCTATGGACATGTCTACAGTAATTTTCCACCATTTCCTTGAGATACAGCTCGAACTCCCGAGCATTAAAGAATGGAAGTAAAACTTCCTTATCTACCTAGGAATGTCAAAGGGCCACCTTGAGGATGTGGTTGTCTTGTGTGCTTTACCATCATTTCTTGCACTTTTTTTTGATTAAGCTATACCAAGTAAGAGTGTCGACTCTAACCTCCGCATCCATTTTCTTCTTACTCTATTTGGCTAATGCAATCTTTGGCTTGTAATGCACAACTTTCTTTCCTTTATCCATGATTGTAGGATTTTTTTCATAGTGGCTTCCCTAATGGAAAATAATTATATATCTTCTCAAAATATGGTTATTGCAATAGTCATACAATTTACCAAATTTTGAAATCCATATTGTTGCACCTATCATATGCTTTGTATGCTCCACCCAATCTGTGTCATACAATGTATAGTGAATTTTAACTTCCTCTTGCATAACCTTTCCTTTTGATCACCATTTGATTGTGTTTTTCCTTCATCATACAACCTTGACTAAGAATACTATCATACGGTACTATAGATAATAGTAACTCATACGGTCTAGACCTATGTTTTTGTTTTACAGCTTGTCTCCCTAACTTGCCCCATATGATCCTCTACAGCCTCTATATGGTGATTATTACTGTAAATTTTCCCCATTCATATGTCGATTGAATATTAGGGTGCTGACTCAATTAATGTCATACGGTACCTTGGAGGGGTCTCAATTCGTCAAAAATCTATCATATGATTGTGCTTTACCTTGTCATTGATAGTCACAAACTACAAGAAACTCCTAACACAACTTTCCAAATGCTAATGTCTTTAGAAGGTAGTACACCATTTCTTCTCTAACTTCTTCCTTATGCAATTTTACTCTGTGCCTTTTTTCATTCGGATGAGCTGCCCTTCATACGCCTTTGGTGAATGCTCCCTTTTTTAATTCTTTAATTTTTTCCTCCATCCTTTATTGTTTTATGAGTTAATACTTCTCTCTTTTATTTTAATATTTTTTCTTCTCAATTTTATTTTAATACCTGTCTCTCTCTTTTTTATGTCCATGCTTTTTTATTATTATTATTTTTATATTTTTTCCACTTCTATCATTTTTTCCTTCGTCATTTTTTCTATTTTTTGCTTTCCATTTGTTTTCCTTCATTTTTATTTTTTATTTTGGTCCCTTATTTTTTCATTTTTTTGACTTTCACCTATGATGCATATCTCCATTTACACATGAAGGAAGGCCTTTTATAACACTTCTCTTTATAGCAGGTTCCCATGTATTTTAAATCAAATATTTTATCGACTAATGGGGTGAGTACTGTACCTCTAAAATTCCATTGAAACATAACATTTGTCATACTATTGGTACAATGTGACATTTTCTTAGTTCACATTGGTGGTCCAGTTGGGTTTGGTACAACTCCCCATAGCCTTCCTATTGTCACCACTTTTAGCATCTTCCTTCTATTTTCTTTCATGTACTTGATTAGATCATCTATGTATCTGTCGATTGTGGAGATGAATGTGTCTTCTGTCATTATTATTTCTTTTAGATATGATCATATTTTCTTGAGTATTCATTCTAGTCTTCAACCCACCATTCTTTTTCATCACTTCCAGTCTCTTCTTCTCTTTCCTTTCTTTCTATTTTTTCTTTCTCCTCTTTCTCCTTTCTTGCTTCCTCATCTAGTTCATAGAATATGTACCCCCTCCATTTGCCTTCATAGGGTGGCTGGTATTTCCAATGACCCCATACCCTTCTCCAAAGGATGAGTGTCCCAAAAAGAGCATTATTCGGGTGTTTACGGACCTGAGGCACTGCAATTCCCTCTACTCTCTTTCTGGAAAGCCTTTCCTTGACTAGCTTTTCTTCGCTTGGTGCAATCCAATCTTCCTCTATGACATATTTTCTTTCACCAAATCCCTAGTCTTGTTCTTCTGTAGTTTTTTTCCCCCTTATTGGATAATCCTCCTTAGTTGTGTATCTAAGCATATTAATTACGACTGGTTCTTCCCTTCTCTCCTTGTATATTTTCAGTTTGGACCCGTTGATAGGATCTTTCAGCAGATTTTCATCTAGTATCTCTAGTTTGATGGCTCTATTCTCCCTAACCTCTCAAGTTTTAAATGGCCCCAACCACATCATTTTTAATTTACTAGTTTTTAATTCATTATGACCATTATACTTGAGGACTAAATGCCTCGATTGGAAATTTTCCCGTTGGAGGTGTTTGTCATTCCAAAATTTTCTTAATTTTTGCATTACCTATGTGGCCCACTATGACGATACTTGTTGTTAATCAAGCTTATTTAACTAAAAAAATATTTCTTTCAAACTCTCTATATCTCTAAGTCTATTCTCCACTACTATTCACAAGCTTGGTACCATGTACTTCATTGGCACTACCATTTCCTAACCGTACAACAATTGGAATGGTGTATGGCCAATGGTTACTTTGTAGGTCATACGGTAAGCCCATAGTACAACCAGTAAATTTTCTTCCCAATATGCCTCTTTGATGCCACACAACCTGTGAATGATGGAGTCAAGTACCTTGTTGGTTGAATCTACCTAGCTATTCGCTCTTGGATAGTATGGGTTGGATAATTTATAAAGTATTTTGAACTTCATCGTCATCATTCAAATGATGTGATTAATGAATTGACCCCCTCTATCACTAGTGATTTTAATCAATATGTTGTATCTTGTAACAATTTTCTCATAAATGAACCTCACTGTACTTAGTGCAATTTTATCTGACAGTTTATGATCCTCTACCCACTTTGTTAAGTACTTAGTGGTGATGACTATATATTTGCATTGGCATAATTGACTGGCCTTTAGTGGCCTAATGATTTCCAATCCCCATCATTCAAGTAATTCTTGTGGCTAGGATGGAAAGAGTGGCATGAAATCCCTCTTCAAAGGTTTACCGACCCTTTGACATGTGTCGCATCCCACTACCCATTCTCAGGCATCTGTATGTATGATCAACCATCATAGTCCTGCTAATGAGATTTTCCATGTAGTGGCATCAAGCTCTATATGTCCTCCCACCAATCCTTCATGTGCCTTCTTCAGTATGCCAATAATTTCTTCCTCCATGACACATTTCCAAAGCACTTGGTTTGATCCCATCTTGAATAGTAACCCGTTAATGAGTTGAAAGGTTTTACTCTTAAGCATTAATTTCATTTTTTATACAAGTGGAATTTCTCTCAGGAATGATGACGTCGACAAGTACTCTCTAATCTTCTCGTACCAAGCAGGTAGTGTTGCTATATTAAATAGGTGTGCATCTAGGAAGTCTTCATTCACTCCCTTGAGTGGCTCACCAAATTATATTCTTGATAGCTATTTGGTGATGATGTGGCTTTTTCCTAGTTGTATGATGATGGTGAATGTGAACTCTTGTAATAGCAGAAGCCATCAGCTTACTCTCCCTTGATTCATGGACTTGTTAACTAGGTACATCAAGGCCTAATGGTCCATGGAGAATGTAAAAGGAGTCACTAATAACTAATGTCTAAATTTTTTCACCACATACACCATACCGAGAGCTTCCCTCTCGGTCATACTATAGTTCTTCTTCGCCTTCAACAATAGTCAACTAGTAAAAAACATTTGATGGTCCAACCCTTGTATTCCTACTTGCACCAATGTCACTTCAATTGCATAATTTGAAGTGTCAACATGCACATGAAATTACTTGTTCCAATCTAGATATGCTAAGATCGATGAACTGATCAATCATACTTTTAGTTCCTTGAAAGCTACTTGTGCTTTTTCCCATTTAAACACTTGCCCCTTCTTGGTGAGTATGAATAATGGATATAAAATCTAAGCAGAGTTCCTAATGAACCTTCTATAGTACCCGACATGTCCAAGGAATGATTTTACCCCAATGATGTTTTGGGGTGGTTCCATTTGTATGATCACTCAGATCTTGTTTGGGTCAGTCTTCAATCTAGTCTTATAGAATATGTGCTTGAGCAATTTTCATTGAGGCACCATGAACCGAAACTTCTTGGGATTGAGTTCCAGTCATGTCACCCTACACCATTCCATACATTCTTAGAGGACCTTTAGGTGTGTTTCTTCATTGTTGTAGATCAACCAATCATCCAGGAACACCTTAAAGTTCCCTACCAACATCTTGTTGAATATGTGTAGAATTATCCTTTGGAAGGTCATCAGAGCATGGCACAAACTGAATGGCATCCAATTGTATGGGTACACCCTATCTTCAACTATGAAAATTTTCTTGAGTTTTTCTTCTTTGACTATGTTTATCTGGTTGTAGCCTAAAAACCCATCCATGAATAAATAGATTTCATGACCTTCTACTTATTCCAATATCGAGTTGATGAATGGGGTTGGTAAAGGATACTTTATAGTCATGACATTAAGGCTTTGAAAGTGCACGCATATCCAAATATACTCAAATTATTTCTTTAGCAATATCACGATCGGTGACACACAGTCACTCACTTCAACTTTGAATATGATTCCTTCTTTTAACATATTTTCAATCTCTTCTTGCACCTTTGCTACATAATTTTTTTCATCTAGTATAGTCTCTTCTATTTGGGTTGTGCTCCAAGTACCAATGGAATTCTATGTATGCATAATTTAAGAGGCATGCCCTTTAAATCCTTGTATGTCCATGCAAAGGTGTCTTTGTACTCTATAAATATTTTAAATGCCATCACCTTCAACACTAGATCCCAATTGTCTTTGATCATAATCATTTGAGGATTATTCTTTTCTCCCAGGTTTACCTTCTTTATGTTTGGTTCTTCGTACTTGATCATCTTGTTCATTTCAAATTTATGTGCTAGTGTGTGATCTACTTTGGCCACTCGTTGTTTGTATTTCCCATATTTTGGAGGAAATGTTTAGCTTGTTGATGCTTCATCTTCTCCTTCCTCTTCAATTTCTTTAATTTGTAGCATATTGCAATCTCACTGAAATACTTTGTGGTCCTTTATTTTCTAGTGGAAGAGTCCATTGGGTGAACTCATCTCATCATTTGAGCATTCTTAGAGATCAAGGATACCTTCATCATTTGGTTTTATAGTTTCCCTTTCTTCATCCATTCTGAATCCTCCTTCAAACTCAGAATCCGATGATGCCAAGTCCTCACTGACTGCTTGGTTTCTTATGTCAATTACATATTTCCTTTCATTACTCTCTATGGAGAATGTGTTCCTTTTATAGTTTTGATATGCTTTGGCTACCACCAACCATCCTCTTTTGAGAAATGCATTATAAACCTTTTTCTACAATGGAATGACTACAAAGTTTAGCAAGAACGGTTGTGTCTCGATTGTCACCTTCGACACCATCAGTGTTCCTAATGGCTTGATGCCATGTTAGTTGAAACCCACCAATTGGAATACTGGTGGTGAAAGCATAGGTTTCATGAGACTCTTCCATGTGTCTTTGGGTAGTACATTGACTCCTAATCATCCAGACAATCATGTTTATTAGATTCTTCCCTCCGATCTCTATTTATACAATCATCGATCTCTTCTCGACATTTACTATCAGTAACATTGGGTCAATGACTTTTTCACCCTTAGGTGGAGGTATTACTACCATCTCCTTCCTTTGGCCTTCTTGTTGTTGGTGTTGTTCATCACTAACTACATTCATGATTGCCATTCCTAGCCATGGCATAGTCTAGAGAAGGTCGGTCACTTTGATGGGTATGGCAGTCTGTAGTACCTACCGTATGATACTATTTTCTAACTTCGACCACAATGAGATACTTTGAATCTCTTGGTGGGTTCTTCATTCCTTATCCATCACCTATTCCACTTCTACTTTGGCTTCCTTCCTTCATTTTTTTTTTGTACGAGGGTCTGGATAGATGGATTTATGTTTTTGTACTCTAATGATCTCCAATACCTCTTCATTCTAATCTTACACATTTATCATATTGATGTCTTTCTTCTTGGGTCAGTCAATGTCTTTGTGATCACTCAGTCCACACCATTTACATAGTTCCTCCCCCCAAACTTTGACCATTTTGACACTCCCTATTAAAGTGACCCCATTCATTGCACTTCTAGCATTGTATCATGAATCTTCCTTTGCTTTCATATTATATTTTTATTCTTAGCCCATTTTTATTACCTCTTTTTTTGTTACAATAACCTTGAGGGGATACATTTGAGTGGTTTTGGGGTTTCGGTGGTGTGTTTGGCAGGGTTGACTATTCTCCTTGTGCAAATAGCACTTTTGTGCTTATTTTTTTTAGGTAGTATGGGAATTACTTGATGAAATGTCCCATCACTTGGCACATATCACAAAATATTTTTTTTGGGAAATTTCCCTTTGTGTGACCTTCCCCTTGCAATCGATGCACCGCAACTCTATGGTTTCTCACATACTCTCCTTCTTAGCCTTTACCTCCATCATTCTCATCATGTCTTCCCTTAATTCTTGGATGATCTTTGATTCACAATCATTGTTGTTGTTTGTGCTCTTATCATCATTTGTCTTCTTCTTTCCTTGAGAAGATGTTTTTTCTTCACTTTCTATGTCCATTGCCTGATTGTACACTTTGTCATATGATGATGGAGATATGACTTTCATCTTTTTCCTTAGCGACAAGAAACCCTTCAATGAACTACCATTTATTTAACCTATTGGTTGATTGTGTCTCCAATTTTACTAGCAACCCCTTGAGCCTATGATTATAGGCTCATACATTTTCATGTTTTCCCTACTTTGTGTTGTATATCTCTACTAAGATTTTGAATTGTTATCTCTCCGAAGTTTAAATTCTTCTTGTAATTCTTTCTTTAATCTTCCCTATGTGGCTCTATCTAGTGCTTCTAGTTTAGTGTACCAATCTATGGATATGCCTCTGAGTGTTGCTAGGAATCCTCTTGACCAATAGTATACGTCCTACCCATTCACTATCCATATCATCTCACATGTGTTGCAATGTCATACTAGATCCTTTGACCCATTCCCCGTGAACTTTGGTAGCTTAACCCTTTCCACAGTCGGACTAGCTGGAAAAGTTACCATATTTCTTCCCTGATTCCCTCCCTATGCATTGGACCTAAATTGATTGTTTCTCTTGAGACATTTTGGTGCCTCTCTTGCACTCTTGACCACGTACGATTCTTCCACACATCCCCTCTCAATGTCCTTTCCACTTCAAGTCTCTTGGGGTTCATCTATGTACTCCCTTCATTCAGGGGTCTTTGGCTCAAATCCTCCAATTCTTGGTTCTTTGTTGTCTAATATGGACAACTCTTGAATATGGTGTATGCTATTTTCAAGTTCTTTACTTAATTAATTTTCATCATTTTTTATATTTTTCTCTATTTGTTGCAGAAGGTGTCTTGAAAGTGCCTTTGTTTCTTCAGCAAGGTTTTGGTTTAGCTCAATAATATCTTAGTTTATTTTAGTAAGGTCTTGGTTTGCTTCTTCAAAAATTTGTTTCAATTTTATTCATCATTCTTCTTGTTCTTTTAATTTGATTGGTCTTCTTAGTCATTCTTAGGGTGTTTTTTCCCCACTTGGTATTCAATTTTTATCCTTGTTGGTTCGTACGGGCATTAATTTCTAGGAGTACGCCTATGATTAGAGTCACATGTTCTTCCTCCTCCCATTTGCTTCTTTCTTCATACCATTGTAGTATTTGTTTTCTTCGTCATTCTTGGTCATCACTCTCAGCCCAAAGGTCTTGCAATATAATGTAGTGATGAGCAATGAACCTTGGTAATCCGTTGAGGAGGTGGTTGACCACTAGGTTGACATGCAATTTTTCCTAGATGACTGTCTGAGGGATTTCATACCTAAGAGCCTCCCTCCATATGTGATCCCTCAATGAGATATCCCATAGGTTTATGACATCCTCCGTCAATACGTCTTCTCCATCTCCATTTGCTTGTACTAGCTCTTTGGCTAGATGACCCATTATGACACCATTCTTCCATCTATGTGGTGTTTATGAGGGTTTAATTTGGAAACAATGCCAAATATTTACTTGCTAAGTGGTCTAACCAATGAACATGGATTAAATGAGAATGTACAGTAATAATTATGAAACATATCAATTATAAAATAATTACATAGAGTATATCATTGTATTCATTCATCAGACACTAGAAAGTACATCATAAAATTAGAATGTCGATTCTTGAATACAATGGAATGATCAAATATATAAGTCAACTAATTTTTGTTGAGAACACCTGCCATTGGCAATGAATCATTGCAACTACCCAACTATTGGGTTTAGTTTCCCAATTACAACTCATATTAATCCAATGTTGTGCACAAGTATTATTTATTTTATTTTATGTACTATTTTCTTAGATGACTACAACTTAATTATTTATGATACAACTAACTACAAGGCAAGCCCCTAAATAGCCCCTACAATTTTCTCATTTCTATGTGTGCAGGTATTGAAGTTGTAGATTTGTTGGAGGCTTCATTCTTGGACCTCTTGTGAGTTTCTCCTTTCTTCTCTTTTGTTTTATCATTTCCTTTTCATTTAATTTAGTTTATGTTTGTTCCTATTATCTCTTTGTTACTTTAGTGCATTTTGAGTATTCAGTCATCAAAGTTGTCAGTAGGTTTCTAGGTAGTTTTTTGTGATAAACTCGGCTTTCATCCATATGAGAATACAATGCACCACGAGGATTTCCATGCACCATGTTTTCATCCTTGGTTGAGAGCTTGTTAGTTTGTCTAGAAGACCTCTGCAACCTTCTCTTTCAATTTTTGGAATTCTCCCATTTTTTAATTATGCATAAAACATAAATAAACCTCTTCTTTATCTCATATTATCACCTAAGCTTTGATCCCTGAGGTAGTTGAGGACCATTCACCCCTTTAGACCTCGTCATCTCAAGGGTGTTGAATCTCCTCTACATTTTGGTGAACCCAACTATAGAGGAAGGGGATAGAATGCTCAAGACCCCAGGTCATGGAGGGTCTAGAATGATCAGTTGCCTTGATCTACCTCACACTAAGGATTGTTTAAGACAATTATAGTGTTTTAGGAGGGTGAAAAGGAAGGACAACTAATATGTCACTATCCTTTTGTAAACCTGGGAGGTTTAGGGAACCAGATGAGCTAATAACCAAGTCAAAATTGTGACCTCGACAACTCTCTACTAGAGGAGCCTAGAGCAGAAGGACGACAATGCGACGTGCTAGCATCTCAGTTAGGTGTTGGAATTTGTATGGACAAAGAGTACAAACTATAATTAAGACTAATAGATTTTTAGCTAATCCACCTAGTAAATGTGATTTTAAGCAATAACAGAAAACTGGAAATAATTAAATGGCTAAGACAACAAGAAGAATACTTTAACTTAAAAGGATAAGTTGACAAGAATAAAAAGATGATAGAAATACAACTTATAAATGGTCCAGCCTCCTCCAAACTCCACATGAATGCAAAACCTAAAAACAGGAGAACAAGGAAGAATGTTGGGGCTATTTCAGTGCTTGTCATAATCAAACCCTTGTTTTAGTGTTCCCACCTCCATGGATAGCCAAAATAGTCAAAAGATAGAAAATGCGATAAAGAAAGTGTGGAAAAAAAGAAATGCCACGCAATGCTAACAACTATATGCTATGTAAACTAAATGACAATGCTAAAATGAAATGGATATCACCTCCCAAACAAGATTCCCTCGATCACGTGAAGGAAGATTTGAGCTCACAAGCCCTTTAATTGCTACCATTGTCACAACAATGAGAGTGAAATCTAATAGAGTAACATCTCCAAGCTTCAACAATGGAGAATGGTAAGAAAAAATAAGTGTGGAATGCTCAAGGAGTGTGTTGAATCATGTAGAGGATCAAATTGAATGAAGAATGAGATGTTTTGAGATGAATAGAAGCCTAAAAGAGTCATTTGAGGTTGGTCAAGGGCGCAAGGGCGTTACTCTTTGTCGCCAATGGAGAAGTGTAACTCCTCTGCAAATTCTAGATGCAAGAATCCTATCAGGATGGCAACATGTTGCGTAGACGTCTGCATGTGCTAGCATCCCTGACAAAAATTCCCCCACTAAAACTACATATAGCCACCAAGTGGGTGGAAGTGGAATGGATGAAGTGGAAAAGCATCATCGAGTTTAATTTTTTTTAAGGTGAAGGGTATAAATGGGGAATTTGTGAGGGGTGAAAATTCACTCCATTATATTTTTCCCTCACTTTAGTGAGCATATGTGCTACCAGATGTGAGGTAAATTAGATCAAAAAAGTTTAGAAATGTATACTTGAACTGTCGAGGAAGTAGACCGTAATCTGACCCACCCAAATCTTAGGAAGTAGAGTTGGCTCCATAGGTCATCAGACCCAAGGAGAGTTGAACAAATGCACCACAGATCTGCAGACCCACATAAGGTGAAAAAAAGGCTTTTTAGGTCCTCATAACTATAGAGTTGAACAAAGAGATCTCACAGGATTAAATGCTTCACATGTCCTTGGACTTGCAAAGGAGGCACCCCCCAGGTGCTTAGTCCTTAAGGAGCCCAAATGTAGGAGGCTTCGTAAAGTATGATGGTGCCTTACAAGTACTTGGTTCTACAAGGTCAGTTGAAAAGTAGCTTCACAAGTGCACCTGTAAAGCAACATGTTAATCCATAGACAAAACATGTTAGATAACAAAAAGAAGCCATGTAGGTAGACAAGTAAACAATCACGCAAAAAATCAATAATTGAAGGAAGAGATTTCAAAGGGGTCCCTCGGGAACCCTTCAAAAGAAAAGGAGTCCGCTCAAGGGATGCTCAATTTGAAAGTGACAATGTTTTTGAAAAGAGAGATTTTTTTTCCAATGATTCCAGCATCAAGGATTCCTTTTGAAAGATTAATTTCATCAAGGAATTTGAAAGAAAGAATGCTACCTCACAAGGGAAAGTCTAGATTCTATCTTACGAATCTGAGATGAAAGAAAAATTGGTCTAGGGATCCATGTTTAAGAATGCGATTTTTAAAACAATAGAGATTTTCAAGAAGGGATTCACTGGCCATCGAATGCACATTTTTAAAATCAAAGTAGCATGATAGCCCCCCCTTAGGATGGTGCATGCTAGGCACAAAGGCATGTAACATCATAAGGAGAGAAAATCAAGAATGAAAGTGATGTTGTGGCCCACAAAACATGACGAGATGTAACTGTGGTAATTTTGTCACACATGTTAGGGACAACACATGAGAAATGTAACACAACATTACAAAGCAAGCAAGGAAGAGAGAAAGATAAAGAGAAAAGGCAGATAATAACGTAAGAACGAGAGCTAAGGGGATTTGATATTTCGAGGTCAAAGCTACTCATAAATATAGATAAACTAGAAATAATAATATATAAATGAACTGTCATCAACCCCCTACTATATCAGACCATGTGAAGAAGGTATGTGAAAATAAAATTAAAAATTAAAAAAATTGGGTCATGGAAGGGAGGCCTAAATGCCCCCAGCACTTTGCATTGTCCCCAATTGTTGAAAATCAAGGCATGAAAAAGAGAAGAATGATGTGACAAATAGAAGAAGTCTTAGGAAATAAAAAAATCCTGTATCCAAGAACCTACGAGGGTGATAAGGTTCATCCAAGAACATAGAAAACAAGCACAGGGGAACACAACACACACACAATCTAATCTATAGATAAAGAAGAGGTGTCCCCTAGTCCTCATCAACCAAGAGATCGTTGTTCTCCTAATCTAGATCATCATAAGGGGAGGGTGGTGTTGTGACTTTTAAATTTTACAAATTTGAAGTGCCCATTTCAAAAAATTTCCTCTACACACTCAAAAGTGCAATTGAAAAATTTGTCCAAGTGACCCACTTTGGAGGGTCATAATTTGGTGCCAATTGATTTTTGTGCAAAACCCCTTTGTAGAACCACTCATGTGAAATATGTAAGATGGCATGTAAATTTTTAGCTTCCCGCGATAATTTTGGACAGGGTTTTGAAAAGTGAAGCTGGAGGGTTTTAGCACTTTTCTGTTGTTTGAGAATTCTCTGTTTTGCAAGTTGGCCTCCTGTTCGAGTGAATATTTTACAACTAGATGATCGCCATATCAAATGGATTGTTGCTCTCCATTTTCCATACATAAATGTAATCCTTGGTCTAATTTAAAAGCTTCATGATCTGATTTGTGACTTTTACCAGGCCAAAAGCAAATGCAATTTGTTTAGTTTTGCATCTACATTTTCTGAAACTTTTCAAGGTGGTCAACTTTGACCCCTAATATCTCGTGAAGAATAATGATTCAAGAAAAATCCTCTTGTGCACGTACTTAATGTACTTAAATGGGCTTATGTTTCCAGTGGCAGTCCCTCAAAAGTTGTTTTGATATTTTTAAAATTGGTGATTTAACGAGTTTTAATTGGTTCTAAACAAGCACAATTGCAGAAAAGTTTGATTGAGCAACTTTGACAGTGAATAAATTTCACCTCGAGATCTATTTTGTCGAACCTTGTTTTTCAATCCATTCTCAAATCAAATGTCTACATGCCTGCAAGTTTTCATGACTCCAGGAGGTCATTTGACTGATTTCCCAGGGCTATTCTAGAGCCCACTTGGCCAGTTTTGCTCACTGTTCAAATATGTTAGAAAGCATATTTTAATGATAACCCAGTTCATGTTTTCACTTCTAAAGCATTCAAAAGAAACCTTAGATCAATTCAAGGGTAAAACTTGTTTGAAAATGATTTTTTTTTAGTCGGACCCACAAGGGGACCCGACTTGTCAAACATAATTTGAGAACAATTTCTAACCAAGAGGGCAGTAGTTCATGAATTTCAAAGTGCTTATAGGAATACACATAAATCCAATATAAAGGGAAGCATATGCAATTAAAATGGGAAGGTTGGCATAGAGGGGCAGAAGAGATGGTGTTTCATTTAAGCTCCCATGGAACAAAGTCACAACATTTTTCCGCACTATTCACTTTGGATTGGTTGTTCGAACATCTACATGATACTGAAAAGGCGAATATTTTACCATGATAGTATGGTTAATGTTGTTCATGTTTCCTAGATTATGTGGAAGCATATGTAGGTGTGCAAAGTTTTCAAGAGGTTGCCTCCAAGAGAAGCCATCTCATGGAATGTTATAATTGTTGGAGGTGTATAAAATATAAGGTGCTGAAGTTTTGGAAACTTTTAAACAAGTGTAGATGGCATCAGTTGGAAAGCTCAGAGGTAGCAAAACATTTCAAATGTGATGCAAAGTAGACAAAATTTTACAAAGGATGTTGATTGCCTATTATCAGTAGAGAAATATAATCACCATGTGGATTTGTTTCTACCGAGTTCACTGTCCAAGAAGTGCTTCCATCAACCGATATAATTGATGAAGCATAACCTAGCAATGCATTAATACTACATAAGAAGGGTTTCGCCCATAACATACTCAACTAAAGAAATACATAACATGCCTCTACAAGGAGTCAAAAGTGACTAAAAGACTTCATCCTATTGCATTTAGTCAAGCTTAAATTAGGTATGTGAACATGCTATGAAATCCCAAATAAATATGATTGCATCGAACAAATTGCAGCAGGTACATTAAATGGTTTTGTTGAAGGTGCTTTGAACATGGGGGATCAACATACTATTGGAGGGGGTTATTTTAGTATTTCAAAGAATTTTACACAAGCAGGGTTTGTACAAACAAAAAAAATGTATCAAAACTATGATGTTGCTGAGGGAGGGGATCAAAACTTCTGTAGGATGTAGCTTGGTCTCAATGCGCTAGAGCAGGTTTGTGGACATCCCTCAAAGAACAAGTAAAGTGGGGAAATGATTATGCAGATGGTGCTATCATGGATAAAATGAAGAACACCAACATTGAATGGAGGAGGCACTAACATATGCACAACAAGGAGGAATTGAAGAATCCTTAGAAACTTCTAAACAAATGTGTGGCAAGGAGAGGGATTCAAAAGTTGCTGCAAGGAAAGATCTTCATTCAGGTGCCTAATGTAGAAAGCTCTGGAGTATAGGAGAGGAAAATCAAATGCTAAGAGGGGAATCCAATGTACGAGGCAGCTCATGTGTAGTTAGAGGGGCTCGAACCCTGCTCCAATGTGTTGGTGCAAGCCATGAAGGGGCGACATTTAATGTTCAAAGGAGTGTAGCAAAACATGATGAGGAGGCCGCCATTGTCTAAAGTGAAGGGAATGTGAGCTTGTTTAACAAAATTCCTCTTTAAATGTGATTACATGGAATTCCATTGCAGCCTATGCATCCAATGGATTGTTGAAAAGACTTTAGAAACTTTCAAGCAAATACTAGTGAAGTACAGGTAGCGCTCATAGTGAAAATGTATCACATTGTTGTTTCACAAAATGTTGTTTATCATTGTCTCCATGGTCGAGCAAACTAGAGGGAGTTGCACAATGAGATGTATGAAGATTTAGGGCACAAAGGTGGATCGATGGCTATCAAGGAAGAACATAATGCAGCCAAATCCCGGTCGTTCCCCATAGCCTCACATCTCCAAAGTGCTCACTCATTGACTCTGTGGGATTGTCGAGAAGGAGGCACGTGGCATGTGGGCCTATGAGATTTCTATTTTAGAGGCTTAAGTAATGCTTCCCAATAAAATTTAAGTCTTTGCCATAGCACAAAATGCAAAATAAAAGCATTCGTGAGATTTTAAAATGTGATAAGTGTGAATGAAATATTTCAGTGCCCGATAAAGTTTTAAAAGGAAAGACCATCATTAAATTTTATGAAGGAAAAAGTTTTTTAAAATTTTGTTGAGTGCACATTTAAAAGTGGTGAGTGAAATACTTTAAGGGGCAATAAAATTTTTGTCACGGGCAAATATTTTTTATAAGAGGTAAAGAGGCAAATATTTTTTAAATGTAAAGATGCACATGCGATTTTTTTTTTCCCAATAACTACTTTACAAGCTCTAACCTTTTTAAAGGCTGAGTAAAATGGTGTGCAAAAGTGAAGTAAATATTACAGTGCACGGTGGGATGATTTATGAAGTGAATAAAATATTAACAATCTTGAAGATTTTATTTGCTGAAGGTGAGATTTGTAGCAAAATAAAGGAAGAGATAAAAGTTTTCATGAGAAGCTATTTTTCACTTGCTGGGTAAATACAAAATGGAGATTTTTCATGGAGGTGTGTAGTTTTTCTATTGCACGAGTGAATGAGGGAAAAATGGAGGCAAAATTTGTTGTTGCAAAGGGAAGAGAGACGAGAGAGGATTTTCCAAATGGTTTCTTGTTGCTGATCAACAGGAAAGAATTTGTCATGTGTCTTCAACGAATTAACTTTAGGGCTGCGTTTGTTTTCTTCTTATTCTCTTCTTTTCTCATTTGTAAGGGGTTCCATTTTTTTGAAAACTCTGCAAGGCAGGAAAAAGCTCTGGGTAATTTGTAATGCTAGGGTGAATTATAATTGTTAGTCAATTAATCTAAGGTGTTTGTGTTCTGAATTGAGTATCATTGATATATTTTATCATATGACTGTCTCCATAGATGAAACGTAATGCTCTTTTGAATTCAATAATCAAAGATTATCTAGATTTTTTCATGCACATTTGCTACATTTGAGTTGCAATAGTTGTTGTCTTTTCTTCTATGAATGATTTAATTGCTTTAATGAATGTCAGCTGCATTTATTATTTCTTATTGTTCAAGGGATAGTGTAATTGCTTCAACAAATGTGACAGGAGTGTTGTGTTTCCAGGTGGATCTGTAAGAATGGCTATCTGATGAAGCTTTAGTGGTCTTGTTGTCATAATGTGATAACATTTGCAAAGATCTTCAAAACATGTTTAACACTGTAGGAAGAAGTGTTGGTTATATGACTTCATATCCCTCTTCTTAGCACTAGTTAAGCCTTGTGCAAATGCTTCTGTTGTTTTCAGTTTGGTCCCAATTTATTAAATCAAAAACCATTTCAATTATGTATTATGATTTATGTGTCTGCCATGTTCTCCATGCTGGTTAATGAAATTCATTGAATGTCTTATCCAATGTTGAGTGATATTTTATGTTTCTTAGCATAATTTTGTGAGAGCATCATATGTTAAGCAATACCCTATTAAGTATGTGTTTGAATCTCTAGGTGTTGCTAAAGAGTCACCCCCTAGGTCTTATAAAGCTTGAAGTGTAGAAGATTTCAGTCCTCAACTAAATCTTGTCAATTGGCCATTCATCTTAAGGGTCTTGAGTATAGGATTTGGCTTCTCTTTAGAGATTCCTTAGGTGTACTTGAAAAAACACCAACAGAGTGGTGACTCTACTAGGGAGAAGCAAAGAAATATCCATTTGCATATATTCAAGTATTTGGTGGATTTGAACATTTTGGTTAAGATAATTGAGAAGTTCTTAGACCTAGAAAAGATTTTGTTGCAACAAAGATCAAAGGATTTGAGTGTGACTCCGCTGTTGGATGATACCCATAACGAGATTTACTCTTGAAGTTTATTCCTCTGTGAGAAGAGGTGGCAACTTTGTCTAAAGAACTAGTTGAATTGTGAAGAAGATTTCCATATTTGTAGAATTTCCAGTTAGGAAGAAAGGTTAACATCTACTACAAGTTCCAGGTATTATTATAATTCTAAAGCAAGCAGTATTTTTCTTGAAAGAAGTTTATGAGAGCTATTCAAGACTTGAGATCATAAATGGTTCCCTATTAGATGAAATTGCATTAAGACAAGGAATAATAGTAGTTCTTTTCATACTTCTAATGTGTAATATTTGTAATGATTTGAGAAGTATGGTTATATTGAATTATTCCTCTGAGAAAGCTTTAAGGAATAAAGATTCAATTTATGTTTTAGAATCATAGTTGAACTAGTAAATAATGCAATTGATAACCATGTATGAAGTTGATAGTGATTGAATATTGATACACGAGGGTTTCCCTGTGAAGTAGCAAGAAAAATTATGTAGGGAAAACAAGTTTTACCCAATCCTCAAAGGTATTTTGCTATTGAAAGGTATATTCCATTAGTTTTCAGTGGTATAAAAGGTTTCCAAAACTTGATTCCTAAAATTGTTAGGAAATATTTTCCCAAATTCATAGGGCAAGGTTCAAAATCAGCCTCTAAACATTTGCAAACCTTCACGGATGTGATGGGGGATTATGAGATAAATCATGAGCACATTATCATGAAGTTTTTGTTCAATCCTTGAAGTATGATGCCAGGGATTGGTTCTCATATTTACCATCATGTTCTATAGCTTCATGGAATCAGTTTATGATAATGTTTGTTGAAAAATTTGGTGAAAGGGTAAATCCAAGTGTGGTAAGGAAATTTTTTATGGAAATCCATAGAAATGAAGATGACTTGGTTCATGCTTTCAATCTTCAATTTTCAAAGGCAGTAAGGTAAATTCCAAAAAATATTCGACCAAATGATGTTGAGTGTTTGGTTGTGTATCTTGGTGCATTTGATAGCAAGATGAGCTATCTATTAAGGGATAAAGAGCCTGCAACATTATATCAGGAATATCAGAATGCCATGGATATTGAGAACAATTTGAAATACTCAATGATGAAAGGGTATTTGGCTACAAGTGTAGGTTATCCCAACACACCTCATACAAATAGAATTCAAGGATGAGATAATGGAAATGATTGTCAAGATGACAATGCTTCTATTGTTATGATTTCTCCATCATCACAATATGAAGATCATAGTGAGCTCCAAGTTGAACATCAACAAAATTTGAGCAATGTTAATCAAAAGTATTTTGTGCAAGAATTGTATCAAATGAAGAGACAAAAGAGAGAATCACCATATAAACTATTTTTGAGATTTTTGGATGCTTTGATAGAAGTCCCCAAAGATTTTAGACCTAAGGGTTCTATGTGCATTGATTTATTTTGTGAGATTTATGAATCTGGGATGAGTAATTTGTTGGCAAGAGACACTACAATTATGCTTTGGTGTTGTCATTGATGGCAACCCTAGTCGGTAATAGGATCTGCATCACACCATTTTCTCACACCGGCAGGTAGATTGAGGATAGTCAAGAAGAACAAAGCATCCGGTAGTTTGGTGTTCAACAATTCACGTGCAGATTTCCAGTTGTTATTTTGAGTTTTGGATCTCACAGAAGGTTCATCAGGGTATTTCTTGTGTTATCCAAAAATCTTAGTGCCTTGTAACAAGTCATGTGCAAATTTGGAGATCCTATTGATACTTTTATGTTTATCAGTATTTTTGGGGTGACTTAGTTGATATAATGTGGTGTGGATATTCAAGAATTGTTTATTCAAATATTTTTTTGTTTGCTAATCTTAATTTGGGTCCAAGCCAAGTTGTGGTCAACCGTTGTGGATGCGCATTAGATAATTCTTAAGATTTGAGCTGACATTTGCTAATATTTTTAAGTTTTATTGAAGTTGACTTTGTTGCTATTAAATTGATAGTCACTGATATATATGTATGATCTATTATATCATTTTGATGTGTATGCGTGGTGTGTCAATGTGTATTATGACTATCAGAAGAGTGTTAGAGTGATTTTATGCATATTTTCACTTGCGCATAAACATTTTGTTGTGCGAGTCAAAGCAGAGTAGAGCAGAAGTTCAGTATCAGTCAGAAGGATAGAAGATTGACAACTGAGCCTAACTGGAACTATAGTCAAGCATTTGTAGATGTTATTCTTTTAGTTCATTCTCTTGGATCTAATCCAAATCTTTGTAAGGCAGTGTGCCTTAATATTTTTAGTAGTGAGCTCTAGACGGTGAGCCTGAATGTAAGTGCATTCTCATATTGTAAACTTCTTTTTGAGTATACTCAAATTATATTGTGGATTGGCCATCCACCGTGGTTTTTCCTCTAATAGGGTTTCCACGTAAAAATCCTTGTGTTATGGTTATTTTCTTTCTGTTTCTGCATATTTCTTTTGGTTGAAAGCTTAAAGTGGGTTAATGATCAGAATAATAAAGTTAAAGTTTGCAAAACACTGATTCACCCCCTCTTAGTGTTGCTTGTTTCCAACAATTGGTATCAAAGCCAGTTCCTTGAAAGAAGTCTAACAGCTTAGGGAGATCTTGGAAATTTTTTTCAATGGATACAAGTAGTCTTCAACAACAACTTATGGTGGCCCTAGATGATCTTGACCAGTCAAAGTCTGAGAACTGGGAACTGTATGAAAGTCTTGAGAATGCAGAAAAATTCATCCAATCATTGAAAGACAAAATCAATGAATCAAGGGAGAAAAGAAAGGAATTATGTTAATAGCTTAAGCACAAGAATAGAAGTATGAAAGATGAACAACTCAGTCATGCCTTGAAGGAGAAAACATAAGAGTGTGAAAATTTTTCCAGAGAAAATGTTGCCCTAAAGTGTGAGATGGAATCCATCATGATGAAAATGACCAAGGAAATTGAAGATAGAAAGAATGAAGAAAATCATGCTCAATCCTTGAAAGAAAAATATGAACAATGTAGCCAATTGGACAATAAATTGGAACAATCTAAAAACAATGAGGAAATGCTTGAAAAATAGCTTCATGATCTCAAAGATGAACTTACTACTGCAAATGAGTACAAGGATAAATTTAAAGCCAGTTCATCCAAACTTGATGAATTGATTAAAGGTCAGAGGGCTGATGGTGATATGCGAGGTCTTGGATATGAAGAAGGAGAAAGTTTTGGATCTAGACAAAAGAAATCCAGACAAGGGAGATTCAGGAAAGGAAATCAAGTGAATGGAGCTAGAAGGAATCCGGTAAGACAACCAAATGCTCAAAGATTCAATGGTTATTGTTTTTCTTGCAATAAACTTGGCCATATGGCTTCTCAGTGTAGAAGAAGGATGAACAAAAGTGGACCATCATTCTCAGTTTAGTACTTTAATTGCTATATGTATGGTCATAATTCAAGTGAATGCAGAGTTGTGATGAATAACTTTCATAGAGATATCAGATGTTATGCATGTAATAGACTTGGGCATATTGCTAACCAATGCAGATCAAGGAAAAATCAGTGGAACAGTTGTTTTGAACAGAGAAATGTTGTTTGTTACAACTACAAAAAATTTGACCATATTGCTAGATTTTGTTGGAATAGAAGAGGTATGGTAAAACAGAATACACAACAGGATGTCAAAGGAAAATGGAAAGTTACTACAGATGTAATCAGGAGGAAAATGCAGAAGAAATGGGTGAAAAAGAATCCCTCTGTTGAAGGAAATATGCCAACACTAGAATTTGCTTTTGGTAATTCCTCCAAGAATTAGTTTTAGGCCTTTGGCCTAGGGGGAGCTATCAGAAAAATCATTTAACCCCCTTGTGGGAAATTGATACTGGAATGTGGACCAGCCCAGTAGGTGGATCAATGCTTTTCAGATGTTGTTCAACTGATTTGAGAAGGTATTATTTAGTATAGAAGATCCACAGAAGAATTATCTATCTCAGTGCATGAAAACAGATTAACTAGATGAAATAGGGTAAAAGAATTTATTGCATCAAAAGGGCTAGGTGTGCGAATGATAAAAGAAATTTTTTATCCTTCATTTCTCACTTTGCATATTGAAGAGAAGAATTTTGGAGATCCCTGGAGTGAACTTTGTTGAATTGTGGAGAGATTCAAAGTGTTAAGAAGAATTTGTGATCTAACTCTGACCCGATGAAAAGGTATTTATCGAAAAACTAGTAAATTTTTGAATTTACAAGAATGGCCACTCCTATGGTAGTCGAAGTAAAGGATAGACCCTATCCTAAATTCAAATGGCATCCCTATAAGTCTATTGAGACTGAGCCCCTCGGTGCGTTTTCATCTGTCATATAGAGTTTTGCACACTGAGGATATTAGGGATTATATTCATACTAACATTGAAGAGTTAGGCACCTCTCAAATAATGAATTTTTATTCAAGCCATATACTTGGAGGAGACTTCACTGTCAAATTGGAATACCAAGCCCTATAGGAGAATAAGTTCACGTAGTTTGCGAAATTTCCAATATTTGAGGAAAATGAATGGGTTAGATACATTTTCAGCTGTGTTCATGTCGAGTTCATGTGGTTAAATATACCCTTCAAGATCACAAAAGAGGCTATATATGTCATCACGGGTCTGAATTCCACTAGTAGACTCCCAGTCTTGAAATTCGTGAAGAATGAGAAGGTTATAGAGGCAACAGGTACACAATGGGATAGAAGGGAAATGACAATAGAAGATATTGCTGAAGTGGATGTAAAATTTTTATCAATGGTCATTGGCTACAAGATATACCATTCTAGCTGGGATAATTTTGTATCTGGTATGACCATCTATGCAACTTATGAAATAGTAAAGAAAAATATAGAATATGACTTGTGTGGGCTGCTAAGAAGTCAGTTGATGGAGAATCTAAGTAAAATCAAGAAAGATAAGAAGAATACTTTCAAATATGGTAATTTTCTATTGTGTTTATTCTTCTATTTCATGGATGATGTTCCGGGTGTTGGAAAAGTACATTGGAAAAATGATGAGCCTGTAGTTGTTCAGATAAGGAACATGTTTGGAATTGGTGATCGTCAGGTCAGGAATACTACCCTCTGGGAGTGCTTCA
The DNA here is from genome assembly GCA_007258455.2 of Sequoia sempervirens. Classification (NCBI taxonomy): domain Eukaryota; kingdom Viridiplantae; phylum Streptophyta; class Pinopsida; order Cupressales; family Cupressaceae; genus Sequoia; species Sequoia sempervirens. The sequence goes on along the minus strand of VDFB02270651.1, from coordinate 281,347,055 downwards.
AAAATTTCTAGAATATGATGCATGTCAGGGAAAGAATTCCCACTTCAATTGTGGAGCAGTACAAAGATACTATCTCCTTCATGGTGGACATTGATCAATGTCATATGGAAGTTGTTGATCCCATAACAATATGGATCATGCCTATGGGATACGTAGTAGAGGAGAACATCTTGAAGATGTATGTAGAACACTTGCTGAGCTCACCTTTGGATCAAGGTGAAGAGAGGTTTGGAAATTATGCAGAGAAAAGTATGCAGGTTCATGTGGAATTGAAAAAATCAGTGATAGCTAGGAGAGTAAGGAAAGAGGTGGAAGTTTTTGTAGAAAGTATGAGCATACCTATAGAGAAATTGAAAGAAGTGAGAAGGAAGAGAGAAGAGGCTGAAGCAGAGAAAGAAAAACATAGTCTGCTAGTCTCGGAGCATCTTCTGCCAGCACTAGATCTACTAGGAGTTCCCCATCCTTATCCATTCCCGCAACCAAGCTAGCTCAAGACAAGCCTTCTGGTAAAAGGAAGAAGAATAAAAGCACAAGAACATATGAACCTGTTTCAAAAGATGAGGAAACAAAATCAGAAGAAGTCTTGAGAGAGATGAAAACTACCAGAACTCAAGCTGTCAAGTTAAGCAAGAGAAAATCTTCTAGCAAAGAAGAAAAATAAAAGAAGGGAAAATTTGATAAACCTAGTATGTTAGTTAAGGAATTTCAGAATGCAGTTATCAAGGACGGTAATCTTAAGCCCCTCTGTGAATTGTATGAAACTTTTGATAAATCAAGTCAAAGAATTCTTGAAGAAGCCACAATAAAACATATGAACATTTTCAATAAAGTTCTTCTTGAGATTATGTATGGCTTACCAAAGAGTCTATATGATATTTTTGAGTCAAGAAGATTAAGTGTCAAAACAAAAAATGAGAATCTGAGGAAGAGAATTCTTGCATATTTATGTCCAGAAATGTCAATTGAGGAGATGAATTCACTCCTTGAAAAGGATAAAATGGAATTTAAGAGCAAGACAAGGGTGAATAAACTCATGATTGGTGAAACTGATGTTTTTTTTGGTGAAACCAAGGAGGTTCTAGAAGAGTTTCTATTAAAGAATAAGATTAATGCTGAGAAAATGAATACTGAAAATGTTCCAAAAAATGAGGAAGTGAATGCAGATGCTGAGGATTTTTAGATTCCTCCTAATGTGGAAAATACAAAGACACCTATGGAAACTGAAGTTCCTAAGGTGGTATTAGATAAGGAGAAGGAGAAGAAAAATGAAGAGGTTGAAGTTCCTAAAAGCAATTCGAAAATAGTCTCTGAAGAACCAAAGGTTGAAGAAGAAAAAGTTAAGGAAATCAGAGTGGAGGCAAGAGACATTGCCAAGGTAGTGAAGAGATCTCTGATGGAGCACCAGGAAGATTTTGATCCCGAATTGGATGAAAGCTCAATCAATCTATCTACTTTGTCCCCAATTTAGATGATGAAGGTCACATCAATTGCTCAATATAAGGCTAGTGAGAAGATTCTAAATTCTCACATAGAGGATAGTGAATTACTAAGCCTTGCATCTAGAGTTCTAAAGAAATTAATTCCTACTCATGTGAAGGATCTTTCTGGTTCCTCTTTCGGTGAGCTAAAGATGCTCATAAATGCTATAAGTACTCAATTCGAGTCCCTTGAGAAAATTTTTGAGGATAAAGTACAAAAGAGTTTAATTATAAAAGAATTAGTTGGTTGAAGGAAGTGATTGCAAAGGATAAGAATCTGTTAGCCACCTGCATGAAGAACATTCAAGTTTCTATATCTGAAGCTAGAAAGGCCTATAAGTCTTTTTTGGTTTTGTCCAAGTTCACTGAAGGTAATGAGAAAAAGGTGAAGGATCTTGAAAATCAATTGGTTATCATTTATGATACTTTTGATCCATTAGCTCACTACTGAATTTAACACCATTTTCTGACGGTCGTTCGTCAGTCGATCGAAAAATCTTTGTCAGAAATGTGACAAAATGGAAAAAATATTTGCATCGCTATTTTTTCGTCGAAAGGCCGACGACAAATTAAACGTTGAAATAACAGTGAAGAATTGTTGGTTGTCGGCATCGTGAAATGGCTTGGAATTTTTTTGGAATATCGACGAACACTTCGTGTATCCACCAATGAATTACACCAGAAGTTCATCGCCAGTTCGACGAAATGGGCAAGAGTAGCATCAAAACAACACCAAAATTTTGTTGAACGTGCGATGAAATAGGCAAGTAGTAGCGTCGAAACAACACCAATATTTTGTCGACTTTGCGATGAAAATACCAAGGAGTAGCGTCGGAAGAACACCAAAAGTTCATTGAAAGTGCGACAAAATGGGCAAGGAGTAGCATGGAAACAATGCCAAAAGTTCATCAAAATTGCGACGAAATGGGTAAGGAGTTATGATGAAACCTTCGTCACAACTATAGCAACTTCGTCAAACCTTTATGTTGATTCATCAATGGTTTTCATCAAAATTGTGATGAAGCATCAATTTTTTTAAAAAAAATATTTGTGGAAATGTACCATTGCGGAGACTAACGACTGATCATACATACAAACTACATATTGGTTTGATGCTTCAAACGATGCATTTCTTATATTGAAAAGTGCATTACCTTATTGAGCTTCTCTTTGTTTTGAGAATAGTTTAATATTCTCTACTTAATAGGGCCAACCATGTGACGGTGGAAGCTCATTTTCCCCCCCCTCACATCACTCTCAATTCCCCATACCCAATCATATAACATTAATCATTCATTCATCCATTAATAACATATAACATTCATTCATCCATTAATAACATATATCATTCATTCATCCATTAATAACATATAACATTCATTAATTAACATATTCACATTCATTCATTAACATATAATATTCATTCTTTCAATTTTTACATATTATCAAAAATATGGTTGTCATGATATGATTACAATCACTTCTTCTTTTTTTTCTTTTGAAAGCTACATAAAGCTGAAGTGGAGTATCATTTTCTAAATCAATATTTGTCCCCCCTTTAGTTGTCCTGCCCTCTACTCGTGATCTTAATGTACGCCTAGTTGTCTGCTCATGACATGGACGCCACTGCAAGGGGGGATCTGCTGCAATAAGAAAGAAATGTTAAACTGATATGTTTTATTATTATTGTTACAAGTATTTCATTATTTAAAAGAACATTAGAGTGGTTCTCTTTACCTGCTGGGTCCACATCATGTTCCTGAAATTTTGTTATATAGACTCATGCTCAACATGTTGAACACCTTCTAAATCTTAATCTATAGTTGAAACATGAAAGGTTACATTAATTAATACACCAATTGAAAGTAAATATGTTTAAGAGAACATGAGGGTGGTCCTCTTTACCTGATGGAGCCACATCATGTTCCTGATCTTCTCTAGCCCGATCATGCTCAGCATGTTGATCACACTCTACATGCTCTAAATTTGAAACACAAAAGGTTACATTAATTAATACACCAATTGCAACTAAATATGTTTAAAAGAACTTTAGAGTGGTCCTCTTTACCTGATAGGGCCACATCATATTCCTGATCTTCTCTAGCTTGATCATGCTCAACATGTTGATCACGCTCTACATGCTCTAAAGTACCGGGATGCACACCATGACCTTCATCTGCACATTCTACTCCACCCTCACCAGGCTGCATTCCAATGTCATGTGCATTATTATCATTGCTTGAATGTTCAAAAACAAATAGGCATGTAATTACTTTATGGTGGAAATTAATATTGAATAGATTGCACAAGTATTCAATTTTAAATAAACTTTATTGAGTTTATTTACTTGTGTGTCAGATGCAATGGAAGATTTTGTTTGCCCAGTCAAAACTCTTAGGCATTTAGCCACGACTCCATAGCCTTGTTGGAAGGAAATCTTCAGGTCCTCTTCTATGGGAACTCTATTGAATTCAGAGCCCTACATTTTTGCAGAAGATCATGACTTTTGCTTCTATGGTGTGATAAAACCAAAATTGTTTTCAATTTATTATAATTTGGATGCAATATTTTATTTATTGATACTTACAATTCGTGTGGCTAATTTCATATAACCACCAGAGCCAAGTTTGTGTTGCCCGTGCTTTTCTAGTCTTGCCTTTGTTGCCTTCAATGTGTCAAGCAGCCTATGAAAAGTTTGAAATACGTTAGATTATGTAAAAAGAAAGAGTAATCAATATATAATTACATTGTTGATAGTATCAAACATAGCATACTATTTTTTAAAAAAAAATTAATGGCATTTCCATAGCATACAAACATTGAGAGAAAATAAAATACAGAGTTCAATCCATGAATTATAGAAAATATATTTTTATTGGTTATATTCATATCGCTGATTACATTACACAAAATATACTACAACTACATAAATATCAAATGGTTACAGTTGTCTATGCTACCACATTTTTCATACATGTCTACCAAAGCATTTTATCAAACAATTCACTTCCTTGCTACTATCGCTAAAAGCCTAAAATAGGTGCTTTCAAACAAGCTATGGATGCTTGGAAAAAATCTATCATAGCATAATAGTAAGCAATAGCATAGACAAGGAAGTGAACTGTTTCAAAAAATGCCTCAAAGAAATGTGGTATCATAGTGATGGAATGCCATGACAATCCATAGCAATTTGCTTGTCATGGCATTCGTTATGGCATTCCATCACCATGAGACCACATTTTTTTGAAACATTTTTTCAAAAAGTTCACTACCTTTTCTATGCTACCACATTTTTCATACATGTCTACCAAAGCATTTTATCAAACAGTTCAACGCCTTCATGCTATGGCTAAAAAGTAAAAACCTAAAATAGGTGCTTTTGAACAAGCTATGGATGCTTGGAAAAAATCTACCAAAGCATAATAGTAATAAATACCATAGACAAGGCAGTGAATTGTTTGAAAAAATTCCTAAAAGAAATGCAATCTCACAGTGATGGAATGCCATGAAAATCCATAGCAATTTGCTTGTCACGACATTCATCATGGCATTCCATCACCATGAGACTACATTTTTTTGAGATATTTTTTTCAAGTAGTTCACTGCCTTGTCTATGCTACTGCATTTTTCATACACATCTACCAAAGCATTTTATCAAACAGTTCATTGCCTTGCTGCTATGGCTAAAAGCCTAAAATAGGTACTTTCAAACAAGCTATCGATGCTTGGAAAAAATCTATCAAAACATAATAGTAAGCAACAAGCCATGGTCTCATGGTTTTTTTTACGTGAAAATTAGCTCAATTTTATTCACCTTTTTTTGCAGATTTTAAACCCATTTTTTTGGTGATTTTGCAGTTTGAAACGGAAAAAAATCACGAAAAAAATTGTCCAGCGTGCAATTTTTTTAAAAATCATGATTAATCAGGATTTTGTGCAGATTTATGCTTCTATATCACATACCTTCCTTGGCTCAGTGGTGTCTTTCCATTTTTCTTTTCAGCCTTCTCCTTTCCATCAGACACCGGGTCCTTCCACCCCCTCTCTGAAATCATGGGGGGACACTCGTACTTTTTTTTCTTCTCTAAATGTTACCTATATTGGTCCCTCGCATACTTTAGATAGGTACCACCTTTCTTAAGGACCTTGGTTCGGTTGAATGGTTTATCACCGAACATCACAACTAAATGGTTAATGAGCTTATCTTTTAAATCTTCATTTTGGGCATTCCACCGTGTAGGTATGGTGGGCCTAAAGAGCTCCAATGTAATATCACTTAGATGTTTATAAAAAATATCATTTCTTACAAAATGATCATGGGATCAATAGTCTAAAAAGAGCGATCAATAAGTAAATTTCAATTGGATTATATAGAATAATAATTAAAACATTTTAAAGTACCTGGGACCTTCTCTATCTTTATGGGAACAAAATCCACGGTCACCACAAGTGTGACCAGCAATGTTCCCGTACTAGTAATACGGGAAAATCCAGGAAATGTTGCTAAAACATCACTAGTACTAGTGGCTTCTGCATCCCCAGGTACATGTCTTGACGCATGTTTTGGTATGTGTTCACTGCCAGAGGGTGCATTAATGGATGCCTGCATGGTATGTGTTGCCAAAATTTTAGATGACAATATAGGCATGGATGGTGGGGTCAGATAATGTGTTGTATGCATAAGAAGATCAAGATGGACACTTGTACCAACCCTTACTCCTCGGGAAGCACTTGCAGTACCCTAATCATGGCCAGGAGCATCATGGGGAGGCAAATAACCCTGTAAAAACAACAAATATTTTAGTTCATGACATAAAAGAGTATAAAATATAAAACCATGAATGAACTTATGTTATAATTAAAGACCTCATGACAAGTTACTTTCAATTTTTGTAATCTCTCTGTCAATACTTTAACCCTCTCTCTTATCTCATCTGTTTGAGGAATTTTGAACATCAACTTAGTCATTTCTTCATTGCATTTTTTCATGAGCTTCTTTATCGTATCAAAAGGGTTTGTTGAAAAAGCGATGTCATCATCACAAAATATTGACTGCACCTCACTATGGATGGTCTCCTCTTATGCTAGTGCCTTTCCCCGATTAGTTGACTGCAATAAGAATATTAAAAACATTATCGAAATTAACCCAAAAAACTTATGAAAAAAACATAATAATAAAACATTTTGCTCGTATCTAATTTGTACAATTACAATGAGGTAAACCAGTCAGGTAGAAGTGCCTGAAGATACATCGCGATTTGTGCTCTGGGCCAGAGCCTTCTCCGTACGATCAATGTCTTGTTGTGACAAAAATTAAATATAAAAAAACATTACCAAAATGAAACCAATAGACTTACGAATAAAAACATAAGAATAAAATGGTATTTGGGGTCATTAATTGGAGGTTGGGTAAAATGGTACATAGTACGTACCACCCCCATAGTAACTATGTTTGGAACTAAGCGATTCAAATTGTAATTGATTAGCAACTCTTCCCCTGCAGTTATTGATTTTATCATACATACGAATACACAGTTTCCATCGTGCGCCTCGAATATGAAATTGGGTTGCTTATTTGTTGACTCAGGTCATGTACTTTTTATAAACCTTGCAATATTCCCTGATGCCTTTGGCCTTCCGTCAATGTACATAGCCACTCCTTTATTTTGATCCTTATCTTTTAGTTGTATATAATTTGCTGACAGTGCATACCTACGCATACTTTGTGTATATCAAACCAGTTGCATCCAATCTTTGTAACTGTAACAAGGTCTAACATACTCCATCAATTCAGTAACTTTGTCGTAACAGACCTTAATGTTGTCCATGCAAAATGGGCCCAAACCATGTAATGACGATGGTGCTATGTGATATATCCTCTCGTTGACACAAAAATTAGTGTTTATTGGAGGAAGTTCCTTGGGTACCCATTGTTTCCGTAGATGTTTGTACCTCAAGGGCACCTCAACGTCGCCTATGCTCTCATCATCATAAGAACATGACCCCCCTTCACAAGAAAAAATTTCCATGTGTTTACAAAATTTTCTTCTAATCTTTGACCTCTAGTTGATCTCCCTCTTTTAGACATACTACATGTCTCACTTTCCTCTTCTCTTCCTGAATTTCCCTCGCTCGAGGAAGACAGATCTAACAAATACCTATTTGGTGGTACCTGCACTCATAAGGATTTTGGATGAAGTTCTTTCATGGTGATGTGATCCCAAGGTGACATTATGATTAATCTATAATTTCATCACTAGAATTTCATAGGTTATAAGGTAATCAAGTCTCGAGATTGCAAGCTATTGTTACTACCATCCAAATCTGTCCATCACAAATCAAATCTACTTAACGTTTTAACTCCCAAACTTTGTAACAAGTGTTAAATATGACTACGGTCCACTAGTTACACAACCAAGGCCTCAAATATATTATCTAATTGTAATCAAAGGACTTTTTCTCTTCATTCAAGTAAATAAACTTGAAGGGAAACACCACCAAGTGGTTTATTGGACACCTACATGACTAAAAATAGCAGCAAATTAACATTTAATTTCCATATGTCTGAGTGGTTAAAGGGGAGGGAGTGTGTACTAGGCCTGGTTAAGTCATCATAAGTTTACGCTTTGGAAATAATTTTTTTTTAAGTCATATTAAATCTTTCCATGTCTAATTGCTAGGAGATTTTTGGTAATTTTTAAGATAGGATGATTGATGAAAGAGCCCAAAGACTAGCCTAGCCTTTCTCCATGGTATCCAGGTACACATAGCAGCGGTCTTCTCTTATATGATTGGACATGATTTAAAGAACTTAGCTAGGAATTATTCATTTAACCTAAGGTTTTCTCATAATGCCATCATTGGAAAAGTATGATCAAATTCTTCTATTATGAAGAATTGGTCTATGTGCCTCTAGTAATCACTATAAATGTTTGTAAGGATAAAATGACTAATTGCATCAGGTAGGAGAGAATCAACTTTGATTTCTTCAAAGATTATATTCCTCTATTCATAATTTTAAAGGGTTGTGTGTGGAGCATGTTATCACTACCAAGAAGGGAGGAGACCTTTCCTTGTATTCTTTTATAATTTTCATTATTCTTATTTATTTTACACTTACATTTACAAATACACATACATATGCATTTACTGTTTTCATTTATTTCTCATGTAGTTTAATAGTTTGATCGATTTCATATTATGTGTTGAAGACTTTAGAATTTCAGTTACATTAATTTATGGATATGTTGTATCTATAACAATATAAAACCATATGCTCTTTGCATTTACACTTGCAATTAGAAATACACATTTATATACATCGATATAGATTTCTTTAATGATATGTTGCATTTATTGTTCTAGGAGAGCATCCAATAATTGCATTTACATTTACATTTAAAAATGCATATACATACATACATACATACATACATATATATATATCTATGTGTGTGTGTGTACGCACGCATGTGCGTGTGTGTCTATCATTTATATTCAGTGTTCAGAAACAACCCATTAGGTCTACACATGGATAAAAAATCATAAAATCAGATCTCCCATACATGTTTTGTTGAAACCTAGGCTTGAACCTCTCATTTCACATGCTTTTCTTCACAAAACTATTGAGGACAGCAACTATACCTTCTTTATTTCTCATCCTACGCCCTATTCATGCATCCTACAATTACAAAAGTATCAATGGGGCCTCTTACACAAGCTACAGTAATCACAAAAAGTGTAAGAGCCCCTTTATATCATGTTTGGACTACAAACCCCTCAAAAATAGGGTAACTCAGATTATGATTTGTTGGTGAGCTATATGGACAAAATCATTAGCACCAGCTCATTCTTGGAGTCTTTTGAAAGAGAAGTTAATCATGTGGCAGCTTAAGTACAAACCTTATAGTGTCAAGGTGAATGAGGTGATCAATTTTGATTGGCCAACTAATGAAGAGTACCAGAAATGGGTAAATGTATATTTAACTGAGGAAGAGTGAAAAGGAGTAGGCTACTAACAGTTGACAAATCAATTGTTGCAGTTACAACAGATTCCAATTTTTTTTTTGGTGATAGTCTAGGCACAGAATTTTTGAAGTTTTTTGTTGCTGCATCAACCATTCTCAGCAGGCATGATGAACAAGAAGATTCTCTTGGGAGATTGTTGTTGTAACAAATTTTTGGAATATCACAAGGCGGTCCAATTGGTTGGTGACACATGTGTTTTCTGGCCTGATGCTTGTTTGCTCCTCCTTTTTCTATAAGAAGGATTTCAAGGCCAGAAGTACGGGTTAGCAAGTTAGATATTTTTCATTGAGTCTAGATGAAGTTGCAGAGTAATTGTAAAGTCTGATGGTTTTAGGGAAAATGCAATTTAGGTTTTGAGTCATTTTGTAGTAGGTTTTGAATTCATGGGGATTTGATCTTTTATGACAATACTGGTATTTGAATTGATATGATTAATTCAAACTCATGTCTCTCCATTGTACAAGCATATCTGAATTTTGAATAAAATGATCAAGGGTTGTTTTGTTCATCTCACTATTGTGGTGTGTATGATTCTTGTTTTATGTTTAATTCAAGGAATTAATTAAAATGTTTGAATGGGATTGTAGGTGGATATGTTTTGTATAATGATTTGATTAGTATTGGGTTAGAATACATATTGATGAGATTGTAAAGAAATGTTATCAAGGATCTCATATGTTATGTGTTAAATCTATCATAAACCCTTAGATGCTTATAAATTTGACTCCTCCAATAGATATATGGCACTGATCTAAGTTGTACTTATTCGTATGGTTTAGTATTTGTTTCCCTTTACCTAGAACTTGCTATAAATTGCAAATCAATGACTATCTTATACTGTGAAATGTTGTTGTAGTTATCTCATGTTCCAAATAGTTGATATTATTGATAAAACAACCAATTCTATTCGGTATTATCCTATTATGTTGAGCTATTAAATAAGATTATCTGTTGTTGTTAATGTTGTTTATGATGATGGTGCAGAGGTTGTAAACGCATTAAGGGCTCACCCTCCTAGGTCTTGCAAAGCCCAAAGTGTAGGAGGTCTTTCAAATCCTCGTCAATTGGTCCAGGTCCTAAGAGCTGCCCTTTATTGGAATTGGCAATTCCATAAGTAGATTAGAAGATCAACCTACTTACCATAAAAACAACCAACGCCTTGCATATGTTTGTGGTGGAGGTATTAAAGAAGAATGGTATGCCTCTATTTCCATTCATTAGATCTACCTTAGCCTAGCATATACTTTGACTATGTCTACAATTGCTTCAAACTCATGCGATGAAGGCTATGTGTGATGAAATCCTAGACCTCAACCAAGATGTGGGTAGATTATGGGAGTTTTTCCAAGACCTAAGGCTGGTGGATAAAAATGTGAAATACTAAGCTATTTTTTTTCTTATCTTATACCATTTTACGAGAATGCGGATACCAATGTACGAGAAGATCTTTGGAAATTAGGCATGAAATTTGAAGGTTAAAGAGAATGGGGGTGCCAAACTTATAGTACTCATTGCCCCTTGGTCATCGATTTTCCCTGAGTGCCCTCAACCTCATTCTCGGCGCTTGTAATGACCTTGTTTTCACTCCTCCAAACTCTTCCTTGGCGCTGATATTGACCTTGTTTTCACTCCTCGAAACTCTTCGTCGGTGCTGGTATTGACCTTTTTTTAACTCCAAACTCTTCCTCGGCACTGGTATTGACCTTGTTTTCACTCCTCCAAACTATTCCTCGGCGTTGAATTGACCTTGTTTTCACTCTTCCAAACTCTTTTTTGGTGCTAGTATTGACCTTGTTTTAGCTCCAAACTCCTCAGTGCTGGAATTGACCTTGTTTTCACTACTCCAAACTCTTCCTCAGCACTGGTATTGACCTTTCACTTCTCCAATTTGACGAGCTACAACCTGGTTTCGTTAGGTTTTATAGTATGTTAATTAAGTTCAAAATTTTGGCGCCATTCAGCTAGGTTTTAATATTCTACAATATAGTTAGGTATATATGAGCTATATTTTACATAATAAATAAAATAATTATTCAACTTATTATAATTATATATTATATTCTTTAACAAAAATATTAAATACGTATAAAATTATTATAATTAATAATTGATAATAAGTATATTTTAATATAATACAAAATATAATTAATATAATATATATTTAATATAATAGTAATATATATTAATATGAGAGAGAGAAACTAAATTTTGATTGGTTGTTTCATGTCAAAAATTCAAGGATGGCATGTGTCCTTGGGGAGTTAAGCTCAAGGTAGCATGCCATTTGATTAAGGATATGATAATTCTCCTTTAAGATCTCTTCAATGTACCCATTGCACACTTAAGGAGACAAAGATAAATATACGGAAGAAAATATAAAGAGGGAGGGAGATAATGACAAGCATACAAATAGAAAGGGAGACAAAGAGATAGAGAGGGGTAGAGAGATAAAGAGATAAGGATGAATAGATAGAGATACAGGGAGGGTGATTGATATATCTCTCCCTGTCACTCTTTATATCTCTATATCTCCCACTATCTATGTCACTCTCGCCTCTTCCCCCCTCTATCTATTGAGCTATCTCTACCTCTCCCTCCATCTCTCCTACTCTATATCTCTATCTCTATTTGTCTTTTTATCTCCCTATCACTCCTCTCTCTATCTCTTTCTATCTATATCCCTTTCTCTCCCTCCCCCTCTCTATCTCCCCCTATCTATCTCTCACCATCTCTCCCTCCCTATCCCACCTATCCATCGACTCTATCTCCACCTAATCTTCCTTTCTCTTCACATATATCTCTATCTCTCTTTCTCTTCCCATATATCTCTATCTCTCTCTCTTTCTCTATGCATATATTAACTAATAAGCCATGCAAGCATACAATAGTATATGTTGGTAAAACTATAATAGTGTTTTATTAAACTATAAGTAACACTTATCTTTCTAATATCAAGCCTTCTTATAAAAATAGTGCTTTTTTAAACTATAAGTAGATTATTATCACCACTCTTCATTCAACATGAAATGCCAAATGTAGCAATTGTTTTGTTGCTTTTTTCAAGTTTCATTAACTAAGCTATTTAATGGGTTGAATAAAGTTGTGTTATGTCCTTTCATCTCTTTAAAATAATTCAACAATATTAGCGAGATCAGGAAGGGGAGAAAACTAAACTCCTTCAAAATAGGGGTAGTTGTGGGTTCATTGGTTTTCTTTGTATACTATATACTTAGTTTCTCTAGAATAAATAAGTAACTTTAGATCATTTTCTTAGTTGTGTATCCTAACTAATATAGAGTAAGCTTTTTCATTTTAATTAACTACTACATAATAGTTTATGTGTTGAAAGAATTGTTTCCATTCTTTGTATTTTTTACATTGGAATACAAATCATATTTAATTTCATGCCAATAGACTTCTTTCATAAAGATATTTGTTTGAAATAAGTGCTTCATAACCCATCTAATCAAATCATAATTAACCTATCAAAAAGGCAATAGGAATTTTCTAAATAAAAGAACACTTGACCCAATCATAAGTGTATGGCCTTCAAAGAAAGGAGTGATCCACCTTAGCAATAAAACTACCTAATTTAGACCTAGGTATGTGCAGGATCATGATTGGCCAAAAAGTGGGAACATGAAAAAAGTAGCATTTTGAACTCACCAAAAAATGCGAAAATCCCAAGTTGACTTTTTTTTTGGGTTGGCTATTAGTACATTGCTCCATAGCAATGCCCAAGCCAAAGTACTACAAATCAAATATCCAATTTTTTTTGGATATCCAATTTGTGTCTAATATGTAATTTGAAAAACATTTTAAAATGTAATATTTTGGTGCTATAAATCAGATATCCGATTTTTGCACACATATACCCAAGAGTAATTAGGAGGTGGAGGGTGGGAAAGAGAGAGAGGGAGAGGGAGAGAGAGGGAAAGGGAGAGAGAGAGAGAGACACACACACACACACACACACAAAGAGAGGGGAGAGAGCGAATTAGGAGGGGAAGGGGAGGGAGCAGAGGGGGAAGGGAGAGGAAACAGAGAGAGGGGGGAAGGAGGAGAAGAGGGAAAATGAGGGAGAGAGAATAGGAGGGGAAGGGAGAGGGAAGAGTGGAGGGTATAGGAAGGTTTAAGGAATGAGGTTTAGGGATGGGGGGTGGAGGGAGAGACTTGAGAGAGAGAGGAGGAGAGAGAGGGAGGGAGATATGGTAGGGGTGGTTTATGGAAGAGAGGAATGGATCGAGAGGGAGGAGGGAGGGAGAGAGATAAAGGGAGGGAGGGTAGGGCAAGGGAGAGGAGTGGAGGAGGGAGAAAGAAGGAGGGTGAGAGAGGATCATGGGCAGAGGGAGAGAGGGAGGGAGTGGTAGGAGAGATAGAGAGTAGAGTGTTTAAGGGTAGAATAGGGTAGAGGGAGAGACATAGGAGAGGGAGGTGAGAGAGAGAGGGGGGGAGGGAGAAACTTGAGAGAGAGAGAGGGTAGAGGGTTTAAAGGTTAAAGGTTAAGGGTTAATGGTTTAGGGTTTATGGTTATGGGTAGTGATGGAACTTCAAAGTTTTGTTCTCTGTGTTCTATTTTATCCTACTTTGTGTCTCCAGGGTCATCTATGGTGTTTGGGAAAATCCTAAGGATGGGGTTTTACCTTCATCTTCATGTAAAACCCTAGTGTTCATCTTACACCTTGGATGGCATCTATTTGGCCATTACTTTTTGGGAAGGCTTTAAAACGACTTAAGCCCCATCACTTCGTACATCTAGGTTGGGCCCCCTTTTGTTTTATTATTTTATTTTCTTCGCCTGACTTCATTTTTCCTAAGTCTTTTGTTGGTCCTGTGTTCCCTTCTTAAAACAATTTGTCATTTTTTTTCATCGACCTAGTGGTGTCCCCTTATTCCTTTAGGGGAGAAGGCCCAGTAGTCATGCAGGCTAACTTTCTCAACATGTATCAATTGACTGGAATATCGTAGAACCTTCATTTTTTTTTGAAATGTAGAATGGTCTCTTATTTGTCTATAACTAAGGTTGGAGGCGTGACTCATCATGCAACTTGCCACATCAGTAGATCTTTTGAGAAGTGTCCAAAATTTGACTTTTTAAAGGTTCAACCAAAACTTAATCATGGAACCCCCAATAGTTGAACCAAAAAAATATCATTTGTTGCTTGTAGAATATCATATTTTTATTTAAATTAAAATTAATATAAAACCTAAGTGGACCAAATACTTATTGATAACCATAAATATTTGATATCTCTACCTTTTATATTCAACACATATGGACTAATAGTTGAACACAAAAAATCTATTTATTGTTATAAAAACAAAACATAATGATTTAAAATACAACTTCTATTGAACAAAAATGGACCAATAGTTGAACACTAAAATTTTTTGAAAATCCTTCACATTGAATGGGAAAATATATGTTATTTATTGTGCTCACCTTTTATATTTGTGATAGGACAAACTATCAATATAAAATTATCCAATGCTTGTAATGATGGAACTTCAAATTTTGTTCCTAATGTTTCACTCATACCCTGCCTTATGTCACTGGTCTTTCATGGTGTTGGAAAATTTCTTAGGGCTGGGGTTTTAGCTTTGTCTTCATCTTAAACCCTTGTGTTTACCTAATTCCTTGGTCGGGATCTATTTCGTTGTTACCTTTTTTGAAGGGTTTTAAAAACATCTAATGCCCCATCATTCCATCTAGGCCTGGTCCCTTTGGTCTTAATATTTTATTTCCTCCGCGAGTTTTATTTTCCTAAGTCCTACTTGGCCCTGTGCTGAACGGTTTTAAAAAAATTATGTCATTGTTTTCCATCCACTTAGTAATGTCCCCTTGCCCATTGATGAATTTTTTATTTTTCAGAAGGATGAAATTCGTGCTGCCATTGATCAAAATGCCTTCAAGATCAACGGTTTCCCGCCATCTCGTGATCAGGAATTGTAGGATGGCGATATCACGAGTGGGTGACACATGTCCCATCTGGGGGATCAAATTTGCATGACCATTCATCAACTATCCTTTGATCTGAGTCCTTCCCCACCATCCCTCGATGGTGCTTTAATTGATTATGAAATCACGGGCAGGTGCCACGTGGATTGTACAAGGTGGGGGCCGAGCAAATTTTTGTGCGATATATTTTAAATTTTTCATTGCTTCCAAAGAAAAACATTTAAAATGAAATATTTGACAAGGCTAGGGGGAAATTCATTAAAAATGAGCAAAAGCAGAGAAATTAGGGCAACTAGTCAAGTCAAAGAAGATCTACGATAAGAGATTAGAAGTTGAGTCTGGCCACATCTCAGTCGTTCCCCGCCATCCCACAATCAGAAATTGCAAGATTGCGATATCATAGGCGAGCACCACGTGTCTCATCTGATGAAGCCAAAGGAACAATGAAATACATCAGCAAACCTTAAATACATTAAAAGGTGAGTTACTAAAGTGCTTGTGAGATGTATGTTCTTTAAATCAATGCAGATGTTATAATCTTGAGGGAAAATATGCTCAACAGTTAATAAAAAGGATGTTAACCATTTTGAAGGAGCGAGATCACTGATGTTAAAGATCAACGGTTTCCCGCCATCCCGCAATGGTCTTTTGTAGGATTACGATATCATGGGAAACCGCCACGTGGATTTCCTTCATGGCGTATGACATGGTGGGCCCCTTATTGCCATGTTGGCAATTATGTCAGCCTATTTTGAAGGTGGTCATCGATGATTTGATCAAACTGAAGGATTGACAGCTTGAATTTTAATCTGCATCAAATATGGTTGGAGTTGTTCGTGCAGCGTGCAATTGAGCTTTAATGGTAGATGAGACATTTGTTGGCGTGATTTGATCAACATAAAATCAATTTTCCTATTTTTTTGTATCACAAAGCATTTAACTATTTTGCGGAGCATTTTTAAAGCTGAAGGTAGAATTGCGAGTTTTTGCAACAAGAATTTGGGTTTTCTGTGAACAAAGCCATGAGTTTATTTTTTGTGCTTCCTAGTCATTCTACACTTGAATTTTGGAAAGGATTGGTTGTGTTTGTCAGTGAGTTTGTTGATAAACATGTTAGGGATATAGTTTAATTATAGACTGCGAGAAATTGCAATAATTTGTTCTATAATTTCCTATCTTTGGTTAGTCCTAGCTACTTCAAGTGTAACATTGTAACGAAGCCCTAGTTTGTCTGAAATGGCACCACCCAAGTAGCATTCTGGCCAAGTTGAATATTTAAAAAGAAACCTGTACAATGATTTCCTGGATCAATTGCCCTTGTCAACGAATGATAGAAAGAAAGGATTGGTTCTGATGCGAGGGAAAATCCTGGGGGAAGGGTTAGTGTATAATTGTTCCAACACTGTTGATGCAAGGGTTCCCCTCACCAGCTTGGAAATGTTTAAATTGTGGTATGGATAGAGAAATTTTCCTCACCCCTTTTCAAATGGATGGATGTATGACATGGGGAAGCTGGTGGTACCAAATGTGTTCCCTAATATAGACCTACTTAGGGCAGTGGCCACAAGGTATGACCCCTTCACATGGGTAATTAGGAATAATGATGGAAGGGTTCTATTAAACATTAACAAAGATGATATCCAACATATTTTTGACTTGAGTGAACCAAGTGAAGACTTGGTTCCTATCAATCTTGAGGAAATGAAGCAGGAATATGCGAAGTTGAAGTCTCTTTTTAGAACTAAGTTTCTTCCACCTCATCTGGTTAGGGCAGGAGGTTCTAGATTTCATATCAGCCCTAGTGACTAGGAACCTTTCAGATTGAATTATTTTGCAAACCATTTCCTGGCCACTTTCTATTCATTGTGTCAGATTTTGGGTTTTAGTCCTAGTGCGGTAATGCCCATTGCATACATGTTCATGGGGATGCAAATACAACACCCTAACTTCTCTGTGACCTATGAATTCACTCCTTTCTTGGTTGAGAGGATGCATGAGGGGTTGTCTAAGCTGTAGAAAAATGATACTGACACTCAATTCTTTTGGTATTCTATGTTGATGCATATGTTTCTATTTAAGAATGCTGACTTCTCTGAGAAGATGAAATTAAGCAATCGGTTGATGGAGAAACATTACCAGTATAGATATGGGCTACAAATTTATCTTGTAATAAGGAAAGCACTAGTTATGTGCAATTTGATAATTATTTTGCTTCCAGATTAAGGGTTAGATTGATGGTGAATGTACCTAGGATCCCTGAGGAATTACATGATTTCCTCAGGCCAAAGGGGAGGAAGCCAAAATTGAAGGTTTTCCATAACTGGGGTGACATTATCCCATACCCAGTCAGCACTATTTTGAGAGTATATGGTTTTCAAGGAGCCCCTCATATACTACCATACAATGTACCACCAAGAGTGGGGTTTGCAAAAGTTATGTGGCAGATAGGTTGTATTCATGAGGACAACCTCACTAGAAGGGGTAAGGGAACATTTTTTCCAGATTATACAGTGGTGTCTGATTTTGCATTTTCAAAGGGAGGTTGGACATATTTTGATAAATTATTTGCTAATTACCATTTGAGATGTAGTCCAAAGCGGTAACATGATCCTGAGGGTTTCTTTGCTCTTTTTAGATAAAGAATAAAAGCTAGAAAAGTTGTGCATGAGTTCAACTTCCCTGAGGACCTGATTAGAAATGAGTTCGACCTAAATAGACAGGAGTTGAACAAGGAGAAATGGATAAATTATAGTAAGCTACTAGATGTTGTGCATAAAATGGATCCCAAGTATGATCCACTGTTGGAGTTCAGTCCCCACCATAAGAAAATTGATTTTCTAATGGAGAACTTCAAAGAGATTATGGGCACCTTGAGAACCAAGAAGATAAACTTAGAATTGAGTCTGGGTGTACAAGAACAAGGTGCTAGGACAATTGAAACAAGGCTAGTATACCAGCCTACAGAAAGGTGGCCCATTTACAAGAGGAAAAAGGATAGTAGCAGTGTTGAGGAAGAAGTGGATAGAAAAGGAAAGCAAATAATGAAGGTGCCTCCACAACCAGGTCCAAAATTCAAAGTTCTTGGGGAAATCAAAATCATTGATTTAGAATCATCACCAGAAGATAATCCCTCATCACCACCATCTGAGCCAAGCCCTAAGAGGCAAAGAATTGATCAACCATAGGAGGATTTGATGGATGATATTATTATTACTGATTAGGACATGCAGGTTGGTATGCCTTCCCCTCCTAGGCTAGTTGAATTGGTTTTATTCGATTTAGCTATGAAAGGAAAAAGTGTACAAGATGCAAGAATGGAAGCATGCAACGAGTTTCTAGATGACAATGTATTTGTAAAAACTCATGTATTCTTACAATTGGTATGGAGGATGAAATTTGAAGAATATCAAGATAAATGTGGGCAGAGAAGAGAACTAAGGCTTGACAGGTCAGATGAGGAGAATGATGAGGAGGTAAAAGTTAAATTGATGGAAGAATTCAAGAACATCACTCCTGAAGAAGGAAGAAAACTGGTGAGTCAAGCTGGTGTATTGATTATGCCTGAATGGGACATTGCAAATGCAGTAGCCTTTAATGCTATTATGAAATCCAAGAATCCCTTTCAAGACTCTAAAGAAGAAGTCAAGGCAACATTACAAAACTTTTCCTTCAGTGAGGAATATGAAACTTTGGCAATTTGGGCATTGGCCCCACAAGGGAGAAAACTAGACGTTTCTGATATTAATCCAAATTTCAAAGGAGGATTAATAATAAAGAGAGCTCCAGAGATCTCAACCACCGAGGCCACTAATTTGACTGTGAATGTGGCCAAATTGGCCCAAAAGACTGCTAAAAGGGAGGAGGTTGAAAAAAAAATCTTAATGGAGAAGTATAACATTTTGATTGAAGAATACAACAAGATGCAACAGAAGAATGTTGAGTTGCAAATTGAGGTGGAAAGGTTTAGGTATAGACAGATTGGGGAGACACCAAGTGCTCTAGGGACTAGTACATTACCTTCCATAGCATGGTTAGTGCCTCATGCTTCTCCAATTATTTCCACACTAGGGTCTCCCAGTCAAAATCCTACCCTCACCCCTCCTTTAGAAAAAAATGATGAAGAAACAAAGTGCTCTATTGATCCTACGAAGAAGAAGCTCATGCAAAAAATTGATGAATTATAGACACCGGTAAAGGTAAGAGGAGGGATTTATTTCAAAGGAAAAGGAGATTGTTACTATTGTCTTGAGGCATTTAAATGAAAAGGTAGATATTAAATTGCTATCTATACAATCTTTATATTCTTTGTTGTTGGAAGCAATAAAGAATATTGATAGGGATCAGGAGGTAGTGATACCAATAATTGAAAATTGGATCCCTAGGGCCAGTGATCTAGATATCATGTATAAAGCCTCAAGGTTTGATATAAATAATAAGCCCCAATCATTAAAGTCTACTCATGTGTTAGTAAAATCATTGCAAGGTTTTCAGACCTTACCAGATGACTTGAGTAGGAAGATTAGGGAGTTGGTGCAGAATTTCAATGATTAGGGAAAAACATCGTTACCTGATATAATTGATGAGTAGGGGAAAATCATAACACTCCAACAATGGCATGATCAAGCAAGTAAGGTCATCAATGATCAAATTAAATTAATTTTTGATGACTCATATTATGATTTGTTGGTGAGTTGTATGGATAAGATTATTAGTACCATCTCATTTTTAGAATCTTTTAAAAGAGATGCAAATCATGTAGCGGTAAAATACATGCCTTATAGTACAAAGGTAAATGAGGTGATTAGTTTTGACTGGCCAACTAATGAAGAATACCAGAAATGGGTAGCTAAGTATTCGACTAAGGAAGAGTAAAAGGAATGAGCTACTAATAGATGGTAAATTAGATGTTGCGTTTACAACGGTTCCAGTTTTGCGTTGATGACATTCTTGGCATGGGTTTCTTGTGGTTTTTTGTTATTGAATCGACTTTTCTCAGCTGACATGATGAACAAGAATATTCTCCAGGGTGATTGTTGTTGTAACAATTTCTGGAATATCACCAGGTGCTCCAATTGGCTGGTGACATGTGTACTTTCTGGCCCGATGCTTATTTGCTCCTTCATTTTATATAAGAAGGATTTCAAGGCCAAAAGTACAGGTTAGCAAGTTAGATAATTTTGGTCGAGTCTAGGTGAAGTTGCAGAGTGAATTATAAAGATCGATGGTTTTAAAGAAAAATGCAATTTAGGTTTTGAGTCATTTTGTAATAGGTTTTGAGTTCATGGGGATTTAATGTTATATAATAGTACTAGCATTTGAGTTGCAATGATAAATTCAAACTCATGTCTCTCCATTGTACATGCATATCTAAACTTTGAATAAATAACTAAGGGTTGTTTCATTCATCTCATTGTTGTGGTGTGTATGATTCTATTTTAGCTTTAATTCAAGGAATTAATTAAAATGCTTGAATGGGATTATAGGCGGATATGTTTTGTATAAGGATTTGATAAGTAGTATTGAGTTAGAATACATATTGATGAGATTGTAATGCAATCTTGTCGAGGATTTCATATGTTATGCATTAAATCTATTATATATCTTTAGATACTTATGAATTTGACTCCTACAATGGATATATGGCACTAATCTAAGTTGTAATTACCCGTATGATTTAGTATTTGTTTGTCTTTTCCTAGAGCTTGCTACAAATTGCAAATAAATGACTATCTTATATTATGGATTGTTTTGGAATTATCTCATGCTCCAGATAGTTTATATTACTGATGAACAGCCAATTTAATTTAGAATTATCCTATCATTTTGAGCTATTAAGTGAGATTATCTATTAGTGTTAATGTTGTTTATGATAATGGTGCAGAAGTTGTAAACACATTAAGGGATCCCCCTCTCAGGTCTTGCAGAGCCCGAAGTGTAGGAGGCTTTGTTCAAGTCCTCGTTAGTTGGTTCAAGTCCTTCGAGCTGCCCTTAATTAGAATTGGAAATTCCATAAGTAGATTAGAAGACAAACCTGGTTACATTTTTTAGTAGTAAAAAAAGATACCAACATGTACATTGCTACCTCAATTGTTGTACACATAAGAACAATATTTTTTCACTATAATAACAATACTTGTTTAAATGAGTGTCTTATTTTATTAAATGAGCATTTTATTTTTTAAATGATATACTTATAGTGGAGAGTTGTGATATTTTATTTGAAACAAAAAAATACTACTTATTTTACTTCTTCATGAATGTATTTATGTTCTTTTCATATAACATTTAGAGGTTCTCATGTACTGATGGAACTTCAAATTTTGTTCCTAATGTTTCACTCATGCCTTGCCTTATGTCACTGGTCTTTCATGGTGTTGGAAAATTTCCTAGGGCTGGGGTTTTAGCTTTGTCTTCATCTTAAACCTTTGTGTTTACCTAATGCCTTGGTCGAGATCTATTTCACTGTTACCTTTTTTGAAGGGTTTTAAGAACATCGTATGCCCCATCATTCTGTCTAGGCCTAGTCCCTTTGGTCTTAATATTTTATTTCCTTCAGGGGTTTTATTTTCCTAAGTCCTGGTTGGCCCTGTGTTGAACGGTTTTAAAAAAACTTATGTCATTGTTTTCCATCCACCTAGTAATGTCCCCTTGCCCTTTAATGAATTTTTTATTTTTTAGAAGGATGAAATTCGCACTGTCGTCGATCAAAATGCCTTCAAGATCAATGGTTGCCTGCCATCCCATGATCGGGAATTGTAGGATGGCAATATCGTAGGTGAGTGACACGTGTCCCATTTGGGGGATAAAATTTGTGTGACTGTTCATCAACTTTCCTTTGATCTAAGTCATTCTCCACCATCCCGCGATGGTGCTTTGATTGATTGTGAAATCACAGGTGGGTGCCACGTGGACTATACAAGGTGGGGCCTGAGGAAATTTTTGTGCGATATATTTTAAATGTTTCATTGCTTCCAAAGAAAAATATTTAAAATGAAGTATTTGACAAGGACAGGGGAAATTCATTAAAAATGAGCAAAAGCAAAGAAATTAGGGAAACTAGTCAAGTCAAATAAGATCTACGATAGGAGATTAGAAGTTGAGTCTAGCTGCATCTCAGTCATTCCTTGCCATCCCACAATCGCAAATTGCAAGATCGTGATATCACGGGTGAGCGTCATGTGTCTCATCCGCTGAAGCCAAAGGAATGACAAATACTTTGATGTGACTTTAATACATTATTCTGTGGGTTATATTTATTAATGTCTTAATATTAGTTTATAAATTGAACATTAATTATAAATATTTTTAAATAAATTAAGTATTTCAATCTAAAATTTTAATATTTGACATTACAAATAAAATTAAACTAAATTCTAATTTTTAAAATCCATAAAATATTTATTATCTATTTAGTTTTACTAATTATCTAATACAATTAAATTAAATTAAATTAAATATTCATTTTATATTAATTAAATAGTTATTAATTAGAATTTTAGAATAAATTAAGAAATAAGATCTATATAAAATCAATTTTTCTATTTTTTTTTCTTTGTGTCCAAATCATTTCATTTTCTAAAATTATACTAAATTATAGATATCATAATTAAACACAAAACTTTATTCTATTCTAATCCTAACCCTAGTTAAACCCTAACCCTATTTGGACTCTAACCTTACCCTAATTGAACACTAAATATAATTGTAATTGACCACTAAGCATAATTGAATTCTACCCCTAACCCTAACCCTAACTCTAACTAAACCCTAAACCCTAATCCCAACCCAAACCTACTTGATTCATAATCCCAACCCTAACCCAAACCCTAATTGAACTTTAAAACTAACCTTAATTAAGTATTAACCCTAATTGAACATTTATTGAACACTAGTCCTAATTGTACCATAACCCTAACTTTGAACTAGAGTTGAACTCTAATCCTAACCCTAACACTAATTCTTATCCTAATTGAACCTTAACCCCAACCCCAACCTTAACCTTGACCCTATTTGAACTCTTATTGAATTCATAACTGTTAAAATAAGGATTCAAACAGCTCCCTTCGGGTTTCTTTTGTAAATGTTCATTCGTTGGCCTGTGCGTCACCAAGTTTATTCGGCTTTCCGCCAGGTCTTGTCTCTCCCTTTGCACATTCTCTCTTCGCAGCTTTGGGTAGCTGCTTCCTTTTCGACTCTTGAGGAACTACGCTGGGCATCCATGTGTTTTGCTTATGGAGATTTTTATTTCTTTTTGCTTGGTGGTCTCTTCGGGTTGCGAAAGCCTTCCACAAGGGCCATTGCTTCCTAAGATTGTCAGAGGGACCCACATCTTGCTACATGGCAGCATATCGCAAACTTTTCATGCAGGGGTAGAATAAGCAGCTACGGGCTGCAAAATGCTTCTGCAGGCCTTCTTTATTTTTTGGTGGGCCCTACCTTCTGCTAAGTGGCAACCGTTCGCATCTTTTCAACAAGGCAAAGGGGGGAGCGACCGCAGGCTGCGAAACGCTGCCACACGCCTTTCGCACCAGGTTGATGCAGCTTTCTCTCCACCGCAACAAAGACCTCAGCCCATGGGACACGTGTTGCTACTTCGCAATCTCTCAAAAGCAGTAAGGGAAGTTTTCATTTGGGCAGCGACAGGCTGCCACGTACCTTATGTTGATCCTCGAAGCAGGTGATAGACTGGCTGAGTAATACTATGTTATCGGGTGCTACTCGTCATGGTTCTCTGAAGCGGTGGAAGACACTTGTCACCTCGGGCCTGGCTGGAACCACCGCCATCATTACGAAGGGCGTGCCTGCACCTGAATATCCAGATGTCGTATTCTAACTCATTGCCATTGTAACAACATTGGAAATCTTTTGATTTTGGCATCATTGCAGGAGATTGTGGAATCTTTTCTGTTACAACTTTCCAAAGCGGTGGGAGTTTTCTCTCCAGCTATATATACTCTCTCTATCATGGAGAGAGAGAGGTCCAAAATTTTTGAAAGAATTCTAGTTTTAGCAAAAAACATCAGGCCTCTTTTACATGTTTATTTGCAAGAAACTTCCAGACTGTGCCTATTGTTCGGCCTTTCTATTTTTCATGTTTTGATTAAACTGTAAACTATGTTTTTCATTGTCTTAAGCATTTCATTTGATAAGACTTCTATATGTTGAATACAAGCTTGCTTATCTAAATCATATCTAAATGACTCTTCTTAGTAGTAAGGATGTATGCAATACTATTTTATGTTAATAAATAAATTGTTTATGCTATAGCTATAAGTTTTCGTTGTTTTGGAACATAACAACAACATTCAGGCCCTTAAATCTATGATTTATCGTGCCCCTCAGCAAATTTTGGTGCATCGCCTTAGACTAGACTTTGCTTCATTATATCTGCTTCCTTTTCCCTTTCCAAAAAACCCATTATAGAAGAAGCCGACTTCTTTAAAATCTGGAGGTCACTTAGTTTGGCGCATAAGGGTCCCCCTTGAACTGAGTTTCCCATAAGGCACTGTTATCTCATCAATTTTTGGCATCAACAGTTGTACCCCTTTTCTGGCACGCCCGGTGGGACCTGAACTAATGAAATTGCCTTATAGAGGAGTGTATGAACCATCGGTCTGTAACTAGATCCCAGACTTCAAATAACCCAGGTTTACTAGTACCTCCGCTAGGGATAGTCTAGGCCAAAAATCAGTTAGTAACCGTTCCATCCCCACCACCCTTTCCGCTCACCATGTTGCCGACCGCGAACAAAAACTATGTAGCATGGGATGTTGGAAGTCCCCTGGTAGCTCCAGTAGCGCCTGTTGTTTGGGGTGCTATCCCAATTTCGGCCCTAAAAGCTCTTCCCAAATTTTTCAGAGATAACACAAAAATGCTAGCAGAATATTTGCACGATGTAGTGGATGTATGTCTAGTACACGGTATTACAGTGCAAAATGTAGCCCTAAGGCTCCTTGTTGCGTCCTTCAAAGGCAAAACTCTAGATTGGTACCGAACACTGACTCCTAATACCATTCACACTTGGGATGACCTCGAAGATCCGTTCTATGAAAGGTTCTCAAATGACGAAGATCGTTCTTCGTTATATTATTAGCTATCAGTTATAAGACGAGCGCTTCAGGATGCTCTGACCAATTTCAATGCCCGATTTCACTCAAACTGGCGGAGGATTCCTGTGACTATCCGCCCGACTCTAGAACTGGCATTCATATTTTACCTAAAATCTATTAATCTTGACATTTCGGTGATGATCAAGTCTTTGGGAGGAGCCACTCTACCAGATGTTTATGCTACCGCTATCAAAGCGGAGAATCATTTAATAGATTGCGAGAAACTGCCTCCTCGACCTATTGTGCCGATATTTCCTAAGATATTGACCTCTGCACAAGAGACCACATCGACTAGTGCGCCAGCAACTCCCCAGTCGATGTACTCATATGTAGTCGTTCCTGAAAACTTGGCCTCTACATCGGGTTCTTCTAAGGATGAAATAGGCGACCTCAAGGAGATGTTGCGAACTATGAAAAATGACATAACAACTCTCAAGCAGAACCAAGCGATGCCTCCACAGCCCGCATATCAAAACTATCAAGGTGGGCGCCCTACCTATCAGCAAAATCAATATTAGAATGTGCCTCGCACTAATCCACCCTCGGCGGCTACAAACCAAATGGTTTCGGTGCCTACGTCGCTGGCAGGTGCATCGCCAAGCTCAAGTAGAGAATTAACCATGGGACAAAACAATCTTATTGATGACATTAATCCATGGTGCTTCCCTTGCAACAATGCACATATGCCCCAAAATTTTCTGCGTGGCAACTTACAACAAAAGGTAGCAGAGCAACGTAATCAAGGTACTACGACAAAAAAGGAAGAATACATATATGCCTCGGCAATGGAGAATGCAGTCCTTACCGCGCAAATGCAAGGAATGCCATTAGAGCAAGAGTCTAATATTGTTCTAGATCATGCGCTCTTCTCATGGATGGAAGATGAGGAAATGGTGTTTGCAAATGACACGTCCATAGCCGAAACGCCGTAGGTACAGTCTGACTATAACACACGATCAAAGAGGAGATTCACCGGTGAGCCCATTGTTTCACTTTCGGACAGCCCACAACGCAAAGGTGTATCCGATTAAATTCTTGGTGCTTCGACCATCTCTTTGCCTTCTCAACCGCAGAAGGAAGTTATTATAACAAGAGCAAAGGAGTAGAAATCTCTGAGCTCCTCACCTTTTAATGTGGTGGGGCAATTAAAGAAATCATCTACTAATGTGTTTTTATGGGACATTCTAGCTATCCCGGAATAGAAAACTATGCTACAAAAGGCGCTTCAACAAGAGATCAGCTCAGTACCAACAGAGCCTTCTACTAGTACAAAGGCGGTTTATCAAATGCCACTAGCTAAGGTTCTTGCGGACAAAGTGAAGGAATCCCATACAGAAGGCGGAGGTAGGCCAAAACCTCAACCCTTCTTCTTGACCCTCATTGTAGGGGAAAATCTATTACAAAACGTTATGATTGATTCTGGCGCTAGTACAACGGTGATGCCAAAACTAATAGTTGAAGCCTTGGACTCAGCTACGAACCTATGAAGAAAGGGGTGATGCAGGTGGATGGAAATAAAGTTGATACTGTGGGTGTCATCAAAGTGCTTCCGTTAACTCTATTTGTCTACCCAAGTATCATGGTCCCGCAGGATACAGTGATCATAGATGTTCCTCCTATGTTCAGTCTCTGTCTATCCTGAGAATTTACTTCAAAGGTGGGCTGATATTTGTCTTTAGATTGGTCACATCTAATACTTAGGACCAAGCATGGTGCAAAGATGAAGATAGAATCGGGGGCTCTACATTCTGAGCACGTGGCAGATGAGGCCCTAATCAATTTTGAGGCCACACATACCTCCATCACCAAGCAGGACATGTGCAATGTCGAACTGCTAGAGGAGGAAAGGGTGAGCGGAGATAGAAATGATAAGGAAGATGCTCTGTTGAGTGAACACATAAACAATGATCCTTTCAGGAATTATCATGCTACTGGATTAGGCACATATGTAATTTATGATGAAGACCAAATTCTTTCGAAGGTCACCAAAGAATCTGATGATGGCCAAGCAAATGAGTTGTGGACATTGTATTTTGACAGAGCAAGGAGCAAAGTTAGAGCTGGAGTAGGGGTATGTCTAATATCCCCGCAGAATGAAAAATTATTAAGGTCTTTCTGATTCCAATTTTCCTGTTCAAACAACGAGGCTGAATATGAAGGGTTAGTCCAAGGCCTAAGCTTAGCGGAATGAATGGGCATTAAGCAATTGATTTTGTTCAGAGATTCTGAACTGGTAGTTAATCAGGTCTCAGAAATTTCTGCAGCAAAGAATGTCTACATGAGATCCTATTGGCATCAAATCTGGGACCTGATTGAAGGTTTTGAAGCTTTCAACATCCTGGCCATTCCCCGAACGAGGAATGGCGATGCAAATCATATGGCAGAGATTGGTGCTCAGTTTGATCCTATCTACGATTTGCTTCGGAACAAATATTCAGTGCGAGTGCTTGTTCGACCAGCAATTCCTGATAATGATTAGAGTTGGAAAGTCTTTGAGAGTGATGAACACATTGCCTCATTTATTCAGCGCTTAGGGGAATTTTCTGATCAACTTCAACCAAAGATCGCCAAGGCCTATGAAGGACAAATTATGCAGCTCAAATCAAATAAACTTCTAAAAGAGTTAGTTACTCTCAAGAATTTTTTCGATTGTAATGATGCCCGAAATGATAAGCAGAAATTCATGGCAGACAAAAGTGATTATGAAAACTTTTGGGTCTCTGATGACAGGAATCTTCGGGTCAGAAAAGATGTCTCACAGTGAGATAGAGAAAGGCTTATCAGTTTCTGTGAAAAATATGTAGTGGCCTGGTCCTACGATGATCTGGAGGGTTAGGATCTTGGAATCATTCAACATACTATTGAGCTAATAGAAGGTGCAAAACTAGTCTGACAGAAACAGCGGCCAGTCAACCTTAAAGTTGAGGCCTTGATGGCACAAGAGCTAACCAAACTCATTGAGTCACGTATTGTCTTCCCAATCAAACATAGTACTTGGGTATCAAATTTGGTACCAGTCTGAAAGAAGAATGGTGATATCCGCTTATGCGTGGACTTCTGAGACCTGAAAAGAGCATCTCTAAAAAATCACTATCCATTGCCTTCTATGGAATCGATCCTCCAGACTGTAGCAGGGTCAGAAATGTTCTCTCTGCTGGATGGCTTCTCTGGCTATAACCAGATTCGAGTTAAAGAGGAAGATCAGCACAAGACTACATTCACCACCAAGTAAGGAACATTTGCATCTACTAAAATGCCTTTTGGTTTATCCAATGCAAGGGCAACTTTCCAGCGAGCTATGGACGTCGCATTTAGCGAACTGATCAATAAGTTTATCCTAATCTATTTGGATGACCTTACTATATTCTCTAAATGTAAAGATGATCATTTTGATCATTTGGAATTAGTTTTTCAAAAGTACCAGGAGTTCGGGGTTTCCCTAAATCCAAAGAAATGTGTATTTGGAGTACCTCAGGGCAAGCTATTAGGGCATGTTGTGTCTAAAGAAGGTATTTCAATCGACCCCGAATGAGTAAGGGCTATAAAGGAGCTTCCCCTTCTAGTAAATAAGAAAGGTGTTCAGTCGTTTCTAGGCAAGGTAAATTTCGTCAACAAATTTATTTCTGATTTTGCGGGAATGATTAGGCCGATCACCCTAATGCTGAAAAATGATCAAATTTTCAAGTGGACAACGGAGGCTCAGGAGGCATTTGAAAAGGTCAAAGAAGCGATCTCCACAACCCCGGTGTTAATTAATCCAAATCAATGCAAAGATTTTATAATGTATACCTTCAGTAGCAAGTCTAGTGTCGCTACTGTTCTGATTCAAAAGGATAGTGAAGGAAAGGGAGAGCATCTAGTGGCGTTCTATTCCTGAACCCTAAAAGAATATGAGGCAAATTATAACTTCGTCGAAAGACAGGCCTTTGCAATGGTAAAAGGACTTAAAAAATTATGCCATCTAATTTCCCGCAACAAAGTTCTGGCATATGTTGCACATTCTAGTGTGCGTGAATACATCATGGAGGGAGAGATCACAAAAAAAAGGGCTAATTAGATTACCAAGATCCTGGAGTATGACATCGAAGTCAGGCCTACCAAGACTGTTAAAGGCAGAGGACTATGTGAGTATATGGCACAAAACGAGGGGGTGCCTGCCAAAGAGGAACAGCCAGAGCTCGTCCTGATAAATGGATCTGGATTGAAAGATGATTGGCTGATAGATAGAATGAACTTCATGCAAACTGATAGGTATCCGCCAGGTCTCTCATCCCAAAAAAGAAGGTTTTACCGGCTATAGAATTGCAGATATACACTGGTAGAAGGAGTTATTTTCAAAAGAAATTTCAATGGTGTGCTCCTGCGATGCGTTACTTCAGGGGAGGCTCAGAGGATCCTCGATGCATTTCACAATAGCGACGAAAGTGGACATTTCTCTGCTAAAACTACCGCCATCAAGGTCCTGTGAGCTGGATATTACTAGCCTACACTTTTCAATGATTCCTACTCTCTAGTAAGGGCTTGTAAAAAATGTCAGTTCTTCTCTAACAGAAGGAAGAATGCAACGATGCCCCTCAAACCTATTGTGGCTGAACCATTTGCGCAATGGAGCCTAGACTTCATCGGAATGATCAACCCGGTTTCTAGTGTCAGACATAAGTGGATTTTAACAGCTACATACTACTTTACTAGGTGGGCAGAAGTTGTTCCCCTTAAGGGGGCAACAGAAACAGAGATTGTAGACTTCCTTGAAGCACTAGTGACAAGGTTTGGCCCTCCAAAGACAATCATTTTGAACAATGCCAGAGCATTTGTAGGTACAAAGGTATGTCACTTTGCATTAAAAAATGGCATATTCCTTAAAACATCATCAAACTATTATCCATAGTGAAATGGCCTAGCCGAGTCGACAAACAAAAGTTTAGTCCGACTCCTTAAAAAGGTTGGCTCAGAACATCAGAGGGAATGACATAAAAATCTCTGAAAAGCACTCTGGGCCAACGGCATAACTCCTAAGCAAGTCCTCAAGACTTTGCCCTATGAGCTAGTATATGGGAAAGAGGCACTATTACCTATCTCTATGGAGATCCCGGTGATACAGTTGTTGAAGTCTCTTGAGATAAACAAAATGATGCCATGGAAGTTCAGCTCGCCGAACTACTGGAAGTACAAGAAAAAAGGGAGAATTCCCTAAAAGCAATGACAAGCAGTCAACAAGTGGTCAAACGATGGTTTGACAAGAAGGCCTCCGACCAAGGTCTAAAAAGTGGAGACTTAGTGCTAAAATATGACAGCAAGGCTGCAAAACCAAGTCAGCACGGTAAGTTTGACAACCTATGGGAGGGACCCTTCAAAATCATTCGGTGCATGCAACACAACGCTTTTGAGCTGGAAAATATGGAACAAGAGCCGTTAGGAATCCCAGTCAATAGGATTCATCTTAAGTTGTTCCATTAGGCATAAAGATCTACCTTGTACAGTTGTAAATAACGCTTTTATTTCCTTTCCTATTTTTGGCCTGTTCTTTTGCTGAATCAGTTGTCTTTCTACACATTTTCTCATTATCGTTGGCGGGTAAAAATTGGAGTTGCTTTACACAAAATACACTTATAAATGAAGAAATAGCATGCAAGACTTGCAAACCCAAAAAAATTTAAACACAGAAGCAAAAAGTGCATGTTTTTTTTCCTTAAAAATGGGAAGTATATATTTATATATATTTATATATTTTGGGTTACAAAATGGTTGGGATGTCGATTTTCAAAATGTACAAGTATCAGAGTATATATATATACTATAGTCTTTTATTAGACTTATCTAGAGCAGGTGAATTACATCTTTAGGCAAAAACGCAAAGGGGTTATCTATCCACATGAATGGCTAGCAGCAATCGATGCATTTACCACAGCGTCCACTTCTTCTTCGACCACAGGCTCCTCAGCGGCACTGGCAGCAGCATCATTCAACGCAACCGTCGTTGGTGGTGGATACACCAAGTCCCTGAAGTCGGTATACCAGTCTACGTCGTAGAAGGGTATCACGTTGTAGCTCTGAAATAGGAAGTGAAGGGCCTGAGTAACTCTCTGCTGGTGCTGGTCACGGGTCTACAAGCAGAATTCGCTGAGGAATGGCAGCCATACGACGACAGCTTCTTCTTCGATAAAGCGACGCAGGTCGCTGGCTGTTGGCAGACCTATCCCATATGTAGCATGTGTAACAACCTCGCTGAGCCCATTTAAGTACTTCTTCGGGAAGATTTCTTTGACCAACCTCAGGATAAGTGGTCGGAGAATGCTGATGTCCAACATGGACGCTACAAAATGTGAACATATGTCGGTATTTACCCTATACTTATCCTCATATTCTATGCAATCCTTGCCTAGGACCCACTTAATGGCTACCAAAACCAGCGAATGTTTGTTCTTTGTTATCCTTTTCAGCCTTCTAGTGGAGATCTCACCTAAGAATGTTGTATGTGATTTAAATGAGGTTAGGCGAATTGGGGTATCCATTCATCCTGACACTGTCCCTAAGTCTTCTAAGATAATGTTGAATTTGCTCACCACCTAACCTATGAAAGGATTTTCTTAGCAATCTGCTACTGATCTATCACCTCTTAAACGCTATGTATGTTTGCTCGCTATCTACTAACCTATTTATAGAAAAATTGACAAGACATATGCCAATCCACCCCTAAGAAACATAATGTATGCTGGCTACCATCTCGAAAGATGAGTCTGCATTTGTTCACATTTTTTGTTGGTACATGCATGATACCACGGTTCAAGACGTGCTTAATTAAATGCAGTTGATTAATTAGCTTTAAAAGGGTAGCACTTGTTGGTGAAGGGACGTATGACCATAGGCTATTGTGTCATATCTCAAGCGCATCCCAGAACCTAAGATGATACTCATATCTTTTTTCAGGCGGTGATCATTTGCTTGGCGTAATCATTTTGGCCGGGTATTAATTGCCAGTGCATGTTAACACAGGGTTGGAAGGCCAGTCACAAGTTCAATTTCTAAGGAAATTAGGGCATATCACATGATCTCTTAGAAACAATGATGAAATTCGGCCGCCTCGAAATAGCAATTAGTTCATCTTGCACGAGTTGTGGGATTGACGGTACATGCCGAATTAAATGCAAAAGGCTTTCTTTCGCCTACCACCTTGGGAAAAGTTGCTATTATTGCATGAAAAGGTTTAAATATTTTAAAGTCTTTTTACAAACGCAAGGAAAGTGCAAAGTGTTTTCTGTCTATCTATCTAGAGCAAGCAAATTTTCAAGCCAGAAGCTTACAAATTCTACAAGAGGAAGAAAAATGTCAGAATCTTTAGCTCAGCCGATGCAGAAGGAGATTAGCCAGGAACTATACACGGCTATTCATTCTTCAGCCGAGGTATATGTGTACGAGGATGTAGCATACGCCACACCTGGTATACCCGCAAAGACAAGAAGAGCCCACACGGAGGAGCTAGATAGACCCAAGGAATGGAGTAACCAGAAAAGGTTAAAAAAATGAGAGAATATCTACGACCCAAAGCTTGCAAAGAACCCTAAATCTCTCAGAGAAGCAGCTTGTGCAAGGCTATTAGCAGCAAGGGCAAACCAATCCACGGTAGGAAGAGTCTGGTATAGCGGTCTCCCACAATACATAGTCCCATTGGTGCACTATTTCCCGGAGGTGGTCGACGCGGCTTTTTAGCGCTATAATCTAGATACCCATTGCATTGAAGGTTGCAATTTAAGGGTGCATATCGGCCCAGAAGCTATCTGGCACATGTTATGTATCCCAGATCCAAGCAGAAGGAAGGAGACTATCGAGCCTTTTCGCCCAAGCAAGGGGGAGAAAATATGGAAGAAAATGAAAACCGGCTCCGATTTCTTGTTAGAAGAGACTAATAAGAAAGGTATCGCATCTGCTAAGGTGTCAAATATCCCGTTATCACATGGTTCATTCCGTGATAATCTCCAAAACGTGATGTCCATGCTGGCATTTGTTTGCAGCCGAGACTCCGATGAGAAGATCGAGGCTTTTTAGCTGGGCCCTGCAATACAGATTCGCAAGCAACATGAACTTTTCTGGTATGATTTTGTTGAATTCATGGTTGAAGAAATGATACATCAAATGGAGAATTATCAGGCAGAAAAGAAGTTTAGATTTCCTTCCTACCTAGTCCACATGTTCCTGCATCAGAATCTGAATTTCTTCGCCCGATTTCTTCCGCTGTCAATTTTTGATGAGCAGAATAAAATAAAGTCGATGTCCACATGGACACCTTTCCTTTCCACAACATATGACTATTATGCCTTCGCGGACTATTTCATAGCCCCGGTTTTGAATGATTTGATCGGAGAAGGTGATATCGTCCAGCTCACCACGGAGCAGACTGAATTTATGCAAGGCTACACCCCTGCTTTCGACTAGTTCTTAGGTAAGGATTTCATGATCCTTTGAATGCGGGCCTTTACTGGTAAGTCTTTCCTGCTCCCGGCTTGCATCACCGATAGAGTGCTCATGCTAGAGGTTTTTTGACAGGTGTGTATTATTGATTTCATGTTCTATAGCAGTGAAAGTGTCAAGAATAAGGGATTTTTCACTTGCCTGAAGAGTTTCAAGTCTATAACGCTGGTTAAAAAATAATCACACAAGTTGATAGAGGAGAAGCTGAAGAATCTAGGGTTGGTACTAGTAAATGATAAGTGGGATTACAACCCTTTCAACGACCTACCAGAGCCACATATGAAGGTTACCCATGTCCCCCGACCATAGTGGGAGAAGCGACTTAATAAGCGGACTGATAGAGAGGAAGATTTTGTTGAATTAGCGCAAATTCCTACACCGGATACCAGGGGCCCATGACACAAGTTCTACTTTCCAATGGTTGTCGCCAAGGACAATCTTCTAATGGAGCGCAGCATGTATAACAAGTTGAAAAAGGAAGAAGAATGGAGCAAGGAAAAGATAAGAGCTTTCTAGAAATATCGTCAGGAAACAGCACAGTTGGATGCTCCTTATAATCAATTGAAGGACGACCAGGAATTTGACAGATGGTGGAATGAAGGCCACCCCAGCCCGATCTCTAGTGTTGATAGAAGCAAAGAAGGAGAGGGATCCGAGGAGCATGAAGAAGAGGCGGAGGAATCATCCTCTTCAGCGCAAAGGGGCGACGTCTCCGGGCGTGTCGCCTATGCGGCCACTAATGTACGTTTTAATATATCAAGAGGCTTGCTTACACGCACATGGGCTGCTAAACTAGCCAGGCTAACGTCTCAGCAGAAGGATCTGACTGCCGAAGTTAGTGAGTGCCTGCCTGCGAAAAGGCAGCACACGGAAGGTGTTATCGGAGGAGTCTCACATGAAACTGTCAGAAGAGAAGTGCTCGCTGTTAGCCAAATGCCAGAGTTTGCAGACAAGCCACGAACGATCTTGGAGCCACTACTGACCGGTTAGCAGGTACATTTCGCTCCTTCCTCTCTCACATCTTTCCTTTGTACCTGACTCTGCTCCATTAACGACTCCTGTAATAAGTCTGAGCCCTCCACCTTCTGCTCCTAGTCCAACTCATTCAGTTGGATTTGCTTAGTATTCGCAGGCCCAACCGTTTATAATTACTCCTCTGAGTATGCTAACGCCTACTGTTGCCGCTCAAACTTTCCTCACCTTGCTTTTAGAAAATATTTCCCCTGTCGGCCTCCATTCTTTTTTCGCTATGCTCACTAATCATTTTCCATTGCAACAAGCCGATACCCAGCCAGCAACTATCCTTGCCCAGCCACTTAGCCTTACGACTGAATCTCTGATCCAGCCGCTATAAATGCCTAGCCCTACTAATAGTTCTCAGGCCAAGCTATGAAACGTGCCACACTTTTCTCTACAAACGGTCACTCTCTAGAAGAAACAAATGTGTGCACCTATGAAAATTACCTATCCCTATGCCCTGCCTTCTGGTGTTCCTTTCACAGGTGGGCTAGTTTCATCACTAGCCGAATTCATAGTATAGATAGATTGTGGAAAGGAAGCACGTGCAAATAGAATAAGGTGACAAAAGGTGAAGGATGACAATGCCCCCGCCGAGCCGAGAGTACAAGCTTCATATGATGATGCCCGGCAAAAATTAAAATTTGCAACCATGTATCCAAGGTTAAGCAAGCCTCAGAGAGAAATGCAACCTGAAGATTATGAGATTTATGCTGTTGGACTTAACATGAAGGTAGCCCGGCCACAAGATAAGGTCGAAATCATGGAGGAGATGCAACGGGTGGTCACTTCCGACTTCCTCAAAACTGGTCGCCAATTAAAGAAAAAAGATGAGCAACTCAAGGCAGCCAAGGAAAGGGTGAGCTTTCTAGAGATAAAGGAGAAATCCTTGGAGGCAGATATCACCCGAATGACTAAAAGGACGCTAATAGCAGAGAATGAAAGAAATAGGCTTCAGGGCGAAATTGTGAAAATCCAGGTTGTCGACCTAAGTTTAGTAAAAGAATTGCAAAGCCAGAACGAGGCAGCACAACAAAGCCTACAGTCAAAAGAGGAAGAGCTCGAACGCATCTGCCTTGAATATAGTCAAGGGATGGCACAAAAGGGTGAGGAGTTGGAGCGCCTACAAAAGCAGCATCAGCAAAAGGTGCAGGAGAAAGAGGCAGAATTTAAAAGCCTGAAAACTAAGCTAGAAGACGAGCTCCAAGAGACAAAGGCTTCTCTGGAAGAGCAATCGGCTAACCACTCCCGAGCTGAACAAAATTGGAATAAAGACATGAGCAGCTATCGGAGCAGTTGCGTCTGAGAAAAAGAAGAAGGCAGAATTGGCTGAGGCCCTTATTTCAAGGGACGCGGAGTTTTCTTCACTTAAGGCCTCTCTGTTACCTGCCCCTGACCAACCTAATGTCATTTCACTGGTTAGGCAATTGTACATTTCTTACTGGGAGAAAATCAAGACCTTCTGCCTAACACTGCAGCCTACCCTCTGGTTCATCGACAAGGCATCAAGACTCAATCAAGAAGCCCACGATGCAATGGAGTAGTTCTCATGTTTCATCCTAAAAAAGGTTCCTAAGGCAAGGGACTTGCTCAACAAGCTATACACCGTCTCAGACGAAATCCTTGCTGAAGCGGGTATCAAAGATCGGGACATTGTTGCTCAAATTGCCAATAAATTCATCTATTGTCACTCCGCTTTCCAGCGCACTAAGGCAGCGGCGGCTTTTCTAAGCAGGGTGCTTGATGGCATACGGGAAAGTTTCTTTGAGTTAGGCAAGCTGGGGCTGCCATCCCCATTTCTCGAGGATGGCTCCATTGCCACAACTGCACAGATTACGGAGGTTATTGAGCAGAAGGAGAACAACCTAAAGGCATTCAAAGAATTTGGCAGCTCCCCAACAACAGCCGACATTGAGGCAATCATTCATCCACTCTCCCAGCTACTTTTTCATATCCAAGTAGGCGTCGGCCTACCTGAGGTGCTGCCTCATAAGGAAGCTATTGATCTCCGCGAGGCACAAGAAAATTTGCGTAGTATGGCAAAGTCGTCCGAAAGTGAATGGTTGTCTTTGCATGCTGCACTTTCCAAACTCTAACTCCGTTCGCCCTATGGATGAAGGCTCTGGTCTGCAGAACCAGAGAGTTTTTGGGTTCTCCGTTCCTTATACCAAATGCCTCTGATAGTCGCCAAAAGCTGTTAAAATAAGGATTCAAATAGCTCCCTTTGGATTTCTTTTGTAAATGTTCGTGCGCTGGCCTGTGCGTTGCCAGGTTTATTCGGCTTTCTGCCAGGTCTTGTCCCTCCCTTTGCGCATTCTCTTTTCACAGCTTTGGGTAGCTGCTTCCCTTTCAACTCCTGAGGAACTGTGTTGGGCATCCACGTGTTTCGCTTATGGAGATTTTTATTTCTTTTTGCTTGGTGGTCTCTTCAGGTTACAAAATCCTTCCACAAGGGCCATCACTTCCTAAGATTGTCAGAGGGACCCACATCTTGCACATGGCGGTATATCACAAATTTTTCATGCAGGGGTAAAATAAGTAGCTACAGGTTGAGAAATGCTACTGCAGGCCTTCTTTATTTTTTGGTGGGCCCTACCTTCTATTAGGTGGCAACCGTTCACATCTTTTCAACAAGGCGAAGGGGGGAGCGACCGCGGGCTGCGAAATGCTGCCACACGTCTTTCACACCCGATTGATGTGGCTTTCTCTCCACTATAACAAAGACCTTAGCCCATGGGACACGTGTTGCTACTTCGCAATCTCTCGAAAGTGGTAAGGGAAGTTGTCATTTGGGCAGCGACAGGCTGCTATGTACTTTACGCTGATCCTCGAAACAGGCGATAGGCAGGCTGAGTAATACTATGCTATCGGGTGCTACTCGTCATGGTTCTCTGAAGCGGTGGAAGACACTTGTCGCCTCGAGCCTGGCTAGAACCACTGCCATCATTACGAAGGGCGCGCCTGCACCTGAATATCCAGATGTCATGTTCTAACTCATTGCCATTGTAACATTGGAAATCTTTTGATTCTGACATCATTGTAGGAGATTGTGGAATCTTTTCTGTTACAGCTTTCCAAAGCGGTGGAAGTTTTCTCTCCGGCTATATATACTCTCTCTATCAGGGAGAGAGAGAGGTCCAAGATTTTTGAAAGAATTCTGATTTTAGAAAAAGATGCTAGGCCTCTTTTACATTTTTATTTGCAAGAAACTTTCAGACTGTACCTATTGTTCGGCCTTTCTGTTTTTCATATTTTGATTAAACTGTAAACTGTGTTTTTCATTGTCTTAAACATTTCATTTGATAAGACTTCTATATGTTGAATACAAGCTTGCTTATCTAAATCATGTCTAAATGACTCTTCTTAGTAGTAAGGATGTATGTAATACTATTTTATGTTAATAAATGAATTGTTTATGCTATAGCCATAACTTTCCGTTGTTTTGGAACATAACAACAACATTCAGGCCCTTAAATCTATGATTTATCATGCCCCTTAGCAAATTTTGGCGCATCGCCTTAGACTAGACTTTGCTTCATTATATTTGCTTCCTTTTCCCTTTCCAAAAAATTCATTATAGAAGAAGTCGGCTTCTTTAAAATCTGGAGGTCACTCAGTTTGGCGCAAAAAGGTCCCCCTTGAACTAAGTTTCCCATAAGGCACTGTTATCTCGTCAATTTTTAGCATCAACAATAAAATTAATTAAACCCCAACCTCATCCTCAATCCTAACCCAAATTGAACATTAATTGAACCCTAAACCTAACCCTAAGTGAACACTAATCCTAATTGAACTCTAACCTTTTAGTTGAAAATATTAAAATGCCTTAGATTTTCCCATTCATTGTCATTTATCATTCAATTCCTAATAGAAATCCAAAAAATTATACTTTTATAATTTTTTAATACACACCTAATATTAAGGGTTTAGAGTTTAAGGGTTAAGGGTTTAAGATTTTAGAGTTTAAAGGTTGAGGGTTTAAGTTTTAGGGTTAAGGGTAGAGGGGAGAGAGATAGAGAGAGTGAGTTGAGAGTGAGAGGGTAGAGGGTAGAGGGTTTAAGGGTTTGGGGTTTAAGGGTTAAGGGTTTAGGGTTATGGGTAGAGGGGAGAGATAGAGGGATTTAGTGAGAGAGAGAGGAGGGGAGTGGGAGAGATAGAGAGTAGAGGGTTAAGGGTAGAGGGTTAATGGTAAAGCATTAATGGTAGAGGGAGGGAGATAAGAGTGAGTGAGAGAGAGAGAGGCAAAAGGGGTAGGAGGGTGAGACTTGAGAGAGACAGGGAAAGAGGGATGGAGTGGGAGAGAGATATGGGGTAGAGGGTTAAACATAGAGGGTAGAGGGTTTAAGGGTTTAGAGTTTAAGGGTTAAGGGTTTAAGGTTTACGGTTAAGGGTTTAGGATTTAAGGGTAGAGGGTAGAGGGTTTAAGGGTTTGGAGTTTAAGGGTTAAGGGTTTAGGGTTTAGGGTTATGGGTAGAGGGGGGAGAGATAAAGGGATTCAGTGAGAGAGAGAGATTCATCTCACTATTGTGGTGTGTATAATCCTTATTTTAACTTTAATTCAAGGAATTAATTAAAATGCTTGAATGGGATTATAGGCAGATATGTTCTATATAAAGATTTGATAAATAGTATTGGGTAAGAATGCATACTGATGAAATTGTAATGCAATTTTTTTAGGGATCTTATAAGTTATATGTTATGTATTAAATCTATCATAAACCTTTAGATGCTTATGAATTTGACTCCTGCAATGGATATATGGCACTAATCTAAGTTGTACTTATTTGTGTAGTTCAATAATTATTTGTCTTTGCCTAGAGCTTGCTACAAATTGAAAATTAATGACTATATTTTATTATGGATTGTGTTGTAGTTATCTCATGCTCCACATAGTTGATATTATAGGTGAAAAACCAATTTTATTCTATATTATCCTATTGTGTTGAGCTATTCAATGGGATTATCTGTTATGTGTTAATGTTGTTTATGATATTGGTGCAAAGGTTGTAAACACATTAAGGGATCACCCTCCCGGGTCTTGCAGAGCCTAAAGTGTAGGAGGATTTTTAAATTCCTCGTCAGTTGGTCCAAGTCCTTCGAGCTGCCCTTGATTGGAATTGGCAATCCCATAGGTAGATTAGAAGACCAACCTGATTATAGTGTAAAAAACAAACCAACACCCTCTACCTTTAACCCTAAACCCTAAACCATTAACCCTTAAACTCTAAACCCTTAAACCCTCTACCCTCTATCTCTCTCCCACTCTAAACTCTAAACATTTACTTGTATTCTTTTATAATTTTCATTATTCTTATTTATTTTACACTTACATTTAAAAATACACATACATATGAGTTTATTGTTTTCAATTATTTCTCATGTAGTTTAATAGTTTGATCGATTTCATATTATATGTGTTGAAGACTTTATAATTTCAATTACATTAATTTATGGATATGTTATATCTATAACACTACAAAACCATATGCTCTTTGCATTTACACTTGCATTTAGAAATACACATTTATATACATAGATATAGATTTCTTTAATGATATGTTGCATTTATTGTTCTAGGAGAGCATCCAATAATTGCATTTACATTTACATTTAAAAATACATATACATACATACATACATAAACAAATACATACATACATACATATATATATGTGTGTCTGTGTGTGTGTATGTATATCATTTATATTCAGTGTT
Source organism: Sequoia sempervirens (assembly GCA_007258455.2). Taxonomy (NCBI): domain Eukaryota; kingdom Viridiplantae; phylum Streptophyta; class Pinopsida; order Cupressales; family Cupressaceae; genus Sequoia; species Sequoia sempervirens. Next base: position 281,306,283 of record VDFB02270651.1, on the reverse strand, counting down.
TAGAAACAACCCATTAGATCTACACATGGATAAAAATTTATAAAATCAGATTTCCCATACATGTTTTGTTGAAACCTAGGCTTGAACCTCTCATTTCACTTGCTTTTCTTCACAAAACTCTTGAGTACAACAGCTATACCTTCTTTATTTCTCATCCTAGTCCCTCTTCATGCATCCAAAAATTACAATAGTATCCATGGGGCCTCTCACACAAGCTACAGTAATCACAAAAAGTGTAAGAGCCCCTTTATATCATGTTTGAACTACAAAACCCTCAAAAATAGGGTAATCGGGCTATATCCAAAGAAATGAAGCTTTCTAACTCAAATCAACACCTTAAGCCCTCAAATCAGATTCAAATCAAAGCTAACATGTATCTTCATGACCTGGAATTGATTTCACATCAAAATATGGCTGCATGTGACCGTACAGTGCTGTATAACAGGAAAAATACATAAATTTTAAAGAAAAACATAGATTTTCAAATGTCAAGAGCTTGTATTTTAAATCCTCAACCATCAACAACCATTAAAATGATCGCTTTATGTGTTTTAAATGCCTTTACATGTAAACCACTGAACAACCACCTCTACAACTGACTTTTTAATCTTTTATGATCACATGAAACATAAAACACACTGATTTGAAGGTTGTTAACATCACTATTGAAATGTTTTAATTTTTTGACCTTTCAAATATTAAAAAGTACATCATTAAATTAATTATGTAATGGCATAAAAATTAAAAATATCATGAATTAATTATGTAACCACATTATTCAAATATAATTCTATCAAGAAATTAATATCAAATAGATAATATAATCGCATAACTTATACATTTCAATGTTATTGATCTTCTTCTTCATCCAACTCTTTGTTTGTATCATCTGATTCAGATTCAACATTGTAAGGATTGGTCATATCATCATCATCATCATTGATATAAGTTTTGATAATGTCTTCATCCACACGGATATCATCTGCATGAACATTAACTCCTACATCATCATGATCTAGTTCCTCCTCTTCGACATCTTTGTCAGGGACATAATCAATGAACTGTTGGTCCTGATCATCATCTACATCATCTTCTAGTTCTTTGGTATCTTCTTCTTCCACAAAAATATATTTTATCGGCCTTCCTCTTGGATCATGTCTAACAACAAATGACCAACTTGGTTTACCTGGAACCTCTGAGTAAAATACCTGCTCACATTGGCTTCAAAGAACATAGGGCTCATTTCCAGCTCGCTCCATCAACCTTGTATTAACCATGGTAAATCCATTATCATGTTCAATAATAGTTCTCTCAGGATCATTTTCATTCAATCGTAGTCTATTCCATAGGATGACGAATAGAATTACTCTGAAGGACTTAAAGTCACACTTAAGTATATCATCCAAAATGCCATAGTATCGATTTTCTGAGACTTCTGGATGTATGTTGCTTCTAGATGAAACATTAGTCACCTGAAAGACTACAATTATAACACAATCACAAGTTTTCTTCATGTCATCAAACATTTTGATTCAAAATTTATGACCATTGCACCACATAGTCTTGTGGTGTTTCACCTGTAATGTCAAACATGTAAAAATTATTACAATATCGTCAGTTGATAAACATATTTATTCTTGTCTGAATGTATGCAAAGAAAACAATCTCAACATATATAATCAATATAATTGAAAATAATTAAATAATATGGGTGATTAATATATTTATACGTACCTTTTTATCTCTTAAACCATATGCTAAATCAATTTCCCTTTGTGTAACATTAGAATCTCTATTACAATGAGTTTCTTTAACCAATGAAGCCACACATTCCCATGTTAATGCGCAACCAGATTGTTGACATCGTTCAATCCATACTATCATCTAATCAATATTGTTGGTGACGTACAAATGTAGTGCATCCCTCTCTTGACCAACTCTATAAAAAAATTGAAATTCACAAATGACGTATACTTAGTTAAATACCATAATATACGACCTTAATTTATAATTGATGTATATTGAAGATTAAAAATTAAATAAATACAATATACATAAAAATCATATGAAAAATGCATTCCAATTAATCTCCATGACCATCTCATAATTACCTCTCACTTTCCTCAATTTACTTTTCCCCATTAGGTACTCCCCTTTAAATTTTTTAATAGAGTTGAGATTCCAAATGCGATCTACATGGATCTTTGTTGCAAACTTAGAAAGATATTCACTAATGTACACCATGGTCTAGTATACCATATATCCCTCCACCATAGAACCCTTACGACGTGCTCTTTGTCTAACCAAAGCCTTCAAAAATTTCAAGTGCCTCTCAACCATCCACATGGACCTTGTGTGTATAGGTCCACACAATTCAATCTCCTCAACCTAGTGTATGAGGTAGTGTTCTTGTGCATTGAAAAATGTCAAAGGTAGACACTTTTTCATTTCACACATTAGACAAGGAATTTTTCTCTTCCAATAATTTATATCTTCTTTATGGATTTCTTTACATGACAGCCATCTACAAGTGATTCAAGGTGCAAATATATTAACAATATTTAACAAAAATATACATTATATTACATAACAAGATTTAACAAAAATATACAGTATATTAAAATAAATGGCAATTATAAGATGTATACAATGAATTGAAAAAAATATCGCTACTTACCTCATGTATTTTCCAAGATCATATATAACTTGTTTGACATTGTTGTCAAAGTTCTCTGGGAGAGATAGAGGTAGAACTTATTGCAACAATTATAAAATGATCTTTTGATTATTTTTCCAAAAGTAGTAAACACAATATACTAAAAAGTACATGCATTATACAAGTGTATATAATATACCAGAATAATTACCTTAATGAAGGTATGTCAATCATGCATTTTCATCCCTGACCCAAATTCACCTTTCTTTGTTATTATATTGTTTATGTTCACAAAAAATCCTGTAAGAAATCAAATTTTTCGTATGACCTTTTTTATAGCATTGCTTTGCTGCTCTGTTAATAACCAAGGAAGGGAACTTATATCAATTTAGTCTCCATCGCTATTTAATTGAATGAAATTTTTCATTGCATGATTGGCTTCTTGAATGTCACTACAAATTTTGACAATTTTTTCTTTGTCATGCCTTCCATCCAATATTTTCCATAACGTTTCTGTTATATTCTTTCTAATATGCATTATATCAAACAAATACACAATTTGTAGCTGCTCATAGTAGGGCAACCTACTAAATTGTCTAGGATAACTTTTCAGTCCCTATGGAAGCTGGCCATTAATGCCATGATGACCTTCATGAAGCATATAAGTTAAACAAATTAACAATGACAATCATTGTCAATTACAACATGAGTAAACACAACACAATATAAAAATATAAATTCAAAACATATGATATATGATAGATAAACAATTTGATTTGATGTATAACATTGACGATTAAGTCTATTATATTCCAACTTCCATGGGCGAGGTTTCATTCTTTGTGGTTTTAATGTAGTCTCCTGTTTCCCATTGAAAAGATGTTTTTCAATAGTTTGATACTTATGATTTCTATGGAGGAAGTGACTATACTCATCAAACACTTACTTTCCTAAACTTGTTGAATGATGAGATTTCATCTTTGGACCACAAATTGGACATGCAAATTTTCCCTTTGTTTGAAGACCTGCAAAATGATATATAATTGGATTAAATATGTCAATTTTTATAATTATATATAATGAATAGACTATTTTAAAAACATGCATGATATCTACTTCATCAAATTAAATATTGTTAAAGTATAGTCGAACATTATAACATACCACAAAAATGTGTTAGCCCTAGGGCATCATGAATTGTCCATACAAGCATTGCATGGAATTGAAATTGTCTTTGTCCTATTTGTCTGGAGATGTCATACATAGTGATGCCATTCTATAACTTTAGTAACTCGTCGATAAGAGGCTCGATATATACATTCATATCTTTAACTTAGTACTTACCTAGTTGAATGAACATAAACATTACATAATTATTATAAGCATTTTACTACAATATATATAAATTAATATACATGACTATTGAATGAAAAAAATATAAGTCATTATGCAACAAATAAGACAAATGAGATGCTACTACGTTAAAGAAAATTGATGTAAACAAATACTTGGAATGATCATTGACAACATTATGTGCTCCCTCTTTATTGACATCTATGGAGGAATGTTATTGTTGATAACAAAAACATGCCACATTGAGTAAATACATCTCAGCTCTCCAAATGGATTCACACCATTTTCTCCCAATGAAAGCCTGAGATTACAAGGTTCTTCTTTAAAGTGTGGCCATTTTTCCTCCATTTCCCTAAATGCAAAACCATCTGCAGGCATTCGAAGAATGTCATCTCCACTTCTATTCTGTACATGGTAATCCATCAATTTCACTAAGCTTTCACACCTAAATAATCATTGCATATGTGGAATAATAGAAATATAATGAAGAACCTTGCGAGACACCCTTTTTGTTAGTTGATCTATTTGATATCTACTGATATGACATTCTGGGCATTCTATCGCAAATTCTTATTGTTTATGATATATAATATGATCATTGGGACATGCATCTATTACTTGATACTCCATTCCGATATCTTTCATAATGGCACATAAATCTCGGTATGAGCGAATTAAAATATTTGATGGTGGTAACAAAAATTCACCAATCAATCTACAACAAAAAATAATTTGTTCATATAAAAATATTAATGGTACATATTTCATCCCTTATTTACTAGTGATGAACTAACAATAATTAAAATAGATGAAAAAAGACGACATATATGACATACCTTAACATCCATGAGATTGCTATGTTTGATGAACCATTCATAACCTCCAAGTTCAATAGAAATAATACAGCAAAAAGAAGAGTTGTTTGGGAGCCTTCATAAAGGAGTTTGTATGCCTTCTCAAGTACAGGTAAATCATGAACATTATCAAAGTCATCCTAATCATCATGATCATCTCTGCCACTAAATGTGTCATGGATCAATGTATTCGTACCATCATTTTCAATTGTGTTTTCTAGCGCATGATCATATTCTTCCATAGGATCATTAACTTCATCTTCAATATTCACAGCTCCATGTTTGTCCACTTGCAAAACTACATTCTCTGGGCAATGATAACCCATATCATCTACCCTAGGGCACCCCACCTTTATAATAATGATAGACACAAATAAACCATAATCATGATCAAGTGATTATATATATATATATATATATATAAAATGTTAAAACAATATAAACATTTACAAATTCAATCAATATAAACACATATAATGAACAACTTACCAATGGATGATAATCATGCCCCCCATCAATGTGACCATGCTACCTAAAATGTTTCTCAGTTGTTGTGATTAAAAGTCGTCTCGTCTATAAGCCCTTGCAATTATTGCAAGGACAATAACATTTCTCATCACCCTTTCTTTTCAATCTAGCCCACAATCTATCAAGTGTCTCTTCATTTTTTTTTGGACTAATATTATCTAACATGATTTTTCTTTACCAAGCTTGACTATTTAGATCTTCAAAAATGATCAAACTCACACTCCAATAATTTTTATTCATAGACAGGTAACAAAATCTAATAATTATGTTATTTACACCAAAAAAATTTGGCATGCAACCACCCCTGCAAAAGAGAAGATAGTCTGAAGTTAATGACCCCAAAAAACACTTTAAAATGCTAATTCCAAAACTTATTAAATTTTGATTTTACTATGATTTCCAACCATTAAGACTCCTAAAATCAAAATATTGAACTTGTTCACAAACTTCCTACAATGATAGAGGTAGCGAGCCATTAAGAGCAAGTGACCCATTCTTAAGGAGCAACAAGTCAAAATCATCATTGCTAATGTCAGTACAGATTTATCCTTTTAGTTAAAGATGCAATGTGTCACTTCTTATGACGAGCTTATCCCAAGGGCCCTCAACATTGAGAGAGCCCTAATCGCACAAGGAAGCACACACTAGTAAAATTTGGAAAAATAAATGACTAGGTGACTAAAACTTTTAGTCACAAGAACTAAAAATACCTAAATTCTACTCATTTTTTGCAACTTAGCTATAATGAGTAAATAAATTACTAGTTTGGTCGTTGATTAAAAATTATTTAGTCACACAAATAAAAATGACTAAATAGTTAGTCATTTATTTAGTTAGAATCCATTTGAATAAATCATTTAAGGAATCAAGAATATAGCCCACCAAATACTGTAAAACTTTAATAAACATACCCTAAAACTTTTGTCAAAATCTTATTTGCAGGTGTAGCCCACCAAAATGGAGTTTTCATTTTAATAAACATACTCTAAAACCTTCGTCGAAACATTATTTTCAAGCATAGACTGCCAAAATGGGGAAGTGTTTCTGTAAAGAATGACAGAGAATGGTTAGGAGATGTGCGTGAAAGGAGGCATAGAATTCATTGTTGCTTATCTCATTCTTGCTCTACTCAACAAATCTTACATTATCCCCCCTACTATTTGTAATCTAGGTATTTACTTGACATATATTTGCATAATTTTAAATTCCTTTAGAGGCTTTTGAAGTATCAATGTATCTTATATAGGGTTTAGAATGATTTCTTTTAATTAAAAAAACAAATAAATAATGTATTTCCTTGTAATTAGATAATGTGGAGATCTCCTAAATCTGCCCCAACACACTATCCTCTTTGGCACTATATTCATTACTCCAGCTACTAGGGTTTTGCATGTGACATCTTTAATATCTTCATGACCATGGCTTTTAAATAGATCTCAGCCTTTTCTTTAATCCTTTTCATAGTAACCCTTGAGTTCCATAATCCACCTTCACTCTCTTCTAAGAATGGTGTCTTAAGCTAGACTGCATAGTATGCATATAAAGCAAGTCCTTCATACCTTCCATTGTTCCAAACCACCACTCACTGCCATGCTTAAAATTTTGCCTCCATAAGCACAATAGCATGTTTTAAAATCATGGTTGCCAATGATTGACCATTAAGGTGACCACTTTCATCATGAAGATACAATGAGATTTTTGTCTTCAAAATGCAAGGCATTATGCAAGATAACATTGTGAATTGTTTGTTGTGTACGATTTAATTTTCTTGCACATTTACTGCTTTTTTAACTTCCTTTAAGACTGGGTATTGCACCCTCAACTGCAATCTCAAATAGCTCACTCACTATCACTTGAAGATTCCTTTCATGAGCATCCTTCTATAAAATCAAACTATGCCCTATAAACTGCCTACTTACTATAGGGGACTCATTGTTTCATGGTATTGTAGTTCTTAAGATCCTTCAACCTTATTGACACTACTTCATAGTCCACAAGGTATTATTCACTATTCTCCCATCTTTGATGAGTCTCATAACACTACTCAAACATGCATTCCACTACCTCCATTATACATTAATGACTAAGAAGAAATATTGAACCTATGATTACCACTGTTACTTCATTTGGAAAGTCATTCCCTGATTGCATTTGCCTTGTCTAACACTATCATAAGCATTTGAAAAACCCTTAAGGTCAACAAGGGGGTAAGGAAACTCACTGTTAAAATCTCCACATTACTATGCAAGGTTTGAACTTTATTATCTTGTCACTGCTCAGTCTATTTTTGACTATCACATCTCAAGTGACTATCATTCTTCTTACCATAGATTGCATTTACAAATGTCACTAAGCTACATAGTGTGCTTGTTATTGGCTACAATCTTTAGATTGCAAGATTTTGTTATTACCTACAATGTCTCAATATTTCCGGTATTGCAACCTCACTAATCCACTATAGTTATTGTTTATGTTTCTACGGAGGCCTAGGGTTTGTACCCTAATCATGCTCTTACCAATGCATCTATTGGTATTAAAAACAACCTTAAATCTTGGGTCAAAAAATTAGTTGTCTTGACAAAGTTGTGGTATGATCATGGATTGTATCCTAGAGTGTGTGGGAAGCTTGTGTTTGATCATTAAAGTTTGTAAACCTGATCAAGGAAATGTATCCTATATATCATGGGTCTTGATTTAATACTTTCCATATTTTTTATTAGCAGATCACATTATTATAGTTTGCGGTAACCCAAGATTGCATTCAAGTATGTAACAAACTTGGTTTGTAGTTTAAGCTATACACTTTTAAGTAACATTCATAAGGTTTAGAAAATCTTGATCACTCTCTAGAATAGCCCATTAAACATGGGTTGTGCTTGAATGCACTACATAATTGATATAACACAACCACTCTACATATCAACCAGAGTTATAGGCTCTTTATTGCAGTAAGAGGTAATCACTATTCGATCATGTTATAATTACATCCTAACCTGTTAAACTTGAGACAACCTGAATGCACCCAATGATGATTGACACCTACATTATACAACCTAAATTAGCTACATTATATGAGTTCCTCCATTTCTATCACAACATAGCCACATTAAACTTGGGTCGCACATGAATGCATCATGTATTTGTTATAGCACAATTGTGCCACATGACCAATAGAGTTATGGATCACATAATTACAGTCACAAGAATTTGTTTCTTGGTTGTGATCTTATGGTGATTCCACACAACAAAATTTGGACATGAAATTCTCAAAACCCTAAACCTCTAAAAATGAAATCTGATGAGATGTTTCTTTAAAATATGATTTTCAAACCTAGAACTACAAATCTGACTTCACAACTAAATTTTACAAATATCTTCTTGAATTTTTTCTGATTTTTCCCAAGAAAATATTCCTTAGTTCTCCACAAACTGTCTCAAGTAGAGCAAAACACTGTCACAATAAATTAGCCGCGAACTCACTTTTCTTTATGTCGACCACAATTTGATTTTTTTCTATTTTTCATGTTTGTCAAAATTTTGATGAAACTGATAGTCGACATTTCAACAAAACCCAGGTTTGTCAAAATTTTGATGAATGTCGGGGATAAACTTTCAAAATTTTGAAAATTACACATCTAATTTTACAAGCACCCGATGATACATCAAATTATACATATTTCATCAAACATTTTCATCAGAATTTGTAGTCAAATGAGTTAGTGAAAGTAAGTAAGCAGCCAACGACAAGCGAAACACCGCCAACGTCCATTCAATAGGTAATTTTCACTTCCTATTTTATTACTTCTCAATATTTTGTGTCCTCTTACATTCCCGTTGCACCCATTACTACAAGCGTTGGCCCTGCTTTATCTACCCCTACCACAATGTTTGCGGGAGGTTTCTCCCAATTCGCCCAAACTAGGCCATCTATCTTAATGCCTCTACAAACCTTAACACTATCCATCGCTGCTCAATCCCTCCTTGTCTCTCTTGCCAAAAGTTCAGCTGCCATTGGCACCCCTATTACCTCTGCTACCTCAAGTCCAACCCAATATTCCCAACAAACAGACTCGATTATGACCACCCTATTGCTGCAACTTTTGAGCCCTTTTGCCAATTCCCAAACTAAACTATGGTAGGTTCCCTTCTTCTCCTAGAAAACTATCAATCTCCCACCAAAGAAAGTGCAAGGGCCCGCTACATGGGTATTTCCTTTTGCCCTCTGCCTCCTGGTACACCTATTGCTGGTAGGTTGGTTTAGTTTCCAGTGAATTCATATCCTAGGGAGAAACCATGAAGCAAATGCAAACCCTCAGAATCCAAAATCGAAAGAAAAAGGATGATAAAAAGGATGTGGAGCCTAAAGTGTATATAGTTTACAATGAAGAACAACAAATGTTGAACTTTGCCACCATGTACCCAAATGTTACCAAACCACAAGGCGAGATATTTTCGGGTGATTACAACATGTATGCCATGGGGCTTGATCTGACTGCAACGTGGCAGTAGGATAAGGTGGAACTCATGGAGGAAATGCAGCAGGTGGTGACGACTGACTTTCTGAAATCTAATCATCAATTAAAGAAAAAAGAAGAGTAGCTAAAGCTTGTGAAGGAAAGAGTCAATTTTATGGAAATAAATGAGAAATCACTAGAAGCTAAAGTTGTGTGCTTGTTTGAGAAAGTGAGAATGGAAGAGTCAGAGTGGAGCAAGCTCCAAGAGAAACTCAATAAGTCCTAGTCCATTGACCCCACATTGCTCAATGAACTATGAGCAAGGAACCAAAAATATCATAACCAATTGACCTTGATGGAGCATAATTTGCAACAAAAGGTGAAAGAGTTAGCAGCTCAAAGCACTCTATATGAGCAAGAATTAGAAAAGAATCATAAGGACTTTGAAGGCTAAAAATCCCAATTAGAGAAAAAGCTTTAGGATGCAAAGTCCTCTCTTGACATAGAATTGGCTAACCACTCCCGAGCCGAGGAGAACTGGAATAAAGAAATGAGTAGCTTCGTGGAGCAACTAGCATCCTCAGAAAGAAAAAAGTGCAGAATTGACATAGGTCATTAACTCAAAGGATGTGGAGATCACCTCTCTAAAGAGCTCTCTCCAAGACTCCTCTACACAACTGGACCTTATTCCATTGGCTAGGAAGATATATATTTCTTAATGGGAAAAGGTTAAAACCTTTTGCCTGACACTCCAGCCATGATCTAGTTCATCTCAAAGGAAGCAAAACTGAGCTAGGAGGTTCACGGTATAATTGAGAAATTCTTGCAGTTCATCTTAGAAAAGGTTCTGGAAGGAAAGAGTTTTCTCACCAAGCTATATTCGGTCTTTAATGAAGACCTAGCCAAGGCAGGGATTGAAGATCGGGATGTTGCCGCCCAGACAAAAAATAAATTTATCCTTCACCACTCAGCCTTCTAATGAATTAAGGTGGCTGCATCTACTTTGAACCAAACAATGGACGGCATGCGAGAAAATTTCTCCCAGCTGAGCGAGATGGGTCTGCCATCTCCATTTCTTGAGGATGGGTCAATTTCCATGGCCAAAAAGATTGCAAAAAGAATTAAAGAAAAAGAGAAAGACCTAAACACCTTCCAGAGTTTTAGTTGTCTTCCCACTGCAATAGACATTGAGGGTGTTATTCATCCTCTTGTGCAACTACTTTTCAATTGTGAAGCAAGGGCTAGTTTACCTGAGACACTGCCTTATAAGGAAGTGCTCAACCTAGGTGGAGTGTAGGAGAATTTGCAAAATATAGCGAGGCCATGCGAGGACAATCAGCCGCCTTTGCGGGAAAACCTTTCCAAGCTCTAACTTCGTTGCCAATGGATGGAACTCTGGTCTGCAAATGAAAGAAAATTTTGGGTTCCACATTCCTCAAAGCGAAACGCCCCTGATAGTTGCCAGAATTTGTGAATTCAAAATTCACCATCCTCCCTTCGGGTTTAATTTTTGGCTAAGTATCAGCCCACATGCCTTCAACACATTCATTGACCCCTTTTTGGTTGTCGTCGCAGCTTATGCCATGTGTCCGCTCATTGATCTCCAAAGAAACTTCCTCCTTGCTCTTCTATCGGCCCTCTACTCGCATGCCACATAGCTCCCATTCATATAAGGATTTAGTGGGCCCCACAATCAGCGTTTGCAGTAAACATTTTTGCTACGTGTCCTCTTTGTGTAAGCTTTCAATGAAGCAAGGAAATATTGACCGTGGGCATCAAAATTTTTCCACGCATCTCTTCGGTACACAATTCTTCAACACAGAGGATGAAGTGGACTATAAGCTACGAGATGCTACCACTTTTTCTAACTACCTATCCTAAAGGGGTGACACTTGTCTGCACAAGACTTTGTTGGACCGTTGTCATCATTCATGGGGGATGCACCTGAATGGAGGGAGACCAAATGTTGTGTCTCAAATATTTTATGTTACAATGATCGAGGGTGATCATTTCCTCGACATCATTGCTCAAATTCTAAATCTTTTTAGTTGCTTTTTTCCAGGCGGTGGAAGGCTTGCTATAAATACTATGCTTTGCTTTTAGAGAGGGGTTCCTAGTTCTACAGTTGATTCCAAGAGTTCCAATATTTTAGGTTACAAGTTTGGAGATCATATGCTATTTCACTAGTTGTTAGAATCATAGGATTTTTGGAGAGACTAGGCCTTTGTATTGTTTAGATTATTGCAAGAACTCACAAACTGTGCCACTATTTTGCCTCTCTATTTCTTATGCTATTGATAAACTCTATGTTGTGCCATTATTGTTTAAATGGTTTATTTGTCATACTTCTATAATTTGCATGCAATTTTGCTAGCTTAGATCATGTTTTTTGACTCTTCTTTCCAATAAATGGGTGTGATTATTATTTTATGTCACTGAATGAGTTGTTCATGTTGCAATCCTTAATTTATGTTATTCTAGGATATGGTAAATTGCTAAGCAAACCCTTAGAATATATCCAAAAAATAGGTTTATCATGGCTTTCATATAAATTCTGGCATATCACCTTAGTCAAATTCTTTATTTTATATCCACTTTTATTTCCCATTCCAAAACCCCATTCACAGAAGAAGTCATCTTCTTTAAAATTCCAGAGGTCACTCAGTTTGGCGCAATAAGTCCCCCATAAATTGAGTTTCCCACAAAGGATTGTTACGTTTCCCATTTTTGGCATCAACAACTACCTTCGAGGTAGGAGTAGTAGGAGGATGTAGAGGTTGAGATGTAGAAGATGCTCCACAAGGACCCTTCCCCTTACCATATAGAACAAGCCGAGACACCATGGGTAAGACAAGAAGTTTAAATGCCTGACACTTGGCCTAAGCAAGCAACATCAAAATCCCCAACAAATGCATAGGAGTGGAAGTCAATGGTGTCACAGTAGGGAAAGAGGAAGTAGCAGGTGGAACAATAGAGGAGAAGGAAGAGGAGCCCTAAGCATGAGCAAGCTACCCCTTCCCCTTTCGGGAGGAAGATGCAACCTGTTGTTGCATTATCATGGAAGTTCTATATGAAATGGCATAGGGAGGAGGAGGCTATCTCACCTTTGGTGTTATGCCCCTACTCTTGTTGGAAATATATGCCTCAATCCCACAGGCTGAAACCTCTAAGAGAGACAAGTCAGTGTGACATGCTTCGTGTCTAGTCAACTAGCAGATGAAACCTTGTTGAATAGCTCTGGTCGATGAGACCTTGTTTTTGTCTTGCCAAGTGGACCTGTCGCTGTGACTTATGGAAATCATTGTAACCCTATGCCAAGTGGAGATCTCTGGCCGATAAGCCATTTCTATCATATATCGGGGAGACTCTGGGTGACAAGCAGTGTCGGGGAGACCCTTGGCCGAAAGGCTTATCTCGGTATGAAGTCTTATTGAGATTGTATGTCTTGCCGACAGGGTGTTACACATGTGGTCATCAGAATAATGAAAGGGGTCGCTATGAAGTCTTAGCAATGAACGATGTCTCGCCGATAGCTTTATCTTGGAGGCATCGAGGTAACACTAAGGGTTCGCTAAGAACTCTTAGCAATGGAGAGAAGTCTTGCCGACTATTGTTTGGTGCTCGATATGACTTAAGACTTCAGAGTAACATCTCAACAATAGTGATATGTCTTGGTGATAGATGAGCACTTCGGAGTAACTTTGAACCTCGGTATAATCTCCTGGTGAAAGTAATAAGTCTTGCCGACTATTGGATGCTTTAGTATAACATAAAGAGCTCGACATGATCTCTCAGCGAAGGACGATAGTCTTGCCGATGGGAATTCTATTGTCTATGTGACTTTGGAGCTTCAGTATGATGTTTCACCGATAGCAATAAGTCTTGGTGATAGCGATACAAGTGATGATCATTGGTATGAGGTCTTGGCAACAAGGTGAATTCTAAGTGATAACTTTCTGAACTTAGTGAAACCTCTTGTCGATAGTGTTCACTCTTGGCGATATCAAATGTTGGCTTTTTTGGCATCGGGGAGACATGGTTAGTGTCTCACCGACCTGCCAACATAGGTGTAATGCTTTAACCAAGTGAATACCATCCTATGTGGCTTGTGTTCAACCAATCTGGGAGTAGAATGGGAACCGCTAGCAGTTGGACTATTGCAGCCATTACTGAGAGGAAGCTTGATAGACAGGGGCAACATGGATATACTTAGTGATTGAAAATTGTGATGGGTTCAATGGTTCGACAGATTGATGGTGTGGTTGTATGATCAATGGAAGAATTTGATTTTTAGAACATTGTAATGTGAAAATTTTGTATGAGGTTGATCATAGTGAATGTTGTTGTAAACTAACATCAAAAAGATAAGTCAGATCTCTGTATGTAATCTTTATTACTGTAATACAAAGTGACTTCTCTTGGTGTGGTGGGTTTTTCTCCCATAAGGGTTTTCCCACATAAATCTGGTGTTCATATGTGTATGATTAATTCTCTATTTCTATAATCTCTTTCAAGTGAATCTTAATTGGACTGTAATTGTAAAATTTAAAAGTATCTCTGCATTCTTCCCTGTGGTTTTGATGTTAGGAGAGTTACTTCCGCATCTATCTTTCCTTATAAGTGGTATCAGAGCCTGGCTAGTTGTGTTATCCTTGTGGGTACGTTGGGTTTTTTGTGTCAATTTCTATTCAGTGGGAGTCTTGTAGAACTTTGTTAATTCTAATTATAGATTGAGATGGCAAGCACGTCAAGAAATATTGAAATAGAGAAATTCAATGGAAGCAATTTTGAGTTGTGGAAACTTAAGATGGAAGTTCTATTGGTTGATCATGATCTTTGGATTGTTGTGTCTGGAGTGAAGCCTACAAGCATGAAGCAAGAAGATTGGGACCTTGCAGATAGAAATTCTAAGGAGATGATAAGGCTCTGTTTGGTAGACTCCATTCTTCTCAATGTGCATGAAGAGAAGACTACTTCTTCCTTGTGGAAGAGACTGACATCTATTTATCAGAGGAAGTCCTTGGTGAATAAATTATTCTTGAGGAAGAAGTTGTACACTTTGAGAATGCAAGGAGGGTCTGTAGCTGATCATTTGAATGCATTCAACATGCTGATTGCATAGTTAACATCTGTTGGTGTGAAGATTGATGAAGAGGATCGCGGTATGTTGATATTGTGTTCTTTTCCAGATTCATGGGATCACCTGGTGATGGCTATTGGGAGTACAACATCTAGTTTCAAGATGGAAGATGTTGTTTCTTCTTTGTTATTAGAAGAGATGAGAAGGAAATCTTCTGAGATGGCGAAGAAGGCCCTTGTTGTTAGAGGAAGGTCAAAAGAGAAAGGCAAGAAGAAGGACAAGAATTCCAAATCAAAATCAGAGGGGAGATCAAAGTCTCCTAGCAAGAAGTCCAAGGTGAAGTGTTGGAACTGTGGGCAACCTAGTCATGTCTAAAAAGATTGTAAAGAGGAGAAGAAGAAGAAGAAGAAGTATTCTTCCGACAATAATTCTTCTCAGAGTGATGCAGATGCCTTCATTGCAGCCTTGGCTACACAAGCATCAAATGATGTCTACCTAATTGACTTTGGAGCATCTTTCCACATGACATCTCATAGAGACTGGTTCATGAAGTATGAAGAATACAATGGTGGAAAGGTGTACTTGGCAAGTGATTCAACTTTGGAAATTGTTGTCTGTGGAAGAGTCAGAATTTAATTCCCTAATGGAAGAGTGAAGGGAATTAATGATGTAATACATATACCAGGTCTGGCTCAAAACTTACTTTCTATTAGTAAGTTGAATGATATTGCAATGCAAGTCACGTTCTTTGGAAATGGCTACAAGATGACTAGAGGCTCAATGGTGCTAGTGAGGGGTGCTCGTATTGGTACCTTGTACAAGCTAGATGCACATGTTCAATGCAACAGTGTCTCTGTAAAGTCACAGAAAACTACTCATGGAGGAAAAGAGGGAAATGTTCCTAATTGTGTAAACTCTATGGAAATTAAACTTCCATCAAAAAAGACTATGCTCTAGCATCATAGGCTAGGCCACATTGGAGAGAAAGGTTTAAAAACCTTGAAGAATAAAAACCTAGTTGAGGGGCTTGAAGATTGTAACCTTGAATTTGAATTATGTGAACATTGTATATATGGAAAACAACACCGTGTTTCATTTTATTCAAGTCCTCATAAATCTTCTGGTTTGCTAGATTATATTCATTCTGATGTATTTGGTCTAGTGAATGTTCCTTCTTTTTCTAATTCAAGGTACTATGTATATTTTATTGATGATTATTCGAGAAGAACATTTCTTTATTTTTTGAAAAGTAAATCAGAAGTGTTCAGTCAGTTTAAGAAATTTGTATAAAATCAGACTGGAAGAAAAATAAAATGTTTAAGGATTGATAATGGTGGTGAATTTTGTTCTGATGATTTCGAGAGGTATTGTAAAGACCATGGGATTAAAAGACATAAGACTATCCCTTATACTCCACAGCAAAATGGAGTTGCAGAACGGTTCAATAGGATAGTGATGGATAGAGCACAAAGTATGTTGAGTAGTGTTGGCTTGGAGGAGAAGTTTTGGGTTGAGGTAATTGCTACAGCATGTTACCTGATAAATCATTCTCCAAATTCTGTTCTTATTGAGAAAACACCTTTGGAATCATGGTCTGGTAAGAAGCCCTCTTTAAGACATATTTGTGTTTTTGGCTATGAGGCATATGCTCATGTGTCATATGAGAAAAGATCTAAGTTGGAGAACAAGGCTATTAAATGTATTTTTATTCACTATAGTGTTGGCATAAAAGGATACAAGCTTTGGAATCCTGATGCGGAGAAGGTTCTGTACAATAGAAATATAATATTTCATGAGTTGAATCCTTCTACCTTGGATCTACAGTCTGAGACAAAGTCAAAAAACAATAAGGATTTAGTTGAAATTCCTCCTACACCAGAGAAAGAGGAATTGAAAATTTAAAATGTACCTGAAACTGAGGAGAGCTCAAGCAGTTCTGAAAGTTCTAAAGAAGAACCTCAGCCTAAACAAGTGAGGAGGTCAACTCATGAAAGAAAGCAACCTAATAGGTATGGGTTTTCTTTGATAGATTCTACTTATGCCTATGCTTTAATTTCTAGCACTAATAAGCCTAGGACTTTGAATGAGGAATTTAGACTATCTAATTCAGACTCTTGGTTGGAAGCCATGAATGAAGAAATGGCATCATTAGAAAAGAATGACACTTGGAGTTTGGTGCCCTTGCCTAAAGGCAGAAAAGCTATTGGCTGCAAATGGGTATTTAAAAAGAAGATTGGTCTGGATGGCAGTGTGAAAAAATATAAGGCGAGGTTGGTTGCTAAAGGTTATTCCTAGGTAGAGGGAATTGATTATTGGGAATATTTTTCTCCTGTAGCTAAGCTGGCATCTATCAAATTTCTTTTGTCACTTGCAACAGTGTATGAATTAGAGGTCGAACAGATGGATGTGAAGACAACATTTCTTCATGGTGATCTTGAAGAAGATATTTGCATGTCCCAGCCTAAGCCCACTATGGAGAAAGGTAAAGAGAAACTAGTTTACAAGTTAAAAAAGTCTTTGTATGGGTTAAAGCAGTCACCTAGAATGTGGTACCAAAAATTTGATACTTTTGTATTGTCTTTGGGATTTGTAAGATCAAAATCTGATCATTGTGTCTATTACAAAGTTGAAAGTGATCAATTTCTTATTATTTCTCTCTATGTTGATGATATGTTGTTCATAGGCAATAGTAAGTTGATGACTTTTGATCTTAAGTCTCAGTTGTTTGCTAAGTTTGAAATGAAATATCTTAGTGTAGCAAGGTATATTCTAGGGATGGAGATAACTAGGGATAGGAATATTAGAAAACTTTGGCTCAGTCAGAGTAAGTATATCAAGACTGTTCTAGAGAGATTTTGCATGAATGATTGCAAGAAGCTAGTTGTTCCAGTCTTGTAGGGAATTAAGCTATCTATTGAAGACTGTCCAAAATCTCCTACTGAGATGGAGGACATGACCAGAGTACCCTATGCTAGTACGGTTAGCAGTCTTATGTATGCAATGGTCTTTACAAGGCCAGACATTGCTCAAGTAGTGGGAGTTCTTAGTCAGTTTATGGCTAATCCTGGAAGGACACATTGGGATGTTGTAAAGAGAGTTTTCAAATTTTTGAAGGGCACTTCAAAATTTGGTTTGTGTTACCATGGGAACCTAGTTGAATCACAAAGGACTCTCGGTATTCGAGGCTATGTGGATTTTGATTGGGCAAGGGACATTGATAGCAAGAGGTCCACCAGTGGATATACTTTCATGTTGAATGGTGGTGCAATGAGTTGGATGAGTAAGCGGTAGGCTGTAGTCACTTTGTCCACTACAAAGGCTGAATACATGGCAGCTACACATGCTTGTAAAGAAGTAGTTTGGTTAAAATGTTTGTGTCCTAACATTGGTTTTGATGCAGGGAAAATAATTATTTTTTGTGAATGTCAGAGTGCAATTTTTCTGGCAAAGAATCCTACTTTCCATGCCAGGATGAAACATATAGATGTACAGTACCACTTTGTACAAGATATGGTGAAGGATGGAAAGGTTAGTTTGGAAAAATTTGATACTCTAGAGAATGTTGCAAATGCATTGACGAAGCCAGTGAGCACAGACAAGTTCAGGTGGTGTTCCAGTTCAATGGGCCTTAGTGCCCATGATTTTCAGTAGTTTTGTTGTACTCTGGAGGTGCTTGTGTGATCTTCGTCAAGTGGAAGATTGTTGGAAATATATGCCTCAATCCCACAAGCTGAAACCTCTAAGAGAGACAAGTTGGTGTGACATGCTTCGTGTCTGGCCGACTAGCAGTTGAAACCTTGTTGAACAGCCCTGGTCGATGAGACCTTGTTTCCATCTTGTCAAGTGGACTTGTCACTGTGACTTGTGGCAATCACTGTAACCCTATGTCGAGAGGAGATCTCTGGCCAATAGGCCATTTCTATTGTATATTGGGGAGACTCTGGGTGACAAGCGGTGTTGGGGAGACCCTTGGCCAAAAGGCTTATCTCAGTATGAAGTCTTATCGAGATTGTATGTCTCGCCAATAGGGTGTTACACATGTGGTCATCCGAGTAACGAAAGGGGTCACTATGAAGTCTTAGCGATGAATGATGTCTCGCTGACAACTTTATCTTGGAGGCATTAGGGTAACACTAAGGGTTCGCTAAGAACTCTTAGTGATGGAGAGAAGTCTTACCGACTATTGTTTGGTGCTCAGTATGACTTAAAACTTCAGAGTAACATCTCAATGATAGCGATATGTCTTGGCAATAGATGAGCACTTCAGAGTAACTTTGAACCTTGGTATGATCTCCTGGTGAAAGCGATAAGTCTTACTCACTGTTGGACGTTTTGATATAACATAAAGAGCTCGATATGATCTCTTAGTGAAGGACGATAGTCTTGCTGATGGGAATTCTATTGTCTATGTGACTTTGGAGCTTCGGTATGATGTTTCACCGATAGCGATAATTCTTGGCGATAGCGATACAAGTGATGATCATCGGTATGAGGTCTTGGTGACAAGGTGAAGTCTGAGTGATAACTTTCTAAACTCGGTAAAACCTCTTGCCGATAGTGTTAACTCTTGGTGATATCAAATGTTATCTTTTTTGGCATCAGGGAGACATGGTTAGTATCTCACCGACATGCCAACATAGGTTGAACTCTTTGACTGAGTGAAGACCATCCTATGTGGCTTGTGTTTGACCAATCTGGGAGTAGAATGGGAACTGCTAGTAGCTGGACTATTGTGGCCATTACTAAGAGGAAGCTCAACAAACAAGGGTGACATGGATATACTTAGTGATTGCAGATTGTGATTGGTTCGATGGTTCGACAGATTGATGGTGTGGTTGTATGATTAGTGGATGAATTCAATTCTAAGAACATTGTAGTGTGAAAGTTTTGTATGAGGTTGATCATAGTGAATGATGTTGTAAACTGACATCAGAAAGATAAGTTAGATCTCTGTATGTAATCTTTATTACTGTAATACAAAGTGACTTCTCTTGGTGTGGTGGGTTTTTCTCCCATAAGGGTTTTCCCATGTAAATCTAGTGTTCATATGTGTATGATTAATTCTTTGTTTCTGTTATCTCTTTCAAGTGCATCTTAATTGGACTGTAATTGTAAAATTTAAAAGTATCTCTGCATTCTTCCCTGTGGTTTTGACATTAGGAGAGTTGCTTCCGCATCTAGCTTTCCTTACAGCTCTTGTACTTCACATAACTTTAATACACCAGGTCCATCCTAGGAGGGATCAGACCAACAGGGGTAGGCCAAAAGTGATCAAGTGAGTAGCCCCCATGCATAATCATCAGTTTGTAACTGGTGTCATGGACTACATGCACAAAACCCTCATGAGAGAACTTAAAGCATGTATGGATTACCAAGGGAACTGTATTTATGGAAAATAGCTAGGGAATGCCTAGTTTCACTCTAAATAATTAAAATATTGGGATGATATCAAAGAGTGTATTCACAATCCTAGGTCCAACCAAGACTGACAATGTGATGGAACTAATGGGAGGAACAAAAATCCCATCATGTGTACGTATAGTGCTTCGAGAATCATCATATCCATCCTTATGTAAAAAGTTTATCAACATGATCTCCTTTGTGATGAAATTCACTAGACATATAGGATCAATGAGAACACTAGTTAGAGTATTCACATTGATGCATATGGGGATGTACAAAAGGGATGGTTCTTTATTAGCATTCACTAGAAAATCTTGCGAGGTAAATGTTATAGCAAGAGATCTGCTCGCAGGTTGTGCAGATGGGATGGGTAGACGTAGGAAGGAAGCCATATCTTATGTACCCTAGACAAGACTTTCATAGAAGCCCCCAAGGGTTTCACAATTAGACGGTGATCCACTCAAGTTTTTGCTTTGTAATGCTTAGGAATCCTTCCATCTATGCCACTAATGGTCGTAGGATGGGTTGTAAGGCTAGCTTCCCTGCAACACTCACACCCACAACACTTCTAGAACACGAGAGAAGATTCTATCAACACTACCAAATGGAACTAGGATGTTTCACGTTGAGTTCACCAAAATGTAAAGGAAGGTGACTGAATGCTCAAGACCTTAGTTCATGGAGGGTATAGAATGATTATCTGCCCAGATCTACATCACGCTAATGATTGTTTAACACAAGTTTAGTGTTTTAGGAGGGTGAAAAGGAAGTACAACTAAGATTTCACTATGCTTCTACAAACCTTAGGTGTTTAGGGAACTAGATGAGCTAATTCTCGAGTTAAAACTGTGACCCCAATAGCTCTCTACCAAAGGACCCCAGCATAGAAGACGAATGACAACATGGCGTGCTAGCAACTTGATCGGACATTAGCATTTGTATAGACAAGGAGTACAAAATATAGTTAAGGTCCTAACATATTTTTAGATAATCCACCTGGTAAATGTGATTTTAAGCAATAACAAAAAACTAGAAATAATTAAATGGCTACGACAACAAGAAGAATACTTTAACTTAAAAGGAGAAGTTGAAAAGAATAAAAAGATGATATAAATACAACTTACGAATGGTCTATCCTCTCACAAGCTCAACACGAATGCAAAACCTACACATAGTAGAACAGGGAAAAATGTTGGGGCTATTTAGAGGCTTGTCATAAGCAAACACCTATTTCAGTGTTCCCACCTCCATGGACAGCCAGAATAGCCGCAAGATAGAAAATGTGATAAAGAAAGTATGGAAAGAAAGTAATGCCATGCAATGCTAACAACTATATGCTATGTAAACCAAATGACAATACTAAAATTAAATGGATATCACCTCCCAAACAAGGTTCCCTTGAGCATGTGAAGGGAGATGCGAACTCAAAAGCCTATAAGTACTACCGTTGTCACAACAATGAGAGTGAAATCTAGTAGAGTAATGTCTTTAAGCTTCAACAATGGAGAATGCTATGAAAAATGAAGTGTGGAATGCTCAAGCAGTGCATAGAAATCTATAGAGGATCGAATTAAATGAAGAATGAGATGTTTTGAGATGGATAGAAGCCCAAAAAATCCCTTTGAGGTCGTTCAAGGGTGCAGGGGCATTATTCTTCATCGCCAATGGAGAAGTGTAATGTCTTTGCAAATTCTAGAGGCGGGAATCTTGTCAGGATGGCAGTGTGTTGTACAAACATCTGTGCATTGTACCAGTGTCCTCGACAAAAATTTCCCCACCAAAACTACAGATAGTGACCAAGTGGGTGAAAGCGAAATGGATGAAGTGGAAAATCATCATCGGATTTAATTTTTCTGAGGTTCAAAAGGTGTAAATGGGGAATTTTCAAGGGGTGAAAATTCACTCTATTACACCAATGTGAACTCATCTTTGCTCTAGTCTTAGTTCAAGGTTTCTTTTCTCTTGTTTGGAAGTTTGTTGAACTGGGTGTTGTGATACTCTTTTTAGTTTCACAATCTATTCTACAACTTCTAGGTATGTAGTAAGGAGAAGCCTCTAACACTCAGAAATGAGTTCAAGATGCCAATTCAATCCAACCCACCAAGGTCCTAAATTTTATCAATTCACCACACTTTTTTCACCTGGCTATACGCCTCCTTGTGTTTTTGTTCATCAATCTACACAGTTTCAAACAATTCATCCAAGTACTCCTTTTGGCTCTTCTTCTCCTATATTCATGAATCTTCTCTAAGGGTACCCTTTGAGAAAGTCCAATCTTTGGAGGAAAGACTTAAAAAAATTGAGGAATTTCTAAGAAAATATAACTTATATACTCAAGTTTCTCTTGTTTGTGGTTTGAGGAATCTACTCATCTTAGACCATAAGGGTCTTGAGTTTCTCCATGGAATAGCTAATCTAGAAGAGACTCATGTACCTTCCTACACATCAGTCTTGAGCAACCCTCAAGATATCCAGTCAGAGATCACTAGTACATAGTTGAATCTCCCAATTCTAGAAGTGTTCAGTCACGTGGTGGATACTAATCCCTCTACACCTCTCACTTTTGTTGATAACAAAAAAAATTCCCCTAATTAATCCTAGAGTCAATGTCAATCACATTCCTTTGGGGTATGAGGTTCTTGAATCCACTTCCTGAACCTCTACTGTCATGGCTAATCAACTCCCACCTCTACCATCCAATCTTGTCTTAAACACCCTATTGTAAAATATGGGTCAAATTCAGTCACAATTATCCAACCTAACTAGTACTTCTTCTCATTCCACCTTGCAACCCTATTAATATTGCAGACTATTGGCCCTAAACATTCTAAATGTCCCCATTCCCCAAGGGGTGAAAATTCCAAAATTTGATAAGTACAATGACAAGGGTGACCCATAAACTCATGTCTCATCATTCATTTCCATGTGTAGTGACTTACTCTATCAAGATGCATTGTTAGCCAAACTATTCCCATAATCACTTGAGGACACCATGTTGAATGGTTTTTCTCCCTTCCTA
Organism: Sequoia sempervirens; assembly: GCA_007258455.2. Classification (NCBI taxonomy): domain Eukaryota; kingdom Viridiplantae; phylum Streptophyta; class Pinopsida; order Cupressales; family Cupressaceae; genus Sequoia; species Sequoia sempervirens. The sequence goes on along the minus strand of VDFB02270651.1, from coordinate 281,282,936 downwards.
AAAATTCCATCTTCACCTTCGAGCAATTTGCTAATCAATTCTTGTAGTAGTTCCAAGCTAACATTGGGTTGAAGGTCACCTTTATTGATCTCATCCACTATAAGCAGGGGGCTCACGAGAAGGTGATCAATTTTGTTGCTCGCTACCAATCTTTTTTTTCCAAATCTCTTATTCCCTACCTAATTTTGACCTCCAATGTGTGTTCATGGGGAATCTATAGCTGATAGTAAGATAAAAAGTTATCTTAATGAAATATACCTTTGTTTCCCATCTATGTACGATGCTTAGAGACTACCAATAGAAGATGACATAATACGGGGGTTCCTCCTTGTCCTCCCATCTTGATATTTAGATCGTTGTGTATATTAATGGGGAGTCTACAAATAACAAGGCAGTATTGAATATGGTTTTTGTTCCTACTAAAAAGAACATTGTAGGGTGTAATAGAGTTTTCACAATATTATCTATCTTATGCCAGTTTTCTTCAAAAGTTATTAAAATATGGCCTAGTCACTCTCCCGAAAATCAGACTGCTACCCAATGATAAACCATATCCCAAATAGTATGATGTGCAAATTTTTTTCCAATATCACTGAGTCTCGGGACATGACACTAAGCATCGTGTGCATCTTCAATACATAGTCCAAGACCAAAAAGATAGTGGTGCCATCTGGTTTGATGATAGAAAGAAAAAATCAAACAAATCTATAGCCAAGGATAATAGCCAACTATAGATTTACATAGATCCCTTTCATTCTCATTCCACTAATTTAATCACATCCGCTTCTACTTCTTCTAAACTTAGTCATTGTGAGTGTGTGAACATGGTATCGTTCACTCTTATTCCTCTTATGAATCATGTGGATAAGATTCCTAATATAATTTTTATGCCAAATGACCTCTCCCTCAATAGGGAGCCTTATCCTCTCTACATCCCTACTCATAGAAAGAAAAACTCAAACAAATCTATAGCCAAGGCTAATAGCCAATTGCAAATTTACACAGATCCCTTTCCTTCTCATTTCATTAATCTAATCACATCGTCTTCTACTTCTAAACCTATTCATTATGAGTATGTGAACATGGTCTTGTTCACTCTTATTCCTCTTATGAATCATGTGGATAATATTCCAAACATAATTTTTATGCCACACGACCTCTCCCTCAACAAGGAGCCTTATCCTCTCTACATCCCTTCTTAGTTCAACGATAACATCATGACTAGCATTATGGTTGACCCTACCAAACGGGTCATTATTATCACAAAGGAGAAACTTTTTATTAACTTGCACAAGGAGAAATATGAGGAATCAAAGGCCATGGTCTGTACTGATGATGCCTTATTTGTGCATCCCATTGCCTCTATTTCCTTTTTGGTCTTGGTTGGACCCATGTCCCTGGATGTTCCTTTTGTTATAATTCTTGAATCTGACCTATTCAGAGTAATACTAGGTGTTCCATGGATTGTCTCCATGAATGTAGTCACATCAATAGTCCACAAATTTTTGAAATTCCCTCATGATGGCACAGTGCATACTATTCATGACACTGGATACAAACCTCTTGTGTCGTGTGGGGTCTTCTCCTTAGATCATTTTTGGCCCACTCCTATTAGACCTTTACTTCCCCATGAAGAATTGTTCTATAGGGCCCACTTGAAGTACAAGATAGGAGTTGCATCCCCTAATTTTGGCTTTCCCCCTTCATCTCATACAATTTCCATGAAGGAATTTATGCATGTAGAACAATGCACCTTGTCCTTCACACCTTCCTCCTTGAAGGCCATGGACAAACACACTCCCACACATAGACCTTCTTGGGCTATGATTTCACAACCTCCAATAGTGCCTTTAGTTCCCTCTATTGTGCCTAGCACAAGAAAAGGAAAGGTGCCCATGTTGATGAGATCTGAGTCTCAAGTCTTCCAACTCCCAGTCATTTACACAATTCCCCACCCCACCCTATAGGGTAAGGAAAAGAATGCAAGTGGAGTTATCTCCTCTTTTATTTCTCCTGCATCTCAGCCTCCAACACATCCTCCCATTCCTCCACCTTCTTCCAAAGTAGAAAGAGGAGAGGAGCATGTCGCCAAGATTTCAAATTTTTTTTTTTTAGCACCTCCCTTCTCTCCTCAAGAAACTACTGTTTCACCAATAATGGTCATGAAGATTACTCCTCTGACAGAGAAGGACACCCCAAAATCTCTCAAGATTCCTAGTATTCATAATCATCAAAATTTCCTTGGGTATGAGCATAAGATTCACTGGCAAGCATTGGCCTCATGTTGTGATTCCTTGCAGAAGATAGAGGGTGTGCCTTCTATCTTTGTTCTTGTTTCTATTTCTATTCTTGCTTCCATTCCCATCACCTTAGTTATGCTCTTGAATTCCTTGATAGATCTTGATGAACCTCACCCTAAATAGGTACATTTGTTCATCACTCCTTCGAAGCCTCCCTTGATCACTTCTCTACCCGATTTCCTCCTTTTCTCAAGCTTGTGGATATGCCTCACACAAAGGTCATATATGTTGTGGCTCCTTCTAATTCTTCCACTTCTTATGAGAGGATTCTACATCTTCCTCTCAAGCACAAATCAAAACATTTCCTCAATTTGAAGGATAGTCATAAGAAATTTTCTTCCTCTTCTTCATCTCTTTCTAGTTTGGTTTATTCTATTCTTATGACAACAAAGTCTCCTACTTCTCGAGAGTTTTTCATTGTATCCTCTCCAAAGGTAGGAAATGACTCCTTGATTCATCCGCCTCCTTCTGTATAGTCCTTGCACTCCTCCAAGAAGTGCATGTTTGACTTGATGGAGGACATCCCAACTCTCTCCTCCATCTTTTCTAAGTCAATGGCGTTAGCCTAGCCTGAGCTTATAGATGAGGACATTCAAGCAACCTCCTCCTTATCTCTTGTTGCAGACGAGCCACCCAACACTTCTCTCAATGCCCCCCCTTTGTAATATTGTCTTCCCTCCCAAAACAATGATATATATTGGGAGCAAGATGACTTGTTAGGGGTGTTGGACTAGATTTGTACCTCATCTTATCTTTAGATTAGCTTTATGTGTTTGTTTTTATTCCCTTGTACTTGTTTGTTTATGTTTGTGCTCTCCCTTGGAGGACCCTTGATACCCTTGTAGGTACTTGGATATAGGAGATAAAATATGTCATAAGCTTCTTCTATATGTTTCATCATTCTTCTATTTGTTGTAAAATTTATTTTTCACATTGGGAACGATACAAAGCAAGGGGGAATTTAGGCCTCTTCTATGTTGACCCGCATTTTATTTGACTTCATGTGCTCTTCTTCTCATTCCAATCTATTTTTGGGTGATGACTATTCCTATAATTTGCACTATATATGATAAGTTTTGACCCCGAATACTTGGATCCCCCTATGCTTTCAATCTATTTTCTCTCTACTTTTTCTTGATGTTGTGGATTTTATGTGTTATCCCTTATGTGATAACATTTCATGGATACATCTCACTATGTATGTAATGACACAACATCTCTCTCTATCTTTATTCTCCTTAGAATTACTTGTGCTCCTCTACGTAGTGTACCTCATTCTAAAAGGGGTCTATCCTATCTAATTATTCTTATTTTTCAAAATATGTCATAAAAATCTTGATGTCTTATGATCTTGTCATCTAGCTTGGGGGAAACCTGACTAGACTTATCTTTTATGTGACTATCTTGCAACATTATTTGCAACATCCACATGCACATTCGCTTGTTGTATGATCTATAGCATAACATACCTTGCTAGCCATACTTATCAATGATGTTTTTATATTTGATCAAATTTTAATGAGGTTTATTTTTTACTTTTTCACCTAATGTGTTTGTCTATAGCTAACATGTTTGTGGTGAATTTTCAGTCATATTTACAAGATAAAATACCTTTATTATCTTTGTGTCATGGCTCAACTTTTCAATTGCATATATTGGATTGAAGACCTGTGTCTTCTTCACCTTGGGTATATTCTCTTCAACCTCTTTCTCTCTCTACTTTAGCTCACATCTACTAGAATACATATGCTCACTAAAGTGGGGGGAAATTTTATTTTGTAAATTGTATCCTATGCAATTTCACATTCCATAAACCTTCGCTTTAGATAAACTAAATTGGATGATGCAGTGTCCCCTTAATTTTATCCTCAACCATTTCATTCACAACTATTAATATGATTATTTTGTTGGATGTTGTGGTTGTGTTGCTGATATGCGGTTTTCATTGATGTCAATACTATTAGCATTAATTCCTTTGTAGTTGTATATGTCAAGGATATTGAGAAACTTGTAATAGAATGAATTGCAAGTTGTCAATGGTGAAGTGAAGTTCAATATGTTGGTGATTTTAGTACATTGTTGTTCAAAGGTTTTGGACTAAAGGGTTTTTTGCTAAGTGTATCTAGTTTATCCATGTCAAGTTTCAAAGATCCGTGTGAAGATTTGATCAAGTTATGAAGATTTGTATTCTAACAATTTTGATGTTGCTTCAGTTGGTGTTACTGACTGAATTTGATGTGATTTTAGTTAGTTCAGTTGTTGTGGATGCTTCTTTGGTTGTTCATAATTCTTTTGGATGTTTCTAGATCATGCTCTATCTTTTTTGCACATCTGCATTGATCGTTGTGCTCGTGGTTGGCAATTTTCTCTTGCGTATTCATGTTTCTCTTGTTCTTGTCCGACATGGTGTTTGTAGCATGTTGTGGATCTTCAAGGAATAATTAATTTAAGTTTTTTCATGTTGGAGATGTTGAATTGGGTCTTCACTAAGTTGTGTCCAACCTTGGTTGATTTGCATGAATAATCTTTATTGTTTTGGGCCGACAATTTATATTCATTTTGTTATCTTGTTGAAGCCGACATGTAGTGATAAAATTTCTTGTTGCGGATATATATTATCATTTGAAAGAATTAGTATGTGAGTAGATGTTGAGTGTGTTTGTATAAATTCCTAATCATTTGAAGGAAGAGAAGAGTGTGAAGAAGTGTTCTTGTGCTTAACCGAAACTATAATCAGCCATTAGCAAATGTTATTTTCTCAGTTCAAAATCCAGATGGTTGTAATCTGAATCTTTTTGTAAGACAGTATGCCTTCTTTTGTAATTCAGCGGTGAGCTCTAGGTAGTGTGCCTGTGCATTCCCCATTCATATTTCTGTATACTTTTAATAGGGTATAATCTTGTGGAATGATGTCCACGATGGTTTTTCCCCTAACAAGGTTTCCACATAAAAATATTGGTGTTATCTGTGTTTCTGATGTGTTGATGATTTATGCTTTCATGGTTTACAATCAGATCTGAGAATAAGGTTAATAAGTTGAATAAGTTTTAAATATCTGGGACAACTAATTCACCCCCCCTCTCAGTTTTCTACCCTATGTTTCCAACAATTGGTATCAAAGTAGTTTCCTTGGAAGAATTTTAATAGCTTGAGGTGATCTGAGATGGTATAATACAAGAAGGATAGTTTGATATTTTATGGAACAAATTATTCTCTGTGGAAGACTAGAATGGAGTGCCATCTGAGATGCATTGGTGAAGCTTACTGGAACATTACAAGTAATAGGTATGTTATTCCACAAAATGGTCCTACTACTACTGTTGATATTAGAGATGTTGAGTATAATATCAAGGCTAAGGAAGCATTGTTGAGTGCTTTGACTAATTATGATATGACAAATGTTATTGATCTGAAAACTACTTATGAAATCTGGAAAAAGTTGGAAACCTTGTATGAAGGTGATACTAATGTGAAGATTGCTAAGTTGTAGAATCTAAAAGGGAAATGTGAAAAGTTGAGAATGGGTGATGATGAGAACATTACTATTTTTATGCAAAGAGTGAATGAATTTGTGTGTGGTATTAGATGTGTTGGTGGATAGATAGATGAATCAAAGATTGTTGCTAAAGTGCTTAGATCCCTAACTAATTCATACAAATTCAAAGCTAGTGCTATTGAAGAGCTATGAATTTGACAAATGTAACCAGAGATATGTTGGTTGGCAAGATTAGTGCTTTTGAGTTGAGTGAATTTGGTGATGTCCTTCCTAAGGTTGAATCTATATTAACACTACTACTACTGGAAGAGATAGAAAGAGATATGATCTAGGTGAGAGTTCATCTAGAAATACATTCAAGTATGAGGATGAAATCAGACAGATTGAAGAAGAAGAAAGAGAGTTGGAAGAGTTGGAAGCACTTATTATCAAAAGAGTACCGAGAGGAAAAGGTAAGTATGAAGGAAAATTCTCTTAAATGTCTTTCTTGCAATAAGATGGGTCATTTTGCATCAAGGTGTTCGAAAAGAGCTCCTAAACCAACACATAACAAGCCTAGATTTCAAAAGAAGTGTTACTATGTTGTTGATGAAGGTGTGACAGATGATGAATTTGATAAAGGAAATGGAAGTGATGATGAATGGGTATTTATTGCTATAAAGGAAAATATTCTTGTATCTATTGAATCTGCTAGTTGTACAAATGTGGAGAGAGCCCTAGCTACTCAAGTTGAAGAGAAAGATGAATGGGTGATTGATAGTGGATATTCACATCATATGACTGGAGATAAAAGTTAGTTTGTAAGTTTGGAAAAGTATGATGGTGGTGCTGTGAGATTTGGTGATAATACATTTGGTGTGATCCGTGGCAGAGGATGCATTTCTCTTGATGGTAAGCATAATACTAATGATGTATTGTATGTGGAAGGCTTGAAGAATAATCGTTTAAGTGTTGGTCAAATGGTTGATAAGGGATACAATCTTTAGTTCAAGGATGGAAAGTGTAGAATATTGAGTTCCAAAAATGTAATTGAAATATCTTTCACCTAAGTGCTGCTAGTAAAAGCTGCTTGATTGCTCAAGTTGATGAAATCTGGTTATGGCATAGGAGAATGTGTCATGTTAACTTTGATAATATTGTCAAGATAAGTTCTACTAAGTTTGTGAGAGATCTACCTAAGTTGGTGAAACCTACTAATGCCATATGTAAGGAATGTCAGTTGGGTAAGCAAACTAGAATTTCATTTTGAAGCAAACAACATAATTCAAATGGATTGTTAGAGCTTGTGCATACTGATCTATGTGGTTCCTCTAAGGTCAAGAGTTTACAAGGCTACAATTATTTCATGTTACTCATTGATGATTATTCTAGAATGGTGTGGGCTACTTTCTTAAGGGAGAAATTTGAAGCACTGGAAAAGTTCAAGATCTTTAAAGCTATGGTTGAGATAGAGACATTTTTGAAGATTAAATGTCTGAGATCAAATAGAGGTGGTGAATTCACTTCCGGTGAATTTAATTCTTTTTGTGAAGAACATGGAATAAAGAGACAATTATCTGCACTTTGGATCCCTCAGCAAAATAGAGTTTTGGAAAGGAAGAACAAAACAATTGAAGATGCTACTAGAACTATGATGCTGGAAGGAAATGTCCCTCATATCTACTAGAGAGAAGCTATGAGTACTACTGTGTACACATTCAACAAGTACAAATCAAAGGTGATACTTGTAAGACCCCTTTTGATCTATGGACTGGTCAAAAGCCTACGGTTAGATATTTCAAGATATTTGGAAGAAAATGTTATATCAAGAGAGATGAAGATGAAGGAAAGTTTGATGCTAGAAGTGATGAAGGTATCTTTCTGGGTTATTCTACTAAAATCAAGGCCTACCGGTGCTACAATAAATAATTGAGGAAAATGGTTGAAAGTGCAAATGTCAAGGTTGATGAAGACTTAGGTAAACCATCCAGAACTTGTGGATATTATTCTGATGATCAGAATGACAGTACAAACAAAGAAAAGCAAGTTTAGACTACAAATCAAGTGCAAATCATTCTGGTGAATCAAGAAGATCATGAGGAAGGAGAAATTGGTGAAAGTGCAGAAGAGAGATTAGAAGAATCTAAAATTCAAGAACGTCTTAAGACTCTGAGGTATGTAAGATTGAATCATTCAAAAGATCATATTATAGGTGATAAGAACAAAGGTGTTTAGACTAGGAGAAGAATTACAGAAGAATACTACTTGATTTCAAAGACTGAGCATACTAGCATGAAAGAAGCATGCAAAGATGAACATTGGGTTGAAGCAATGAAAGAAGAGCTACTTCAGATTGAGAAGAATGATACATGGATTCTTGTTCCTAGACCAAAGGATAAGAATGTCATTGGAACTAAATGGGTCTTTAGAAACAAACTGAATGAGAAAGGTGAAGTGGTTAGAAATAAATCAAGACTAGTATGCAAAGGATATTCATAGATGGAAGGAATTGATTTTGAAGAGACTTTTTACCTTGTTGCTATAATTAAAGTTGTAAGATTATTTCTTTCCTATGCTGCTTACAAGAACTACAAGGTTTATCAGATGGATGTCAAGTCAACTTTTCTAAATGGTGAATTGGAAGAAGAGGTGTATGTTGAGCAACCTAATGGATTTCAATTGGCTGATCAGGGAGATATGGTTTGTCAATTGAAGAAAGCATTGTATGGACTCAAGCAATCCCCTAGAGCATGGTATGCTAGATTGGACAAGTATTTGTTGAAACTTGGATTTAACAAAGGTACTACTGATAGTAATCTCTATTTCAAGAATGATAATAAAGATTTGATTGTTGAAGTCTTTGTTGATGATATCATTTTTGGAGGAGATGATGGTCTGTGCATGAAGTTTGCTAATGAGATGTAGAATGAATTTGAGATGTCAATGATTGGTGAGATGAAATTCTTTTTGGGATTGCAAATTACTTAGTTAGATAAAGGGTTTTTTATATCTCAGTCCAAGTATGTGGAGGAATTGTTTAAGAAGTTTGGTATGGAAGATTCAAAACTATTTGGTACACCCATGGTGACCAGATGTAAATTGACAACAAAAGATGATTCTCTAAAAGAAAATCAGACTAGATACAGATCAATGATTGGTGGATTGTTGTATTTAACACAAACTAGGCCTGATATCATGAATGTTGTATGTATTGTTGCAATATTTCAAGCTGATCCAAAGGAATCTCATGTGACTATTGTGAAGAGAATTTTTAGATACTTGAATAGAACAGTTTATTTTGCCCTATGGTATGCTAAATATGATGATATCACTTTGAGTGCCTTTACTAATGTTGATTGGGAAGGAGATGTAAATTGCAAGAAAAGTACTAGTGGTGGATCATTTTTCTTGGGTAAGAAGTTGATTTCATGGTTAAGTAAGAAGCGGAATGCTATTTCCTTATCTATTGCAGAGGCCAAATACATTGTTGTTGCTAATAATTGTACTCAATTCTTGTGGATGAAGTAGATGTTGAAGGATATCAAAGTTGTGTATAATGAGCCTATTGCTATATTTTGTGATAATTCAAATGCTATTAACATTTCTAAGAATCTGGTGTTGCATTCAAATACAAAGCATATATCTATTAAGTTTCACTTTTTGAGAGAAAAGGAAATCAAACTAGAGTATGTGCCTAATAAGGAGCAGATTGCAAACATCTTTACCATGTCATTTCCTAAGGATACATTTGAGTATCTCAGAGGAAAGTTAGGGGTGATTACCCCTCCTAATCAGAACTAAGGATGCATTGTGTTGCATCAGTCTATACATTTCATGGTCGTATCTTGATTTGGATTGATGTTGTGGTGGTTGCTCCTTAGGGGGAGTAGTCAGATGTTCAGATGCTTAGATATGTGTTTTAGATTTTGTGTGGAGCTTAGAGATATTTGTCATTGATGTCAAAGGGGGAGAAGATCATGTGAAAAAAAATTTGGGGAAGAAGAGCCTTGTGGGAAAGAAGTTCATGTGGAAGAGCTGAGGAGAAAATGAGTAAGTGTCAAGAGTTAGTTGCGTTGATGGTGTTTTTCACATCATGTGTTGCCATCAATGCCAAAGGGGGATATTTTTGGATGTTGTGTTTTTTTTTTTATATGTGGTTTTCATTGATGTCAATACTATTAGCATTAATTCTTTTGAAGTTGTATATGTCGAGGATATTGAGAAAATTGCAATAGAATGAGTTGCAGGTTGTTAGTGGTGAAGTGAATTTCACTCTATCAGTGAGTTCAGTACGTTGTTGTTCAAAGGTTGTGGATTAAAGGGTTTTTTTTTAGCGTATCTAGTTTATCCACGTCAAGTTTCAGATATTCGCATGAAGATTTGATCGAGTTATGAAGATTTATATTCTAACAGTTTTTTTTTTGCTTCAGTTGGTGTTATTGATTAAATTTGATGTGATTTCAGTTAGTTCGATTGTTTTGGATGCTTCTCTAGTGGTTCATGATGCTTTTGGATGTTTCTATATGATGCTCTATCTTTTTTTCACATCCTCATTGATCATTGTGCTTGTGGTTGGTGATTTTCTCTTGTGTATTCATGTTTCTCTTGTTCTTGGTCAACATGGTATTTGTAGCGTGTTTTGGATCTTCGAGGAGTAATTAAGTGAAGTGTTTTTGTGTTGGAGATGTTGAATTGGGTCTTCACTAAGTTGTGGCCGACCTTGGTTTATTTTCTTGAATAAGCTTTATTGTTTTGGGCCGATAGTTTATATTCATTTTGTTATCTTGTTGAAGCCAACATGTAGCGATAAAATTTCTTGGTGCGGATATATATATGAGCAATTGTTTTATCATTTGAAGGAAAGAGTATGTGATTAGATTCCAAGTGTGTGTGTATAAAGTCCTAATAATTTGAAGGAATATCGGAGTGTGAAGAAGAGTGAAGAATATTGAAGAAGTGTTATTGTGCTTAACCAAAACTGTAATCAGGCATTAGCAGATGCTATTTTCTTAGTTCAAAATCTGGATGGTTGTAATTTGAATCTTTCTGTAAGACAGTGTGTCTTCTTTTGTAATTGAGTAGTGAACTCTAGGCAGTGTACCTAAATGCATGTGCATTCCCCATTCATATTTCTTTATACTTTTAACAAGTTATAATCTTGTGGACTGACCTCCACTGTGGTTTTTCCCCTAACAGGGTTTCCACATAAAAATCTTGGTGTTATGTGTGTTTTTGATGTGTTGATGATTTATGCTTTCATGGTTTACAATTAGATATGAGAATAAGGTTAATAAATTGAATATTTTTTAAATATCTAGAACAACTGATTCACCCCCCTCTTAGTTGCCTTGTGTTGCAAAAATTTTTGTTGCAGAAAAACACATGTCATGTAGACATCTATGAACTGTGTGAATGTCCCCAAAAGATTCATGACTCCAGTATCCATTTGGAAATTAAACTTCCCTCCTACGCATAAGTGTAAGCCTTTGTGGCTTGCAACCACACCAAAATGACCCTTTGTGTGTCTATACCCTCTTCAAACCTCTCATTTTTTTCATTGATTCAATCTATCTCATTCATTCTTGATTTCTCTTTCAATCTTTAGCATTATTTCACTCTTCTCAAATTTGTTTACTCTCTCTTGCACTTTCTACACCATCTTCTACCATCTTCATTGCATTTTGGATCTCTACATCAAAGCTTTGGCACTATTGGCATATAATTTTCAAGCTCAAAGATCGTAATGCATTGCTTTTGACATTTGCATTCACCAAAGGAGGTTAGTCATAATCTCTTTATTGCATTATCATTTGATTTTGATGGCATATTGTTCTAGAATTTCTAATCTATCTTCTTGTCTTGTTTATTTTATTTCTACCTCTATCTATCTAGTTGTTTATGGAGGTAGGAACACCTACACGGGGGTTTGACCAAGGCAAGCCCCTAAACAACCACAACAATTTTCTCATTTCTATGTGTGTAGGTATTGAAGTTGTAGCTTTGTTGAAGGCTTCATTCTTGGACCTTCTAAGTGTCTCATTTCTTCTCTTTCATTTTATCATTTCCTTTTCATTTAATTTAGTTTATGTTTGTTCCTATTATCTCTTTGTTACTTTAGTGCATTTTTGAGTATTTATTCATCGAAGCTATTAATAGGTTCTAGTGAAAAGAATATACTAAGTCAATATAAAACATCATATCAAGTGATGAAAAGGTGGGGAAAAATACTCATCCTCATTTTTCACATAAGATGTTTAATAATGATGAATCATTTTGATAAATGAAGAAAATCCATATAAGATAGATGGAAAGTGCTAGCAAACTCCATGGAAGATGAAAAATGGGATATATTATGAACCAATGAATACATAGAGCATGGGTCATCCTCAATGTGGTAAAAGAGAAATGTTCTCAATGATGCATCAATAAGATACAATAAACAATGAAAACACATTAGAATCCTTGATATATGAATTGGTCATGCCAAATATGGGGGTTTGATGCAACTACAATGAATGATCTAATGATGAATCAAATCAAAGGGTGGGTGGGTAGGGATCAAAGTGGTAGAAAATAATGAAAACCAAAACCCTAATCAAATTTGATTTAATAAATGAAAATAATCTAACATACTAGTTCTGGAACACAAGATATACTAAGGCTCAAAACTCTAGAGTAAAACTCTAAAGGGTTTCAAATGTTAAGCTCACTAATTTATGTAAGGAAATAAAATATCCCTTACATAAACACTAATAATTAAATTACCCTTGAAAAAAAATTGCAAGAAAAATACTTTTGCAATATTAAAAAATTGAATTTTTTTACCTTAGAGTCGAGAAACATGACAATAAAAAGATCATTATAAATGTTTGATAATTTATTGTGATATTTTATTGAGATGAATTGACTAAGATTATTGTGCTCTATGAATTTTGAACTAGATGCAAAACCTTGGCTCAATCTTGAAGTTGCATAATTGATCCCCAAACCTTTCTATATATTTGATCTTTCAATATAGATAAGACCTTATAATCTTAATGCATGAGCATCCAGAGTGTAAGAGTAAACTCACATCACCCAAAAGAAACATTGTTTCTTTTCAATAAGGGCTAAATTTGGCAGGTTTACTATTTTTAGTAAGTTGGTAATTATGCTCATATGGACATGAAATCTTATAGATACCTTTGAAATGGTGAATTGAAGCTAATGGTGAAGAAAGAACTTCAATACCATTTGTTATTTGTGAGATATTAAAATTTTGATTTCTAAAATCTTGTTAAAAATATTTGAAGTCAAAGTTGAAGCACTTAGAGGCTCCAAATGAACCCAAAATTTGGATGAAAATCAAAATATACATTTAAGTATTATTTTATGGACAAGCATCTTTTCAAGAGCTTTCCAACGATATATTATAATTGAAAATCCAAAGGTCGGATCAAAATTTATGATCTCAGAAGTTGTTCTACCAAAAATTAATAAAATTTCAAATATCTTATTGAGGAGGTTACAATTTCCAAAAGATGTTGGGGCGATTACACATTCTAGATAAAGAATGAGAATGGGGGTTACAAAGTGGGGGAGAGTAGATTATTTTGTGGCTTCAATTTTCAGATTTGTGTAATAAAAAATCCCATATAGTGGTAGTTTGTAATTTTTTGAATGTTGTAATTTCATTCTTTATGGATATAATAGAATGTTGATGATTCCTTCTTGAAATGTTGACTGTTCATTCTCTCTTATCATTGTGGGTTTTGGGTTTGTAAGGGGAGTACCCTTCATCAAATCTTCAAATATTCAAATCTTTGATACCATCAAATAATATTGCATGTGCTTGCAATAAAATACATATCTATATCTACACCTACTATTGAAATATACGGCAACATTGAGGAACATTGTTACGATTGTGTTATGCAACAATATTCACTTTAGAAAATCCCCATTGATCAATTTAATAACTTTGATAAATTTTGGAAGATGACAAGAATTAATATAAATGCTATGACAATCATGATGATAAATTGAAACATGAATAGTGTGTGAGAAGAATAATCAAACAACCTTGAGAAAAAACTAGGGTTTTAGACTTATTGACAAAGAGAATATAGCTCAAAATAGTTTTTTTAAAGTTGTGCTATGAAATGGGCGAGACTCATACTATTGGTATCATTCTAGAAGTGAATAATTCCAAACAAGGAGAGGTAGTTTCAGATCTAGAAGTGAATAGTTCCAAACAATAAGGGGTAGTTTCAGATCTAGAAGTGAATAATTCCAAACAAGGAGGGGTAGCTTCAAATCTATAGTGATGATTCTAATGATTTAGTGTGATATCCTCTTATACTTGACCTACAATGATGATTGAGATGAAAATATGACATTTGGGAGCATTCTAATGTGCACTAAAGGACTCTTGATCTACTCAAAATAGTAGGGACACCATTGAATTCCACTAACATACCTGTTTCAATTACAATAATAAAATAAGATAAAATTATTGCTTACAAGAAAAACCACCTTTAACAATTTTGAAACTACCATCTAATTTAAAACATGAAAGAGCCATCTAATAATGATGAAACCATTAGCTAATAATAACAAAATTGTCGTATCATATCCATACCCGCCATTAATAATTAATAAATCTATGTAGAAATATCACTCAACTTATAAATCTAATCCTACATAATTTTTAATTAGTTTTAAAAAATAGTTTTATAATTCTTATGAATCATTATTTTTTATTTTTTATAATTCTTGTGAATTGTTATTTTTTTATAAAAGTGGATAAAAATAAATATATAATTATTTATTAAACCTAACTGGGAATCAAAACTTGTCTTGCATTATTTGAATTTTTCTCCTAATCTTAACCAAAATATACAAGCATATAATATGGGCTTCAATAGCAATTAGAAAGTTCATATCCATGCATACAAACTTGACTTCTAAAATCTGAAATCTGGGTCCATCTATACATACAAGAGAGACTTGGAATTCAAGAGTATCATTCATCATTGTATTTTGAGTTGATTTTATTCATCTCATTCAAAATTTCCAAAGCAATTATTGAACTTTCATATGCACTCTACTCAATCTCATTCTGAAACATATCTCCCATTGCATTAACATATAGAGGAAGCACCATATAGAGGAAGCACTGCAGAGCTTATTGGGATTCACTTATAATTTTTAATAAAAATTCATTGGCAAAGAATGGCTAACATTTCGCCCACTGAATGTAATTCTCTCCCATTACAGCATAAACTCTTCTATGGTACTTCTTCAGAATTTTCCTTGGCCCTACACATAGATAGATTTTAAAAATTATAATATCTATTGATAAAGAACATAAACATACATTGCATTCCTTTTCTTTTAAAACTTTGGATATCTTTTTAAGGGTTTGTTAAAACAATACTTGTAAAATTCCATACACTGTAGTTATCTAGAAGGATCAACTCTCCATGAAGGTCTACTAGATCTTTGCCAAGTAAAACCACTTCCTCTCTATCATGACTGGACATTATAGTGTCTTGGGTATAGCCATTCTTAATCTTCTCAATCTTATCTTTGAGTTTCTAGAATATAAATATATATATATATAAGAAGTTAGGCATTATTTTTCAAGATTAAATTAAAAAAAGTAGATAAGTAGGAGGTATTTTTCCACAGCGTGTCAAATTATGATATTGCTATCAAGATTCAACCGTGTAGTTTCGAGTCAAACTCATTGACCCATGTTTCATGAGTAGTGGTTCAACAAGAACCCATCTCTCATGATATCGAATGGTCCACTTAGCACTCATTGCATCTAGGTGATGCTCACAGAGGTGAAGCACTGGTCCGTCCCGAGAGGTCACCATCCCAGTCGCCCAACTCAAGCTTAACCAGGGAGTTTTCTGGTTAAGCCCACTTGAGTTGTTACCCCATTTGCAAAACCTTCAGCAAGTGTTGTGCCTTATGAACCATTCATAATAGAGCCCCTTTAGCTCATCAATTGATAAGTAGGAGGTATTTTTCCATAGCGTGTCAAATTATGATATTGCTATCAGGATTCAACCGTGTAGTTTATAAGTATTTCATATTTTTATATTACTTAATTTATAAGTAGTGATTCATAAATTTACATGCTTCAGAGTTGGGATCTAAATAAATCAAATGAAATAAGAAAAATCACAAAACAAATGAATTTTATAATTAATTTAAAGTTTCAATAATTAGTATGAGTTTTCCATAGTCTATGAAGTTAGAAAGTAAGTTTTTGGATTCAACTGTGTCTATTTTTTTTTCAATGTTGCAGATCACACTCAGTGATCCATCATAAGAAAGAAGAAAATTTTAAAATAAGAATTTGAAACTAATAGAACTATGATAAATTATACCTATAAATGAATATTATAGTCTCTACTCTTCTCTTCCATGAATCTGTTGATATTTTCTTGTTGATTTTCTAGCTTGAAAGGTGGGATGTGGAGTTGCTTTAAAGCAACTCGAGTTGGAATTTCAATATCATTATTTTTTTTATTCTTTAATAGAATGTTTTTGAGTTTGGGAGGTTGGGATAAAACCAAGAGTGATTTTATGTGTGATTTAAAGCCAAAGAATGCAAGGAAAGTTTATTTTCTTGCATGCTAAGTAAAGTAGCTAGGCTCTATATATGTAAGATTGTTGTAGAAAACTTGTATTGTATTTTCGAAAGAAAATTTTGTTGTTAGGCTGAATAGAAGATCCAACATTTGCAGGTCTTTCCCCGCATTGGGGTTTCCTGGGCATATCTGTGTTATTGTCTATTTGTGATTGGCTTCTTGTTATTTTTGCTTCCGTTGTTATTAGCTGTTAATTAACCTGGTGTATTAATTTTTATAAATCAGATTTATTTTATGTGAATTTATTGTACAATTAATCTATAGTTGGGTTATAATAAATTATCATGGTATTAGAGCACTAAACTCTGAATACAAAGCTGAGATTTGTGACGCAAATTTCAAGAAGAAAAAAATAGATTTTCATCTCCAATTTTTTTGGTGGCTATGGAAAATAGCATTTGATACGAGGACATGCTTGAGGATGCATATAACTTCTTGTAGTGGAAGGTTCAAATTGCATTTTTTCTCAAGGAGAACAGGTTGTGGATCTATGCTAGTATAGAAGTGACACCACCAACAAATGATCATGTTTCCTTAGATTCGCATGAAGTCAAAGAGGCCAAGGCTCAGAGGATTATCCTAGATGGAGTAATAAATCATTTAATTCCTCATTTATCAGGCAAAGACACCACTAAGGAGATGTGGGATATGCTCACAAAATGTTATCAGAGAGACTATCAGATTCGTAAGATGATGCTCAAGGAAAAATTGCATAATACCAAGATTTCCAAAGGTGAGAGTGTGACCTCTTACTTGTCCAAGCTGACATAGGTCAGGGATGAGCTTGTTGTTGTTGGAGAGACAATTCATGAAGATGAGTTGGTGCATATAGCCTTGAATGGATTTTTTATGCACTGGGAAGTGTTTGTCAAGTGCGTTATTAGTAGAGATCAGCTACTTGATTGGGAAAGACTTTTGGATGATTTTGTTCAGGAGAAGATTCATGAAGGTACTCATCAAGGAGATCAAACAAAGAAGGGTCAAGATGAAGAAAATATTTCTCTTGCAAGTAAGGGTAAGAAGAAGTCCAATAAAGAGAAAACGGAAGGTGCTTCTTCCAAGAGTGGGAAGAAGAAAGATTTGAGCAAGATAAAAAAAAATTACTACCATCAAATGGGTCACTATACCATTCAATGTCTAAATAAGAAAAATAAGGACAAGTAGAAGAAGAAATTTGTTGCTATAGCAGAGGTGGACAAGTTTGCATCACGATTTGAGAATGAGTTTTCACTCATTGTCTATTTTTCAAGTTCAACTACCAATAGGGTATGGTATATTGGTAGTGGGGCTTCTTGCCACATGTCGGGAGTCAGAGAATGTTTCACTAAGTTAGAGGAGAAGTTGAATTTCTATATTGAGCTCAGAGACAACGCCAAGTACCATGCAACTAGTATTGGCACCGTCAAGTTTCAGATAGAGTTTGGAAAACCCTTATTGATGGAGGATGTGTTGTATGTCCCTAGCATGACAAAGAATTTAATCTCAGTTTCTGCTTTGGAAGACAAGGGTTACATCGTGACCTTTGAGAGGGGAAAAGTCTATATTCATCCCAAGGATTCCAAGGTTACAAAAATGATTGGAGTCAGGCATAGCAGCTTGTTTCAGTTACAGATTGAGCTAGCACATGCATTGGTAAGTAGTTGTAACGGGCTAGGAGAATTGTGGCACAGGAGGATGGCTCACCTTCACCATGTAGCACTTAATATTCTTAAGGAAATAGTGATGGGGATGCCTGATATTAAGATAGAAAATCATGAGGTATGCAAGGGTTGCACTCTTGGGAAATATACCAAGACCAATTTTCCAAGTAGCGACACTAGCTCTAAAGGGATTTTGGATCTCATACACTTAGATGTGTGTGGGCCTATGTCAACAACATCCTTGAATGGATATGAGTATTATGTTACTTTCATTGATAATTTCTCTAGGAAGACATGGATATATTTCATGAAGAATAAAGATGAGGTCTTTAGTAGGTTCAAAGAGCTTAAGGCTCTTGTGGAGAACCAAACAAGGAGGAAGATCAAGATACTGAGGTTTTATAATGGAGTTCAGTATACCTTGAATGCCTTCAAAGATTTCTATGCTCAGAAAGGTATCAAGAAAGAGTTGACAGTTTTGTTCAACCCTCAGCAAAATGGGGTTGTTGAAAGGAAAAATAGGGCTATAGTTAGAGCAGCTAAGGCCATGCTTCATGATCAGGATCTAACTTGGTACTTATGGGAAAAAGCCTTCAATACAGTTGTGTATTTGAAAAATAGGAACCCTCACAAAGTGTTGGGAAAGTTGACTCTAGAAGAGGTGTTCACTGGTAAGAAACCAGATTTGGGGCACATTCACATCTTTGGATGCCTTGTGTATTGTCACATTCCTATTGAGAAGAGAACCAAGTTGGAACCTACTATAGGGAAGGGTATCCTTGTTGGGTATAGTGAAACTTCTAAGGCTTATCAGGTTTACATTCCTACTCTTAGGAAAATAGTGGTTCGCAAAGATGTGAAGTTCAAGGAAGAAAGGGCTCTTTAAAAGTCTAGCAACTTGATGAATGAGGAGGAGCAATCACCCATGGTTGAGATAGCACAAATTCCTCAAACTTTATTCATGCAAGCTAGAGAGCAGAGCAAGCAAGCCAAGTAGGTTGATTAGAAGGAGGAACAAATAATTCCTCGGCATCAGATTCCTATTACTGAGAAGAGTAGAAATAGGGAAATTGAGCAAACATTGAGAGAGGCTCAAGATTATGTAGGTGATCCTCAAGATATAGGTAGACAAAGAAAGTCTCCTAGACCTTATTATGAGTATGTGGCACTTATGAGTGAATTAATTGATGTAGAGCCTTCCAACTTTTAGGAGGCATCCAAGCACCAAGTGTGGAGAGATGCCATGGTGGAAGAGTATTCTTCCATCATGAAGAATAGTGTGTGGGAGGTAGTACCATGACCAAAAGATAAGTTTGTGGTAGGCTTGAGATGGTTGTATAAGATTAAGCATGTTGCAGATGGCAGTGTGGAAATTTTCAAATCCCAGTTTGTAGCTAAGGGGTTTACTCAGAAGGAAGGAGTCAACTATGATGAGATTTTTGCTCCAATAGCCAGGAACTCATCCATAAAAGCTATCATTTTTGTAGCAGCATAGATGGGTTGGAGGATTCACCAGATGGATGTAAAGACAACCTTCCTCAACGGAGTGATTGAGGAAGAGATTTACATAGAACAACCAAAAGGATTTGAAGAACATGAGAGGGATTCTCATGTATGCAAGTTGAAAAGAGCATTGTATGGACTCAAGCAAGCTCCCAGGGTGTGGTATTCATGTATTGACAGCTATTTGCAGAGTGTGGGTTTTATCAAGAGTGAGGCAGATCCGAACCTATACTATGTTCAAATGAAGGGTGAACTTCTCATATTGGTGTTATATGTTGATGACCTATTTCTCATAGGGTCAGGGGAGTTCATAACACACTACAAGTGGGATCTTGCAGGAGAGTTTGAGATGAAGGACTAGGGGTTGATGCACTACTTTCTGGGATTGGAGTTGTGGTAGAAAG
Source organism: Sequoia sempervirens (assembly GCA_007258455.2). Classification (NCBI taxonomy): domain Eukaryota; kingdom Viridiplantae; phylum Streptophyta; class Pinopsida; order Cupressales; family Cupressaceae; genus Sequoia; species Sequoia sempervirens. The sequence continues at coordinate 281,262,968 of VDFB02270651.1, read as the reverse complement.
AGGGAGAGATCTTCCTTGGACAAGGGAAGTACTTAATTGATAACTTGAAGTGATTCAGGATGGAGAACTGTAAGCCCATGTCAATGCCATGGTGACCAATTGGAAGAAGATTGATGCTTCCAGATCAGAGGCAGTGGACCCGACTTTATATAGACAATTGATAGGCTCTCTTATGTATCTAGTCAACACTAGGCCAGACATTTGTTTTGCAATGAACTCACTCAATCAGTTTATGGTGGAACCTAAACATCTGCACTGGATAGTTGCGAAGCATGTTTTGAGATCTTTGAGGTACAGTTAATTATGGGCTGAAGTATGTTTAGTAGGATGGAGTGAAGCTCGTTGGGTTTATCGATGCGGATTGGGTAGGTAGTACAACTGATCGGAAGAACACTTCAAGGTGTAGTTTTAGTTTGGGATCAATAGTCTCTTGGTACAAAAAGAAACAAAAGTTAGTTGCACTAAGTTTTGTAGAGGCCGAGTATATGGCAGCCAGTATGGCTACATGTGAGGTTATCTGGCTTTGAAAAAATTTAGTTGGGCTCTTTGATTAGAAGCTAGATCCTACAGTCATTTACTATGATAATTAGAGTTGCATCAAAGCACATTGAGATCAAGTACCACTTCATCAGAGATTGTGTGGAGAAGGGGATAGTAAAGCTCCATTGCATTCCTACAGACAAATAAATAGAAAATATCCTGACAAAGGCCTTGATGAAGAGTAAGTTTGAATTCTTGAGGGATAAGTTGGGTGTTGTGTAGAACACCTTCCTCACTAAGAGGGAGTGTTGATTTTCTAGCTCGAAAGGTAGGATGTGGAGTTGCTTTGAAGCAACTCAAGTTGGATTTTCAATAACAACATTTTTTTTATATTCATTAATAGAATTTTTTTGAGTTTGTGAGGTTGGGATAAAACCAAGAGTGATTTTATGTGTGATTTAAAGCCAAAGAATGCAAGGAAAGTTTTTTTTCTTGCACACTAAGTAAACCAGTTGGGATCTATATATGTAAGATTGTTTTAGCAAACTTGTATTGTATTTTCAAAATAAAATTTTGCTATTAGGCTAAATAGAAGATCCAACATTTGCAAGTTTTTCCCCGCATTGGGGTTTCCTGGGTATATCTGTGTTATTGTCTATTTGTGATTGGCTTCTTGTTATTTTTTCTTCTATTGTTATTAGTTGTTAATTAACCCAGTGTATTAATTGTTATAAATCAAATTTCTTTTATGTGAATTTATTGTGCAATTAATTTGTAGTTGGGTTATAAGAAATTAACATTTCTAATTCAACATTGAGCAAACTAATGAAACCCACTTCATATCCATTTAAAAAATCCTGATTTGAATCTCCTAGAATTATATCACTTTTGATAGCTTCAATAAATTTAATTCTTTTCTTAAAAAGACTGTAAGAAATATAATGATCTCTCCATTCTGGTAAGGTTTTCTCCAGCAGAAGCCCAAGCCATTTCTTAAAATTCATCTCTAAAAAAAATTTTGTCATACAAATTTTTTGTTTTTAGATGAAACTAACTATACTTTAAAAGGAATCTATTGATGGATATATTCTATTATGATGAGTATATTTTTATTTTATTCTTTCAAGGGTATATTCTATTCCATACAGAGTATATTTTGAATAGAGTCAAATTCATATTTATATTGCATAGGACAGGTATCACAAGAATTTTCTTGTTAATAGAAACATAGACGGAAATACCAGAAAAAGGGTATTTTCAATTAAGGAAGTGAGTAGGGAGTGGTGTAGTTTTTCATGGCCATTAATTTAATTTAACTAATCCTCTTGTCTTTATTGTTTACAAGTATGTCAAACTTATCTCTCTACTTAACATTATTCACTAAAAAGAATATTATAACTGTATATGCCATTTTCAAGTTACTTCATGTTTATTTTATGGAGAGCATTTTGGTATATTGATATATTGGCTAATGGTATAATTTGGTGTGAAGTTGAGATTTGATTTTTATGTTATTTTTAGTCTATGCAATTAACCATGTTCTTTAGACTTATCTCCCACCTCTAGCCATATAGGTGTACATCTCAATATGCTCGCCTTATTCATTTATTTATTATACCTATGCATGTATGTTTACATACACATTACCAAACCTAATTTGGCTTCTTTTATAGTTGAAGAAAATTTCATGGTTGTAAATTTAAATTTGGCCAATTCTTGCCTATACCTTTCTCACCTAGGGCTAACTAAACACCAATTTGTGTGATATGTTGTCATTTCTTTGTATCTAAAGACATTCAATGAATTTTTTCTAATCATATAGAATTGGAATGTCCCCTTTCATTCGTAGACGCATAAAATTTTTAATTTGGTGCACTAAAATGAATCTAAATCTGCATTATTATTCTAAGAGAATATGCACTATTGAAGAGTACTATTTTCAATAATTCATACACATTTTTGTAGATTGACTTAGGAGAATGTGTTCTTTAGTGACATAATGGAAAGGTTGTTGAGGTATTTATAAAAGCCACTAGTCTATAGATAGTAGGAAAGGTAGAAAATATATAGGCACATTAAGTGAGTAAAAGAATTGAATTTCATAGTGTATAAGGATGAATACGAACTTAAATGACTAGTTTGTAACCATGAAATTGTCTCATAATGACAAACTTGTCCTAGAACAAAAAAAATTACCTTTAACATAATAAAAATCCAGCATGGATTCTAAGACATTATATTGATTGAGAGAAGATGACAAGTCTCTAAATCTTCAACAAAAAAATCATTCCTTGGTCATAGAGTTGAGTTCTCATATTCATTGCACATGTTTTTCTAAAATAGACGTTGCACTTATCTAATTTATTATCCCTACTAGCATTAGTAATTAGTATAGGTTATTGATGCTTTTGTTTATGCCTTATATTGGATAATTCTAGACTACACTTAAGGAAAAAAAAAATCCTTTCCATTTTGGTGAACTCATTTGATCTTACATGACCTAGTTTACTTTCTAGGGTTTCTTTGCACATTGTTTTTTTTGGTTTTTCCATGTTTTTTATTTGCATATTATTTTTAAAGTTGATATTATTTTTATACCCTTTTTCTTCCTTGATATATCTTTCTTCTATAGTTTGGTTCTTAATTGACGCCTCCTATCTATCACTCACCCTAACCACCCTTGTCTTGGCTCTAGGGTTCAAATTTTACACCTATTTCAAACATGAAAAGATTACTTCTTTAATAAATAATAGATTGTTCCATATTTTCATAGTATTTGATTACTCTTATTAGTATTTTACATCCTTATTGCATATTCTTGTGAACCCTACATCCTTGGATAGACCTTTGTTTCTACATTATATATTATCATAGTTCTTTATTATTGGTTTCATTCATGCTTCCATCATTGATTTCAAAAAATTTATACGCTTTGTGACATGTCATCCTTCTATTCTTGATACATTGATGGCATTTTATCATATAAAAGAGATCACATTATCCATGAAAGTATTATACCATCACATATGCCCCTAATTTTCATTTTGGGATTTGATCATCACTTTCCATTCTCTCTTAGCTACTATTACTTCACTTATATGAGATTATCATTCATTACATACTTCTTTGAAGGAGAGTGATAGCAGTGTGATTGATTTTAACTATATTCTACCTTTAAGAACCTTTCCTTCACATGATTCACTTCATGCTACATCCATTATTAAGGATAGACATGATACACATAAACCCTCCACCATTAGAAATGATGCATCATATAATGAAGTTACATATTATGATATAGAACTTGTGCATTTTTTCGCACACACGCCCTGCTAAAAGCAGGGACCCTCTTTTGCTTTCATTTTTGGTGTTTTGGCCCTTGGTTTTTGAGGTTTTGTTTCCTTTTCACATGCTTGAATGATTATCTTATTTGTACAAATTCCCCCCTTCTAGGAAGCACTTTGAAAATCTAATGCTCTGGTCAATTTTCAAGTTTTTGGCTCTTTTTGGGAAAATCCACTCTTGGCGGAATTCCCTGATTTCCTTTAAAACCCAGTGATGGTTGCTTTACACTGTGAACCAGAGATTTTGGTCCTTCGCGAAATTTCGCATGGACCGGAATTTTCTGAAATTCCATCGTCATGTCGGGTTTCTAGGTTTTGGTTTAGCCTATCTTGTTGATGCATAAATGCTCGGTGGTACAATTTCTAAGGCAAGTATTTAATCAATTTTAGTGAATTTTGGGCTATTATGTTTTATCATTTTCTCTCTAATTGACCTAAAGTGCTTGATCTTGAGTGCTTGTTTGGATTTGGTGATTGAATTTGCAAATTGTTGGATTTGGTGGTCATTTTTCTAGGCATCATAACTGTTGTTGTTTGCTCTAGTGCTAAGGACTGTTGTTTGTCATTGTTGTAATCAACTTTCACTCCATCAATGTTATGTACCTATTGCCTTAATTTTCATTGTTGACTGTGAGTGATTATTTAGTGTCCTGGGCTTTCTTAGAGTCTGAATTTCTATGTTTTTGGGCGTGGATCATAATTGAAGCTAGGGTTGTTCGATTTGTTGGATTGATGATCTCCAAGTGAGTTTTTTTTTTGAGCTTGTTTTTTGATTTCATTATAAGGTAGCTCGCTTGTGTATGCCATAGGAAACCTTTTGAAAACCTAGCAATCAAGTAAGCTAAGCCCAAGCTTGTCTTGTGCATTCATGGTGGAATTTTAGGGTTTCATGCCTAGGGCATCACCAATTCCTTTCGATCTGCATTAGGATGAACTTCAAATTTAAAGATGACATATAGGAGGCCCAAATCATGCTAGTTTTAGGCCCAGGATCCTCAAATTTGTGATCGTTCGATCAATTTGAGTGAAGTCGTGAGGAAACATCAACATTCGGGTTTTCCTTCAGCTTTGGGATTTTCCTTCACTGGCAGATTTCCTTGGTTTTCCTTTTCCTCTCCGTTTTCCTAAAATTTGCAGTAATCCAGAGTTGTGCCTACTTCATGGATTTCCATTACCTCTAGATTTTCCCAAAATTTCCTTCGTCCCATCATTTTCCTAGAATTCATAGGACATTGTTGCTTTTGTGGAAATCCGTCTTGGGTGGATTTGTCTGAAACTTTGTTGAAAATGAGGAACTAAGAGATAGCATGATTTATTAGTTGATGATTATGCATTGTATGATCAACTTGAGTTGTTTAAGGATGTATCATGTTGTTTCTTATGATAATAATAGTTGATTAAGTGATTATTTGATTCTTTTATGCTTATTTCCCTAGAATCCACCTAGCTAGGAATTTTTTTAAATTCCTCTTTGGCCTAGATTTCATAGGATGGCTGAAAACCTGAACTTGAGATGATTAATTTCTATGAGTTTTTAAATCATTTTTCTTATCATTGGACTTTTATTTGAGGTTGAATATGTCATTTGTGATTAATTAACTTGGTTTCATGTGATCTTTACTATGGTTTCTTTGTTGGATGCAGGCTAAATCAAGTAAGGCAGTGACAAGTGGAACCAAGCATAGAGTGATGGGTCCAAGTGTAGAGGGATCTTCCGTTTCTGAAGCAGAAAGAATCAAGATGGACATCAAGAGCAGAATTCCTGAGAGCAAGCTTACTTCTTTCTAGTCAAAGGTAACTGATACTAAAGTTTTATTGTGGGATTATGAGGAGTTCAAGACAAGGATGGTAGCACAGAACCTTCCTTTGTTGGTAAGAAGGACATTGTAATCAGGATTGGCACATGTAGCTAGATTCCCTCCTATAGTATAGTGTTATGAATTGGTGCTTGAGTGTGCTAGACACTATGATAATGGTACACAAAGGATAGTTGGTCCCCAAGGGAGAATTATGGCAAATTTAAATCCTATGTCTATAGCCCAGACCTTTGGCATGCCTGACAGGTCTCATGTGGTGGCTTTAGATATGGATATGGAAAAGAAGTTCTAAGAGGAAGATACCATCAAGTCCTAGCAGTCATCAATTCTTGGTTGAAAAAGCCTAAGTCCCACTTTTCAAAACTACCCAAGCAGTTATTCAGAGCTAAATGCAAGGAGTACCATGATGTTATCATCCTTCTCAGTAGAGTGGTAGGGTTGAAGAGTGCCAGTTTATTTGAGAATTGGATGTTCCATGTCATTGTGAGGATGGAGAAAAATTTTAATTATCATTGGGTAGGCATTATAAGTGCTATGATTCATGAACAAATGTGTAATGTCCTACAAATGAAGACCTTCACAATGACCTCCTACTTGGTTTATGCACTTGCAAGATTCCATCCATATAAGGGACTAAGTACGATGGGTGTGTTTCGACAAGATGTAATCTATGAGGTCTATCTATAGCTACACCTAGGTAACTCGAGTATAGGAGGGTGAATGATGCATTCACCATGTACATCACCAGATTATTGCAAGGTGTGGAGCATGTAAGGACATCTGGCAATGCCAAAAAATTGATCAAAAGGTATGGAGCTTGGTTCATATAGTTTCCCACCTTTTCATATATAAGGATAGATGGTTGTCAAAGGGCTCCATATATACTTCCTAGGTATCCCATTGACCATGTTATACTTCTGGAGGTCACTAGGCAGATATGTGATTTTGATGCAATTGTGAAGAAGGATAAACATAAAACTGGATATGGTGGTGACTTGCCTTTGAGGATAGGAACTAGTGAGGCATGTCCTATTAATTCGGCCTCTACTTTTGAAGAAGAAATGAGCACTCTTGGGTTATCCTTCCATTCCAAGAGATCTAGGTTTGATAGGATTGGTGAAGCATAGAAGAAGGCCAGCAGAGAATATAGCCACAAAGATGATATAGAAGACTACTGGGCCAATTGCAGTGATGAATTTGAGATCAGAAAGAAGAAGTTTTCTAGGCTACCAATGAACTTGGTTTGGTTATATAATGTGAAGGCCATTCCAGATTAAGTTGAAGATGATAGGGATTTTATTCAAGGCCATGACTATGAGGTTGTGAAGGATAAATTAGTTGGAGAAATAGACTAGTTAGAGGAAGAGAAAATATAATTGGAACAACTTATGAATCCAGTCATTAAATATACAAAGTTGTGGCTCAAGCATAAAATGTGGGAACTGGAAAGTGAAGGTGTGCAATACACCTATGATCTAATGGGAGACTTGGAGTCTCATTCTACTTCTGAGGATTCAACTAAATAGGATCCTAAGGGTAAGGGAAAGGTGAGCCCTCCTTTCAAAATCAATATTAAGGATGTTCAAGCAGAGGAAGTACAGGAGGCAGCAAAACAAAGAAAACCTATTGCCAAAAAAGGGGGCACGCTTCAAGGACTAAGAAGCCAGCAAAAGATGAAGTTGAAAAGGAAGACAAAGAGGTTAGTGCTTCTATTCCCAAGAGAAGAAGGATAGTAAGAATGTCACAGAAGGAAAAGGGAAGCTCCAAGGTAGGAGAGGAAGTTGGCCCACCTATGATAAATGTAGAAAGCTCAAGAGAAAGGACACGGGTATATACAAGGAAATCTAGAACTCCTTCTCCTAAGGACAATGTGCCATAGAAGGATCCCCCTCTAGTCACTCCTGGTGTAGAACAACATGATGATATCCCTCCTTCCCATGAAGCTCAATATGAACCAAGTGAATCCAAGGAAGCAGAAGGTCACCAAGATACAGAAGGAGAACAATTTGAAGAAGGTGAACTCTTTAGTGTTGAGGTAGAAATAGAGGTGTTACTGTCTCCCCTGGTAACATATGATGATTCACCTACTAGGAGTGAAGAATATATACCTCCTCAGAGAGAGGAAATTCTAGTTAAGACTCCATCACCAATGCATGAAGAAGAAGAGTATAATGAAGAAAAAGAAGAAATAGCTGAGGAGATTCCTGAAAAATAGGATTTGAATGAGGATATGCCCAAGGATCAATAGGATGAGGTTGGGTAGAGTAAAGTACAATCATAATCTACTATTCTAGGCTGGTTGGATAAGGAGTTAAAGAGAAAACATATTGTTGTGGATGACACCCCTCCTAATTGGGATGAGCTATTGGAAAACATAGGAAAGGGTAAAGGAAAGAATAAGGCCAGGGTCATCTCCAAGATTGAGAGAGATGAAACAAATAATAGGGTGGTCCACATTGCCACTCATGCTCCTGATAAGAGTAGGGATGATGTAACTGGAAGTGATTATAATGTGCAAACCATCAACCTAGGGCCTACTTCCATGGAACAAGAAATTGAAGAGTATGAAGGCTCTAGTGCTGTGATCTTGGGAAGGTTGAGGAAAGAAGTGCAGACTAAGCAAGAATTGAAGAAGGAGAATGAGAAATTAAAGTACTTTCAGGACTTGATGAAGCCTTGCAATCTATTAGCTGGAGAATGAATACCACTACTCTTTCCACAGTGAACTCGTTACAGGGAGTGCAAACTAAGGGAGATAATGTTATTAAGGACATCCTTTCAACCGGAGGAGATGCAATGAGATTAATAAATTGGTTGAAAGATGTATTGGCTCAAGATAAAGAAGATGTAGATCTCCTATTGTAGAAAACCAAGACTATCATGGAGTATACTGAAGATAATTTGGTGAGTGATGGAATTCTTCCTTCCTCCAGAGTTGTAGAACCTTGGGAATGGTTTGAAGCTTTGCAAATAAGGCAAAAGGTTTTGAAGAAGGTATATAATTAGAGGAGGCAAATTGAAGACACCCTAATCAATATCTATAATAAATGCATTTCTTTCTTTGAGGTGATGATAGGGAGAAAGAAGTTTGCATAGAAGCATTTGAACTTGGAACAGTTGAGAAAATAGTGGTGATATGTATATTCTCTAATCAATGAAGATCTAGTTATTGAACATCAGTTGGATGATGTAGCCATCTATATTGCAGTTATTGATAAATATCAAACCAGTAAGGTTGAATGGGATAAATTGGTGGTGTAGTCAAGAGAATATATTAAATCTATTGAGAAGAGAAGTAAGGTTTTACCTCTGTCACCTATAGCCGACTTGGACAGGATACTTTTGAAGGTGCATGATAGGGTGGAGCGAAATAAAGATAAAAGGGGAAGCAGTTAATGCAAGGCTACATCAGAATTTGTGCTTCCCATTATTTCTCCTCTTCTTTCACATGCATTGGAATGAGCTTTGTTGGAGACCCTAGGCCGACTTAGATGGAATACTTTCATTTAATGTCCACTTCTTTTATTTTGAATTCTTCTTGGTTGACTTGTTTGTGGCTATTTATTATTGTAAACCCTAACGAGGCCGACATATCTTGGGGGTTTCTATTAATATGGCATTTTGCCTCATTTGTAAGGGCTAGATAGTTTTATTTTGGAGCGAATTAAGTAGTATAGCAAGAGCTAGAGTTAGGAGTTAGTTTTATTTTCAAGCAAGCAAGTGTTGTAACAGAATACTAGAATTTTTGCTGCTTTGGGTAATTTAATGCAAGTGAAGACATTGTGATTTGGTGCTTTTCTTGTCTTGAATTTTATCTGGCATGGTTCTTGTGATTCTATCTTTGGAATTGCTTAAGTTTATTTGATAGATGTGTTAGGTTTAATGTTATATTAATTAATAGTGTTTATGATTTGGTACTTGAAGTGTTGTAGCAATCTCTGATCCATACTTTTCACAACCAACTGATTGTTAGTTGCTTTGCAAAGTTAGCCTATACTTTTATATTCATTGAGCTCAGTTGAATTGTGAAGGTTTATTCATTTCAATTGCAATAGGGTTGTTTTGAATGAATGTTCATGATCTTAAAATCTTTAATTCCTTAGAAGATTGCACTATTTCTGTAAGATTGCATATTCATTTGGGTCAAGTAGAAATCAGTTCCTAAGGGATTGGTCCATTTCAAGTGTTTTGTCATTTGCATTGTTAATCTTAGGAGTAGTTTTTTAAATTTAGGAATCTCTTTGAAACCTTATCTCTTTTGCTATTTCTTTTATCATTTGGGTTAAATTTAGGATTGGAAGTATCATCATATTGCTATATCTGATAAATTCAAAGATTTAGTATTTGCTTTTAGCAAGGTCCCTTTGTGATTACTAGTATTTTCACATTTATAACTGAGTTGTTTATGCATTGTCAAGACTTGATATTAGAGACCTTGGGGTTGTCTCTTGATGCTCGTTGATAGAGATTTACCTTTCAAGAGAGATAGAATATCACATTCTGTCTAGTTGTTGTTGTGTAGAAAACATCATCAACAGAACTTACAAATTATGACACTCTTTCTCCAAATCATATGGATTTTGCTTCTTCGTGATTTAAATCTCATACTAAGACCAATTATATTCTTACATTCCATGCCTTAGTTATATCACCAACTCAATCTACATCTAGGTATGCACACATGATGTATAATACACATGTCAATTCATATAACATCCCCATAAAAAACTCTCTTTTGTATTTTATATGTTCCCTGAAAATCATAAGAACATCTTAAAGTATATGTTAAATCACACAAATTGATGTTTTACCTAAACTTAATTCTAAGGTCTTATCTTTAATGTTACAAGAAATATTTCAAAAGAATGCCCAAAATTATTTTGTTATATATGAATTACCCTCTCCACGTGTGATTCAAAATTGTAGGCCATTATACATTTTTTTGTATTGGATTAAAATGAAAAATATTAAAAATAATAATTAGAAATTAGTAGATTATGATGAGCCAACACAATCAAACAACTAGTGATTATCCCATCTATTGGAAAAAAGTACCAATCATAGTTGTTGATATTTTCTATTTTGAAATATAAACCAACACCAATAATGGGAAATTTGTAAATGTGGGATTATCTTATAGGATAACCTCCAAGATTTTAGAAGTCGACTCTTTTTAATATTATTGATGAATTTCAAGTTTGTGGAGGAAAAAGGAAAGAAAATGTAATTTCTTATAACTGATATCTTGGAAAAAGTGAAGCCCTAGGATTTAATTAGGATTTCAAATTTTTCCAAACATGGATCATTAGGGGTTCAGATCAGCCAAGGACATAAGATTAACTTACATCCTAGAAGGTGAGTCAATCAACCCTTGGGATCTAAACTTGGATGGTATTGGAATGGATTCTTGATGAAATGCAATGATATTACTAGCTAACAATGAAAATGCACTACTCTGATATGAAAATAGACAATCTAGAAATTGTCAAAAAAATGTATGACTAGAAACAAATTGAGCAGATTTGTGTGTACCTATGATTTAAATTTTGACTTGATTTTACTAGACAAGGCCACCTAGGGTGCCCTTGTTTGGATGATAGTACCAGAGGCTTCTTCCTTCTGGATCTTGTTGTCAGATCTTTGTTGGTTGTTGAGATAATTGAGTTTATATATCTTGTCAAGTTGTAGGGTTTGAATGCAATAATGAGCAAATGGTCTTCAATCTTCCTCCAATCTTCTTTATATCTGTAACTTGCACATTCAAAGGGAAAGGAAGGTTTGTGCCATATATGGTCTTTCCTTGTTCAAACCCCATGTTGGTATTTCTACCTCCACAATGGAAAAATTGATGAAAGAGAGCTTATCCTTTTGAGGGATAGAGTCTAAATGATAAATGAATGATGAATCAACAATTGGATGTCACTCACTACTCAAATCTAATTTCCTTGAAGGACTGAATTCATGCACATCTCCTAAAGGATTGATTGCAATTTGGCATGGATTTCTTTAAAGACCTACAAGTGTTAGTCCTCACAAAAGAAATGTATGCATAAACATGAAAAAACTCACATAAAAATTTACATAATGCTTTGATGCTGAAATGCTGCAATAATATTTCTCTTGAATGATCTTGACTTAATATTTTTTTGATAATGCTCTTACTTCCAAAATGTTCTCAATTATTTCCACTTTTTCTTGTTAGATTTCAAATGATGAGATGACTAGGTATTTATATGCAATTAATCTAATTTCTCAAAAATTAAATCATGGTAGGTGACATTTAGAATTTTAATTTCAAATAATAAATTTTCAACCTTGACATATTAAAATTTGGAGCCAAATTAAGAGGACAAGGGTGCCTAGGGTGCCCTTGTCTAGACCCACTTTTTTGGGATCTAAAAAGCCAAGGAAAAAATATTAAATGTTTATTTTGATTTTATACATTTGATTCCTTGATAAATGATTAAATGGGCAATGGAATACTTAATTTAGGAAATTAGGAACACTATTGGGTCCATGCACATAGAAGGGAGAAAAATCTAGTGTGGAAATGTCAAGGGTGACAATTAATGATGCTACATTTAGGCCCCACTTTAGTGAGAGTCTGAACTTACACTCAAACTCACACTAAAGTAAAAATATGTCAAGAGGGGTCCAATTATCCAAATTTTGAAGATATAGGATGGAAATGAATTTAGGGGGAGTGCACAAGCCCCTAGGATTTAAGATCACATGGTAAAACAACATAAGGAAAAAGGAACACACATGCATGAAATGAATTATGACAACACAAAACATACATGTCAAAAACATAACACATGCAAAACACAAATAAAAAAAATGTAAATGTAAATACAAAAGAGGGTATGATAATCACAGACTAGCAAGCTCCGCATAAATCTTACTAGGATCCATACCTAAAGGAATTCATGACTCACAAGCTAAAAAATTATAATATTTCAAGGTGAACCATGAACCAAAAGCACCACGGGTTAGTGAAGTTCAATATTCACTAGGTAAGCCTTTCAAAAAAATAGCAAAATGAGAAAAACACAAGGACAAGTGAGGACTAGTTTTCACTAGGTGTGTACTCATGTCAACCATACCAAGAGTTATAGTCCCAATAGCTCTAATAAGGTGCTACACAAATTATCAAAATTTTAATCCAACACATCACTAAGTCCAGTGTGTGTGAACAAAGCAAAGCACATAATGGAATGTATGCCCCCACCTTAAAGCAATTGCTAAAAATCATGTTGTGAGAAATTGATTTAAGGTAGAAAAATGATAAATGCGATATGGTAAGGTCATAAGAGCTTATTTGGAAATCCTTATTCCAACGATATGTTTTTGTAGACACTGAAAAATGTCCTGAATGATATTATATACTTGAAACAGAATTGCTAACATCATTTCTTCTTTAACCCATCTTCTTTTCGCTGAATTGATTGAATTACCCTAGCTATTTAATTAATTTCATTGTTTTTGTCCATTAACCTAATTCATTAAAATCATGTTAATTCATCCCCCTTCATGCTAACATTTCATCCTATTAAATTAAATAAATCAAAACATTTAATTTAATTCCCTAAGTCATCTTATTTAATTAAATAACCCTAAGTTATTTAATCAAAAATCATTTCATCTCTCTCCCCCCACCATTTATTAAATTGTGTAATAAATATCACTTTATTCCTTCTAACCCCTTAATTTCATGATTAAATATTTTCTAATTAGTAATTAAACTAATTTTCCTCTAAAAGGGAATATTCCTTATCTCCTTTTTTTTTGCACAATTAAAGTTTTCTTTTAATTTGTAAAATTCCTTTTATCCTCACCCAAATGAATATTCCAAAGAATATTCTTTTTTCATCCATCATTTGAAAAAAGGATATTTTCACTTAGCTTCTTAAGTAAGTTTTAACCTTTAACCTTTTGAACAAGTCACCTTTGACCTATGTGAGCAAGTCAAAAGTGTGTTTTTTTGAGGCAAGTGTGAACCCTTGATTAAATCCCATCATGCATTCTCATCCATTGATGAGAATCCATGATCCATTCCTCTCATCTCCTTCATCTTGGACTGTTGATTAATCTTTTCAATCTCAACCCTTCATTCCTAATTTGCTTTCCTATAAATAGATCACTATTTGGAGACAAATGGATCCATCTTTTTAATAGAAAACTCATGTTCTTGAATCTCATCCATCTTTCAAAGCAAACTTATGTTGTTAAAACTCATCCATCCATCTTTCAATTGCAAACTTATGTTGTTGAACTCACTTGCATCCACACTCATCTTTTACTCACTTTTAGCTTGTTTTAGTTAATTTTAAGTTGCATAATAGCTCATAGGATCCATTAATGGCTTCCATGCATCCATATTAGTTTGTTTATAAATTAGGGTTTCCATCTTTTAGCTTAGCTTTAGTTTAGATTAGCTTAGAAATTGCATAATTAGTTCAATTTTAGAATAAAATCATGTTAACTTAGCTTGCATAATGTTTAATTTAACATGAACTAGGTTTTCATTCATTTATCACAATGGTTTCATTGATTCTCTTCCATAGAATCAACTGAAATAGGCTCACTAATCATAGGATTGGGAAAGGGTCATTGTTTCACATCAACACGACACCAATTCCAAAACAAGATAAGTTTCAAATGGGTTAGAGTAGGAATTTAACTATTTTATAATTTTTAACTTTCAATTTATACAAATTCTTAGTTTAATCTTTTCAATTTGAATGATCTTGTTTGGTAGTGAACTGCAAATTTTTGTAGGAGGGTTCTCTCTTACACTTCTAGGGTTTTTCACCTAAAAGGAGAAAGGTATCCCACAAAAACTTGGAGGTTCACTAAATACTAATGCTAGTATAGTTGAAATATGTCTAAATGCAAATAACTTATAAAAGATAATGAATATTAATGCAAAACCTAAGATATGCAAGTGGTTTGAAAACACAGTGATGTATGCAAAATGACTTAAGAATGCAAGTAAACAATGACAAAAATGAACAAGATTGGAGAGGTGCACCTAGAAACTGAAATGTGATGTAGAGAGGCTTTGTAATCCTATAGATTTTGTTGTTGAATCCCACTAGGACACTTACACCAAGTTGGGTGACTTAGTCCTCTTTTGGGGAGATTATGTCAGAACTGGTTTCTACTAAATGGGTGTCCAGAAATACAGAAAACACTTTTCAGGCCTGGCAATGGGACTAATTCACCACAGATGGTGACTTATTCCACTTGGGAATCTCAAGAAATTCAGGGTAGGAATCTTTAGCTTTCTATCTGCACTTCCCTTCCTAACAGGTATCTGGTTTAGATTCTACAAAAAAATGGGCTAAAAGAGGTCTCCAAGCTTCAATTAGGGATTTGTTGACTTGAATGACTTTGATAAGTTGAAAAAACCTTTTCAACACTTTCCTCTTTGACAAATATACATACAAGACCTACAAAACACACATGCAAAGAGGGAAAAAGGGGTTAAAGGTTAGAGAATAGAGGTTTGCCTTGGTAAAACCCCAATTTGGTAATCAAACCCTAGAAAATGAAATGAAATGGAAAGATAATGATGAATGAATAACATGTAATGCTACAACTCACCAAACCCTTGATGTTGAAATCTGAAGATATCCAAGAAGATGCTCCAATGGATGCTTAATAATGCTTAGAATGATTTAGTGAATGCTTGATAATTGTTTGACTGATTAAGTGAATGAATAGGGGTAAAAATGAGAGAAAAAACCTTTATTTATACTTGATTTTACAATATTTCTTGAAAATAACACATCATAGGTTGACCTTAAGGTTAAGAGAATAAAATCTCACCAGAAATTTAAAATTATTTTGATTTTTGTTCCCATTGGGACTAAGTCGCCACAGGTGGTGTCTTGGTCCTACCAGGGAAATTTTACTGGATGTTGGGGAGTAAAGTGTATTTAATGATTTTTAATGGGAATTTCTCAAAAATACATGTAAATAGGGTTGGAAAGTGTATTAATGGGTCATTTAAACATAAGAAAGGGTCAAGTTATTAATGACAAGCCTAGAAAAGTATGAGATTTTTTTACAACTCTTTACAACACTTTGAAATAAGACTTGGTAAGTGGTAAAAAGAGGCTTATTGAGTGAATTATAATGAAAGGGTCCTAGAAAAGTGTGAAATTGGGTTACAACACTTCACAACACTTTTACAAGACATCCTAGAGTTCTTAATGTTTCAATATAGGCAAAATCAAGCCAAAGTACATGAGAGAGACTAAAGTGAGAGTAAAAATTTCTAAATATACATTTTTTGGTGACACATTAATCCCCCACTTTAGTGAGAGGATGAACTTCCTTCAAACTCACACTAAAGTAGCTCAACATGCATATCAAGAGGGATCCAAACGCACCCATGCTGGTAAGATGAGACAACAACAATCAAGAGGGATGATCAAGATCCCATGGAAAACTAATCATAAGTACAAAGGAACACACAAGAGAATGATGAAAGAGAGAAAAGGAGAAAGAAAAGAGAATCATATCAAGCTTCAATCATTTGTCCATCTAGTTGTCAATCAGATCTAGGATGTTTGTCTAGAAAAATAAATGTATACTCACTTTGAGGTGACAGAACTCAGTTTTTTTCTGGGTGGGAAGGCCCAAAAGGTGAGAAACATACTCATTTTTGGTATGCACTCACACACACACAGGTGGCTATGGGGAAAATTCATGCCTCAAAATGGGCTTCCCACTCAACCATACCAAAGTCATGCCTCCTGATAAATTTTAATAAGGTGCCACAAAAGAAAATGTCATTTCAAGCTTCATGAGACAAGCAAAACTTCATATTCTTGGAGCTCATGAACAAACACGATTGCACTACAGGAATGTAAGTGTGTTATGCAAGGTGGCCATATAAAAAATGCAAAATGCAACATGCAAAAGAATTTTCAAATGAGTCTTGCTTAGTTCATACAAGGTCTTTAACTTAGGGAACATTGTGTCTGATGTCTCCAAAAGAGGACCAATCAAAGAATATAAAATTTGCAAATTAGGGGATGCAGTGCATCGCATCAAGCCACTAAGAGGAATATAATAAGCTAAGATATATCACATTCATGAAGGACATCATACCCAATATCATCCACAAAGTGACAAAACACATCATATGAAGTAACAAGGTTGCACTAAGAACCAAGAAAAATAAAAGAAATACAAAAATAATAATAATAATAATTTCAATGTATGCTCCTACTTTAAATGAATTGGTACACACCATACTATGAGAAATTACTTTAAAGTATCAAATGAAAAACTAAAACAAGGAAGAGGACATGAGAGCCAACTTGGAAAGCCCCTATTCCAAGTCATATGTTTCCAAGTAAGGTTACATCATGTGGAGGAAAGGAAAAAGAAAAAGAATGGGTTGCCTCAAAAATTAAAACACCAAACACATAAGGGATCTATGGAATTGGGGTCAGTATGTTCTTTGTTGCAATATTTTGTTTAGAGAGCTCGAAACTATCATCATTCCCTAAATACATAGAACTGGAAGAATGACACAAAGAGAGCAAAAACAAAGAAAAATAAAGATCCATTTGGGTTAACATGGAAGAGACATAGGATGTCTCGACACTTTGAATCATTCCCAAAAGGAAAACACAAGCAAAATTAAAATGAAAAGGAAAAAGAAAAAAAAGATTTTGGGTCAACATGAAAGAGACATGAATGTCTCAATGCCTTGTGTCATCCCCAAAATGAAAACACAAGAAAAAAGAAAAAGAAAAGGGACCTTTTGGATCAACATGAAAGAAACATTTTGATCTCAATGCCTTGTGTCATCCCCAAAAGGAAAGCACAAGAAAATTAAAAAGGAAAAGAAAAAGAAAAGGGGGGGCCTTTTGGGTCAACATGAAAGATACATTGTGGTCTCAATTCCTTATGTCATCCCAAAAAGGAAAAGACAAAAAGTGATGTATGACATATAGAAGAAGGAAGATACAAATAAAGGAATGTCACAAAGAGAGAGAGAACATCAAACATCACATCACAGGGAACACATCACACATATGCAAACACACAAGAGAAAAAGAAAATGCAAAAGACTAGTAAGGAAAATGCAAGTCAACCATCGATCAGTTCATCTGCCTCCCAATCATGTTCATGATATGCCGAGGGTGGGCAGCTAGCCAAAGGGATAAGTGCAAGTTCCAAACTAGGGGAAGCACCAGGTTCTACACTCTTTGTAGGATATTTATCATTTAAGCTCATGGAAGAGGAAAATCATATATTCATATCATTATGCACCTCTTCTTCTATTTTAGTGATCTCATCATTGTCATCCAGATTAATCACAATAGGGGGATGAATGATAATGTCCAATGAAGGGTGTACCTCTAGTTGTGGTTGTTGTATTGGATCATTTTTTTGTGATTGGGGAGGAGGGTCATCATGCATGGCTTCTATCAAGTGTGGATTTTGATTTTATTTATTTTCTTCGTCTTGTAACTTGCCAGCAAGGGCACGATGTCTACGTCTATGCCTACGCTCCCTAGCTTGTCTATTTCTTTTTCTTTTATTGTTGATTTGTGTCTATGAAGGAGTGGATTGATCAACCATAGGTTTCTTTTCTTCCCTAAGGGGATAATGGAAGGAACCATGGAATTTTGTTCATCCCCTTTCCCCTTAGCTTTATAAACTTGTTTTATACGAGGAGGCATGATGGAGTTGTTATCATTATCTCTTGATCGTTTGGATGATGTGGGGGAAATTTTGGGTGTTGGTTGAGGTTGAGGGGTTGGTTCTTGTTCAGGTTGAAGCATTGTTTCATCCAGGATAGGAGTATCGAAGGTGGATGGGGACATTTTGTTGAGAGACAATTATGCAGTTTTCTATGCTTTAAACTTTTGGTAAGCAATGAAAAAGAAGTCTTTGCGAGGCATTATAGTTTCCATGGGCTTGGGCCAAAAGGCTTCTAATGAGAAGTTTCCTTTAGAAGACAAAGGGTTAAATCCCCTATGGCAAATATTGAATATGTCCTTGCCAAGTGTAAACTTTAAACATTTGTGTATGACTGAAGGGACAAGTTTCATTGAGTGAAGCTATGGATAGACTAGTCGTAAACAAAATTGGTCCGACTACGGGATGATGGAGAATGTAACATCCACTATTTTTGGTCCTATCTTTAATGGAAGTACGATTGATTCAATCATAGGGAAAGAAAAACCATTGTGTGTTTTGATCCATGTTGTTGGTTTATCATAGTCATCTTGATAAAGGTCATGTTACATGAAAAATTCCTCAGTGATCACATTCTCTCCATAGGTGGGATCTATGAGTATCCCATTGGTGGGCTTATCATAAATACGGTCAGCTATGTAAAGAGGACCATTGGGGAGATTTGGAAGTATGTCTTTAGAGGAGAAATTAATATCAAGAGATTTCTTAGGTTGGCCCTTATGAGGGATAATGTCTATCACACCTACCATTTCATCCATAGCATTACTAGTGGTAATATGTGGAAAAGGATCAGGATGTTCAACATGTGCATGAATATTCATCACATCATTCTTTGAAGTTTCACTAGCTTTGAAAAATGACACATTATGTTTGGGCATTGGATCGGTGAAAATTTTCAAATTTTGATTTGGAGGGGCAACAGACTTATTGCCTTGAACATTAACATTTGCAATGGATATATAGCCAGAATCAATGAGGTCTTGCACAAGGTGTTTAAGATGCTTAAAATTTTCTATTTCATGTTTATTTTTTCTATGAAAATGGCAAAAAGCATTGGATTTAAAGTTTGGAGGTAAAGGTTTAGTAAGATTGGGTGGTTTAATGGCATGTAAGGTAATCATTTATTGTTGCAAAAGTTGGGACATTGTGTTATGAAGGGTGACTAGTAAAGGTGTAAACTGTCATTTTGGATCTCTATAACTTAATGTATCATGGCTTTAACAACTACTACTTGGTTATTAATAGGTTGAGTTGGTTGTTGAGGGGGATTGAACTGTAAAACCCCTTTGTTTTGTTTTCTAAATTATTGTGAATTTTTTGGATTGGCATGTTCAGATTTCTCTTCTTGGCTAGAAGTAGACTTTGCATCATGACTACTAACCAAATTGTGATAATCACAAAGGGTGGTACACAAGTGCATAAAGGAGGGAAATTTCATCATGGTGAGTTTGTCCTGAAGTTTAGTTTGCAATTTTTCTATAAAAATCTTTTGAAGATGTGGATCGGGAATCTTGACATCGATTTGAGAGTAAAGTGATTGATATTGTGAGATAAAATCAGTTATCTTTTCTTCTTCATGTTGTTTGCATCACATCAAATTGGCCAAGTTATTTGGAGTCATATGCACTTGGAAATGATTTATAAATGCATCAACTAGTTCATTGAATGAATGAATTGAATTGTTTGGTAAAGATGAGAACCATTCCAAGGTAGTGTCTTTCAGAGTCCTAGGAAATAGTTTGGCTAACATTTTATCATCAAGGATAAAGTCACTGCATAAGGTTGTGTAAGCAATAACATGGTTAGAAGGATCTCCCTTCCCCACCATATTTCTCAAATCTAGGCATCTCTATTCCTTGTGGCATCGTTGTTCCCAATATTCCTATAGATAGTGGGCTGCTATGCACGTAATAGGTGGGTGGTCCATTCTAGTTTTGGTTCATGGTGTATATTTTCTTTTGCATGGAGGAAACGCTTTGGAAAAGTTGCTTTATGAGAGGGTCAGTGTAAGTGGTATGAGGTGGAAGGGAAAGTGGTGATGGAGCATATTTAGTAGTGGGGAAAGTAAATGGAATACTTATAGATGGTATGGTGGAAGAGGATAGAACATGCAATGCCACATAAGAATTAGGAATGCTAGCAGGAATAGTCGAGGAAGGAATCACATTGCTAACCTGGTGCATTGTTGTTGTGAATTGAGGAGTGGTATAGGTAGGTATGGATGCTACTATTGAGGGAGGAGGAGTGTTAGGTCCTCCTTGACTAACCATAGTGTTTGTTGGTTGAGATGTACTAGAGGTGGAAGGAGTGTGTTTATGGTATATCTCAACTATTTGTTTCATAACATCTAGGCCTTCGTCACATTCAAGGAGGTGATGGATGTTCTCTATGGCAAGAATGATAGTGGTTGAAATGTTTTCAAGACACACTTGATGTTGAAGATGTATTAATTCCTCATGAATGTTAATGATTTTTTCTTGCGAGATGCAATCGTTCGATGTGTCAACTTGCATGTTATTGGAAGTTAAAGAGTTGTTAAAAGTAGGGTCCATGCCTAGTGTACTAGTTGCAATACTAGGAGTGGACGCTTTAAACAACCCAAGATCCACAACGAGTATATTATCATGGGATAACATGAGTCTTGAACTTCTTCTCACTAAGGTATTAGCAATAGGACACCAAACACTCATGCAAGGGTTTCTAAATGCGGGTGAATTGAAATGCAATGTAAACTAAGAGCAATAAAAAGTTGATAACTACAATTTTGGAAATTGTAATAGAATGCAATATCAAACAACAAAAATGCAGAAAATGCTCTAAAAATGCTAGAAATTACAGTGCAAAATGTGTAGGAGGACTAAGTCACCCAGTGTGGTGAATTAGTCCCAGTAGGGATTTTTTTTTAGATTTTTCAAAAAAATTATGTTTTTAGATTTTTAGATGTAGATATAATATCAATATGCAGAATTTTGTTGTTTTTCAATGAAATATAATGCAAAAATTCAAGCTATATGAGCTTTTCACTAATACAATTTTTAAAACCCTAGGATGCAAATTAAACAATGCAAAATCTAGTGCAATATAGACACAATTTATTCCTCATATGTGAATGCACTTGAAATCAGAAGTAAGATGTTCAAAAGTCGGGTTCACCAAAATGAACCGCAAATTTTTGTAGGAGGGTTCTCTCTTATACTTCTAGGGTTTTTCAACTAAAAGGAGAAAGGTATCCCACAAAAACTTGGAGGTTCACTAAATACTAATGCTAGTATAGTTGAAATGTGTCTAAATTCAAATAACTGATAGAAGATAATGAATATTAATGCAAAACATAAGATATGCAAGTTGTTTGAAAACACAGTGATGTATGCAAAATGACTTAAGAATGCAAGTAAACAATGACAAAAATGAACAAGATTGAAGAGATGCACCTAGAAACTGAAATGTGATGTAGAGAGGCTTTGGAATCCTACATATTTTGTTGTTGAATCCCACTAGGACACTTACTCCAAGTTGGGCGACTTAGTCTTGTTTCGGGGAAATTATGTTGAAATAGGTTTCTGCCAAATGGGTGTCCAGAAATATAGAAAACACTTTGTAGGCCTAGCAGTGGGACTAATTCACCATAGATGGTGACTTAGTCCACCCAGGAATCTCAAGAAATTTGGGGCAAGAATCTATAGCTTTCTATCTGCACTTCCCTTCCTGACAAGTGTTCGGTTCAGATTCTGCAAAAAATGAGTTGAAAGAGGTCTCCAAGCTTCAATTAGGGATTTTTTGACTTGAATGTCTTTGATGAGTTAACAACACCTTTTCAACACTTTCCTCTTTAACAAATCTTCATACAAGACCTACAAAACACACATGCAAAGAGGGGGAAAAGGGTTAAGGGTTAGAGAATAGGGGTTTTCCTTAGTCAAACCCCAATTTGGTAATCAAACCCTAGAAAATGAAATGAAATGGAAAGAGAATGATGAATGAACAACATGTAATGCTACAACTCACCAAATCCTTGATGTTGAAATCTGAAGATATGCAAGAAGATGCTCTAATGGATGCTTGATAATACTTAGAATGCTTTAGTGAGTGCTTGATAATTGCTTGAATGAATAAGTGAATGAATGGGGAGTGAAAATGAGAGAAAAACCCTTTATTTACACTTTATTTTACAATATTTCCTGAAAATAACACATCATAGGCTGACCTTAAGGTTAAGAGAATAAAATCCTGCTAGAAAATTAAAATTATTTTGATTTTTGTGCCCAGTGGTACAAAATCACCCCAGGTGGCGACTTGGTCCCACTAAGGCAATTTTACTGGGTGTCGGGGATTAAAGTGTATTTAATGATGTTTAATGGGAATATTCTCAAAAATACACTTAAATTGGGTTGAAAAGTGTATTAAGGGGTCATTTAAACATAAGAAAGGGTCAAGTTTTTTATGACAAGCCTATAAAAGCATGAGAATTTGTTACAACACTTTGAGATAAGACTTGGTAAGTGATAAAAAGAGGTTTATTAAGTGAATTATAATGAAAGGGTTCTAGAAATGTGTGAAAGTGGGTTACAACACTTCACAACACTTTTACAAGACATCTTAGAATTCTTAATGTTTCACAAGGATCCAAGACCTAATGTGAATGTGTTGACCAAATTACAACATTAAATCTAGGAAAAATCAAGCCAAATTCCATGAGAGAGACTTAAGTGAGTATAAAAATGTCCAAGTATACATTTTTTGGCAACACAGGTAGATGCAGGTTTATTTGGGTAAATTATGCTTCAATTCATCATGGATTAAGTGTAATCGACCCACACTGACAATCCTCATCTCACATTCTAGCACTAGGAGGGAAAACTATTAATTTAACCATTTTTTAGCCTGAATTTCATTTGTTTGTTCCTTTGTAGGATACAACGACACCCAAACTATAAATAGTGATGCACTTTGAAGAGTGTCGCCATATAGACATGTTACAATTTGAAAATTTGATGTCAATTAAATGCACCAATGCCGATTTAAATTTGGTGATGCTGATTTAATATAGAAGTATCAAAAAGTTCAAACGATGACGCCCAACTTCACCAAACTGACACCCCAAAATTTTGAAACATAACGCTACTATGAGCAGCAATGCCAAACCAAATCTCGATGCTATCATGCTCTTTTTCTATGATGTAGAGCGATGCCTAGTTTCACCAAAGTGACGCCCATTTTCACCAGAGTGACACCCAGACTTCAAACTGCAACACTATTGTGTTCAACGACGCCTAACCAAGGTAAGAAACTTTACAATCATTTTTTTGACATGAGCTTTAATTTTCTTGAATTATTGGATCACCGATGTGCTTCTGACTGTGTTCTGGTTGTTAGACTAATAGGTTTTTGTAGGTTGAAATACATGGAGCTCAAGTGAAGAAAGCCTTTCCTTATCTTAAAATTTTGTCATTGTAACAAGCGTGTGATGCTTTGGGGCAATTATAACCCAATTTTTATGCTTTCTAATTTATGTTTTAGAACACGCACTAAATTTCAATTGGGTTTAAAACAAATGCACAAACAGGATTAAAATTGAACCCTCGATCATTACTTCTTTTTTGGGTTTAAAATTGAACAAGGCAACTTCATATTTCATTTGGTGCTTCAAACAAACTCATCATTGCTTTGAAGGGTTAAAATTTACAAGGGTGATCCCACAATAGTGGTTTACAATTTTTGGCCAAACTAGACACTAAAATATTTTTTTCTAACTAAATCTTCACTTTTGGGCACCTATAGCAGCTAAACCATGAGGAATTTGAAGATGATACAAACTAGAGTTTCGTGACATTTTCTCTGTAGATTCTAAATATTTTTTTTTCAAAAATTTTGGAATCATATTGCACCTCTTTTTCCATCTCCCTCAAAAACTAGTTTTTTTCAAAAAATAACATTTTTAAGGAGTGACGCTCATCGTATAAAGCATAACTTTTTTCCATGAAGGATAAAATTCTAATTATTTCAAATTTAGATTTGTAACTCTGATATCTAGTGCTTCCACTTGGTTAGATAGTGTTTTATTGAATATTTTTTCCTTAATCAACTTTTGAAGTCAAACCAATTGTAATTCAAACATAGGTGGACCGTATAATGCATAAATTTTTTTGCATGTATTGAATTTTATTTTATTTTGTTGGATCAAGGACTTCAATATCTGGCACACTCATATTTTTCAAAATTATTTTTTGATAATCTTCTATATTTCCACATGTGCAAAACAGAGAGCTTCATTTTCAATGAAAAACCTATGTTTAATAAAACTAAAACAACAAATAGATAATAAAGCCAAAACATATTAAAATTATAGTCGTTGGATAGCTCATTCTGAGGACTACCTAATTCCAGTTGGGTTTGTGAAGTCTCCTCCATTTTCATCATCAAACCGAGCTTCAAAGGGGTAAATTTCTGATTTTTGTGGTGGCAGAGAGAAGGAATCAGGGAAAAGGGGGGTTCGCTCAAACCAGGGGGTTCAAGCGAACCAGGGTTCGCTTGAACCCTATTTCAAGCAAACCCCCTTTCAAAAATAGGATTACATTAGTTCTTTTGGCAAGATGCATTAAATGGGTTCGCTCGAACCTAGGTTCGAGTGAACACTCTTTTGATTCATTCAAACCAATGAGTTCATTTGAACCCCAAGAATGAAATTTTGTGGCATGGAATCATTTTTTGTTAGTTTTCCTTCCTCATTCAAATTATAAACCACTTTTGTGGGTTTACCCACAACTGTTTGCTATGTTTTTTTTATTTTCAACATTTTTAGTGGATGCATATGTAATTCTCTCACGCTATTTTGCGACCTTAAGAAATAGAAAAATTCTTTAACACTTTTCAAAATCATCTACATATTTCAATTTGGATTAAAATTGAACCCCCTTGCGAGTGTGAGAAAAAATCATAGTGTGTGTTCTCTCTTTATTCATACAAATAAAGATGATCGAACTACGTATGTACTTCCTTACATTTTTTATCTTTAGAG
This sequence comes from Sequoia sempervirens, assembly GCA_007258455.2. Classification (NCBI taxonomy): domain Eukaryota; kingdom Viridiplantae; phylum Streptophyta; class Pinopsida; order Cupressales; family Cupressaceae; genus Sequoia; species Sequoia sempervirens. Next base: position 281,237,583 of record VDFB02270651.1, on the reverse strand, counting down.
GGTCTTCCTTGGTGGGAAAAATTACTCACCCCAAGGGAACAACCCAAGCGGTGATGAGCTAATTCCAAGCTCTTCCAAACCGTGATATAAATGTGTGGTTGCAATGAAAATTATGATCAATAGGAAGCAGTACATGATAGCTCCCCTAGTATCTTTATGATGCATAAAGCCCTTGTTCTAAGGGTTGGGAGACCTCTTGACGTAGTTTATCATTGCACCCCCTAAACTAGAAGCCCTTATTATGAACCCTTTTTTAGAGGCAAAAAATGCTTAATATTTGTTGGTGCAAAAATGATCGTTCTGAAGCCACCCCGCATTTGTACTATTCAATTGTAGAAATAGAAAAAATTAATTTTGATCTCCAAATTTTAAGGATTTTGAGATTTGGTGGTCCCGAGAAGTGTGTTGTGGAGGGGAGCCAATGTCGCAAAATCTCTAACTATTCACATTGTTTAGTGTTTGGAGAAATCCAAGTGGGGACTCAACAAATATAGCCATTTCAAACCTAGGGTTGTAATGATTGTGAGTCAGTTTAATACTTTTCTTGATTTCAAAATGATGCAAAAACAAATATTCACTATATTCCTCAAAATTTCAAACACTTTGGCCTAAATATGGACCTCTTGAGTTAGCCTTGATATTATTGCTTGTCCTAAGGATTTATCCTTAGCGATTTCTAAATATCTTGACATTAATCTCAAATCCATATTTCCCAAATACAACATAGGTAATTATGGCTCTAATCTCATAATTTTCATGAAATGGACATTGTAAAAGTTATGATTTTTTTGAAAAACATTTAGTTTGGAAACATAATCACGACAAGTGTGTAAAATCAATTCACTTAAGCAATATAAATTGACAAATGAACCCCAAATGACTATTTGGAGACCAATTGCTCTTGTTGAACAACCTGATCTTCCAAGTGCTATTGTTCAGCCAAACTTTGAACCTATTAATGGAGAACATGTTGGAACCAAAATTTTCATCTAAAATTCTATTGATTTTTTCATATAAAATCAAGGTTCTCTCTCAGTATTTTCATAAAATTTATGTTTCTATCATCCACAAAGTCAAATTAGTCTTTTACCACCATACTGTTGCCATACTTGATCACCCCATATGTTCCTTTTCTTTTACCTCCTTATCACGGCCTCCAAAAAATCAACTCATGGTAGTGCGGTGAGAGGGTAGCAATATACTATATTACCGCTATACTGCGGAGGGTTGATACCTAGCCCATGGTAAAGTGGGGTCATCATCAGCACTAGCAAAGGGAACCGCTATACCACGGAGGGTCAAAATGAAGCCCACAGTAGAGCGATGAAGCAAGAACAGACATAAGGGAGAATCGCTATACCACAGGGGGTTAGGATGTGGCCCGCAGTAAAGCGGTATATAAGGTAAAGCACTAAGTATACACCGTGGTACTATGGAGGAATGAAGAATGATGTGTGGTAGCATGGTAATCAACTGTTGGAGCATTAAATGAAGGCTAGTCACATTAATCAGCATCAAAATATGAAATTCAACATGGTGTGAAGGACTTGAATGATATGGAACTTATATGGGAATTAATGCAGTGTGATATGAGAACTAAACAAGGCAAATTGTGAATTTGTTCGCTCGTGGTAGCAGAAGTTGAATACAGGCGAGCTCAAGGTGTGACAGTCAAAAGGATTCTTCAAAACAAGCAATATTCTGGGGTGATGGTGATATCAATCTGGAGAAGTTTCACACTCTACTTGATGGAATTATGACATTGGATAATGGTTATACAATTTTTTTTGTAGATGCCAGAAACTTGCTTGATAGAAGATGGAAGAGCCACCTTACAAACTTCACTGCTACATAGGAATTCAAGTGGCCGAATGATTTAACAATTAGCAAGTGGCAAGAGAAATATTTGGGTTCATATGAAGATTAATCGTCATCAAGAAAATATTATCATAAATTAAAAGCTTTGCACAGGTCTTTAGTGAGTCGGGCTTTTACTCGAAGATTAATAGATTGGCATGTGTTAGTTTTAGTTATCTCTAAAACATTTTATCTTTTCAGTTAATTTTTGTTATCAAAAGTCATGGCCTTTGGTCTGAATCTTGTTGCCTCTCAACAAATAAGAGAGACCAAGACCAAAGGGATGATGAGAAGATTAGAATACATAGAAGAAGTAGGTGAATAGGGATTGATACAATGTTTACATCAAAAAGGATCAAGATGCACATGTAATTTTTGAAGGAGTTAATGGAAAATCTCTGATTCGATGGCTCTATGTTGGTATCAATTGTTTGTTAAGTTAATTCAAGATGTTATCAGTTTGTCTCCATATTTAATATCTCTTTGTTGTTTAAATTGATATATCAAGCATATTTTCAATTTATCAATGCACATTTGTTGTATTTGTGTGGCATAATTAATTGGGTCTTTCAAGTAAATATTAAAATCCTCTTGATTATTCACAACAACTTAGAATTATTATTTTGGATTATTAAAGAAGAATCTAATAATTACATCCTTACCTATTTATACAAGTTATAAACATAGAAGTGCCAAACAGTTAGAATTATTGCCAGTTATAAGTCACTTAACTCTGATTTCTATTTGACTCCATATACCCAACATAGCATTGGTCCCCCACATTCCATCATTTAGTTTCACTTCATTTTAAATATTTCACATTTGTTAACTGAACATATTTCTTTGATATTGCTCATACAATTTATGCTAGATTAGGATTACATCTGTTCACTTTAAAATTTCCATTGTGAATAGACTATTGTAGTAGAAATCACATAGTTCAAGTCTACTTCATTCACATAGGTAAACCCACCTAGGTCTAGCAGCACCTGAAGAGAAGAAGGTCTAAACCATTCGGCCTTGTATGTTACCCTGAAACATACCAAGAGTTTGGCAACCTCTTGAGGTATTTTACCTATGTTTTTGAGAGCTAACAGAACAAACCGGTCTCATTATTAGTTTGAGAAGCTTTACTTTTGAAACAAAAGAAACAAATACCCAATGAAGAAAAGAAGCAACCATTTTAGATGAAGAAGAGGAACAAGCTGATATTGAGGCTAGAAGGCCCATATTACCACCACTTGCATGGTAATAAATATCTTCCTTTCTTCCATAAACTTGAACTGTTTCTACATGATCTCACGTAAAGTCAAGATCCCTTTAAAAATAAAGCCTATAGATAATCATTTTAGACTTAGGAATCTTAATCCAAAATCTCTAAAGAAACTTCTTTTAAAACTTCACAATAATAGAGGCAAGTTGGTAGAAAACTTCTATAGACACATTTCAAGAAATAATCTAGAACTATATGCATTCATTTGGAGTCAAATTCCTGTTCTTTTTCACGATACTGAACTCCTCTAAATGATCCATCGTATAATCAAAATCCATAGGGGGATATCTCCATCCAGTCATTGAAAATGTAGATATTGTAGTGCATAGTTTAGTAGGAAGTGGGCTTCAATACTTTATCGCAATCGCTACCACTTGTTAAGAAACCTTTTATGCTCAATCTAGGAGGGTCCGAACAAGTCTAAACATCCTCATTCATCCTCTCATCTAAATCAACATTGGGTCTGTAGGATTCAAAAAAATTAGAGGTCTAACATCATTCTCACTACCTTGGTCTTGTCAAAACAAAGGGTCACTTTAAAATTCAACATTGGGTCAAACATCTCACTCACCCCTTCATCAAAATTCATCTTTCACTTTGCAAAATCCCGAGTATCCCAACACTTTGTGACTTAAACATCAAATCAAATCAAACCAACCTCTAACTTAGCTACTTTGTGTGTGAAATGTATCCTTTTCCATGCACTTAGTTAAGTTAGTTATCATCTTTGAACTTATTCATCTTGAAGGTCATGATTCTACCCTAAAGATTTAGAATTTCATAAACATCCTTTATCCCAACATCAAAACATCAGGAGTAAGTCAAAAGTGTTGTCCCAAAATGGTTGCAAATATCACTCCCCACATCATCCATCTTTTCATCCCCCGCTATCACAATTGCTCCCAAAATACTTAGAATGTCTCTTTTACCTAGATTTTATTCAGCTAGAGAGTTCAAACACCACAAATCACAAAAAAACTCTCCCATAGGTGACACAACATTTATGGTAAAGACTAGATCACAACACAAGAGAATCATGGAGAAAACCAAAGTTACATTCACCTCAAGTGATCCAAATCCTTTATAATTTGATCCAAGGAGTCAAGTTACACCATCACAATAGCCTTCATCCCGATCGAGACCATATGAGATAGAAGATATTGTAAACAACCCCTTCAAACTTACTAGGGAGGAAATTATGGAACATCAAGCCTTCGAAAATGTAGCTCCTATCTCCCCGATGTTTGTGGCACAAAATTTAACAAAAGGTTTCACAACTCCATTGCTAGGACTAAATCAAACCTACATTCCCAGTATTGCAACAAGCCTTGCTAAATACTTTGGACAAATTTGAAAACAATACACTTGTGGGAACACTTGAAACCAATCCTCCATCTAACACAACCACTTGGACACCTAGCTTTGATGCTCCTCTCGTTCTTGAAGATCCTAAATAGATATACACACCTCTTGATCTTCATTACTCAACTACAACTTCAACATATCAATGGCATCCTTCTTCATCTGCATCCATGAGTACCACATGTGTTCCTACCATTACACAAAGTAGTGTGGATTAGATATCTCAAAATAGCTTGCAAGGGCATACCAATACTGTACCACAGAGTCAACCCGTGAAGCAAATAGGGGCATCCTTACCCAATCCTCCAATGATTTCATCCATACCATTGGTTTACAAAATATATCCACACCATCCATCATCAATCCACCTCAAAATAATTCCTTGGTTACAACTTCTTTCAACCCAGGAAGTACCTTGATCATGAATCCTTTGTTTACATCTTTGGCACAAGGAAATCCTCAAAACATGGGACAAGGAAATCTTTTTAATCAATGGGCTTAAGGTCCTAGTGTGTCATTTCCATTGCAAAATTTAATGACATCATCATCCTTTCCCACAATTCCCTTTGTCATGCCAAATCAATCTGGACCTCAAACATACATTCCATCATCATCTAATAACTTACAAGGAATTTTAAATCAAGGGAACCCTCTACCTCTCATCAGAAATCCGTTATCCACACAAAACATAAATATCCATAATCATTCACAAATGTCTCAACAACCACCTAATCCCACATCACAAGCACATGCCTTAGCTTTACAGCAAGCACAAGAAGCCTATCAACAAGCCCTAACAGCACAACAACAAGCAGCCTTAGCACAACAACAATATCAAGATCAATAAGCAGCCTTAGCACAACAACATCAAGAACAGCAAGTAGCCTTAGCACAACAACAACATCAAGCTCAACAAGCAGCCTTAGCACGACAACAATGACAACAACAACAAGCAACCTTAGTAGCACAACAAGCTGCGCAACAACAACATCAAGCACAAAAAGAAACTTTATTAGCACACCAACAACAATAGGCCCAATAGCAAGCCCTAGTGGCACAATAACAATAGAAAGCTCAACAACAATCCTTACTAGCTCAAAAGTATTCCCAACAACAACAACAAGGTTTTTATTATCCTCACTTGAACATCATCAATCCAAATGCATTGGGAACATATACATCCATACCCCAATCACTTTCACATAATATCACACCACCATACACCCCATACAACTCATTTGTCATCCCACCATATGTTCCTCCACCCAACCTGCAAGATGATCTAGCATTGCAACTTAAATCACTCTCACAAGAAATGTAGGACCTTCGCATGGGAAAGGTAAAGAAACCCCATACACAAAACTTGTGTCCTTATCCATTTGACTTAAACATAGCAATGGTACCATTCCCTCCTGGTTTTTAAATCCCCAAATTCAACAAATATAAAGGGAGAGGAAATCATGTGGACCATATCAAAGAATTTAACGTCATGTGCATGGAGGTGGCTTACAATGATTCATATCTAATGCATCTCTTCCCTTGAAGTTTAACAGGTTATGTTATGGATTAGTTTTCTCATCTACCTCCTAGCATCAAAAAATTTCAAGAAATTATTGATAATTTCATTGATCACTTCTCCTTCAATCTTGACATGGATGTCAATCTAGAAGAATTATACACTCTTAGAAAAATCAAGGGGAAACTTTCACTAATTTCTTACAATGATGGAGACAAATAGCTATTAAAAGTGGCCTCTTCCCGAAGAAAAATAAGTGGGAATCATCATAGCCAATCTAGATCCAAATTTTTCATTCCACCTGAAAATGTAGTGCATCACATCATATCACGAACTTGTACCTAGAGCCCTTAACATCAAAAGAGCTATAATCTCACAAGGAAATACTCAAGCTTACAAAGACAACCATCCTTCAACTAGTTCAAATGAGAAACCTTGTGTCTAGGCTAAGAACAAAAATGGAACAAATGTTGGTGTGGTAGATGTTAAGGTCATACTAAGTGCTCCTAGACCTAATAACAATCAAGTTGCTAACATCCAACCAACTTGCAACAAAAAACACCTCCTCAAAACAATCACATCAATAACACCAATATGCAACAAAGGTGAAGTGCTAATAAGAACATCTATCCCAAATGCAAGTACACAAAGTTATCGAAACTCATCAAAACAATCATGAAGAAGTTGGTAGAGTCAAATATGAAAACAATGCCCAACTTTGAAAACTACCAAGAACCACAAGAGAATCCATCCTGGTACAACAAGCGCAATCTTTGTGACTTTCACAAAATAAAAGGACATAAAACAACCAACTACATGAAACTTGAAAACATTATTCAAGATCTCATAGAAAATGACACCATATCTCTTGAGGTACCAGCTAGAAATCATGATCTTAAGATATACAAGAACCCTCTGCCAGATCATAACAAAGAAAATAACAATGGAAAAGATAAGGATTACACAAATGTACAACATATCTATTCCAATATAGTTGCCTCCTATGATATTGTTATTATTGTTGTCACGGTGATCCCACAAAGCTGGTTTACAATTTCTCGGAGATTCTATTTTTTGTTGAAATCACATATTTATAGAAAATATAATGATTTAAGCCTTAAAAAGTTTCATTTAAATCATTCCAATTGAATAGGGTTTGATCAAACCACCTTAGATCAAACCCCCTTGGATAGAACCCTGCTAGTTTTAAACCATACCTATAACGGAGTCTCTTTTACACCTATCAAAATCCTGATTAAAAACCACTTTTGATTTACCTTTTGGGTGATCAAATGAATTCATTTAAAATTTATATTTTTAAAGTATGTAGTCCTTATTATAATCTTCCCAAAAAGTATTATCTTAAATAAATTTAATTTTATTATTATATTTATTTTTTATTTCTTGTGAATGTAGGTTTTTCATCGAAAATCAAGCTCTTTGTTTTGCACATGTGGACAAACTAGAAGATTATCAAAAAAAAAAATTGAAAAATATGAGTGCACCAGATATTGAATTCCTTGATCCAACAAAAAAAATTGAATTTCGATACATATAGAAAAATTTGTGTTATACGGTCTGCTATGTATGAATTGTAATTGGTTTGACTTCAAAACTTGATTAAGGAAAAAATATTCCATAAAACTATGAAACCAATTGGAAGCACTAGATATCATAGTTACAAATCTAAATTCAAAAAAAAAAATTTATCCTTCATGGAAAAAAAAGTTGTGTTATATAGTGAGTCACTCCTTAAAAATGGTGTTTACTGAAAAAAACTAGTTTTCGAAGGAGATGGAAAAAGACGTGCAATATGATTCCAAAAAATTTGAAAAAAAAATATTTAGAATCTACAGAAAAAATTTCACAAATCACTAGTTTGCATCATCATCAAATTCCTCGCGGTTTAGCCGCTATAGGTTATCGAAAGTGAAGATTTAGTTAGAAAAAATCAATTCAGTGTCCAGTTTGGCCAAAAAATGTAAACCGGTATTGTGGGATCACCCGTCACCATCAAAGGAGCTAGTATGGAATGTGGAGTCACCACACGACATGGAAAAATAACTGTTCAAGGAGTCCCATCTCAATCTAGGACACAACGTACTTTTCCAACATCTAATCCTAGCAAGTACAATCTTCTAGATCAGCTTAAGCAGACCCCCACATAGATATATATCTTATAACTCTTAATGTTATCCCCTGCACATAAGTAAATATTGGAGGAATCCTTGTCTAAGTCATCCATTCCTGAGAATATTGATACTGATTAGTTTCAAGCTATTAACAAAGATTTTGGCTTCCAAGGGACTTTCTTGCACTTCTAGGGTTTTCCACCTAAAAGCAGAAAGATGGGCTAAAATGGGCAATATAAACAGTCAAAATCAATGCAAGGATGGATGAAGTATGCCTAGATACAATGTCCTAATGCAATAAACTGATAAAAGAAATGAATTATTAATTTAAAACCTAAGAAATGCAAGTTGTTTGAAAATAAAGTGATGTATGCAAAATGACCTAAGAATGCAAACAAACAATAACAAAAATAAACAAGACTGGAGAGGTGCACCTAAAGATTGAAGAGTGATGCAGAGAGGCTCTAGAATCCTATAGATTTTTTTGTTGAAGCCAACTGGGGCGCTTCCTCCAAGTTGGGAAACTTAGTCCTATTTCGGGGAGATTTTGTCAGAACAGGTTTCTGCCAAATGGGTACTCAAAAATGTAAAAATCACTTTTCAGGCCTGAAAGTGAGACTAATCTGCCACAGATGGTGACTTAGTCCACCTGGGAATCTTGGGAAATTTGGGATAGGAATCTGTAGCTTTCGGTCTGCACTTCCCTTCATGATAGGTGTCTAATTCATATTCTGCAAAAAAATAGGTTGAAAGAGGTCTCCAAGCTTCAATTAGGACTTTTTTGAATTGAATGACTTTGATGGATTGTTGACCAGTTTTTAACACTTTCGTCTTTGATAAATTTGCATACAAGACCTACAAAACACACATGAAAAGAGGGGGAAAAGGGTTAAGGGTTACAGAATAGGAGTTTTCCTTGGTCAAACCCCAATTTGGTAATCAAACCCTAGAAAATGAAATGAAATAAAGATAGAATGATGAATGAATAGCATGCAATGTCACAAACTCGCCAAATCCTTGATGTTGAAATTTGAAGACATGCAAGAAGTTGCTCCAATAGATGCTTGAAGATGCTTAGAATGCTTGAGAATTATTAAGTGAATGAATTAACTGATTGAATAATGAATGGGGGTGAAAATGAGAGAAAAACCCTTTATTTATACTTGATTTTTCAATATTTCCCAAAAATAACACATCACAGGCCGACCTTAAGGTTAAGAGAATAAAATCCTGCCAAAAAATTAAAATTATTTTGATTTTTGTAACCAATGGGACTAAGTCACCCCAGGTGGCGACTTGGTCCCACCAAGGAAATTTTATTGGTTATCAGGGATTGAAGTGTATTTAATGTTGTTTAACAGGAATATTCTCAAAAATATGCTTAAGTAGGGCTAAAAAGTGCATTAAGGGGTCATTTAAACATAAGAAAGGGTTGAAGTAGTGATGAAAAGCCTAGAAAAGTGTGAGAGTTTGTTACAACTCTTTATAACACTTTGAAATAAGACTTGGTAAGTGATAAAAAGGGGTTATTTAAGTGAATTATAATGAAAGGGTCCTAGAAAAGTGTGAAAGTGGGTTACAACAGTTTACAACACTTTTACAAGACATCCTAGAATTCTTTGATTCACTAGGTTCCAAGACCTAATGTGAATGTGTTGGCCACATTACAACATTAAATCTAGGAAAAATCAAACCAAATTCATTAGAGAGCCTAAACATGAGAAAAAGTAGAAGGGTTACTTTTTCTGTGTCCATAGTTAGCCCCCACTTTAGTGAGAGGGTGAACTTGCTTCAAACTCACACTAAAGTAGTCGAACATGCAATCAAGAGTTCAATGAACTAATGCTTAGCAAGATGAGACAACAATGATCAAGAGGGATGATCAAGCCCAAAGGATGAAGATTCCATGGAAAACTAAACATGAGCACAAGAAACACACATGAGAGTGATGAAAGAGAGAAGAGGAGAAAGAAAAGAGAGTCAGATCAAGCTTCGATCATTTTTCCATTCTGTTGTGGATCAGATCTAGGTTGTTTTCCTAGAAAAATAAAGTCATACTCACTTTGAGGCAATGGAACTCATGGTTGTCCGCCGGGTGAGAAGGCCAAAAAGGTGAGATACATACACTCATGGTTGGTATGCATTCACACACACATGCAGGTGGCTATGGGGAAAATCCATGCCCTTCTTGCTCAACCATACAAAAGTTATACCTCCTGATAACTTTAATAAGGTGCCACAAAATAAAATGACATTTTGAGCTTCACGAGACAAGAAAAACTTCATATGCTTGGAGCTCGTGAACAAATGTGATGGCTCCACAGGAATGCAAGCTGTGTTATGCAAGGTGTCCATATAAAAAATGCAAAATGCAACATGAAAAATATCTTCAAAGGAGTCTTTCTTAGTTCATGCGAGGTCTATAACTTAGGGAACATTGTATATAATGTCTCCAAGAGAGGACCAATCAAAGAATAGAAAATTTACAACTTAGGGGATGCAGTGTGTCACGTCAAGCCACTAAGAAGAATTTAATATGCTAAGATATATCACGCTCATAAGGAAATCACACCCAATGTCATATGTAAAGCAACAAAACGCATTGTATGAAGTAACAAGGCTTCAATAAGAACCAAGAAAAATGAAAAATGCAAAATGATAATGCCAATGTATGCCCCCACTTTAAAGGAATTGCTACACACCGTACTGTGAGCAATTACTTTAAAGTAGCAAATGAAAAATGCAAAAAAAAGAAATAAGACATGAGAGCCAACTTGGAAATCCCCTATGCCAAGTCATGTGTTCCCAAGTAAGGTTGTGTCGTGTGAGAGAAAAAGGAAAAATAAAAGAAATGGGTTGCCCCCAAAATGAAAAAACCAAACACATAAGGGATCTATGGATGTGGGGTTAGTATGTTCTTTGCTGTAATGTTTTGTAAAGAGCTCGGAACTATCATCTTTCCCTAAATACATAGAACTAGAAGAATGGCATAAAGAGAACGAAAACAAAGAAAAATAAAGATCTTTTTGGGTCAACATGGAAGAGACATAATATTTCTTGACACTTTGCATCATCCCCAAAAGGAAAACACAAGCAAAAAAAAATGAAAAGGCGAGCAAAAAAAGAAAAAGATTTTGGGTCAACATGAAGGAGACATTTTGGTCTCAATGCCTTACGTCACCCCCAAAAGGAAGACACAAAATAAAAGACAAGGAAAATGGGTCTTTTGGGTCAACATGAAAGAGACATTTCAGTCTCAATGCCTTGCGTCATCCCCAAAAGGAAAACACAAGAAAAAGACAAAAGAAAAGGCAAAAGCAATGTACGTCATATAGAAGAATGAAGGTACAAATAGAGGAATGTCACAAAGAGAGAGAGAGAGAACATCAAATTCCACATCATGAGGGAACACATTATGCACATGCAAACACGCAAAAGAAAAAGAAAAATAAAATGCAAAAGACTAGTAAGGAAAATACAAGTCAACTGTCAATCAAGTCATCATCCTCCCAATCATGTTTAGGATATGCCGAGGGCGAACAACTAGATAAAGGGACAAGTGCAAGTACTGAACTAGATGAAGTACCAGGTTCTACACTTGTTGTAGGAGATTTTTCGTTTAAGCTCATGGAAGAGGAAAATAATGTATTCAGATCATTATGCACCTCTTCATCTATTTTAGTGATCTCATCATCATCATCTAGATTAATCACAATAGGAGGATGGATGATAATGCCCAATGAAGGGTGTACAACGAATTGTGGTTGTTGTATTGGATCATTTTTTTTTTATTAGGGAGGAGGGTCATCATGCATTGCTTCTATCAAGTGTGGATTTCGATTTTCTTTATTTTCTTCATTTTGTAACTTGCAAGCAAGGGCACGACGTCTACACCTACGCTCCCTAGCTCCTCTGTTTCTTTTAGTTTTATTGTCAATTTTTTCTTGTGAAGGAGTGGGTTGATCAACCATAGGTTGCTTGTCTTCCCTAATGGGAGGAACAAAAGGAATCATGGAAATTTGTTCATCCCCTTTCTCTTTTTCCTTATAAACTTGTTTTATACGAGGAGGCATGATGAAGTTGTTATCATTATCTCTTGGTCGTTTGGACAATGTGGGGGAAGTTTCGGGTGTTGGTTGAGTTTGATGGGTGGGTTTGTGTTTAGGTTGAAGCATCGTTTCATATAAGATAGGAGTCTTGGAAGTGGAAGGGGACATGTTGCGGAGAGATAATTCTACAATTTTCTTTGCTTTAAACTTTTGGTAAGCAATGAAAAAGAAGTCTTTCCAAGGCATTATAGGTTCCATGGGCTTGGGCCAAAAGTCTTCCAAGGAAAAGTTTCCTTTGGAAGATAAAGGGTTAAAGCCACTATGGTGAAAAGTGAATATTTAATTTTCAAATGGAAACTTTAAATGTTTGTGTATGATCGAAGGGACAACTTTCATTGAGCAAAGCCATGGATGGCCTAGCCTCAGACGAAACTAGTCCAACTGTGGGATGATGGAGAATGTAACATCCACTATTTTTGGTCCTATTTGTAATGGAAGGATGATCGATCCTATTGTAGGGAAGGAAAAACCATTGTGTTTTGATCCATGTTTTTGGTTTATCATAATCATCTTGATAAATATCATGTAATACCAAAAGTTCCTCAATGATCACATTCTCTCCACAGGCAGGATCTATGAGTATCCCATTAGTGGGCATATCATAAATATGGCCAACTATGTAAAGAGGACCATCAGGGAGATTTGGAAGGATTTCCTTAGAGGATAAAGTAATATCAAGATATTTCTCAGGTTGGCCCTTAAGAGGGATAATTTCTATCACACCTACCATTTCATCCATAAGATTAATAGTAGTGGTATGTGGAATAGGATCGGGATGTTCAACATCTGTATGAACATGCATCACATCATTCTTTGGAGTTTCACTAGCCTTGACGAATGACACGTTATGTTTAGGCATTAGGTCGTTGAAAATTTGAAAATTTTTATTTGGAGGAGCAACTGACATATTGCCTTTAACATTAACATTTGCAATGGATAGATGGCTGAAATCAATGAGGTCTTGCATAAGGTGTTTAAGATGCTTACAATTTTCCATGTCATTTCCATTTTGTCTATGATAATGGCAATAAGTGTTGGGTTTAAAGGTTGGAGGTAAAGGCTTAGTAGGATCGACTGGTTTGATAGCATGTAAAGTAGTCATTTGTTGTTGTAAAAGTTGGGACATTGTGTTATGAAGAGTGTTTGATAATGGTGTAAACTATCGTTTTGAATCTCCTTAACTATAAGGTATCATGGCTTTAATAATGGCTACTTGGTTGTTGATGGGTTGATTTGTTTATTGTGGGGGATTGAACTTTAAGAACCCTTTTTTTTTTCTAAATGATTGTGATTTTTTTGGATTGGCATGTTTATATTTCTTAGCTCGGCTAGAAGTGGACTTTGCATCACAACTACTAACGGAATTATGATAATCGCAAAGGGTGGTACACAAGTGTATAAAGGAGGGAAATTTCATCATTTTGAGTTTTTCTTGAAGTTTAGTTTGCAAGTTTTCTATAAACATTTTTTGAATATGTGGATCAGGAATCTTGACATCGATTTGAGAATAAAGTGATTGATATTGTGAGATAAAATCAGTTATCTTTTCTTCTTCATGTTGTTTGCATCTCATCAAATCATCCAAGGTATTATTTGGATTCATGTGCACTTGGAAATGATTTATAAATGCATCAATGAGTTCATTGAATGAACTAATTGAATTGTTTGGTAAGGTTCACCAAAATGTTAACAAAGGTTTTGGCTTCCAAGGGACTTTCTTGCACTTCTAGGGTTTTCCACCTAAAAGGAGAAAGATGGGACAAATGGGAAACGTAAACACTCAAAATCAATGCAAGGATGGATGAAGTATGCCTGAATACATCATAATGCAATAAAATGATAAAATAAATTACTTATTAATGTAAAACCTAAGAAAGGAAAGTTGTTTAAAAACACAGTGATGTATGCAAAATGACCTAAGAATGCAAACAAACAATAACAAAAATAAACAAGAATGGAAAGGTGCACTTGGAGATTGAAGAGTGATGCAAAGAGGCTCTAGAATCCTGCATATTTTGTTGTTGAAGTCAATTGGGACACTTATGCCAAGTTGGGCAACTTAGTCTTGTTTCGAGGAGATTATGCTAGAACAAGTTTCTACCAAATGGGTACTCATAAATGTAAAAATCACTTTTTAGGCTTTGCAATGGGACTAATCCACCACTGATGGTGACTTAGTCTACCTGGGAATCTTAGAAATTTTGGGACAGGATTTTGTAGCTTTTGGTCTGCACTTCCCTTCCTGATAGGTGTCTGGTTCAAATTCTGTAGAAAACGGGTTGAAAGAGGTCTCCAAGATTTAATTAGGGCTTTGTTGACTTGAATGACTTTGATGGATTGTTTACCACTTTTAACACATTCCTCTTTGAAAAATTTGCATACAAGACCTACAAAACACACATGAAAAGAGGTGAAAAAAAATTAAGGGTTAGAGAATAGGGGTTTGCCTTGGTCAAACCTTGATTTTGTAATCAAACCCTAGAAAATGAAATTAAATAAAGAGAGAATGATGAATGAATAACATGCAATGTCACAAAATCACCAAACCCTTGATGTTGAAATCTGAAGATACGCAAGAAGTTGCTCCAATGGATGCTTGATGATGCTTAGAATACTTGAGAATGGTTAAGTGAATGAATGAATTTCTTGAATAATGAATGGGGGTGAAAATGAGAGAAAAACCCTTTATTTATACTTATTTTTTCAATATTTCCCAAAAATAATACATCACAGGCTGAAACTAAGGTTAAGAGAATAAAATCCCGCTAGAAAATTAAAATTATTTTGATTTTTGTGCCTAGTGGGACTAAGTTGCCCCAGGTGGCGACTTGGTCCCACCAGGGCAATTTTACTTGGTGTTAGGGATTGAAGTGTATTTAATGTTGTTTAATGGGAATATTCTCAAAAACACACTTAAGTAGGGCCAAAAAGTGCATTAAGGGGTCATTTAAACATAAGAAAGGGTTGAATTAGTGATGACAAGACTAGAAAAGTGTGAGAGTTTGTTACAACTCTTTACAACACTTTGAAATAAGACTTGGTAAGTGATAAAAAGGGGTTATTAAGTGAATTATAATGAAATGGTCCTAGAAAAGTGTGAAAGTGTGTTACAACACTTCACAACACTTTTACAAGACATCCTAGAATTCTTAATGACTCACAAGGGTCCAAGACCTAGTGTGAATTTGTTGGCCACATTACAACATTAAATCTAGGAAAAATCAAGCCAAATTCACTAGGAGAGCCTAAACATGAGAAAAATTAGAAGGGTTACTTTTTTCGTGTCCACACAAGCTATGGTAGGGCATATCACCAACAATATTCTTACCTTCTCCGAGCAAGACCTACTATCACAACCATCTCATAACCGTGCTTTACACCTTGAGGTTGTCATTCATAAAAAAACTAGGTTAAAAGAGTATTGGTAGATGGAGGTGTTGTTCTGAACATTTGTACCCTAAATTTGAACAAAATATAGGCTATTCATAAGATAATATTGAGAAGACAAAGAGTGCCACTATTAGGGAATATGATGACCAAGAACAGGTATCACAAGGAATCATTGCACTTCCAATCCAAGTGGGGCCTCTTATTGCAGAAACTACATGTCAATTGCTTGATCTTGATCTTCCCTATAACATCTTACTTGGCCAACCATGAATCCATGCTCTAAAATTTGTAGCCTCGACCTATCATTAGTGTGTGAAGTTTCCTTTTGAAGGTAGAGAAATCACTATCCATGGAGATCTTGAGCCTTTTTACTACTGCAAAAGTCTTGAAGCTAAATTCTATAAGATCCCCCAAATACCTAAGAATGATGAAGGGCCTACACCATCAAGCTCATTATTGACCCAACATCCTTAGCTTCTACCTCAGCAACAAAAATTCCCATTGTGCAGTGTATACCTAATGTCAAAGCAATGATCCAAGATGATGGTTCTAGAAACTACAAACTATTGAAAGACACCTTTGTCTTAGGAGATTTACCTATTTCTCCTCAAACTCATGGGAAACCCACATCTAGCACCAAAGAACTAGAAACAATCAAGATGGCAGCTACTACCTTCACCAAGTGGGGGGATTTGAACTAGGAAAATGTCAATGAGGAAGATATCTCTAAACTCCTCTATCAAGATGAACAACCTATCATTGTTCTTCCCATGGAAGATGATAACAAAGGCCTACAACTCATGCAGAATTGGGGATATAACAAGAATGAAAAGCTAGGGGAAAATGATAATGGTTTACTATAACCCATTGTTTCTGAGAAATGAATAAAGAATCTTAGCTTGGGTTGTACTACTAGCAAGGTCACACTTATTGGAAAAGGTATTTCCGCTAAACGAGATGAGGATTCCTCTTGGTTACCTACATCATTTGATATAACCTTAGATGACTTTCCCCTTGATGTTGTGGACCTATTTGAGAACAACACCCTTTTTATGATATCTATAACATCCTTTGTCTCAATCAACCAACCAACTAAAATACATCTAGTGTACCCGCAACTTATTGACATGGACATACAAGGACCACCAATTCTAGATTTATTCGAATATGATGAAGCAATATCAGAATTCATGGGACTTCATGACATCTTATCATGGGAAGATCACAAAGCAAGGTTTGAAACAGAGCTTGACACAGGGGCATACTATGGGGAGATGATTGAATCCTTCAGTCACAAAATTAATGAAATGCAACTAACATGCAGATCCCTAAGTGAAAATGACCTAGTGGCACTCTTTGGTCCTAAAATAGTAAAAACAAAGGACACATCCAATGGTGAAAGCCTCTCTGAGGCACCCAAGGATGAGTGATTCAATCTCCCCATTAGCACAATGCATCCAGAAAATTCAGCAGTGCTAGCAAAAAAGGCCACTCGATTCAATGTGGGAATAGAAGTACCTAAAATTACCTTTTATGTTGAATCCTTGCCAGACGAAGAAAAAAATAACATAGCATCATTCCTCAAAGAGTGCAGAGCTAAATTTACTTGGTCATACATAGATATGTCAGGCCTTGATCCTGAAGTGGTTGTGAATCACTTAACATTTTATCTTGAATCCAAGCTAGTTAAGCAAAAATTACAGAAGATGCACCTAAAGATAGCACTCTTGGTGAAACTAGAATTATAAAAGCTTCTTGATGTTGGATTTATCTGACCGATAGATTATCCTAAGTGGGTTTCAAACCTCGTACCAGTCTCAAAACCCACTAGGGGCATCAGAATCTACACTGATTTTAGAGACCTAAACAAAGCATGCCTAAAGGATGATTTCCCTCTTCTTAACATCGATTTCATTGTGGACTTAATAGTAGGGCATGAAATGCTATCACTCATGGATGGTTTTTTAGGCTATAATCAGATCATAATCACCAAGGAGGATCAACATAAAACTGCATTCACTTGTCCATGGGGAACCTATTGCTGGAATGTGATGCCATTTGGGTTAAAGAATACATGAGCAACCTATCAAAGAGCAATGCCCATCATCTTTCATGACATGATCCACAAAAATGTCAAGGATTATGTGGATGATATTTTGGAAAAATAAAAGAAAAGAAATGAACATATACAAGTCTTAGGACCTATCTTTGACAGGCTTGAAGAATACAAGGTACGAATGAATCCAAAAAAGTGTCTTTGAGGTTACATCAGGGAAGCTTATTGGTTTCATTGTCTCATAAAGAGGGATAGAAATTGATCCAACAAAGGTAAAATCCATCCTAGACATGGAACCACCACAAAAACTAAATCAAATGAGAGGATTACAAGGCAAACTGTAGTCCATCAGAAGGTTTATAGCATAACTATCAAATAAAATCCACCCCTTTTTGCATCTTCTCCATAAAGGGATAACTTATAAGTGGGATGACAAGTGTGATAAATATTTCCAGCAAATCAAAGATTATCTACTAACACCTCCAATGCACATTCCACCAAATACCAAACAAGCCACTGATCTTATACATCTCAACAACACCAGTAGCACTAGGATCTCTTTTAGCACAACATGATGAAAATGGAAAGGAAAGAGCTATCTAATACATCAGCAGAACCTTGGTGGGCTATGAGATCATGCATTGTTATAGGAAAGATAATAACCTTGTTATAGGGAAGCTAATAACCTTACAGATTCTTTGAAAAATAGGGCTATTGATTTTTCTCTATCATATATAGAGTTTTCACAAGAGGGCATTCATTTTTTATTGCTTCAATAGCTCTTTTTAGATTCTTTACTAAGATTTGGAACTCTTGTTTGGTTGGCTCTAAAGGTTGGCTTTATGTTACTGGCATGCTCTCTTTCTTTGGCTCATAAATGTTTTCACACATGTGGAGGTTTATTGGTGTGCTAAAGTTTGGTTATAGAATCATGCTCTTATAGTTCTATTATTCTAATTCATGATAGTCCCCTCAATGTCATATTTTAGTATATCTATTTATTCTTTAAGGATGGTCACTATGACATCATGTTTTTGGGTTGTGAAGATGTTTCATTTTGGTTTTGATTTCCAACCTGTTCAACAATTTGGGTTCCTTCTCTTTACTCTCCCTCTTTGGCCCATGTGTGACCTACCACATGCAGATAGGAGGGGTAGAGTGGAGATGAATTGCATGGTCATATGCTTGGTTTTCTCCATTTATTAGATCAGTAATTTATTTGATGATATGATGCACCTTGGTATCATGAAGTGGGGTGTTGGAAATCTCTACTAGTGTCACTTGTCACGACACTCATGTGATTATCTCTTGATCAAGGACTCATTGTTATCATCTTCTAATACTAAGTTATGATATCAATGCAATTTTTTTTAATATCTTTGATATCACATGTGTAGGTTTAATGTTGGTTATGTGGGGATGTTACTTCACTACACGGATTGTGCATATTCTCATGTTGGCTAAAATTTTGCATGTTGGCATAATCTTGCTAGCCATGTTTATATTCAAAATCTTTCATTCTTGGAAATGTAGATGATCTGGTGCTATCTATATTACCAGCCTTTCATGTCTCTATGCTTCATGGATTTTTTGTTCAGGGTTTTCATGCCTATGCATTTTTATGAAATCAAGGACAATTTTCCTTTCACAACTTGTAAGCTCCAAAGGGAATTTGTAATTCACAAGTTGAGGATGCCATAATTCTTGTTGTGAGTCAGGATTGGCTATGTACTCAACCCACAGCTCTTCCAAATAAATTTTCATCTATGTTTGTTTCCAATCTCATGGATGTCTTGTGGTCTGCAGAGATTGTGAAATTTATTGCAGGATCTTAAGTGTTGCCTCATATTTTACAGTTCTCTGAGCTTGCAGTGGATTTGGAAGGATATGATCCTCACCATGGCTCTGAGGTGGTGGGTGGTATTTTCAACTGTTAAATATTGCATTTGGATTCTGCTCACTCTTCTTTGTTGTGGGAAATGGTTCATAATTGGGTTGTTGATAATCCAGTGGGTTTTTCTTCCTATCTCAAAGATTTGAGGCACAGAGTGGGTGGCTCTTGTATTGTAAAGCACAAAACTTGCTTAATGCAATTCATTTCTTGTATAGACATGCCATGGAGAATCCTCATGTTGTTCCTTACTTTCCTCCTCCTATTGATATTGCTTCCTCATCTGAAAGTGGCATAGATTAAGTTTGGATTTTTGTTCTCCTATGGTCAATGCATTTTGCTGCTAGTTTGTTTTGTTTTAGTCTTGCGCAAGAATGTATGCTCCAACTCTGTATCAATTTTTCTAATATTGGACAAGCATTTTCATGTTATACTACTTGTTCGAGCCTTGTATCTACTTTCATAATATCAATATAAAATATCTTTATGGTGGCTTTGCCACTTTTTTTAATGAATTATAATGTACAATTAACTAAATCATTTAATTACCAATAAAAAAAAAATTTAAGTGAAACTATGAAGAATATATCTCTTATTTTTATATATGATTACTATTATTTTTTCTACAAAATTTTAATATTATATATTTATAAATATTAGTGAATATTTATATGATCGAAAGATAAAATTATTACTAACTATATCATATTCTATAGGTGGATTTATTGGATAAACTAAATAACATAGAAAAAAGAGAGATAAATCAATAACATCCTTGATATGATCATTTGTGTCCATTTCATGATGTCTCTCAAATATTTGTATTTAAAAAGCACTAAATTTTATTATTTTTAAATTTCATTTCAAATAATTAACTCAATGAGCATGAAGGTTAAAATAAAAAATTGAAATATACCAATGGTGTACCTAATCATTTACAAAATATACAATGTATAAGTGTAAATAACAATATATACATATTGAAGATGTTGGATGAGAATTTAGGAATTAACATGATGATAATCATATTGAGGTCATTTAACAAGGCTTACAAGTTGCACGAGAACTCCATCAGGATCCCTCACATAAGCAACAATTTGACCCCATGGTTTCATTTCAGGTGCCTGAATTGGGACTGCCCCTATATCTATAGCTCGATCATACACTTTTTGCACACTTTGTACTCTTTCTCTAATAATTGTCTCTTCTTCTAATCCATCACTCTTACACCCTTCCACTATAAGACCAATTGCAACATTTATAGAGGGATTGACGCATCATGTTCTTGTACACCACCTACATCATATCAGTTATTAATTAACTATAACTATTTAAATTACCTTATAAATCATAGTAACTAATAACTATTTAAATTGCCTTACAAATTATAGTAAAAACAATATTTTCAAAATTATTTAGTCTCATTGACATGTTTAATTATTAATATTAATGTGTCTCTTTAATTTTTTAGTGTGTGCTTCTCTTTAATTTTTTATTTCAAATATTTTATGTAATGGAGAATATTTAGATGGTTAATGAAAATTAACTATGATACATCAACAATAATTGTTGTTTTTCTTGAACTAAAGCACATAAAACATGATAATAAAAAAGGAAGAAAGAACTTTAATTTTATGATATTTTGATTTCATGAAGACTACTTATCCAAACGTCCCCCAATCCACAGACCTTACAAACATAACATCCTCATCACCCTCGATCCCTAATACTCCAACATCTTGAATAGAATATGGTATGAGATATTTCTAACTCCCAATTTTTTATGGTCTAAAACTCCCATATTTTCTTTTGTACAATCCCACATACCCCCTACATGTCCAAAAGGCCATTTATTACCAAATTTGATGTAGGGACCACCAAAAAAAGGTTTTTCCTACCTAGAAAACACTATTTATCATTTGGGTACACATTTCTAAGCAATTTCTAGTGATATGCAGTCAATGAGATGATATGACCTTGCACATACCAAATTAGATCTGATGGTACCCAAAAATCATTGTTTACTCTAAAGTGTAAGAACTCAAACCAAAAATTTTGTGGGTAGTCATGCTTCAATTTATTGTAGTGATTGAATCCTAATATTTTCATGCATTTCCCAAGACACTTTTTGGTAAATTTTATGGGAACTCTTATATCTTGTATACATATATCTTGAGGTGGTTAATGACCAACATAATTATGAATCACAAGAGATTATTTTTATTCCAGTAGGTGCACCCTCCATGAGAGGATGATTTTTATGCACATTCATTGAAGATGGTGATGTCATGAACACAAATTCTCTCTATAAATACAAAATTGCCATGTCCCCTCTTTCTAGGAAACATTCCCTAATTGTAGATCTATAAATGGGTTTGCATTTTCTTTGTAAAGGGGTAGTCTTTGCTTGTTTTTGTCAAGTTATTAAACATTGAGGCTCTTCTAAGTCATGTTGTAGACCATCTATACCATTTTTCTATGAATGTAATTATAATTTTATTTCTATTAATTTTTTGGTGAATTTATAAGATTCATTCAATAAATTAATATAATACAACTTCTATGAAATTTATACATACCATCTACTTCATTTTTTTTTAGGGTATTCAAGGAGTTCCTCAATTCACACTTATTGTTCTATAAATCAATTTCTATTCCATTTACATCTAAGGGGTGCACTAAAAATATTATACTTTGTACAATTTATTTGTAAGAAGTCTTTCTTGATTGATCTATGTGAAGCATTTAAATTAGCTATGGATCATTAAATAGATTTGTGCCTCTGTGGTAGAAGGGTTTATGAGAGTCTAATCTCTACAAGATAGAACCAAAAACATTAAGTTTATCTTAATGCTAGTGTTTACTTGGTTATTGGACTTTTATCTAGGTTTGAATCTGTTTCTATAGGAATAGAAATCAATTTGATAGTTGAAGGTTGGTCATACACAATCCATAAATGAGAAAATTATTTAATCAATAAATATTTTTTCTTTTTTTCTTTTTGAACATGCCTAAAAATTAAGGATACAAGATACATATAGAAAATTGGTCATATTTTAAGATCCCTTGCCTAATATTCATGAAAAAAAAAATTATCACTATATTAGATTTTTTTCCATATCTATGATCTAGTGAATAATAGTAGGAATGCCCCCTAAGTCTTGTAGAGCCTAAAGTAAAATCTACATATATTGTGTTCATTATTCCACTCTCTTAGTGATTCTAAGAATAGGAATTTAAAAATCCTTAAAAAATTATCAAATCAAGTTGGAGAACCGGAAATATGAGCAAGAAAATACTTTTAAATTTATTAAATAATTCTATCAATATTAATTTCTCAACTATCTTTAACTTATTTATGATGTAGACCATTTTAGGTTCAACTTATGTGCCTAGACCTAATCCTACATTCTTTTCGTCTACTGAATGAAATTTATTCTTGTAGTAGTTTATACTATCAAACATGCATTCTAATTCAACCAACCCTTGGAAATAAGGACAACACTTGCCCTTGAACCTTCTTTGGAAATGCACCATCAAAGGACATGGTCCAAAATTCATTAGTATTTGTAATAGGTTTGGAAGAAAAGAGAGGTTTATCAACCTCTTCACTCCTCCATCATGGTGTTCAATGAAGTGATCATGTTCTATATCTATGTAATATACTTAATCAAGTGATTTGTTCTAATCTTCAATAATATTTTGCAACTTCTTATCTTTGTGTAGCTTAACAACTTTACTCTGCAATATAATGGTAGCATAGGATAGGTCCATTTGTATACTAGCATCTATTGATCTATCCCATTTTATAAATGGTAACATACCCCATTATATTGGATAGACCACAATGGTTATATCCATCAAAAAGAAATTTTTTGGGTTAATTTGTAGCCGATTGAAATTCCACATTGTTGACAACATATACAACATTGACCTAATTGAAATCCACAGGAAATAACTTTACATAGGACTTGGACACCTTTGACCCTAAATTATTCATGACTATGAAAGGCTTGACATTACATGAAGCGCCAAATTATAGCCTACATTTGTGAATAATCCACCCACTGATTTGAAATGTGGTGTAAAATGGGACAAAATTTGGTTGAATGTTGGATACATACATTCCTAATTACACATAAATATTTTCCACATATTTTGGAGTAATAATACAATTAGGGTTTACAAAAAAATGATTAATCTCTCTTATAGTAATTAAATAAGATTAAATCCTATCACTATGTTCAAGGATTCTAAATTGTTTACCTATAGGCACAAACATTCTAAAATGTCTCATGACCTGTGCCATATCTACAAGGTTGTAGTTAGGGAAATGGGTACCATTTTAATTGAAATATTAGAAAAATTAGGCAAATAATGCATTGTAAATGACTAAGGGAAAAAATATTTACTTTTTACTTCTCTTCTTTCCATTGTCTCTAGTTCCATCCCCTATTGGTTGAGATGAATTTTAATTAACTCTCAAAATAAGATTCTTCTCTTTTTGGACATATTTTATTTCTAAAGATCCTACACCTTGATTATACTTTGAAAATCATTTCCTTTTTATGGCTACTATAATTGATCTCTCCTCTTTTCAACTATTCCTTCTTCAAAATTATGATTCTTGGTTTCATTCCCTATAAAATTAGTTGTTTTTTTCCACTTTCTTCATTTACTTTTTGGTACTATATCATTGGCCTTACCTCTTGGAAGGAAATTCCTACTTCTTAATTGATATCAACTCTAAGCCTATATTATTATAGCCTTAGAAAGAATCATTTTATCTTTGTCAACTTATATTATTCCTTGGTATTGTTTCCTCATATTTTTGCTCAATTTCTTAAATTCATGGAGTAGCAATTCATATTTCCCTAGATGTGCATCTTGATCATATTGTAAAAATTGATCATCATCCCCATGATTAGAATAATCATCTTCCTCATCACTAAATTAATCATCAAATGCATCTAATGAATCAATCTCTCCATCATAATACTTTGTATTTTCATCCTCATAAGAAATATCTTCTCATTATTTTTAATTATGGAAGCTATGTAATTTTTAGTATCATGATGAAGGTAATATATTTCATACCATAGGGAATTATGTTGGAAATATATATTTTCTCTTCAAAGAGGATAAGGGATTACCTTACCTTGTTTCTTGAAATCTCTTTGTACAAGGCCTTTATTCTATCATGTTGGTATGGTATTTTATACCAATCATAATTATATGGCATATTATGCAAACATTCTCCCTCATTGAAATAAGTTACAACATTGGGAGCTTCCAACCCTTTTTCATTACTTTCAACTTTGTATGATAAATATTTTACAACACCCATCATTTTGTCCAATTTCTCATCAATATTTAGAGGTTTAACTAGGTATTTTTAAATAGGCTAAGATATTATGGTATTTCTCTTCTAACATTTTTCCTATATTCCTTCATATTTCTTTCAATGTTAATGGAAGTAGCATATGCTTCCCTAAGAGTTTTTGGATTCTTATCTCTAAGGCATACACAATTTTTGTATCAAATGTACCATAGTACAAGACAAGATTTCTAGATTCATTAGGATTCAACTATGGTGGTACATTTCTCACTAACATAATAAATATACTATCAAAACCCACCACAATTTCATTTACTCCCTTTTCTAGTAGAGTAGTGAATTCATGAATGAAATACTTGGTATAAGCCCTATCACCACATCACTTTGTCAATTTTATTTTACTTTGTACAATTTATTCCAAGTAAGAATTCTTTCTTGATTGATCTATGTGAAGCATTTAAATTAGCTATGGATCATTAAATATATTTGTTTCTCTAAGGTAGAAGAGTTTATGAGTCTAATCTCTACAAGATAGAGCCAAGAACATTAATTTTATCTTAATGCTAGTGTTTACTTGGTTATTGGATTTTTATCTAGGTTTTAATTTTATCTTAATGCTAGTGTTTACTTGGTTATTGGATTTTTATCTAGGTTTGACTCTATTTCCATAGGAATAGAAATCAATTTGATAGTTGAAGGTTGCTCATACACAATCCATCAATGAGAAAAAATATTTAATCAATAATTTTTATTTTTTTTCTTTTTGAACATGCCTTAAAATTAAGGATACAAGATATGTATAGAAAATTGGTCATATTCCTTCCTAACATTCATAAAAAATATTTTTTTATCACTATATGAGATTTTTTTTTCATATCTATGATCTAGTGAATAATGGTAGGAATAACCCCTAAGTCTTGTAGAGCCTAAATTAAAATCTAGATATATTGTGTTCATTATCCCACCCTCTTAGTGATTCTAAGAGTGGGAATTCAAAACTCCTTAAAAAATAGTAAAATCAAGTTGGAGAACCAACAATACGAGCAAGAAAATACTTTTTAAATTTCTTAAATAATGCTATCAACACTATTTTCTCAACTATCTTTAACTTAGTTATTATGTAGACCATTTTAGGTTAACCTTATGTGCCTAGACCTAAACCTGCATTTCTTTAATCTACTGAATGGCCTTTATTCTTGTAGTATTCTATATAATTAAGCATGCATTCTAATTCAACCAACCTTTGGAAATCTAGTTAGACTTCAACCAAAAAACTTCATTCTCTAAACCATAGGTTCCCAATTAATTATATTCCTATCAATTTCTTCCATGTAGTTTAAAATTTTGATTATTTTCTAGTTATCATTTAATACTTTTGAATTGTGATTTTTTGTATGCTAGGTCTTGTTAGAACCCCAATACTAAATTGATACTGAGATGAAACTAAATTGATCTAGAAGTTTGTGAACCGAGAAAAATGGAGAAGCGATACAACATTCAATTCTCAGGAATCTACAACGGTCAACTTTCAGGAGAAAATCATGGAGGAATCAAGTTTCAGCATTGGAAATACGACAGTAAATTTTTAGGTGGGAATGGGTCTCAGCTCTGAAAAAGTGACAGGAATTTTTTAGGAGGGAACGGGTTCCAATACTGGAAAAGCAATGATAACTATGCAGAAAATGCCAGAACCTCATCGTCTTGAGGGCCTCGAAGCTTTCAAGGATATGCTAGCTAGTTTGTGAAATGTGGACCCACAAGGAATGATACTTGGAAACATGTAAGATTCAAATCTACCAGAGTTAAGCATAGATTTGCAAAACCTAATTGGGTTTTTTTTTACCCTAATCAACATCTTGACCATAGTAAGCAGCTAGTTTTTTATATTTGCGAAGAAGATAGGGCATCAAGAGACTGCAAGCAAAATATTATAGCTAAAAGATAGTATGAAAAAGACCTAAATTTTTTAAAAAGCTATATGAAGATAGCGAGTGTGATCTCAAATCTCTTAGGACTTCAAAGTTGCAAGGGAAAGGTGAATCTCAAGTTCTAATTCAAAGAGGGTTCCATTTGAATCACTCAAGAAGTCGGCCAGTGTAGGATTTTCAAGCATCATCCAAAAGGTTTGAACCCTAGGTTTTCTCTGGTAGGCACTACTCTAAGTTGGCCCTAAGAAATCAACAAAGGAAATTACAAGATGATTTTAGAAAAGAGGCTTTACAAAATTCTTGGAATCAAGTGATTCAGAGGGATGTAATGGACAATAATATAGATAAAGAGAACCAAAAGGAAAAAGGAAAGGAACCACTTAAGAAGAAGCAGGCCCAAAGGATCATTACAAGATCACTGTCCAAGCAGGGGAAAATAATCAAAAACAAGGGTTCCAGGAGAAAAAAAAAAAAAGAAATGGGCCAAGAAGAAAATCTCAAAAGAAAATATGAGACGGAAAGAGCCTACCCATTTAGTGTAGAACGAGCATAACAACATAGAAGAGGAAGGGGGAGAAGGTCAAAGGGGTTCCCAAGTGAACCGAAAGGTCATAGTACATATTGCATTTTTAGATCATCTATTACAGCCTCAAGTTAAGGATCTCAAAGACAAAGCATTGATTTGTAAGTTTGTGAACTTGACCCCTGATTTAGGTAGATTAAAGGAATTACTAGCTGAGGAATGGGAAGGAGTCCAAGTTGTTTTTTATGTAGATAAATCTATGGGGATTTTTGTTGTAATTTTTTGTAATAAAGAGAGGCACAATGTTGTATTTAAAGTTCATTCTTGGATTTTTGAGGGCTCAAGCCTATGCATGCAACCATGGGTTCCGAATTTTAAACCTCAATATTTTGCTTTAAGATTTGTTCCTTATTGGATTCATATGCATGCTTTACCATTGGAATTTAGGGTATTGAATTTAATTGAAATCATGGCTACCCAAGTAGGAATTTTCTCAAACATGACCATATATTTTTTCAAAACCCTTCAATGTCAGTTAGGGTTTGTGTATTACTTGATATCTCAAAATATTTGCCTCAAAAAATCCATCTGGCGTCAAAATTTGGGAAATAGGTTCAGAATATCATTTTGGAAACCCTAAATAATGCTTGTACAAAATGTCATATGTTAGGGCATAAGCCTGTAAATTGTCAAACTAGGCTTGATCATGATGATTTAAACTATGGGCAGTATGCTAACATAACTACTAGAGATCTTGCCTCAACACCAGATGATAAATCAATATCAGAAATTGTGAAGCATGTCAACAAGGGGACTTGGTGTGAGAAGAAGATAGAGAGTAATCTAGAGATAGGAGGGTAGTCGAAACCAAAAAATACTATTGATCCTTCTAAAAACTAGCAAGAAGAAGGTTTTTTTGATGCGTATATATATGGATTACTATCTTAACCTATATTCACCTTCTCTTCCCCAAATTTTAAAACAACACTTGGACATTATTGTGTGAAAATTAATGTATGAATATTTTTCAAACCTCCAAGATGTGTCATCAAATAGACGCAGGGGTGTTTTTCCTACTCTCCTATTTCAAGACTCATCTACATTTATTCAAGTTGTCTAGACTGAAAAAATAGATGAGCTGGAATTGCTAGCAAAACAATTCTTAATATCAGTAGGTTCATAAATGTATGATGAAATAATAGAGGATTTGGCAGCTAAGGAGGGTTGGGGGGAAGGTGTAGTGGCTCAAGAGGATAGCATAGTAGAGGTAACAAATCATAAGGTGGATTGGGGGAAAAAAGGGATATCCTATGAAGGCAATGGATTAGATCAGGGTACTCATGAAGATGTAGATCGACATCTACAGCTAGCAGAGTCTTGCCTGGTAGATTAGGAAGAAGAAAAATATGATTATTCAAATTTTTTGACCATATCCCAGACTCCTCAAGCAATTTTGAAGAAGTCACCAAGGAAGTAGGGAAGGAAATACAATTTGGCTAAGCTGAAAGAGGAGATTGAAGAAGGGGTTCAAAAAACCATTTATGACTCTATTCCAAAGAAACACCCAAGGAGAGCATGTTTCTCTCCTTGAGCACAATGAAGGTCATTTCATGGAATTTCAAGGGCATAAATTACCCTAACAAGAAGACTCATATCAAGCACCAACTTGATGCTTGTGGAGAGAATATTATTTTACTTTAGGAGTCTAAACTCTCAATACAGTCATATGAAACCTTCCTAAAAAAATGGACAAGGTGGAAATTGACCTACTCTCTGGCCCAAGGGGATCTGGAGGGCTAGCTAACTTATGGAACCCTAAAGTAGTAAATGTTATTTCAATAAGGAATGAGTCTAATTGGCAGTTACTTGAGGTTTCTAAATTTATCTTGAAGTATTGATTGTTTAGTATCTATGGGTCTAATTCAACAATAGACAAGAAAGAGTTGTGGCATAAAATAACTTGTGATTTAAATGGCCTGGGTGATGCAAAAGTCATTTTGGGAGGAGATTTTAATGCCATTATTTCACTATAGGAAAAGCTAAAGGTATTAGTCTGCCATTGAGAGTGATTGAAGATTTCAATTCTTTCATTCTCACCAATGCTCTAAAATAAATTCTACCATCCAAAGGGAAGTAAACATGGATGAATCAAAGAAAAGGTTTCTTATAAATTGTTGAAAGATTAGACAGGTTTTTGGTGTCTTTAAACTAGTTTTTAGGGCAGCGGGGTTTCAAATCTAAAATCGTACCTCTTGTTGGCTCTGATCATTATGCAATATTTTTTCATATATCAAATGTCTCCCTTCCTAAAGGAAAATCATCCTTCAAACTTGAAAGCATGTGGTTCAAGCACCCACATTTTTTTCCTCTATTGCGTCAATGGTGGATAAATGCTCCATTTGAACAGGGTTCAAAAATGTATCATCTTTATCATAAGTTAAAACATTTCAAACAACAAATAAAAGTATGGAATCAATAGGTGTTTAAAAAAAATTTCCAACAGAAAGAGGTCGTTTTAAAAGATCGACAATTCATGAGCATATTATTCAAAATGGATAAAAATAGCTACATCAACAATATTTTCAATTCAAGAGATGACCTCAGGTACTTTATGTTGTGCATGTTTTGCACACATGCCCCATTCAGAATGGGGACCCTCTATTTCCTTCTCCTTGCAGGGTCGCTTTTGGCTTTGCCTCATTTTATGTGCCCCCGTGTTGGTGTTCAAAATGGTCAACGAACCTCAAAAGAGTCATCTAAAGTTTTGCCATGTTTTTTGACCCTCAAATTCCAAGGTCTTTAGTCTTGGTGGGTCCCTAGCTATTGTTTGTCTTAATGTCTCAAAATTGTTGTCTGTGGGGTCCACTGGGCCCGGCTCGCCAGATCTCCCCTTCTACGTTTTTGTTGCTCATTTTTTGATTCTAACGGTCATTCAGTGGTAGCCTTCCATCCGTCAGGTCCCAAATCTTCTCTCATTGTTGATTTCTCTCAAAAATTTTGAAATAGCTATCCATCGACGTCTTCCCAGCTATCGGACCCCAGCGATCCCACAGTTGTTTTCAAATCATCTCACCTAACTGGGTCTTCCATAGAAATAAATCAATGTATGCCATTAGTGGAAATTGGCCCATAAACATTGCTCTTAGCCCTTCATTTTACTTGGGGTGTTTGAATCTGAGGGAGAAACAAAGTCCCCCCTTCCTTTTTTTGCTCTTTGCCTTGTTCCTGTTGACTTGGTCCCTGATCGCTTGATTCACTTTTTCCTTCATTTTTTGACTTTGGGGACAAGTTGCCTATGGATTTGAGATGTTTTTGTGGTGCCTAAGTGAACTACCAAGGTTTCATTAAATTTTGGGAAGTTGCAGGAACTTCCCTTCCAGGACATCATCCCTCCATGGCCGTTTCCAGGCTGCCATCCCTCCATCACCGTCAGAACTTCCTTTTTGGGCTGCCATGTGCTCATTACTATTTCAAAAGGGCAGTGACTCTCTAGCTTCCCCCTTCCAAGTCTCTGCATTTCTGGAATGGGTGCAAACTTCAAGTTTTCATCATATAGGGCCCATGAAGTGAGTGATTTCAAATGCCTAAAGGGGTTTGGATCAAATTTTCCATGTGTTTAGAAATCATAAAACTTCCCTTCTGGGCCATCGTCGCTCTGTGGTCATTTCAAAACTTCCCTTCCAGGTCATTGTCCCTCCATGGCCATTTGGGAACTTCCTTGTCGGGTCGTTGTTTGCTCATTATTGTTTCAAAAGGGTGGTGACCCTCTGACCTCCCCCTTCCAAATTTCTACATTGTTAAAAATGAGTAAAATTGTAAGGAATTATTTCTTGGCACTTTTTCTACCCCTTTTCCCATGCGCTAAAATTGAAAAATCTCAAATTTGCTAAGTTTTGTGATGTTTCGAAACTTCCCTTCTAGGCCACCCTCCCTCTGTGGCCATTTTGAAACTCTTGTTTCTAGGCCATCGTCCCTCCATGGTCATTTTAGAACTTCCCTTCTGGGTCATCCCTCTGTGATTATTTCTGGGCCACCGTCCCTCCGTGGGCATTTTGGAACTTTCCTTCTGAGCCGCCATCCCTCTATGACTGTCTGGAAGTTTCCTTCTAGGTTGTCATCCCTCCGTGGCTATCTAGAACATTCCTAATGGGTCATCATCCCTCTATGGCCATCTAGGAACTTCCCTTATGGGCCATCGTCCCTCCGTGGCCATCTGGGAACTTTCCTTCCAGGCTGCTGCCCCTCTGTGGTCATACGGAACTTCCCTTCTGGGCCACCATCCCTCCATAGCCATCTGGGAACTTTCCTTCCAGGTCGTCATCCCTCCATGGTCATTTGGAACTTTCCTTCTAGGCCACCATCCCTCCATGGCCATCTGGGAACTTTCCTTCCAGGCAGCCCTCCCTTCATGGCCATCTGGAACTTTCCTTTTTGGTCACTGTCCCTCCGTGGTCATCTGAGAACTTCCCTTTCGAGTCATCGTCCCTCTGTAGTTGTTTTCCTTCCATTCGTCATCCTTCCACCCTGTGACACCTGCACCCCTAGACTCGCATTTATGTTTGTGGTACAAATGAGCTTCAAATATGAATATTATGATCTTTTTATGATGCATTGATGGATCTAACAAGGAGTTTGCAGGATTTGACTAACGTTTGTCTTGATTTGTGTATGAAGGCACTTATGGCACTTCATGTATGCAGGATTCAACAAGCCTACCGCGGGTCCATCGGGGAGACCCATTGAGAAAGTTTAATAAGGAAAAGCATAATCACTCCTTTCACCATTCATTTTATGTCCACCTTTCCTCGTAGCACCCATCAACAGAGCTGGCATTAGAAGTGGGCCTATGTCAAGGAATTTAGTAACAAACCACAAAAGGTGGCCTTGAAGGTGGTGGGAGGGAGTGGTTGTTTCCTCCCACCAAACAAATGATCACGATCCGTCATGAGTTGTCTCATCAGATCATCTGATCCATTTAACAACAATCCAAAGTTGTGAACAAGGTTCATATGATCCAATGGACAATGTTGTGAAAACATCAAGCAAAGAGTAGCCTTCAAATAGTTTCAGCTATAGCAAAAGGGCAATCAACTAGAAGAAAAAATTGCTACAGTGACTAGCCACTACAAGACAAAATAGGGAAATGGCAAAAGATGTATTTTAAATTGTTGAATATTGTTGGGTAGGTGAAGCCCTAGTGCAATCAAATCTAGTCCACACAATGTAAATCAATCCTAGCCATTCATTTGGGCTTTGGAAAACTATAAATAGGGGTCCCCCCCTCATTTGTAAATGGTTTGAGAGCTGGTGTAAAAGGAATTTGCAGCAATAAAAGATAGCATTGCATGATTTTATGGATGGTCTCTTTGAGTTTTCTCATCTTGCATGAATGTTCTACCTTCCATATTAGTTTTAGTTGTAGATTCTTGAATGGAAGTGATGATGGTGATTGTTGTTTTAGTATTTGATGAATTTCCAGCTCATACTTTTTTTGGTTCATTGATGATGAATCACTTTGCAAAGCTATTCTAAGCTTCCTTCCTTTATTGCTGCAATTTAGTTTGATTGCATGTGCATGATGTGTGTGTGTAATCTAAAAATCAGCAGTCCTTTGAAGATGGCACTAGTTTTGTGTAACTGTAGGTTACTCTTGGCCAAGAAAAACCCAGTTTATGGAGTTTGTCTACCATAGCAGCATCCATGATCAATGTTAATTCGTAGTTTCAGATCTAGGAACTTCCTCTCTTCCCTACCCTTTTCCACTTTTTTTTTTAAAAGTGACCTATGCTAAGGTTCATTGCACATTGTAAATCCAAACCCAATTATGAAATGGAGTTCAAGACTATTGTTTGAACCTACAACAAACACATAGAAACTCTCCCATCCTAAGAACTTCATTTGCAGATCCAACTTCCCCACTTTGTGACTCATCCGTAAGTCCACCTTGTGATTCTAGAAAATCACATGAAACAACTGAGATATTCCAAGCACTATCAAAACCTGACATTAGAGACCTTGGGATAGTGTTCTTCAATCTGATTGTGGAAGATTGTCTTTCAAGAGAGATGATGCACCTATGTGTTACCTATGTTGAGAAGTGAATAAAAAACACATCAACAGAATTGGTGCTAGAAGGAGGGCATGACATGTTGAGGCTACAAATCTGAAAGTTGGGAGTTGAAAAAATAACCTTCAAGAAGAAATATGATAGGGATATCTCTTTTAATGTTGAAGCTTAAAATCAAGAAATTTTGAAGGAAAACAAAGTTGAGCTGAGATGGAGTAGCATTTGCAAATCAACATCACTCAGCTACATGCAGATTTAAATAGAAGGTTGAGAAGACCATTGTAGAAATTTGCATTGGTATACAAGTTTAGAATCCATGGTACATGTAGGCACATTGAATTGGGATGTTTGACTTTCTTGAGTAGAATTGAAAGAGTCTTGTAGGGAGAAATTCCCTTTTGGGAAATCTATCAGCCTTTAACCCTTGCAGACCTGGAGGAATAATTGACAACCATGGCGGCCAAGGCATTCAAGGAGCTAATCCAAGAATGTTTGGGAAGCAAAGGTGGACCAAGATTGGAGGAGGTACTAATGTCAAGTTTGTGCAAATTCCACAATGCACCTCACTTTGAATTCCCTTACTCATCATGCATGAAAATAATCACTCAAGCCAGGGGTTGTTCAGATAAGTTGCAGCAGCCAACTGTCAAGGAGGATGAGTCATCCCATGAGGTAGAAAATTTGTCAACATCTGGAGGATAGCACATCAAAGAGGAACCAAGGGATTTGACACAAAATAGTGCTAGGATAGTGAATGTTGAAGCTAAAAATGAAAAGGAAGGAGCTAATTTCTATAGG
Organism: Sequoia sempervirens; assembly: GCA_007258455.2. Classification (NCBI taxonomy): domain Eukaryota; kingdom Viridiplantae; phylum Streptophyta; class Pinopsida; order Cupressales; family Cupressaceae; genus Sequoia; species Sequoia sempervirens. The sequence continues at coordinate 281,203,343 of VDFB02270651.1, read as the reverse complement.
AGAGAAGAAACCTTTGATGAAAGTTTAGTCATAAAGAGGTTAGAAAGCCTTTCCTCTATCAGCAAAGAGCAGTCCTCCAATCTAGAAGAGGAGCTATTGACAGTTGACGATGAATCAACAAAGTTTTTAGCAGCACATGTTGGGACAGCCAACGAAGATGTTGAAAATCGGAAAGAGGAAAGGGATGATAGCCTTGCAAAAATAGAAAATGATGACAAAGGAATAAGTGAAATCAGACTGGAAGACCTATCCTTCATAAATGACAGTGATCGAGAATCTAAAAATGTAGATTTGGAGGAGTGGGAACAACTACGGGTCACGGCTGTTCATTATCCAACTTCCTTCTCAAGTGATGATGAGGACCTAATCATGGATAGATATGACCAGCTCATCCCTAGGTTAGCAAAGGATTGGTCCAAGATGAGATATCAGGTGGATTTGGAGGTGTTGTTGCTATCAAATTGGTACAAATTCCATGATTCATCACACTCTGAGTTTGTGTGCGAGCTATGCTAAGTTGTCCAACAAGTTAGAGGACAAGTGGAGTAGCCAAGCACCCAGCCTCCTCTACTTGCTACCCGGATCGAAGTAGAAGACCAAGAGCTAGAACTAAATGAAAACTCAGTTGAAAGCAGTCCTCAAGAAGGCGTTAGTATAGTAAAAGGAAGAAGGACAGTAAAATAGTCTCGAGCTTCCGAATGATGAAGTGGAGCAAATAGGAATGTTTCCCAATAGTCATCTAAGGTCCTTCCCCCTATAGAACACTTGTACGCGATGGATGATAGGATATGTAGGAGACTTTCAAGGGTGGATCGTTTAGCATACATTGATCCCCGTAATGGACCAGTGTCTCTTCCTATTTTCCTCCCACTTGGAACCATGCCACAAGGGTATATCAACGCAGTAGAGGAGTACATCCTAGATGTTAGCAGTGATGAAGACATACCACCTAAACCCCCCATTGATGAAACATTGGATCCTCCAAAGTGGGAGAGAGGTTCCTTCTCCATTTACGGTGACAGTGACCAAGCTGAAGTGATTGAACATCCTGATGAGACACATGCAATGCAAAAGGAAGAAGATAAGGGCAGAGGTGCTGAGATAGCTTCCAATCGAGATCAAGCACCTGACTGACTACAAGATGCAACCAGGAGTCCTTCTACCTTGATCATTGATGATCTTCCCTCACATTCAGGGAGCTGCAACAGGAAAAATTTGTGCATGTCATTGTCCCATGACATTGAACTTCACAAAAATAAAGTTGACACCTGGGAACAGAAATGGAACAACTATTGCCATATGAGGACAACAACCAACTGGATTTCAGGTTTGCAGATGATCAATGTGGAGAAGTATTTCTCCTAGAAGAACTACCAATAGGGATTTTTGATCCCACATGAAGATTGGAAGGGGTGCTTGATGCCCCGTTCTCCCAGCCTTATGCAAGCTTTATGTTCAAAGTGTTGCACCCTCCACCACGCCCACTCGAGGCTACATATGCACCTATCAATGATGCAGTGCTTGCTCTTAGCTGTCAAACACTGCCACATCTGCATGACAACATCCAAGTTCTATCTTTCTGTTCTCTTATGGATACTTGCAACTGTGTTTATCATTTTGATTATGGGAATGAGGGGAGACAAACGTGTCTATGGATTAAAAAGTGGGTTTAATGAATCACCTCAATTGCTAATTTTTCTTGAATGTGTGATTAAATTTGAATGTTACATTATTCAACTTCTTTTTTCTAAATATAAAGATAAATATACATGGTTAAAAACTATAACAATCACCCATTTGCTTGTGCATGCACTGTGAAATCTAATGAGCATTAAGGCCAACTTGGCCAATCTGAACATATTACTTTGTAAATACCTTTGTATATAGTTCATTTTGGGTAGTATAGTTTTTTTGTACATATCTCGCTTTCTTTCTTTCGTTTGGTTGTTGGTTTGCTTTGGGGTAGTTTTTTGTTGTTTGCTTTTGTTTTCCTGCTTTGGTTAGTTTAGGTGTTTTCTCTTCATTTTCTTCTTTTTGCTTTTGTTTGCTTTCGCTTTGTTGTTGCTTTCCTTGGGGTCCCTCTGCTTTTATTTAGGCACATCCATGTGCACAACAACCATCCTTATCACCTAGGGTTATTCTATGCATTTCTTTGTTAAACTCTAATCAAGTCTTCAAAGTGGATGGTGAAGGTCTTCTATTAGTGTCAAGTGATTTGGGTGTTTGATTCAAAGAGGATAAGTTGTTGGTTTAGCCTGAATCTAATGTATTTTGAAATCTTATATCTTTCACACACTTTAAGAATCTGGAGGTCATTGTAGGTCCTTTTCCAGGTCTAGTTTAGTGAAAAATCTAAAATTCTACTTTAGCACTATTGTGATTCTCAACCCTAAATGTGAGCTTCACTGCTTGCGGGTTGAAATAAATAAATTGAAAAGAGAAAATCAAAAGAAAAGAAAAGAAAAACATTGAAAATCAAAAGAAAGAAAATTCAATTTTCAGGGGGATCCGAGCAACTCTATCGGGGCTATGAATGCTTGGCTGGTAGTAAAGCAATATTTGGGAGAATCACAGCGACAACCTCATCGGGGCTATGGATGCCTGACCGGCAACGAGGCAATGTCTCAGATGATTTTGGAGTTAGAATAAACTACGTAGCTTAACTAGATGGAGCTTGGGTTCCTATAGCAATTGAAGGATGGGAATTAATGCAATTGCACACACTTTGATTTTCAACATACAGAACATTGGGTTGGCTAGTGGTTTTGATCCTTTGGTTGAGTAGCTATTTTTTTTCCCTAGCGTGAAGATCAGAACCAGAGATTCTGGGTTTGTGATTCTAGTTTGTCATTGAAATTCTCTAGAGAATTTCCCTAGTGAGTCACCATTTGTTGTGCATGTTTTGCACACATGCCCCGTTCGAAATGGAGACCCTCTCTTTCCTTCTCCTTGTCAGGTCACTTTTGGCTTTGCCTCATTTTGTGTGCCCCCGTGTTAGTGTTCAAAATGGTCAACGAACCTCAAAAGAGTCATCTAAAATTTGGCCATGTTCTTTTCCCCCTCAAATTCCAAGGTCTTTAGTCTTGGTAGGTCCCTAGCTATTGTTTACTTAAATGTCTCAAAATTGTCATTTATGGGGCCTGCCAAGCCCAACTCGCCAGATCTTCCCTTTCGAGTTTCCATTGCTCATTTGTCAATTTTAATGGTCGTTCAATGGTGACCTTCCATCTATAGGGTCTCAGAGCTTCTCTCGCCATCGATTTCTCTCATAAATTTTGAAACAGTTATCCATCAACGTCTTCCTGGCTATCGGACCCCGGTGATCCCACGGCTATTTTCAAATCATCTCACCTAACTTGGGTCCGCCATACAAAGAAATCAATGCATGCCATTAGTGGAAATTGGCCCATAAACGTTGCTCCCAGCTCTTCATTTTACCTAGGGTGTTTGAATCTAAGGGAGAAAGAAAGTCCCCCCTTCCTTTTTCTGCTCTTTGCCTTGTTCTTGCTGACTTGGTCCCTGATCGCTTGATTCACTTTTTCCTTCATTTTTTGAATTTGGGGACAAGTTTCCTATGGATTTGGGATGTTTTTGTGGTGCCTAAGTGAACTTCCAAGTTTTCGTTAAGTTTTGAGAAGTTGCAAGAACTTCCCTTCTGGGTTGTCATCCCTCCTGGCTGTTTCCGGGCCGTCATCCCTCCATCACTGCTGGAACTTCCTTGTCAGGCTGTTGTGTGCTCATTACTATTTCAAAAGGGTTGTGACCCTCTAGCTTCCCCCTTCCAAGTCTTTGCATTTCTGAAATGGGTGCAAACTTCAAGTTTTCATCATCTAGGGCCCATGAAGTGAGTGATTTCACATGCCTAAAGGGGTTTGGATCAAATTTTCCATGTGTTTAGACATTGTGGAAATTCCCTTCTGAGCCACCATCCCTTTGTGGTCATTTTGGAACGTCCCTTCCAAGTCATCATCCCTTCATGGTTGTTTGGGAACTTCCTTGTTAGGTCGTCATGTGCTCATTGTTCTTTCAAAAGGGCAGCGACCCTCTGGCTTCCCCCTTCCAAATTTTTGCATTGTTAAAAATGAGTCAAATCTTAAGGAAGTATGTCTTGGCACTTTCTCTACCCATTTTCCTGTGCACTAAAATTAAAAAATCTCAAATTTGCTAAGTTTTGTGACATTTCAGAACTTCCCTTTCGGGCCGCCATCCCTCTGTGGTCATTTTGTAACTTTCATTTTTGAGTCGCCATCCCTCTGTGGCCGTTTATGGGCCACCATCCCTCTGTGGTCATCCAAAACTTTCCTTCAAGGCCATCGTCCCTCCGTGGCCATTTGAAACTTTCCTTCTGAGCTGTCGTCCCTCTATGGCCATCTGGAACTTCCCTTCCAGGCCACTGTCCCTTTGTGGCCGTCCAAGAACTTCCCTTTTGGGCCATCATCCCTCTGTGGCTATCTAGAACTTTCCTTCCAAGTCATCATCCCTTTGTATCCATCTAGAACTTTCCTTCTGGGTCGTCGTCCCTCTATGGTCGTCCAAGAACTTCCCTTTTAGGTCATCGTCCCTTTGTGGTCATCTAGGAACATTCCTTCTAGGCCGCCATCCCTCCATAACTGTCTGGAACTTCCCTTCAAAGTTGTCATCCCTTCTTTTCTATCTAGGAACTTTCCTTCCGGGTCGCCATCCCCCCTTGGCCATCCAAAACTTTCCTTCTGAGTCGTCATCCCTCCATGGCCATCCGGGAACTTTCCTTCTGGGCTGCTATCCCTCTGTGGCCATCCAGAACTTTCCTTTTGGGCCACTGTCCCTTAGTGGTCATCCGAGAACTTCCCTTCTGGGCCACTGTCCCTCTGTGGCCATCTAAGAACTTTCCTTCTGGGCTGTCATCCCTCCATGGTCATTTTCCTTTTGTTTGTCATCCTTCCACCCTGTGTCACCCACACCCCTGGACCCGCATTTCTGTTTGTGGTCCAAATGAGCTTCAAATATGAATATTATGATCTTTTGATGATGCATGGATGGATCTAACAAGGAGTTTGCAAGATTTGACTAACATTTATCTTGATTTGTGTATAAAGGCACTTATGGCACTTCATGTATGCAGGATTCAAGAAGCCTACCGCGGGTCCGTCGAGGAGACCCATTGAGAAATTTGAACAAGGAAAAGCACATTGCTCCTTTCACCATTCATTTTATGCCCACCTTTCCTCATAGCACCCATCAACAAAGTTGGCATTGGAAGTGGACCTATGTCAAGTAATTCAGTAATAAACCACAAAGGGTGGCCTTGAAGGTGGTGGGAGGGAGTGGTTGTTTCCTCCCTCCAAACAAACAATCACCATCCATCAAGAGTTGTCTCATCAGATCATTTGATCCATTTAACAATGATGCAAAGTTGTGAACGAAGTTTGTCTTATCTAATGGAAAATGCTTCAAACGCATCAAGAAAAGAGCAAGCTTCAAACAGTTTCAGCTACAACAAAAGGGAAATCAGCTAGAAGACAAAATTGCTAAAGTGACTGGCCACTACAAGACAAAATAGGAAAAAAGACAAAAGATTTATTTTAAATTGTTGAAAATTGTGGGGTAGGTGAAGCCCTAGTGCAATCAAATCTATTCCACACAATGTAAATCAATCCTAGCCATTCATTTGGGCTTTGGAAAACTATAAATAGGGGTCCCCCCCTCATTTGTAAATGGTTGGAGAGCTGGTGTAAAAGGAATTTGCAGAAATAAAAGATAGCATTGCATGATTTTATGGATGGTCTCTTTGAGTTTTCTCATCTCACATGCATGGTTCAAACTTCCATATTAGTTTTAGTTGTAGATTCTTGAATGGAAGTGATGATGGTGATTTTTGTTTCAAAATTTGATGAATTTCCAGCTCATGCTTTTTTTGGTTCATTGATGATGAATCACTTTGCAAAGCTAGTCTGAGCTTCCTTCCTTTATTGCTGCAACTTAGTTTGATTGCATGTGCATGATGTGTGTGTGTAATCTGAAAATCAGCAGTCCTTTGAAGATGGCACTGGTTTTGTGTAACTGTAGGTTACTCTTGGCCAAGCAAAACCCAGTTTAGGGAGTTTTTCTACTATAGCGGCCTCCATGATCAATGTTAATTCGTAGTTTCAGATCTAGGAACTTCCTCTCTTCCTTGCCTTTTTCCATTTTTTTTTTTAAAGTGACCTATGCTAAGGTTCATTGCATATTGTAAAGCCAAATCCAATGATGAAATGGAGTTCAAGACTGTTGTTTGAACCTATAACAAACACATAGCAACTCTCCCATCCTAAGAACTTCATTTGCGGATCCAACTTCCCCACTTTGTGACTCATCCGTAAGTTTGCCTTGTGATTCTAGCAAATCACATGAAACAACTGAGATATTCCAAGCACTGTCAAGACCTGGCATTAGAGACCTTGGGATAGTGTTCTTCAATCTGATTGTGGAAGATTTTCTTTCAAGAGAGGTGATGCACCTATGTGTTACCTGTGTTAAGAAGTGCATAAAAAACACATCAACACTTTGCTAACGTTAGAAGAAGATATTAAGAGAGAAGTTGTGAGATTCTTTTTTGAACTTTTATCAGCCCCACAAGGCAAAGACGATCAGCGCAGGAAAGATGAAGATGAGATTCTTGAGACTATTCCCTCTCTAGTTTGAGATGAGGATAATGGTTCCCTACTCAAACCTTTCACCTTGGAGGAAGTCAAAGGTGTTGTTTTTCATTGCCTCTAGATAAGGCACCAAGTCCAGATGGACTTACAACAATTTTTTTTCAAAAAGGCTAGGATTTTTTGTGCTATGATTTATCGTGGGCTCTAAAAGAATCAAGGAGAATGAGTTCCATGCTCAGGAAACTCAATGTGACAAATATTGCAATCATTCCAAAAGTAAAAAAACCTAAAACCTTTACAGATTTCAAGCCTATATCGCTTTGCAACGCTATCTATAATATCTTTACCAAGGCCATATACCTCAAATTATAGCCTTTGAATCCAAAGATTATCTCTCAAGAGCAGGGAGGCTTTGTCTTAGGTCATGAAACATTTGAAGGAACATTAATAGTGCATGATACCCTTCATTCAATTTATTTTGATTGTTTACCTTCTTTCATTATTAAGTTGGACATGTTGAAGGCTTATGATCGAGTAGATTGGGATTTCCTTAACAAATTTCTTGAGAAATTTGGTTTCAAAGGAAAATTGCATAGATGGATTAGATCTTGTTTGTTAGGAAAAAAAAATTCTATCATCCTTAATGGTTCACCTACGGACTTCTCTGCAGCATCACAAGGAGTGAGACAAGGGGATCCATTATCCCCCTTTCTATTCATTATAATGGTTGAGGCGCTTAGTAGATCAATTTCTTATAAGCAGATCCTGGGACTTTGGAGAGGCGTTACAATTTCAAACACAAATATTTCAATAGCTCACTCTCTATTTGCAAATGATACCATCTTTTTTGGTAGATCAAATGTGGATGAACCCATTTAAATCAAACAAGTGCTTGATAGATATTGCTCAACATCGGGTCAGAAAGTTAATGCCTCCAAGTCTAAAATTTATGTTTTCAATACAAAAGAGGCTATAAAAAATAAGATAATAAAAATATGGGGGTTTAAGCAGGCAGAGTTTCCATGTATGTACCTGGGCATTCCTTTTTTCAAAGGTCCAAATAAAGTTTCTCATTGGGTTAAAGTAATAGAAAGATTAAAGACAATGATTCTCGTGTGGAAGGCATGATGGTTATCATTATCAGGCAGAATCCTTTTAATAAAATCAGTATTATCTGCAATCCCTAACTACTTTTTGGTGGTTCTTATGGTGCCAAAGATTGTTATCCTTGAAATTGAGAGCATTATTAGAAATTTTCTATGGAAGGGTAATATGAATGATTGCAAAAAAGTTCCTCTAATATCCTTGGATAGCATGGTGTTGGAAAAATCTCAAGGAGGAGTAGGTATCCCCAATATCTCAATCAGAAATAAGGCATTTGGAGCCAAGCTAGTATGGAAAATGTACACAAAACCTTAATCGAAGTGGTGCAAGCTAATGCAAGATAAGTATCTTGACACTTCAAACCCCTTGAGGATTCTTACCATTTCAAACCCGCCTTCAGGATTGGCCATGTGGAACTTCATGACGTCGTTTAGATTGATTATTACTTCATTCATTATGTGGGAAATTCATGGTGGATAAAGCATGAAGTCTTAGGAGGACTCATGGAATGGTAAGCCCTCTTTGGAAAACATTCAAGAATTATAGCAGGTGAGGGTTGTATTGTCAAGAGAATGGGGTGAAAATTTTCTAGATTATGTTCATTCAACATAAGGCCTAACAGGTAAAGTAATCTGGGAAAAAAAATTTGGTTCATCTCTTTCTACCAATCAATTTTCCTTGCTTCAAGACATTCTAAAAAGTAGAATTGTGCTCTTTTTGGGAAAGCTTGATAAGATTTTGTGGGCTCCTTTGAAAGAGGGCTCCTACTCAGTGAAGCAAGGATATAAAGCTCTAATCTAGTGTAGAGAACAATTGGTTTCACAAAGGACTTATTCATTTTGTTGAAACAATAAGATTCTTCCAAAAGCTGGGATTTTTGCATGGTTAGCTTTACGAAAGAGAATTTTAACGAGTGATCACTTAAATAAACTAAGTATTGCTGACCCTTTCAAGTGTCCCTTATGTGAGGAAGAACTAGAGAATGTAGACCATCTATTTGTATAATGCAGTTTTGTGCAAGAATGTTGGACTTTTGTAAAGAGCAAGCTAAACTTATGCAACCCTCTACCAAATTCTATTTAGGACATCTTCCAGAGTTGGCCATTATTGTATAAAACCTCTTTTTTTTCATTTTTATGGAAAGTTATTCCACCACTAATAATATGGAATATATGGTGGGAACATAATTTACTCATTTTCAGGAAATCAAGCTCTTTAATAGGTCGTCAAAGTCAAGATTGAAAAAGAAGTTTCAGAAGTGGTTAATGCTTATGTTTTGAAACATAAGAACATGTCCTCCTTATTCACAAGTTGGGATGACTCTATTCTAAAGAGCTGGAAGAACATATTTTTGACATTTGCATGAGGCCTACATCAAAATAGCAGAGTGAAGGTGAACAGAAAAGAAATCAAATGGAAGCCCCCACGTTCTTATTTTTTCAAACTTAACTTTGATGGTGCTTCTAGAGGTAACTCAAGCATCTCAGGGGCAAGAATTTGTATATGAGACTCTTTGGGATCAATAATAATGGCTAGTTCATTTTCACTCCCAATGGGAACAAATAATATGGCTGAGGCTCGAGCGGTCCTAGCGGGATTGGAAATTTCCCTCAAATTGGGTATTGCACAAATTCATATTGAGGGGGATTCCTTAATTACAATCAATTCCTGCAAGGAGAGAAAGGTGCACAGTTAGTGTTTGAAATACTTTCTATAGAAAATTTAGTTTTTGATGGACAAATTTCAAGCTTGTATCATCTCACACACTTATAGAGAGGGGAATGGCATGGCAGAAAAATTAGTGAACATGGGGTCTAATGGGAAAGAAATTGTTGTGTATAATGACATAGAATTGCAAGCATATCTGAAAATCATTGCAATAGCTATAAAGGAAACCACGACTTCGGCCATAAGTAGCAGTTGAAAAGTTTACAAGGAAGGTTTTTAAAAAAAAAATCAGAGCAATAGTTTTTAGAGCAACAGCTTTAGAAAAAATAGTCCAGACTTGGCTAGAGTTGTTTCAGTGGTATCAGAGTAACATGATCTTAATGAGCGGTAGTAGAAATAGATCCATAAGATACAGGCCTATAATTTTGATATTAAAAATGTAAAGGACACGTAGAATGCGGTTGTTGATGCCAAAATTCTAGAGTAACAATTTCTAGAGCACCAAGTTCTGGAGCAACAGATCCAGAAAATACAAACTAGAATGGCTCCAGAAAGAAGGGTGTAGGGTCCTGTTTAAAAACATGATATCAATAGCACAAAAATTCCTAAGGGAGAATTCAATCCACAGGTCGTGCAAGGGTTTTCAATTTGTATTTCTTTCTTCAAGCCTAAATTTGTCTAAGTTTCAGGCCGCAGAAACAAGTTTTATTGTGGGTTTCCAAATATTTTGTATATTTAGTCCATTTTCAGCAACAAACTATGGGTTGGTAGACAATTTATCATTATAAATGTGTTTTTGGGATCATATAAACTATTACCTATTGTAAATTTTATTATTAATAATATATCTACAGGCCTTCCACCTTTTTCCTAAAAGAAAATCAAATAAAATCTAGATGCCTAAAAATATATAGCACCAACAACATTATATTTTGATCTATTAATCCACTCTAAACCAAATACATAAAATAATTCTATTTCATATTAAAAAAAATTGAAACCTCTTTAAATTCTCATACTTTCCTTATCTACAAAATATTAAGTTCTAAATTTTCTAAGAATTTTATGCACTTTATTTCATGTTTATGTCCAACATTCAAGTTAAGTGTGATTGCTTCATATTTTCAACATTATTTTTTCATTTAAATGTTATCTTGAATGCATATTTGAGTGATTCACCACTAGGTGAAATAAGAACAACACTTGCCCTTGAACCTTATTTGGAAAATGCACCATCAAAGGACATGGTCCAAAATTCATTAGTATTTGCAATAGGTTTGGAAGAAGAGAGAGGTTTATCAACATCATCACTCCTTTATTATGGTATCCAATGAAGTGATCATGTTCTATATCTAAGTAATTTACTTAATCAAATGATTTGTTCTAATCTTCAATAATATTTTGCACCTTCTTATCTTTGTGTAGCTTAACAACTTTACTCTGCAATGTAATTGTAGCATACGATAGGTCCATTTGTATACTACCAGCCATTGATCTATCCCATTTTCTAGATGGTAAAATACCCCATTTTATTGGATAGTCCACAATGGTTATATCCATAAAAAGGATTTTTTGGGTTTTTAGCCAATTGAAATTCCACATTGTTGACACACACATACAACATTGACCTCATGAAAATCCATAGCAAAGCACTTTCTGTAGGACTTGGACACCTTTGACTCTAAATTATTCATGACTATGAAAGGCTTGACATTACTTGAAGCACCAAATTATAGTCTCCATTTGTGAATAATCCACCCATTGATTTGAAATGTGGTGTAAAATGGGACAAAATTTGGTTGAATGTTGGATAAGTACATTCCTAAGTACACTTCAATATTTTCCTCCTCATATTTAGGAGTAATAATACAATTAGGGTTTATAAAAAAATGATAATCTCTCTTATAGTGATTAAATAAGAAAAAATCATATCCTTATGTTCAAGGATTCTAAATTGTTCACCTATAGGCACAAACATTCTAAATTGTCTCATGACCTATGCCATATCTACAAGGTTGTAGCTAGGTAAAGGGGTACCATTTTGATTGTAGTATTAGAAAAATTAGGCAAATAATGCATTGTAAAATGACAAGGGAAAAAATATTTACTTTTTACATCTCTTCTTTCCCTTGTCTCTAGTTCCATCCCCTAACGGTTGAGATGAATTTTGATGAATTCTCACAATAAGATTCTTCTCTTTTTGGACATATTTTACTTCTAAATATCCTACACCTTTATTATAGTTTGGAAATCATTTCCTTTTTTATGGCTACTATAATTGATCTCTCCTCTTTTCAACTATCCCTCTTCAAGATTTTGATTCTTGGTTTCATTCCCTATATTTATTTATTTTGCACTTGATTCATTTACTTTTTGGTAATATATCATTGGCATTACCTCTTGGAAGGACATTACTACTTCTTAATTGATATCCAATGTAAGCCTATATTATTGTAGCCTTAGAAAGAAATATTTTATCTTTGTTAGATTATATTATTCCTTGGTATTGTTTCCTCATATTTTCCCTCAATTTCTTAAATTCATGAAGTGGTAATTCATATTTCCCTAGATGTGCATCTTGATCATATTGTAAAACTTGATCATCCTTTCCATGATTAGAATAATCATCTTCATCATCATTGAATTAATCATCAAATGCATCTAATGAATCAATCTCTTCATCATAATACTTTTCATTTTCATCCTCATAAGAAATATCTTCTCATTATTTTTAATTATGGAAGCTATGTAATTTTTAGTATCATGATGAAGGTAATATATTTCACACCTTATTATGTTGGAAATATATATTGTCTCTTCAAAGAGGATAAGGGGTTACCTTACCTTGTTGCTTGAAATCTCTTTGTACAAGGCCTTTTTTTCTATCATGTTGCTATGGTATTTTATACCAATCATAATTATATGGCCTATTATGCACACATTCTCCCTCATTGAAATGAGTTACAACATTGGGAGGTTCCAACCCTTTTTCATTACTTTCAACTTTGTATGATAAATATTTTACAACACCCATCATTTTGTCCAATTTCTCATCAATATTTAGAGGTTTAACTATGTATTTGATAATAGGCTAGGATATATTTCTCTTTTAAAAATTTTCCTATATTTTTTTCAATGTTAATGGAAGTAGCATATGCTTCCCTAAGAGTTTTTGGATTCTTATCTCTAAGGCATACCCATTTTTGTATTAAATGCACCATAGTACAAGACAAGACTCATAGATTTATTAGGCTTCAAATATGGTGGTACATTTCTCACTAACATAATAATTCTACTATCAAAATCCACCACAATTTCATTCACTCCCTCTTTTAGAGTAGTGAGTTCATGAATGAAATACTTGGGATAATCCCTATATCGGCGTCGCTTTGTCAATTTTCCTTTCAGTGAAGTTCTTACTCCTTTTATTTGCACTTTAATCTAATGATTGCACAAACATCATCATTACATATTCATCTTCAATTTCATAGTCATTAGTGATATTGATGAAATTACTAAGATACTCCTCATCTATGACTATATTATTTCCTTGGATTTGGATAAACAAGGATATCAAATAAATTCAATCACCTATAACTGTAATTCCCAAATAGAGGGAGTATTTAAGTTATCATTATAGGTTAGTCTTATATTTTTCCTCATATTCATATGATTATTGACTTGTTGTCCCACATATAGGTTAGGAATATTCTAATGTTTAAAATCATGGGGCATTCTATGGGTTTACTTACTAATTCTAGTTTAGTAGTTTGTCATTTTGTGCAAGATAATACAAATATTTATAATTTTCAATCTTAGATGATCTATCAAATCAATTCTTTCATCTAAATACATTCATTTTCTAACAAATTAGTTTCTTCAACATCCTAGAAAGAGTTTCCACCTCCTTTAATTTCATGATATGAGGGATGAGTGTTGTGATGTGGACTTATCCTCGTATTTCTCAAACATGGAAGTAAAGGTAAATTCATAACCACGCCCTCAATATGAAATTATTTGGTTTTAAATCTATTTCTTATACTAATATTTACTTCATTCCCAAGCATATTATAATCACATAAAGAGTTTTCCTACCAATTCTAACCTATTATCAGTTAATTCATTTAATGCATAATAATATTAGTCTCTTAAATTAATAAAAGTGTCTCCTTTACCATATGTACAAACTAATTCTATATATTGAGAATCTTGAATGTGAGACTTCCTAGTTTCCATAGATTTATAGGTGACATGTTTTCTTCTTGGAAGATTAGAAGCTTCTTCATGTCCTTGTTGACATTTAGGATATCGCCTTATTTTCATCTTCAAGTCCTTTTAGTTATAGTTGTTTCTTTTGGGTTGAAATTAAAATGGAGTCACCACTCTTCTTTTGGAAGAGACGTCAAATTTTCTTGTAGTTGTGGTAATAAATGTTAATGTTTATCAGCGTCGGTTGATCCTTCCAGCTCATGCCATTTGAGAAAGTATTAAACTAAATGTAGCCTTCGGCTATTCATTTAATACTCAATTATTTGTGTCTTACTTTCTGGCCGACATAAAAAGATCTCTTGTTATTTATCTATTCAAGGCCGACATTTGTAAAAGCTCTTTAAATGTATTGAGGCCGACATATAATGGTGTGATATATATTCGATTTCAAGTTATGAAATTTGAGCGATATAGATTTCCTTCAGTTGATCTCTGCTAATCCGATATAGTCAAGTACAATACTACTGCGATCTAGTGGAGCTCGTCCTTATGAAAGTGCGAATATAAACAGAGAAGCTCGATCTCAACAGAGGGCGAACTTGTATATGACTTAAAGGCTATTATCAGTTGGTTATTCATATTAGTTGCTTCATAAAAGTGTGAACTGATCAGAGATTCAGATATGAAAGTGCGAACAGTCCAGATATCATCAAGTGCGGATGTATCTTCAAGTGGGAATGGACGAGTTCTGTCAGATCAGCATATAGTGCGAGCACATTCGATATTGCGAGTAAATTGAATAAATCAAGGTGCGATCTCAGCTTCTATGCTAGCGTGAATACATCAGACAACAAGTGTGAACTTAAGAGTGAATTCAACAGATCGATGTCATCACTAAAGAGCGAACTTGTTTGAGAGTTAAGTGTGAACTTACCAGATCGAAGACATCCATCAAATGCGATCTGGTCTGAGAGTTAAGCTCAAATACTCCAGTTTGACAGCTCTATACAAGTACGAATTTACCAGATCCGCAACATCATGAGATGCGAATTGATACATGATCTGATTAAAGTGTGATTATATATTCAAGGCAAAGCTTTAGCTTTCAGATCTGTCAAGTGTGAAGTCTGAGAAGTTGAGAACCTTCAATGCTAAGTGATCATTGTTGATCTGTATTCTTATCTTTGCCAGGTGTGATCTAAAGCTTGTTATCTGTTATTATTTACTGCAAGGTACTGCATACTGGTCTTGTGTTAGACCACATTGTAATTTGTAAAGATTACCACTGTTGCATCATTTATAAGAGAGATCTTTGTTGCTGGGTTTTTTCCCCCTCTAGAGGAGGGTTTTCCCAGGGTATATGCTGTGTTATGTTGTCTGATTTTTGAATTATTTTTTGTACATTAATCTGATCACCTAAAATCAACATGGTATCAGAGCGGGTCTGTGGAAAGATCCGATCAGATCTTGAAAAATAACTCGAAGTCAGATCTAACATCTTCTACTTGAGCAAGTAGAGTACTTCTGTGCGGGATGCATCCTTTGGTCATCTACAAAATCTTTGAAAGGAGTGCATCATCTTGGCTCTCTTCATGAGTTTACTTGAGTCATTTTGTTAGCAATCTGAGATCAGAAAGTTATATGCGGTAATCTCACCTTCCGGGATCTGTTATCTAAAAGCACATGATTATGGAATTCAAGAGCTCAACTATGTCAGATTGTACGGCCAAGGGTTGAAATCAAAAGGCTGCAATCAAATAGAGATAAGTAGTTGGTTCCTTTCCTTTGTTTATATTCCTTTATGTGAATCTCAGTTGTGCAAATCTGATAAAGTCTTTTCCTATCTATCTCTAACAATTTGGGTATTTCTAGTAAGCATATTGCATAACCTAGTGGATTGCAGTTGGAAACGGAGTGCACTGCAAATTTGAGCAGTCATGGGCCTGTATTCAAACTGTAAAAGTTTCTTGTTGATCTGTACTTTAAATCAGCGTATCTCACAATATAAACAAGTATTCTTTATTTGTTGTATCTTGGACATTGTGTGATTAGTATAAGGAGATTGTTACTTCTCTTAATTTGTGATTTCTAGGTCAAAGATTCTTTGATTACTTCAAATTATCCATTGTGAGTTGATCTAGACTAATCATATAAATCCTTTGATATATGTCCTTGAGATAAGAATCAGCAAAAGAGAAGAGATTGGTATCCTTATGTTGTGATAGGATGATCACATCGATACCCTTCTCCAATGCATGTGTTGTGATAGAATCTTGAGCTCTTGGGAGAGTTGATTCTACATGCCAACCGTTTAATGCATTCAAGAAATCTACAGCTGTGCAGATCATTCTTTTATTGTGCAGAGATAGGCAATCTCGAGAGGAGCAAACAAATGAATGAACGAAGGAGCTATATCAAATCTTATAGAGATAAGTTCCTTTAAACCCTCTAGTTTGATCTTTTGATTGATTTAGTTATTCATGTTCTAACATTGTGCATAAAAGCTTATGTGTTCATGTTATAACCTGTGATTGTAAATCTTGTATGATTCCAGTCTTGTTATCTCTTTGGGTAATCTCTCTCTAAAATGCTTGTAGGAGCAAGAAGGTGATGAGAAATTGCTTAATGATGAAAAGCTTGAGGCATCTTATGAGAAAGCCATGCCAACCAAAGAAATAATCAAGCAGCCTTGGGACCGAGCTAATGGCCAGAGGGAGCTCACTTCCAGAAGTCCTCTTTGCAATCTCTGGAGCAAGGATCAAGAGGGAGTCTTGTAACTCACTGAGAAGAAGTGAAGATTGTTAGAGGATCCCTTCAGTTGCTAAGATCAGATTTGCTCAAGATTGCCTTCTGGGTTTGCCATTGGTAGCTCTGCAAACCTATTAAGAATTGTGAGATCTGAGATGAGGTCAAGAAAGACTATCCTGAACTCTCTACAGTACCAGAGGTGTGCACTGGAAAACATTTATCTAATTCAAAGTGTTGCAGGAAATCTTGGACAAAGAGGTCAGAAGATTGATGCAAGTGCCTAAAGATTTAGAGGGAGCCCGCTGAGCCTGAAGAAGATGGTAATCTTGCTGCAGCTAGTTCAGATTTGGTGGATCCTATGTTGTACAGACAGTTGATTGGATCCTTGATGTAACTAGTTGTCACTAGACCTGATAGTTGCTATGCAGTGAGTGCACTTAGCCAGGTTATGTGTGATCCGAGGCAGATACATCTTGTTGCAGCTAAACATATCCTGAGATACTTGCGTGGCATAGCTGGATATGGGTTGAAGTATACTTCAGATGCAGACTTGGAGTTACTTGGTTTCATCGATTCTGATTGGGCAGGTTGTGTCACAGACCATAAGAGCACCTCTGGTTGTTGCCTCAGTTTGGTTTCTACTATGATTTCCTGGTGTAGCAGGAAGCAGTCTTCTATAGCATTGAGTATAGCAGAGGCCGAGTATATTGCAGCTTGCATGGCAACTCGAGAAGCAGTGTGGCTTCGTAAGCTCCTTGCAGGATTGTTTGGAAAATCAATGGAGCCCACCATTATTCATTGTGATAATCAGAGTTGTGTAAAGCTCTCTGTCAATCCTGTGTTTCATGACAGAACCAAGCATGTTGAGATCAAGTACCACTATATCGAAAGATGGTACTGAGAAGGCAGTTGAGGTACATTAGCACTGATGAGCAGATGGCGATATTCTCACCAAGCCTCTCGCCGGGTAAAGTTCGTGTACTTTCGAGACAAGCTTGGTATGGTGGAGAATCCAGCCTTGAGAGTATGAGTCTCAGGTGAGCCTTGCTTAATGAGTTCTTCTCTGGAGAGAAGTTCGAGGTGAAATCCCTTGTTAATGCACTTTCTTCTGTGACGGAAGAATTTGAGGTGAAAGCCCTCGTTTCCACCCTCTGAGAGAGTCATGGTGGATGTCATGTGTGCGACTCCATGACATATCTTGTACTTGTGTTTCACCCTCTGAGAGAGTCATGGTGAAAGTCACTTGAGGTGACAACATCACGCAAGTGATGAACACTTGTACTTACTATTGCATCTTCTTCTGTGACGAAATAATTTGAGGTGAAATCCCTCGTTTCCACCCTCTGAGAGAGTCATGGTGGATGTCATGTGTGTGACTCCATGACAACATCACGTGAGAGAGTCCGTGATAATCTTTCTGTACTTGTGTTTCACCCTCTGGGAGAGCCATGGTGAACGTCACTTTGAGGTGACACCATCACGCAAGTGATGGACACTAGTACTTAACCATGTGATGGTTGACATCACATTGAGGTGATATATCTCTCCTTATATTTGATTGCAGGCAACAGTTGCAGATGAACCTCATGTAGAAATGATTTTCAGCTGGAAGATCTCTCCCTAGCTAAGAGGGAGTGTTAATGTTTATCAGCGTCGGTTGATCCTTCCAGCTCATGCCATTTGAGAAAGTATTAAACTGAATGTAGCCTTCGGCTATTCATTTAATACTCAATTATTTGTGTCTTACTTTCTGGCCGACATATAATGGTGTGATATATATTCGATTTCAAGTTATGACATTTGAGGGATATAGATTTCCTTCGGTTGATCTCTGCTAATCTGATATAGTCAAGTACAATACTACTGCGATCTAGTGGAGCTCGTCCTTATGAAAGTGCGAATATAAACAGAGAAGCTCGATCTTAACAGAGGGAAAACTTGTATATGACTTAAAGGCTATTATCAGTTGGTTATTCATATTAGTTGCTTCATAAAAGTGTGAACTGATCAGAGATTCAGATATGAAAGTGCGAACAGTCCAGATATCATCAAGTGCGGATGTATCTTCAAGTGGGAATGGACGAGTTCTGTCAGATCAGCATATAGTGCGAGCACATTCGATATTGCGAGTACATCGAATAAATCAAGGTGTGATCTCAGCTTCTATGCTAGCGCGAATACATCAGACAACAAGTGTGAACTTAAGAGTGAATTCAACAGATCGATGTCATCACTAAAGAGCGAACTTGTTTGAGAGTTAAGTGTGAACTTACCAGATCGAAGACATCCATCAAATGCGATCTGGTCTGAGAGTTAAGCTCGAATACTCCAGTTTGACAGCTCTATACAAGTACGAATTTACCAGATCCGTAACATCATGAGATGCGAATTGATACATGATCTGATTAAAGTGTGATTATATATTCAAGGCAAAGCTTCAGCTTTCAGATCTATCAAGTGTGAAGTCTGAGAAGTTGAGAACCTTCAATGCTAAGTGATCATTGTTGATCTGTATTCTTATCTTTTCCAGGTGTGATCCAAAGCTTGTTATCTGTTATTATTTACTGCAAGGTACTGCATACTGGTCTTGTGTTAGACCACATTGTAATTTGTAAAGATTACCACTGTTGCATCATTTATAAGAGATCTTTGTTGCTGGGTTTTTTCTCCCTCTAGAGGAGGGTTTTCCCAGGGTATATGTTGTGTTATGTTGTCTGATTTTTGAATTATTTTTTGTACATTAATCTGATCACCTAAAATCAACAATAAATAACACCAAGATTATAGAGTCTACAATTGGGCTCTAGAATTATAATTTTATCTTCTCTTCCAAAGCAATGACACCACATGTTAGAAGTAATTTATCAACTAAGTAAAATCATCCAACCAAAATATAGGGCTACAAATATAGAGTATATTCTTCAATGAATATGGCAAAGGATTTTATAAAATAGGGACTAGAATATTATCTCCACTACAATGGCACCAAATTTTATCTCACAAAACTAAAAGTCCTAAACCTGAGAACTATTTTCTACTTTCAAGGCTATAGTTTTATCTTCGACAAGGTAAAATACATGGTCATCAATAGATTTAGGACGGTTAAAGGCTAGCCAATGAGTTGGTAATCTCTCCTAAAATTTGATCTTAGATTAAATTCAAGAGGGTCCTATAGGAATCCTTAATACATTTCTAAATCAATCAAAATGTAAATTAAATATAAAAATGAGTAACTATACCCAAATGCATAATTTACCCCTATACTTGTGATTAGGTAAAAGTTTGTTAGCTACAAAAGACCTCTTATATATGTAAGAATAGTATTATAATATCTTAATATTTTTTCAATCCATTTTATAGACATTGGTAGAGTATAAACACACTGGACATGACTCTATAAATATATAATAGTTTACATTCATTTAATGATATTTCATTAGCTACAAGGGACCTCTTATATAGGTAATAATAATATTATAATCTCTTAATATTTTTCCAATCAACATTTTATAAACATTGGTAGAGTATAAACACACTAGACATGACTTTATAATATATAATAGTTTACATTCATTTAGTGATATTCCTTAGTTATATCACTAGGACATGAATAGCATGTATAATTCCTACTTCTACTTCATATAAATACTAGTAACTAATCTTCTTAATTTTAAATGTATGTGGTAGGGCAAGTTCTTTAATACTAGTTCCTTATTGGTTCATGGAGTCACATTCTAACCATTAAAATAATTAAACAAGAAAGTGTAGTAGATACATGACATACACCAACAACATATACTTAAAATTAGATCTTCAAACTTACAAATATTCACCAATAACATTAAAGAGACCATTACAATAATATATTGCAATGTATTAGGGTATTGCAACACCTATCAATTTCTATTTACAGTCACATCAACAAATATGATGGAATAAATCTAATGGGAAAGAAGATTTGTCTCACTTATTTACACAATAGATATCTCAAAATACTTACAACTAACCAAAGAGACATGTGAATACATATATATACTACAATTTTTGTCTCTATATATTATAGGATATTTTACCCTAATGGTTAATTACCTAACATAGTTCAAACCTTATAACAAATTCCACTCTCATTCTATGAAAAAAGAGTTTCCCAACCCCTAGGATGAAGAAAGGACATGTATTTGTATATTTTAATGGTAAATTACCTAACATAGTTGAAACCTTATAACAATTTGCACTCTCATCCTATGAAAAAATGAGTTGCCCAACCCCTAGGATGAAGAAAGGACATGTATTTGTATATTTGAATCCTAGGAATATAATTAAGGAGAAAGGATAGGTGGCCACATAGTATGGAAAAGATAACCCATACCCTCACCATTATTTTCTTTAATTACTGCATAAAAAATCATCTCTTCAAGATCTATAGAGGTACCACTAACATGAGAAAATTGTGATGATCACTTTTATCATCATTCTATTTACTAAGAGCATGGGGATTCAAGAGTATAAAGCTAAAAAGGGGCCCACAAATTATATTTAAAGGTGGCATGAGCATGGTTCAAATATATTAGGTTGTGTCACTACTTTGTTTGAATCCATTCCTTCCTAAATGAAGGATGATTTTTAGGCACATTTGAATTTGATTTGGTAGTTTCAAGGCCATATTATCTCATTAATGGAATCCTATGTTTATTTCCATTATATCACTATAAATTTCTTACAAATCCATGGCCAAGTGACTAATAGCTCTTTTAGGAATAGGAAAATGATTTTCAAGTGATCACTACATTGAATTTGGTCATAAATGGACTTCTAGATATGTAAAGGGGTAGATCAATTTCAACAATAAAAAGCATGAGATTTTTGGACTTCAGGGATACCTCATATCTCATACATTTGGTTATGGTATCAAGGATCAAGGTTGATTGAAAAATTCATACCATTAAGGTATGTGGAATGGGGGAATTCTAAACAAGAAACTCCAAAAAGATGGAGAGAATTTCATAATTTCAAGGATCAAGGTTTAGAGATGACTCATACTTTGGTACCACTTAGAAGGAAAACTTGCATCTCTAAGCTAGATTATTGTGGTAAGGGGATGAGTGAGAGTCCAACTCTAAGAAATTTTATGAAGGAATTAAAGGGGATTGGGATTCATGTATGACAAGAAATAAGTACTCTAGTATAAGGATAGATAAAACTCCAACTCTAATAGTAACTTAGTGAAAAATAATGAGTCGAGAGTCAGGACTCAACTATGAATTGTTAAAGGTACATGGGGAAAGGGAACTATGATATTCCAATGAGAAAAGGGAAAAAGGTATGATTTAATGAAGAAGTATTAAAATCTATCCCAAATGAAAGATAAGTGTTTAATGTGAACTTTCAAGGATCAAAGCTTAGGGATATAAGGGAAACGATATCCAGGGAAGCACAAGTCTAAAAATCTAGAATTTTAAAAATATCTAAGGAATTTTGGCATGTTTTCAAGGCTCAAATAGATGATATGCCAACATGGAGGGTTAAATAGCCTTACTTGGATAAATTTGACAAGGAAAATGACTTAGATTTTAGGATCAAGTGGAAAGGTATGCTAGAAGGATGAAGTTTAAAAACTCGATAAGGATAAAGAGGAAGGAAGAGATAGATGGCATGGACAATCCTAAAAATTTGAAACTCTAAAAAATTTTAGAAACTTAAGAAAAAGACAAAAAAAACCCCAACACTTAGACACTTTTGGGTTTTCCTACAACATTTAATATCAAAAAGGTGCACATTGAACAGGATTTAGGTAAAATGCAAATATAAAAACCCATATCAATATTTTAGATCAATTATAGCAATGGGTAAAAAGAACCCTAAGTTTACAAATATGCTAAGACTAAAAGAAAATTTGGCACTGTAGAATTGAATCCAACTAGGGTCACATGCCAAAATGGGTCTTATTTGTATGTTTTCATCTCATCATAGTACCAAGAAAAATATTTCTTAAACTACCTAAACAAAGCAATAAGGAATTTATTCTCAATATGCTTGGGTTATTTTCCAATGTAAATCATCTTAGGAGACAATCCAATACTTTGGTTCACCTTTTCAACATCAACATCATTGACTAGTTTACACATAACCTTAAAATGATCAATCCCATCAAAATATATTTCCAAATAAACTAACCCCTTCGGGGTGGCATTATTATCCAAGTTAATGACATCAACCCCAATAAGATTTTCTTTCCATTTCTTTTTCAACTATGGTCACCCAACAAATCAATTTATCATTACATTATGTTAATATAGTTAAGAATATTTTTTCAACATCTTAAGATACTAGTTGTACATATTTATTGGAACAAGAGGCTTGAAAAACACTTCAACTCCATAATTCCATAGAAGATAACCTAAAATAAATTAAATTAAGTTTGAAACATAAATTTATTTTCTATAGTATCCTCAAATATATATACCCAATATATACTAAAAGAATCAAATATTTTGAGGTTATCCTACACAAAATTTATATATAGTTTATTGGTCATTAGTTATTTTTTCATACAAATATAACCTAATAAATTAATATTTATGAGTCTCTAGATACTTTAATGCATGTATTCCATCCATAAGAGAAACATTTAAGCCTAATAATAATGCTCCATACTCTACAATATTATAGGTACATACAAATTATACCTAAAAGAGAACTTTGGAGCTCTTATCAATAAAAAGGTGAGCATAGACCCTACAAATGAACCTTCCTTTAACTAAGCACCATCAAAATACAATCCACAAATCTCAAAAAAAAACTAAAGGATGTGGATTTATAGTTAAATAAACAATATTTTATTTGAACATCACAACCTTACAAACTGATAAGCCCATTATCCACACAAAAGAATTCATTTGAAGCTCTTTCTACATCCTTCACAATATGTGCCATTCTCTTTTCTTTACATGTTTTAAATAGTTACCCATATATGAGAATGGTCGCATAAGTTAAGTCCACATGTTCTCCCTCCAAAGGATTTTACCCATTTTATAGGCAAGAGCATTCCCCATTTGACCAAGCAACCCACCACAATGATATTTATAAATAATTACTCTCATAGGTATGTTTCCAACTATATTATAATAACTATATGCGCCTCATTGGAATCCATTGAAAATCACTTACCAAATACTTTAAGATCTTCAATTCTAATTAATTTATTATTTTGAGGGGCATAAGTGCATTGGAATCCATTGAAAATCACTTACCAAATACTTTGAGATCTTCAATTCTAATTAATTTATTATTTTATTTTGAGGGGCATAATATTACTGTATGGTTATAAATCTAGCATATAATTATGCACCAACAATTTTTTTATAAGTAGAGAAGTGTAAACTAGGTCTATATCCATAACTCTCAACTAGTGAAATGCCCTAAGAAAATATTAGGGTTTTCATCAACATTTGTGACAACTTGAGGTTCATTTGAACACTCATTATATTGATCAGAGTATGTGGGACTATTCAAATAATCTAGATCCTAGTTCTATGCTTAGGAATTCTTAACATTTCTACCACTAGCACTTGTATTTTCAATTGAAAAATTTAGCATAGGTCATATCACATGTAGTATAAATATGAAGAGTGGAAGAGAGAACTATAACAACATTGGTCTAATGGATAGTTTAATTATTTCTTGTGACTATAACAACATTGGTCTAATGGACAATTTAATTATCTCTTGAGATATTCCATGATTATTTTTATTTAAATAGGGGCTTCATGTTCTGTATGATGTATCCACCCCTTATCATAGGTCATATCACATATAATAAAAATATGAAGAATGGAAGAGAGAATTATAACATTGGTCTAATGGACAATTTAATTATTTCTTGAGATATTTCATGATTATTTTTTATCATGAATAGGGGCTTCATGTTCCTTTTGATTTATACACCCCCTTATCAATTTGATTTTTATTTCCTCGATCTCCACTAATCATATGTGAACCCACATTCTTTCTCTTTGGTATAAATTCCTTTTCCACAATATGGTTTTACATAAGACCCCTTCTCTTATGTAGTATTCTCACTATTACAATGTAAATTGTAGCTTATACTCCAATATTTTGTTTCCCTTTAGTAGAATTAGGAGCAATATAGTAGAATTAGGAGCAATATCATGTCTAACAATGTCAACAAAAATAATGATTTCATATTAATCACATATTCTTGTTTACATTTTGCACTACATGTATGTTTGCATCTAGATTTTGTAATCTTCTATAATCACCTAGATCTAGGATTATGTTTGGATTTTTATTAAATTCTACGTTTCGACCCAAAATTTATTTTCTCGTGTGGAGTAAGAGTTGCAAAGTCATAGAGATTTTTGTATTTCTTTGTTTTTATTCTTGAATTTCCACAACTACTTGCTAAATTGTTGGAGTCCTTTTTTAATTCTTGCATTGCATAAGAATTGTGCTAATCAAGACTTAGTTGTTGGAGTTCCAAGATTTTGACATCACATTGATTGATGATCTACGCTTAAATTTTCTCTTAAACTTTCTTGGTAACTTCTCCTTTGGCATCTCACTTTGGTGCCATATTGAATATATTGATAAGAAGGATTGAAGGAAGCTTATGAATGTTTTTTCTCAAGATGAAATATGGAATTAGTCATTTCATTCATAGGTTTTCATCCCAAGGGAGAGTTTTAAGCCATTGCAAGGAACTAGCCTTAGCATAGGGCTATCTAGTTTCCATGTAATTATTATTTTAGTTTTTTTTTTTTTGTTTTTTTTTTTTTGTTTTGTTGAATTTGTGGGGTTTTCAGCATATTTCTTCTCTGAAAACAAGTGCAAGTGGACATGTTATCCAGATTTCCACAATAATTATGTTTTTACGCCAAAGGCGTTTCCTTATTTGAACCTCATTTTGCCTACGGACGGTTGAAAAGTAACAAGAGACCCTGGTTGACAGTGAAACCAATCTCAGCCGTCCATCATTTTTCGCCATTTTTCAACTGTTTTTCGACGTTTTTTGGGGCTTTCCCCGCCGCTACTGTTTTTCCCGGCTGTTTGCTTTCCCCGCCGCTCATCATTTTCGCCAGTTCTTTGTTTGCTGCTTCCCCGCCGCTATTGTTTTCAGCTCCTCCAAACTCTTCCTCGCGGGTATTGCCTTTCACTTGTACATTTTGGCGAGCTGCAACCTGAAAATGCAATAAGGTTTTGACGAGGGTTTTAGAGTATGTTTATCGGTACCAGATTTCTTTATCCATTAGGGTTACGCTAACGATTATTAATTATCCATTAAGACTAGTTAGAGATAAATATCTGCATGGAACGAATTACACTACGGTACAATTGCACCTTTGAGAATGGAGCCCGCTTGGCTGTCCACAGTACAATTGTGCGCTTCTATTTACAAACAAATTTTGCATTTCTTTCGTCGTATTACAAAAGACTACAAAAACAAGATTGATGGAGAGATAAAACAAACCTGGATCTGCTTTGTATTTAAGGAATTAATTAAATGGGTAGAAGATACGTTTATTAGTTTTGTTGTTATATATTAAAAATTATAGCATATATGTTATTAACTATAATTTTTAATAAAAATGAAAATTACGGCCAAGATCCTATTAATGAGCATATTTTGGTTTTAACATTACGACATCCTTTACCCTATGTAATTAAGTATATTTTAACATAAGTAATAAAAAATATATAAATTTTATATAATAAAAAAATTATTATAATTATATTATTTATTATTATTAAATATTATATTCTCTAACAAAACTATTAAATATATATAACATTTTTATAATTATTAATTATTAATTATAATATTCTTATTTAATATAAAATATAATTAATATATTATATCTTTTATATAATACAGAGTAAATTATATACAATATATATAATAGTATATATAGATTATATTATTATTATTATATATTATATTATAGAATAGAAAATATTAAATATTAGTATGAAATTATTATAATTAATAATTAATAATTCTCTATATAGATCAAATTAAAATAAAATTATAAAAAAACTCATAGTTTAATTGATCTTTGGATAGGTTAGGAAAAAGAAAACTATATGTATGTTAATATAAAATAAAATTAATAGTATAATAATAGTAGTAGTAATAGTAATAATAATAATAATCAAGACGACAAAAATAATGTCAAGGCTCTACAAACAAGTAAGCTATAAATACTTATGGTGTAAGTAATAGTTTTCACCAATATTTTATATATCATATATCTACCTCCCTCTCTTGTTTACTCCATCTCTCCTTCTCTATACCTCTCTCTCTCTCTCTCTCTCTCTCTCTCTCTCTCTCTCTCTCTCTCTCTCTCTCCCTCTCCCTCTCTCTCTCCCTATTTTTATATCTCTCTACTTCTCTATTTATCTCCCTACCTCTTTCTATCCTTATCTCCCCCTCTCTCTCTCTATCTCCCTATCACTCTCTTTCTATATATCCTTATCTCTACCTCTCTTTTATTCACCCATCTCTCATGCTCTATACATCTTATCTCTTTATCTCTCTCTCGTCTCTCTATTTATTCCTATCCATATATATCTACCTCTATCTCCCTATCTCTCTCTATTGAGCTCTCCCCATCCCTCTCTATCTCTCTATATATCCCTCTATCTATATCACTTCTCACCCCCTTTCTATCTGTTTAGCAACATGAGCTTGTTGATAATGGAGCCTAGTTATCTTCCTTATTCAAAGGTGTTGTGCTCATGTTGATAATGGAGCCTGGTTATCTTCCTTATTCAAAGGTGTTGTTTTAGTCATGTTTGGATCCTTGCATCTTAAAGCTATCACTTCTCCATTGAGACCTTTCTTGCACAAACAACATCATTTGTTAAATGGCCCACCATATATCTATCTATTCATATATCTTCATCTCTACATATTAAGTTTTATATCCCCCCCTCTCTCTCTCTCTCTCTCTCTCTATATATATATATATATCCCCTACCTCCCTCTATCTCTCTATCTAATTCTCCCTCATCCTCTCTCCTTTTATCTTCATCTCTACCTCTATCTTCCTCTCTTCCCCTCTATATCTAGACATTTTCTCCCTCTCTACCCATCCATTGATCTCCCTCTCTCCCTCTCTATATAGTTATATCTTCCATCTCTATCTATCCCTCTCTCCTCTCACTTTATCTCTCCCTATCCATCTCCTTCTTCATCTCCATATCCATCTCCATCTCTATCTTCCTCTCTATCTCTTTCCCCTATCTCTATCTCCTTACCCCCTCTTATTTTTCTCTTTCCCCTCTATCTCTCCCTCTTTCTATCCTTATCTCTCACTCTCTCTCCTTCTCTCACTATTGCAAACATAACATGAGCTATTTCATAATGGAGCCTCATTATCTTCCTAATTCATAGGTCCTACCAATTGACCTCATGTACTACACAAATATATGCAAAAGAGTAAACCAAATTAGGTTTTTCCCTAATTGACCTTCCACACCACTTCAACATACCCATTGCACACCAAGGTGCGATTGCTAGTAATACTATTCTTTCATCATATAAAATCAAAAAAATCCTACATGTTTAGTGTTCATAAATAGCTATCAAAATAAACAAATTGTGGGAAAAGTGTTTGGTATTTTTTTTTAAATGAGTGTAATTAGTACATCTTATAATGGTTGTACTAATCTATTATAAATCAGGTAACAGGGATCCCAAAAATTCCTCACATTTTCATATTTTTAGTGTAAAGGTGATGTTTAGTTGCATAGTTGGTTATAATTTATTTTTATGTTTATGCATCATAATTGAGTCTTAAAAATGTTATTTTATTCTATGTTCTATGACCATTGTGTTGGTGATTCTGTAAACTATTTGTATAAGGGAAAGGGTCACCATTAGTTGGCTCCCTACCCTTAACTACATCAGTTTATTATACAAAGTACTCTAAATGATGTTTGGTAAGAAAATCAAAACAAACTCAATATATGTCGTAAAACAAAGAATTTTAAATTTATTGAAAAAGATGTAGTGTGTGAAAATGAAAACATATTATGATGAAGAATCTGGTTATAGTATAGTCTTAGATACGGTTATTTACATATTAAGATGAAATATGGTGATGTAAAATATTTTACTAGCATGAAACACATGCACAAACTTGAAGAATAGTATTATTTAGATAGCCAAATCACAAAGGAAGGTTGCTAATATAACTTTAACAAAGATAATTATTTAATTGAAGATGTGTTGAATGGCTATACATTGATTTCTTCAAGTACCTTAGAGGGTAAGTGCATGGAAATGAGGGGAAAAAAGGGGTCAAAATCACCTATTAAGATGAAAGATGATGTAAAATATTTTACTAGTGTGAAACACATGCACAAACTTGAAGAATAATATTATTTTAATTAGCCAAATCACAAAGGAAGGTTGCTGATATAACTTTAACAAAGATAAAATTATCTAATTAAAGATGTATTGAATGAATATATATTGATTTCTTCAAGTACCTTAGAGGGTGAGTGCATGGAAATGAGAGAAAAAAAAAAGTCAAGTGACCACTATTTTTTTCTTAAAATCAACTAAAGTTGAACTTGGATGAAAAGTTTAAGATATGTATGCTCAGAATTTAGAGATATGATTAAAAAAAAAAAAAAACTTGCAGTGCTCTAAATCTAGTTTCTAAATAGAGAAGTTTTGTTTAATGGTTAAGGTTAAAAGTGTCATTTATTGAGCATGCAAAAAAGTGTTACTATTTTTATCACTAAAATATAACAATGTTTGGTGCTGCCACCCTTTTTTTGCTACATGAGATATTTTTAAAAACCAATTGATGGAAATACATCCAAGATTGAGTACTAAAAATTGTATATTTTTCAATTTTTTTGTTGAATAATGTTTTTATGATTTTTTTGAAGTGGATGCATGCTGAAGATTGCACAATTAAACATGCACATCACATAACTTGTACGAAATTAATATAAAATATAAATTATTATTTTTGATTTGTGTGTGTGTCTATATATATATATATAAAGTGTTGTGCCCTTTGAGAAAGGGTGGCCTATGTCTAGGAAATATGTATTATGTATATCATGTGTTACTGTTCAATTTCTATATTGTTTATAAACTATGATTTGTGGGCTCACATGTATGAATCTCCGTGGCAAGAATAAATGTTCGGTTTTTTTAATTCTTAAGTTTTTCCTTCAAAGTTAAATTTTTAAGTTGATGCATAAAGATTTGTTACTATTTAGAAAGGGTCTAGGTACAAACGAAGAGGTAAATCTGATTACTGAAATAAAACAATTATTTAAATGAACACCTAATAAGTCTTAAGACCAACTTTTGGTTATAGGGTATCTTTAATTCATTATATCAAGTTTATAATGTTTAAAGAAAAATTTGTTGTGGCTTAAGATAAATATAACTATTACTATTATAGCTTCAACATAGACACTTATCGCTACCAAACAGCCAATTTTTTCCACTTGCTTTTTTTTTGTCATGGTGTAATTTTCCTTCTAAAAATAGAAAACCAATCTCTAAACTATAGGAGCTCAATTCAATTTGGTCTAGTGTCTAACAAGAATGTTTAAAAAGGGTTTCTAGAAAGCTAATGAATAAACAAATGAACTGTCCATAAGAGAGATCCAAAACATGACAAGACAAGAATGTATAAAGGAGAGGTTAACTAGAAGATGGCACAAGAATCATTTTCTTAAACTTAAAATGCCTTGCAGATTATTTTTTTAAAGGTGTTTTTGAGTGAAGATACCCACCTAAAACATTAAGATATCTAAAAATAGAAAATACCCGTTTAAAATTATGTTTATGAAAGGGTTGATGATGTTCAAAAGAGGGGTATAGAAAGAACGTCTTTTAAAATTAATTGTTAATGAGAGGTTTATGATGCTTTAAAGAGATGTATAAAGAAAATGCTGAAAACAAACAGTTTAAAACATATTGTTTTGTAAATGAGCAGACAATCATACCTAAACATATTGGTTTAAGTTTTTTCAAATGAAAATAAATAGTATCCAATTTTAATAGATAGAGATATTAATATCTATATAATCTAGTTATATGAGAGATCTATGGAAACTAAAAGAGGTGTATAAAAATAATGCTCGAAGTAAACTGCCTACATGTCGATTTTTGAATGAAGAGGTGATCATACCTAAACATGTTGGTTGTTTTAAGATAGAGATATCAATATCTATATAATCTAGCTATATGAGAGGTCTATGAAAACTAAAAGAGGTGTATAAAAATAATGTTATAAAGTAAATGAGCAGAAAATCATACCTAAACATATTGGTTGTTTTGAGATTTTTGGTTGAAATGAAATATGTTGTTTGTAAATGAGAAAACAATCTAACATATTGGTGGTTCAAGTTCTTTTTGGAACGATAAAAAAGATAGAGATGTCAATATCTATATAACCTAAAAAGTAAACAGCTTACACAGCCATTTTGTAAATGAAGAGGTAGTCATAACTAAACATGAAGAGGCGATCATAACTAAACAATTGGTTGTTCAAAAAAAAATTTGATGGAAATGAAAAAAACAATATCCCACTTAAAAAACGGAGATCTCAATAGCTATATAATTCAATTATTTCCATCGAATCTAAAACATATTTTTTATAGAAATGAAAAACTAAAAGATAATCCAAACATATGAATGCCAATATCTATATAATCCAATTGTTTTCAAAAGAAGTAAAGCTCACTTACCTACAATGGTAGCGTCCCCCTGATGTAAAGGAGTGAAGGCAATGGTGGTGGAACCTGTATCCAGCTCACCCCATCTCCTCCTCTCATCCACATACTTTGGGTGGAGACCAAAGGCGTCCCTGTAGAAGCTTAGAGACAGTCCAACATCCTTAACAAACACCACTGTATACCCATAACGCACTGCTATGTTCTCCATCCCCCTCACCGATGGCAATTTCTCATCACTGTTTTTGGCACCACAGTGTTGACCAATATGCTCGCTTCCTATGTTGAAGTTGGTGTCACAATTAACTGATGCACAGTCTATCTTCTGACACGAAGGGAGCTCCGCCATTCTTCCCTGCTCAAAACCTCTAATTATTTCTTGATATTTCTCAATTTCGGTGCATCAGTGTATACAGAGGTTCAGTTATGGATAAGTACAAAGATGTTTGTTCGTGGCATGGTGTTGCATTGCATGACTGCAAGCTCATCTTCGTTTGGGCACGTAAACAAGTAGATTGCTTCTTGTTTTGAGGATTTAACATACGTGGCTGTCACATAGCTTTCTAATAAAGCAAGGGGATTGGCAATATAATACGTATGCCAGTATTTTTTCATTCCTTTACCTTGTATATCTATATATATAAACACCCGAATAGTATTTTTCATTTCCAGTTATTCTTGGCTTAGTAAAGACCAGTCCCATCTAGCTAGGTATAGTAATGGAAATCCCCTTGATCTTAGTGTATCTTATTTGAACACTATGTATATTTTTAAAGAAAATAATTTTTTTTGTGGTTACTAAATTTAATATAATTTAATTAATATAGTTGCATGACGTTATATAATACAATATAAAAAATTAGAAATTAAAAGAAGTGAATATGTAGTTTATTTTAATAGTCTATACATAATTATTCTTTATTTTGATCATAAATATTGAATTGTAATCAAGAATCGCCTAAATCTAAACAAATTAACAATATAACAATGAAATTTGAATCAAGGGATTCTTAGAATTTGTGTGAGCTTAATTTTGTGTCGTGGTTTTCACCTTTTATTCACGAAAATGGTCTTTTTATTCACAAAATTCCCTTTCACCATAGAGATGATCTGCACATTTGTGGTTGCCTAGATTCTACTTGCCTCAAGCGTCTAAGTCTTGTGGGAAGAATGTAAAAACTGATAGGATGAAGAAGTCTAAAAGTCCAACAGGGACCAAGGAAAGGTTGGACTTAGATAGGAAAACATACCTAGTCAAGGAACTTTGAAACTCTAATGACTGGCAAACACTTGTAAGACTAAGCATGTATTTAAACTTAGAGACTTTGGGGACCTTATACAGACATTGTGAGAAATAAGAGGAAGAACATGCACATAAAATGGGACCAAGGGGATGTGAAAGATAGGAAATGGGAAATTTGGTCCATAACCTAGATTATTACCAAAAGGGGCATGAAAATTTTGCCTCATTTAGAATTGCTTTCCCTCAAAAAATGCAAATTCAGGGGTTCCAAAACTCCTACTTTTTCCCAAACATCACCCTTTCTAGGTAGGTTCTTCCCATAAACTAGTTGATTTGGTCCCAAAATTTCCATCCTTGTGACAATGATAGCATCCATTGCTCTTTTAAGCAACAGTCCAAAACCTATAAGCACTAAGTTAATGCAAGATGGTGCATCATAAACACACATTTATGTGCATGAAAATGTTCTAAGGAATGGATGCTATGGCTTGTTACAATAATACTATCCCAATTTCAGCCTTTTAACTTGTGTTGATTTATTTTTTAAGGCATACTCCCTCAAAAATCCTCCAACCATCTTATTCAGTATTTTTTGTTGGCCCAACATCTTGTAGTGGATAACCTATTCCAAGAGTAATATCTACACCTGTCAAATGAGATAATGCCTTCTAACAGCTATTGAGAAATCTACTACCTCCATTATTGATCTTTTTTTTAGGAAACCCATGTGATTTATTCATCTCATATGCAACAACATAAAGTTGGTTTATACCATACACCTTAGGGAGACTCCAAAAGGATTCCATGAATACACATTCCAAATCTTAATGAGAAATAAATAGATGTTATATATTAGACTTACTAAAAATTCATGTTGGCCATTCTACTGGTGGGCGATGTCCTTATCAATCTACATAAAAAGACCCTCCTTGAAGCATCTCCACAAGAATCTATCTCCATTTTTCCTATGATTTGTGTAGGATTGAGAGTGTCATACCTTAGGTGTGTTATGCAACATTTCTAAGATCTTTTTCTTCATCTTAGACTTGTGTACTAAAAGGACTCCATTCTTATACAAAATTCAACCACCTATTAGCACATTCATTTCATCATGAACATTTCCTTGTATGTTATTAGTAGTTATTCTATCCTATTCTAGTCTTAAGAATTAACAATTCTCTATCTTTAGTCCTTCTAGTGATATAGTCAACTTTTGTTATGCTACTTTGATGTTAACACAAATGAAGAAACTTAAACTAAAAGATATCCTTACACACATCTCAAATAGGGGTTATTACCAATCCAATAGAAAGTAGGAGATTAAAAAAAAAAATATTTCTTGTTTAAACCATTCTCCATGCTTGTTCAAATTTGTGAAACTATTATATAAAATCATCATTTATGACTCCTAGTTAATTGTCATCCTCAAATTACTTTATTCATTGACTTTTAATTCCCTGCCATACTACCTAAGAAGAATGTAAAGAATGATAGGATTTTACCATGCACAATATCTTTATGGTAATCTTTATCATGATGTAAAATTCATCATCAAACATAGGAAAACTTCATTTGGTGCTTAAAACGAACCTAAGTGTCAAAATTCATAGTTGGGCAGCTTGGTCATGTACCTAGGCGACCCTATCAAACAATAAGTTAACCCAAATTTTCAAAAAATTACCTATCTATTAAGGTAGCCTGGTGGCATCTGGGGTGGCTTGGTTTTGTATGCCAGAAAACTCAAAATTTTCCAAAGTGTGTTGGGACAGTCTAGTACTATATTGGGGTAGCTTGGTTCTCATACAAATTCCAGAATGTAAAATCTCTTAACCAAGGTTAGTTCATGGTTTTCTAAGCCTAGTGTATTGTCAAAAAAAGAAATGTGCCTTTTTTTCCCATGGCAATCATTTTCGTCAACTAGGTCTTCAAAAACATAATCAATTTTTTATGTCTCTTGGTCTTATTAGCCCCTCTCAATTTCGAGACCATGGATGGGTAAACCATGTGAATGAAAGTTTTTCACCATAGTCTTGGGGTCCTATTAGTGCTTTGAACTAGTTCTCAAGTGTCACCATCAAGGACTTAGGTCATCTCTTGCATCATTTTTTGTGCAACCTTCTGAAACGACCTAGTTATCAAACCTAGGATTGGGGAGATTGTTCTTCTAGTCTTATGAAGTCTTGTGAAAGTTATAATCCTTTATGGTTCATCTTATAAGTGTCCTAATAAATCATCATAGGTCACATGGGGTGTTGAGTAGTTTCCTCCCTTGGGTGATGTTGCTTGTGAAGGGATGTCTTGGGGAGCATGAGGTTGTCTAGAAGTGACTTGTCATTCCACTTTTGGTGAGTAATGCCTCTTGGTTAGACAACCTCTTGTGAATTTTTTACTTTGTGTTTAGATTGGTTTAGTGTGTTTGGATGTGGATTGGAGGTTGATGAAGCCATCATCACATCCTGGTGCATTGTCATGACAGAAAGCAATCATGATTTAGTAAACAATTGTTGTGACATTGTTGTCTATTCTCTCTCTCTCGTATGTTCATCATGGTGGATTTATCCCACGATTGGTTAGCCTTTCATTGTTGCCACCTTGCTTGTGCAATGGTGAAGTGCCTTGTCTCTAGCATTGTATTGTTGTGATAGTTGTGTGCACATTGATTATGCAAGTGTGTCATGTCATTGTTGAATTTGTAGAGAAGGGGTACCTGTCACCCTTGGGACTCTAGGTCATGGGAGAGCCGCAAGGAATGAGCCTCCCTAAACTACCTTGGGTTTTCTAGACAAATCAAAAAGGCTAAAGTACTGAGGCTGAAAAGGAAGGCAAATAGCTTACCACTTCCCTTCTGCTAAAACCAGATGTTCATAGGGTTAGAAGAGTCGGTTTCAAAGGTTAGATCTACTGCCTAGACAACTCACTATCTGAGAATGGCAGTGCAGATCTCAAACTCCAGTATGATGCCCTGGTGTCTTAGATACGAGCTAGTGTTCGTACAGATAGGGGTCCAAAAAACAAACAAAACACAAGGAAACCTACTAATTTCCTAACTACATGATGTTTTATGTTTTGATAGAGAGTAAAAAGGTACAGAAACAATGAATATAACGAAAAGGATGTTAAAAATAACCATGCTAGAAATTACAAAGAGAGTGGGAAAATGTACCTTTTTACCCACAAGTTGATTCTTCAAGTAGCTCCACTCGAAAACACCTACACACATGGAAATGAGAAAAATGTTGGGTTGTATTCGAGGTCTGCCTCAATCAAACCCCTATTTTGGTGTTCCCACCTCCAATGACAGCCAAATAGCCACAAAGTATGGAAATCAATAAAGGAAATAGAAAGGAAGTAGTATTGCTAAGTAGAGAGCACAAACAACTAGAATGCTACTCAATAAACAAGATGATGCAAATGGGCAACAATAACAATATCATCTTCTCAACTATGAGCACTCAAGGCAAATAGTGGAAGGAAGAAGCTTGGTGATCCTCCAATGGCGATGATGTTGCAACAAGAATGTGGTATTGGAGCCAAAATGAAGAGCTTGTAGCCAAGAGAAGTGGTGTCGAAGCATAAGAATGAAAGTAGAATGCAAAAGAGTGAAGCAAGTCCAAGAGAATGAAGAGAGATCAAGAGAGGCGAAACAATGAAAGTTGATCGATTTTAATTAGCAAAAGGGAGGTAGATGGTTTGAATTTAGTCGGTCAAGGAGGCAAATGTTACACTTTGCACCCAATAGGAAACATAACGTTTCTACTAATTCCAAGCGAAGGAATCCTATTAAGACAACAACACGATGCACAGATGTCTGCATGGTACGCATGCGTCCTTGACAGAGATTCCTCCACTGACACAAAATGACGCAGCCAGGTAGATAGAGCAAGGTGGCGACAGTGAAATTGCATCATCAGGTTTACATTTTCTAAGGTAGGGGAAATTAAATGGGGAATTTTTTGGGGGTGAAAATTCACGCCATTACATTTTCCCCCCACTTTAGTGGTCATGTGTGTTAGTGCAAATGAAAGGTAAAGTAGAAAGAGGTTGAAGAGAATATACCTTAACCATTAAGGAGGTAGATCTTCGATCTGGCACACCTGTACATGCAAGAAGTATCTCTACAGGTTCTCAATCCTACAGGGAAACCTTTACATGAAAGAGAGAGAGAGAGATAGCTCCACAAGTACTCGATCCTACAAAATTGGTTCCACGAGTTCTCAGTCCTGCAGAAGCTGAACAAAGGGTCTACAGGTTCTCGGTCCTACAAAGGGAGCACCACATGTTCTCGATCCTACGGGGCTTGACATGAAAGGACTCTACAGGTGCTTAGTCCTAAAGAGTTTGATGCGAAAGGCCCTTATTGGTGCTCAGTCCCATAAGGAAATATTGACAAGGTGCTCGGTCTTGCTAAGAAAGCTTGATAATAAAAGCAGCTTTACAAGTGCTCGGTCCTACAAAGCAACATGTTAGGCTACAGAAAAAACATGTTAGGTAGAGAATCCAAGACAAACAGACATAATACATAGCAAGCAATTGAAGGAGAAGTTTCCAAAGGGGTCCCTTCAGGAACCCTACAAAATAGCAAGGGGCCCACGCAATGGGACACTTCAATTGAAAAGCACAACATTTTCCACAAACGATTTTGTCATCAAGGAATCCTTTTGAAAGATCTCTTTCATCAAAGGAAAAATTTTGGACTTCTTCATCAAAAAAAGTACTCCTTTTTCGAAGGAAACTTTTCAAATTCTTTTTCTATGAATTTATTTCCAAAAGAAAAATTTCACGAAGGGGATCCTTGTTAAAGGATACATTTTTGAAAAATGAAAAAATTTCAATAAGGGATTCGTTGGCCACCAAATTCACCTCATTGAAAATCAGAGAAGTATGGTAGACCCCTTAGGATGGTGCATGTGAAGCAGAGGAGCGCGTGGCATCCTAAGGAGAGAAAGAAGAAGCAGAGATGTTGTGGCCCACGATACATAGTGAGATGTAAACGTGGAAATGTTGTCATGTACACAAGGGACAACACATTAGCACCACAACATCAGGAAGAAAGAAAAGAGAGAGACAAACAAAGACAAAGCAAATGAGAACAAGCAAAGAAGAAGAAATCCAGAGACAAGGGGATCTGGGAGTTTGGGGTCAAATCAGTTCATATATATATATATATAGGTAACACGTGATGTATGAACGAAAGATCATCAATCCCCAAAATTCCTAGATCATGAAGAAGAGCACATGAAGACAAAATGAAAATAAAAAATTGGGTCAACATGGAAGAGGGCCTAAATACCCCAATGCTTTGCATCATCCCCAATTGTCAAAAAATCAAAGTCAGAAAATATAGAAAAATGATGAAACATATAGAGGAAGTTCACAACAAATTTTCTAGGCCTGTATCCAAGCACCTAAAGGGGTAGCAAGGGTCCTCCAAGTAGGATCACAAACACATAAATACAAGCACAAGGGGAACACAACACACACAAAAATCTAATCTACACATAAATAAGAGGTACCCCTACTCCTTATCGACCAGAAATTCGTCCTGCTCCCAATCTAGATCATTATACAGGGAGTATCCTCTGAATCTCCTACAACAAGGGCCAAGGAATAAGGCCCCTTGAGGTCTTCTTCATTGAGATCTTGTGAGATGTAGGTCATCAATCTCATAAAGATCATTAATAGAGTCAGGACATCATCCACTGAGTTATACATGCACTTCACCAGAGTGCCATGTGTTAATTGGGTGGGAGAAGAGAGAGGTGCCCGAGATCCACTATCGACCTCGTCGAGAGGGGTAGTGACAAACTCAAGGGACGTTGAGGCTACCTCCATCACAAGGATGACACAAGAAAAATCAAAACTAGCTCCCAAAGAAGGAGACCCTTTCTTCTGACCACCACTCAAAGTGAGGTCATCCTCCGACTTACGCTTCAGTGGAGGATGCCAGATCCCCATGAAAGAAGCGGAGGGAGAAGATAGAGTTGCAATAGATACCACCATTGTGTTTAGCATATCTATGGGCTAAGAAAATGGAGGGATGTTTGGAAGGGACATCAAAAGCGGAGGCTCCACAGAAGGAGTGATGAACACCTACACCCTTTTGGGGTGAGGATCAGCAACACTCGTCAGGGGAGCTGAAAGCAAAAGTGAGATGAGTGGAACTGAAGAAGAAGGAACATAAGGAGGAGGCACAATAGGAGTATTGAAACAAGAGCTACTAGCTCCCATTTTGTCTTTTGCAAGGTAGCTTGTTCAACGGCCAGAGCCTTTCTCCTACGCTTGCACTTGCACGCAAGTTGATTACATTAGCTTCAAGCATTAGTAGTTGCAACCTGAGAAGGAACGAGAGGATCCTCTTCTGCCATAGAAGTGTCCTCGACAATCGTTGTTGGTGGAAGGAAAACCTCCTAGATAGGGGAAGGAACAGGGAGCGCGGGAGCGAAAATAACAGCATGTGGAGAAGCAGACACGAGTGCCTCAGTAGGGAACCTCTTCCCATTCACTATCAGAAGGGCGGGAGGAAGAACGGTTGGAGGCCGAGACATGGGGGAAACTCCATAAGGACCCTTCCCATTTCTATAAATAATGGGTCTAGGAACATAGGGCAAGATGGGTAGTTCAAACACTTGATGCTTAGCTTTTCGCCAAGCAAGCACCATTGGGCTCCCCATGTGAGGCATGGGAGCAAGAGCCAAGGACACCATAGTAGGGAAAGAAGTGGAAGCGGATGGAGCAGAAGATGTAGAAGAGGAAGGCCCATGGTTGCACGCAAGCTTCCCCTTATCCTTTTGCTAGGAGGAGGAGGTAGCTTGCTACTACACAATAATATAACATTTTATTGAGATGGCATAGGGAGATACTAGATAGGTCAACTTTGGCGTCTGCCCCCAATCTTATACATGACATAGGAATGATATAGCAAGTTTGTCCTCAGAGGGAGCGATCTGACAGGAGTGGGCCAAAAGTGGTCTAATGAGAAGCCCCCATGCAACATCAGTGGTTTGTAACCGATATCATGCACAACGTGCAGTGATCCCTCATGAGATAACTTGAGACATTTTTGAATCACCAAAGTGACACTGTTCATGGAAACCAGCCATGAAATGCATAGTTTCACCTTGAATAGGTTTGACTGTAGAATTATGAAAAAAGAGGTATCCATGTCCTTGGGTCCTACCAAAACTGAAAGAGTAATAGAACTAAGAGGAGGGACTGAGATTCCATCATTTGTACATATAGTAGCCTTCGATTCTTCGTATTCCTCCTTATGTAAAAATTTTATCAACAGAGTTTCTTTCGTTATAACACTCACTTAGCTCGCAGGGTCAATTAAGACACTATTCATAATGTACCCATTGACACAAGTGAGAATGTACAAGGAAGAAGGATTTTTATTCATAGGTAAATCCTACAAGGTAAAAGTTATGTCTAGTGATCCACTTGCAGGCTAGGTGGAAGGAATACATGTGAATGAGACCATATTAGCGTACCCTAAATATGAATTGGAGGAAGTAGAAGGTTCAACAATTAGGTTTGTAGAATGATCCAGAAATGGGTCAGTATAGATCTGCAATTCGTTATTAGCCTTTGCCACAGACTTATTAGAATTCTACTTCTTCCCATCGAGATGGATAGTACCATCATTGATGTGGTTATGGATCTCATGGTGTATGTGCATGCATATTTTGGTATCATGTTTGTGTATTCAATTGTACTGGGAGAATCAATGTTCATCATACCAATCAAGATATGTTGGAAATATTGTCATTGATGTCAAGTCAAGGTAAGAAGATCAGCATAAATTGAAGGTGTTCCAGTTATTTACGTAAGCATCAAAATTGAGAAAAGAAAGACATAAGATCAAGAAAAAACATATAGAAACAGATCAAGAAGAGACACTATTAGAAATAGATCATACAGAAACATAAGTATGACTTCTAGATCAAGAAGAGACAATATCATAAATAGATCATACTCATACAAAAATAAGATAGGATAAGAGACAATGTTCTGAAGTATGACATAACAATGAGTGACATGAAACAGATCATTCTTCATATCATTGTTTAAGGAAGCAAATCATATCATTGTTTATAATCATTCTTCAAATCATTTTTTAAGGAAGCAAATTAGATCATTGTTTATAATCCTTAGATCACGATTTCTTCATATCATTTTATTCTTAAAAACATGATTAAAAGGATTACAAATCAATTCTTCTAACTAAAAGGAATGATTTGTTAAACATATAAACTAAAATTATAAGTGAAATTGTGTGATTTAAGTGATGTGATTCTTTTGATGCAACTTCATAAGGATACAAAGTGGTTATGAAAAGGTCTGATCCATGCCTATTAAAAGCTTCTGATTTGTTGACAAGTCAAAGAATAAATGAAGTGGTGTGATTATAACAAGTTAAAGAATAAATGAAGTGGTGCGATTATTTTTTCAAGGAAACAATAAAAATAAAATTAATCAAATTATCGAGAGATAATACTTTTCAAGAGGTGTGATCTATCTTTAAAGGGTGCAAAAGTAGATGGATGTGTTATTTCCCAAAAGTTTGCTATGTATGGGAAACATATATAGTTGATATCAAAATCAGATTTGAGAAGGAGCGGAGTGTGAGAGAAAGAGAGTATAGAGTTAGATCGGAAGATAAATTCTCTTGTGTGAGCCTTGAAGTGATAGCAAACATCACAAAGAAGAATAGAAGATTGATCAGAGTTGAAGGGGGATGATTATATAAAATTCAGAGTAGAAGTTTATCTCTTGTGTAAAAAATAAAGAGACAACATACATCACAAAGAAGAAGTTAAGTTGAGATAAAAGATAGATCTTTATAGCAGATCCTTGAAGAAGACTTTAGCAAATTTGGAGATGTTTTAAGGTGATTATCTCAAATCTAGAGGAGAATTATAGAAAACTTGGTGCAAGTTTAAATGACATATTTGAGAAAAATTATAAGCATAGTTGGAGAATATTTAAAAGCATATTGAAGTAGATTTATAAGCATATCTAAAGCAAACTACTGAATCATATTTAGAGCAGATTATTGAAGCACATTTGGAATAGATTTATAAGCATATTTTGGAGCAGATTATTGAAGCATGTTAGATTAGATTTGAAGGGATTAAAGCAAATTTTGGAGAAGAGAGTTGTGAAGAAAACTCGATGGCATACCAAGAGAAAGTTTATTGCATATTTGGTGAAGATCATAATTTTCCATCATCCATTGAAGAAGCAACATTGAAGGTGGAACATTGTCCTTTAAGTTATTATCTTTGCTAAGTTGGTGCTTGGCAACTGGGGGTTGGTACCTCCAGTAGGTTGGTGCCTACAAACTTTAGGATTTGGTGCTCCTTGTAGGTTGGTTCCTACTAAATCAGAGATAGGTTTCGGTGCTCCTTGTAGGTTGGTGCCTACTAACTCAGAGATAGGTGTTGGTGCTCCTTGTGTGTTGGTGCCTACTAAAGTGTGAGAGTTGGTGATTGAAGTAGGTTGGTTCCTACATTCATTGTAAAACTTATATAACTCATAAATTACATTATTTGTACCGTGGTTTTTTCCCGTAATGGTTTCCACGTAAAATCTTGGTGTCAACTTGTCTATATTGTTATATTAGTGCATAGTTGATATTGTATTAGAGTTTGAAGTTGATAAAAGTTGAGAAGGTAAAAATTTGTTAATATACTAATTCACCCCCCCTCTCAGTATATTTTTGTGCTCTTCAATTGGTATCAAAGCAGGTTCCTTCAGAGAGAGCCTAACCACTTGAAGGGAGATCCTAAAGATTACACATGGCAGATAATAATACAATCAAAGCACCCATTTTTTATGGGACTAATTATGCATTCTGGAGTATTAAGATGGAAGCTTACTTGAATGCTCTTGGGTTTGATGTTTGAAAATCTATAGTAGATGTTTATACACCTCCATCAACCCCTTCAACAGATCAAGTTGGAAATAAAAGAAGTGAAAATAATGCCAAATCCAAGCATGCTCTTCTTTGCAGTTTAACATATTTCGAGTTCACAAAAGTCATGTGTTGCAAGTCGGGAAAAGAAATATGGGTCAAACTTCAAAATATTTATGAAGGAGATGCCAAAGTGAAGAAAGAGAAGTTACAAACTCATCAAAGGAAGTTTGAAAGCCTTAAAATGAAAGAAGATGAAGACATAGCATCATATTTTTATGTTGATGAAATTGTGAATATTATGAGAGGACTTGGTGAATATGTTGATGATGCATTCATTGTTGATAAGATATTAATATCCTTATCTACGAGATTTGATTCCAAGGTGTTGGCATTAGAAGAATTGGAAAATCTAGACACATTGACAAAAGATGAACTGCATGGGATTCTTGCTTCCTATGAAATGAGAATTGAAGGAAGAACACCACAAAATGAGATTTCCTTCAAAGCATCCAAGAAAGGAAAAACCAAGCATTATGCATCAAGCAAGAATGCAAGCAGTGATGAGGCAAAGGCTTATTTCATGAGAAAGCTAAAGAAAGGAAATGGGAAGTATAAAGGAAAATTTCCTTTAAAATGTTTCGATTGTGGAGAAGTTGGAAATTATGCTTCCAAATGTCCTCAAAATGAAAGTGACACATGCGAGGATGAAAAGGAAGTATACACAAAGAAAAAGGGAAAGAAAAATTCTAAACATAACTCAAAGAAGAAATTCCAAAAACATAAAAAGAGCTTTTATTCAAAGAAAGAAAGCAGCTCTTCAAAAGAACAAAGCAATGAATGCCAAAGCAATGATGAAGAAGAAATACTATTTATGGCCATGGAAGACACAAATACCAAACATGAAGGAGAAGAAGTTGACCAAGAATGCAATGAAAAAGAAGTAGATCTTGAAAAAGAGCTCCATTATGCATATAAACAAAATGAGAAATTGAAGGTCACTAAGCATGAAATAAAAATTAAGGAAATGAAAAAAAGCTTGGAGGAATTAAAAAAAATCATTGAAGACTTAAGGACTCAACTTGTAGAGGTTGAAGAAGTTGAAAATGAAATAAAGAACAAGTGCAAAAGAGAGAGATTGTGACAAGTTGGAACAAGAACTTGCCATGTTGAAAAATTAATTGGAAAAGCCAAAGGAGCAATGTACAAAGTTTGATGAGAATGCCACAAGTCCCAAGGAAAATGAAATAAAATTTAACGCTAGGTAGTTTTATTCTTGCAATGGATATTGTTTTTCATGCAACTATTTTGGCCACAAAGCAATGAATTACAGAATTCGTGCAAGAAATACTTCAAGCTTCACTAGGAGAAATTATAATTCATTTGGTCATGATATTATGTGTTACAAGTGTAGCAACTTTGGACATACATCACATTTTTTCCGAACTATATTTGTTGAGCCTCCAAGACAAAGCAAGATCAAGAAAATGTCTCTAACAAACAGAAAGGAAAAACTATTAAAGTTTGGAAAAAGAAGATAGATGCAAGAAATGAAGAAACCAATGCAAGTTCAATATGCCTCTTCTAGTTTATAAGAGGAAGCATGAATTTAGGGGGAGTTGAGGTTGATATTATCTTTCATCTCTAAGGAAGAAAAATGGAAACAGTAAAAGATGTAAGTTAGACCAAGATCCTAGAAGATGAAAGTATGATGAAAAAGAAAGTTACAACAAAAGGGAAACTATTGCATTGATGTCAAGAACCATAAAAGGAAGAATCCACCTGTGTAATAGATCAGCAACAAGAGAAAGTAATGGATTAATATCTACATGATGAAATACTACAATGAATTGAACACCTTGAATAAGGAGTTATCAATTGTGTGCAAGAAGATTTCAAAGAACATAAGGACAATTAGAAATCCTTGAGATTAAAAGACTCTCTTGAAGATACGAATTGATGATCTTAATCTAGCAACCAAGAACATAGAAGGAAGAGTTGAACATGCATGATAAAGTGACGAGATCAATTGTGTGCAAGAATATTTCAAAGAACATAAGGACAATTAGAAATCCTTGAGATTAAAATACTCTCTTGAAGATACAAATTGATGATCTTAATCTAGCAGCCAAGAACATAGAAGGAAGAGTTGAACATGCTAGAGCTCTTAATTTCAATGTGTGACAAGCGATGTTCTTTATATCATTGAGGGATCGCTTATCGCTAATGGCTTTTGAGCCTTGAGTATCATAATAGTGATAAGCAATGCCCCTCGGCCTTATGTTCTTATTTTCATCGCTAATCGTGGATATATTATGAAATGATAAATTTCAATTAGTGATGAGTGATAGGATGGGTTTCCCTTTCATCACGTATTGTGAATATGTTTTAAGTGCTAAGTTCTATATAAGCGATATGCAATACATAATGTCACTATGAAGATCTCTCATCGCTAATTGCTCGCAAACTATATGAGGAGAATTAG
Organism: Sequoia sempervirens; assembly: GCA_007258455.2. Taxonomy (NCBI): domain Eukaryota; kingdom Viridiplantae; phylum Streptophyta; class Pinopsida; order Cupressales; family Cupressaceae; genus Sequoia; species Sequoia sempervirens. The sequence continues at coordinate 281,158,629 of VDFB02270651.1, read as the reverse complement.
CGATGAGTGATAGCCTTATGTTTCATCACGGATCCATTCTAAAGCTTAAGTCAAAAGTAGCGATGAGTGATGGAGTTCCCTATTTAAAGTTTCTTTCGCTAATCTAAATAAATCTTATCTACGATGTCTTTTGTACTGTTGACTTTCATGCAGGTCCACGTGCCCTAATCTGATCTCTTCACTATATCTCCAATCACTAATAGGATTCAAGGTGTGAAGTTTCAATTAGCGATGTGTAATGGGAAATGAACATGATAAAAGGATGGGCCATAGATCCAAGGGCTGAGATTTCATCACGTGAAATACTTTCATCGCTGATGCAGCAGGTCAAAGATGAGGTATATCAGCGATAAGCGACAACTATTGCATGAAGATGCAACGTGGTAGAATACCGAGGACTTCATATAAAGCAAAGAAGAAAGTAGCGAGATGAATTGGTAACCATTGATATAGTTTTAAAGTCAAGTGATCAATGATCAGGGTTTAAACGTGAATGGATAATTATCAGTTCGCTCACGTGAACTTACTATCAAGAATTAATGGTGGCATGCATGTCACCTAGACATAAAAGAAAGTAGATACCTGGTTGATCATGCACTTGGATTCTCTTGCAAGCAAAAGGGATACCAAAAGCTGAGGAAATTGTGCTAGAAGCTCTAGAAACTACAAGTAACAATTGTGGTGTAGCGTTCACTCGGGTAAGTTGGCTGTATATCTTTCTAGTTGATGTATTGAGGTGAAATACCTTAGAAATTTGATAGGGAACTAGGAGAATTTTCTGCTTGTCCATTACAGATAACTTCAATTGGGTGATAAGTGTGGGTAAAGTTTGGGGAGATTGATTTGTTCAATATTTAGTGCATTATATTCTCACACTTGTGAAGGGTTTCATTTCGATTGTAAGGAAATATAAACCCTAGTTCTCCTACATTACAAACATGAGTGATCTAAAGCTTGGTGAATCTACTGTTATGCCAGAGAGGAAACCAAAGCAAAAGAGGGTTAAATGACTTAAAACTCAAGATGTTCTAGCTGAGGTTAAGTCGAAACCACTTGCCTCATCTAACCCTTCACCAAGTACTCCTACATCATCCACTAGGTCCAAAAGTGCAAAGAAGGAAATGGAAAAGTTTATGCAAGAGGCCTCTAGAAACATAAAGGAAGGAGGGTCACGGATAGGCAAAAGACCTATAGGCCAAGTTGTTGTCACCACTAGGTTGATTGATAGTGCTGGTGAAATTCGTGAAAAGCCCCAACCTCAAAGTGGGTGGCAACTTTTCTAATATGCTTTTAACAGGCAATATTCTAATAAGCTTGCATGTTACTTATGGGGGCTGAACCTTGCAAAGCTGGTAGTACCAAATGTGTTTGTAGAGGTGGACTTGATGATGGAACTTGCTAGGCACTATAATCCCATTGAAAAAACAATTAGAAGTGAAAGTGGTGATGCAATCTTAGAAGTGACAAAGGACAAGATGATAGATGTATTTGAGTTAAAACCCAATTATACTATGAAGTTTAGCTGTGTTGAGTTGTTGAATATGAGAAAAAAAAAATTGCATATAGAGAGAGACTACTTGTTTGGCATAGAAAGAGCAAGGAGAAATTCACCGCTAAGGATATTGAGCCTTTTTCAGTGTGAAGAGTTTGTTGATTATTTCAAAAATACTTATTATTGCTTAAATCAGGTGTTGGCTCGATATTTTGAGGTAAGGATAGCCCCTAATTTATTGGTGATGGTAGCAGATATACAAGGTCATAATCGGAACACTGGTTTTGATTATGCCAACTATGTTGTTGATCAGATGCATGAGGATTTACTCAATTTGAAAAAGGAAGTGCTCCCTTTATACTTCCCTCATTACTCTCTACTAATGCATATGCTCTTATGGGAGGGTGATTATGAATGGAAAAGGAAATTAGATTTAAGACTTAGGGACAGTGAAAATAATGTTTTACCATTACAAATGTGGACATACATTTGGGATCAGAACTGTTCCAATTTGAATTATATCTTGTTTGCTAATGTTATAAAGTATGGTATCTTCGAAGCATTGGGTGTAGCACCTATTCACAAGATTTCTCGTGAAATCAGAAATATTATGCACCCAAAAGATACACCAGGATCTAGAGCAACACATAATTGGGAAAATCGGTTCCTTCATTCAAAATATACTTTGATCAGAGCTTATGGAGCTAAAGTAGCCCCACATTGTTTACCCCTCTATGTCTTAGACAGATTGGCCTTCATGGAACTCATGTGGCAGATTGATGTCATGGATTATGAGATGTTCAGGTTTCCCAGGAAGGGTATTGTGGTGCATCCCCAGTGCACTTTTGCATACTTCAAATTTATTGCCCCTGAGGGGTATGAAAGGTTTGGGATCATGCTAAATAGCCTTAGAATTCCTGTTAATGAGATTAGGAATTTTGACCCGTAAGGATTTGTGGGAGGAAGGAGAAGAGATAAAAACTTAAAAGAAATACGCCATGAGTTTTTATACAGAGATGATGTGTTAAGGAATTTGACAAGTGATGAGGCTGCCATGACTAGAAAGAAGGAATGGACAACTATAATGAACATTGAAGAAAATATCATAAAGAGGAATGCCTTTTATGTGAGTCCATATAATGTAATTGTAGACCCTCTTGAAAGAGCTTTCACTATGCTAAGGGATTATCAAAATGGTGATTTTAAGCTTAAGGTGAAGGAAGTTGTTGATAAAGCAAAAATTCTCCTAGAACAACAACAAGCTATGGATATCCCAGAGCAGCTTGTAGATGTTCAAGAAGTTAGGGAGGAACAAATGGCAGAACATGTGCTAGGGAATGAGGAGGTGGAGCAGAAATTTCCTCCTCCTCATATTGAGGAAACTCATAGTTCAGATGTTCCCCCTGACAGAATTGTCAAATGGTAATATGATAAAGAAAGTGATGATGATCCCAGGATTAGGGAGTGTGATGAATTCCTCGCTGATGATAAATTTGTGTAGTCCAAAGAATTTTAGGAATTTATGATTCAACAATGGGGTAAAGAAATAAAGGAGAGACTTGAATCATCCCGAGCTAATGTTGAGGAAGCTGAGAAAGCAAAGGAGGAAAAGATCAGGGTTGAAATTGCAGCTATTACTCCCACTGAGGCTAGGAAAATTGTCAAGGATAGTGGAATCATGTTGTTACCATGATGTACTATCACTTCTAATATAGCATATCATGCAGTAAGAAGAGACCCTCAAGCTTTTATATCTAAGGAGCAGTTTGAAGATAAGGTATTTGGTTCTGGATATAGTCCAAAGTTATATACTCTTGCAATTTAGTCTATGGCACCTAATACTGGTAAACATGATGTTGCTAGGCCTATTGAAGAGGTTATTGGTTCCATAGTGGTCAAAAGAGCTATAGATATAACTCATGTCCAAGCAGCTGAGTTAACTGCTCATGTTGCAATGCTTAGTGTGGATACTGCACATATTTCTTAGAGGCATGATTCTTTGGTAAAGGAGTTTAATAAGGCCTTGGATGAAATAAATAAGATGAGGGCCACTGTTCAGGCTACTCAGTCAAAAAGGACAATAACTTTTCCATCTTCTTCCTCAAATTTTTCTACATAGGATAGGGATACCTTGGCCTTGAGAATTGATGATTTGAATGGTAAGTTGACTTGAGAAAGAAAATGTCACAAAGGCCAAACGTGAAACTGTCAAGGTGGCAAAAGAAATTTTTGAGGATGTATTGAAGCATAGGGTGACCAAGTTGGTTAACAAGTTTGATGATGTTTGGGTCACCTATAAGAATATCCATGAGGCAAATACAAAGTATATGCAGGTACAAGAGGCCTTCAGGAATGAATGGAATAATTGGATTACTAGGGTGAGTGCTTTGAAGGAAATGATGCCCAAAATGGAGGATCCTGAGGAACCTACTAATATTCTTGAGGTCTTGCAAATCAATGACTCAATTAATGAGATAACTACCTTCCATGGAAAGCTAGGTGTGCAGCTCCAAATTAAGCTGAAAATATTTAAAGAAATGGAGGAACGTGGTATGCCTTAGATATTGAGTCCAAAAGGTGAGTTGCAGCCATTTGACACCTAGAAGAAAAATTTGGGAGGGATGATTGCAACAGCTATGATGGCATTGATTGTCACTAACTACATCCTGCTAAATCCAAATATTGACACAATGGTGGAAATTGAAACAAAGATGGACATCTTTGTTAAAGAAGCCAGGGTCTTAATTGATGCTAGATACTCTCAATACACTACTAAAGTGCAAGGTTTATTGAATGTAAAGTGGCCTATTGAAGAAGAGTATAACACTTGGTTGGAGAAATACACAGAATAAATTTGTGAGGGGATAAATAATCAACAAGGTAAATAATGGATAGGAGAAGAACAATGCATAGCTTGAATATGGTATAGACTAGGCTTTTGATAAAACATTGTAAAATATTGTTCTCTCCTCAATTTGAGATGGGTAACATGTGGTGCTAATATGGATAAATGAATTTTGACTTTTTATCTGCTTTCCTTGTCTTGCTTTGTAAGTTTTTCTATTTGGTTCTCACATGGTTGGCACTTTTTTGGGTGCGTGGGGAATATTTTGAAGTTGTTGTAACAAACAAATTATGTCTTTTTGAGGTGGGACCTGTTTTCTACAACGAGTTGAGGTCAATTTTGCCTCATGTTTATTTGCTCCAACTGAAGACTCGATTGTAACTGAAAAAGGAATATTGTTGTAGTGGTCCAATGAAATTTTGACATGTGTTTCCTGGCCTAAGGCTTGTTTTTCTTTTTCATCTCTATAAGAATTCAAAGCCGGAAATAGTAGTTAGTTAAAAATTTGAGTTAACACTGTGAAATTTTTAGGATAATACTAAGCAAGTTTTAGAGTTTTTATCTTAAGTTTATTTTGAAGTTCACTATTGTGTATGTAATTTTGACAACACTATAGTAACTACAATATAGAGTAACACCAATTTCATGGCTATTGTCTCTCCTTGTATGCATTATATGAGTTATGAGTGAAAGTAATCTAGGATTTCTTTTGTTTGTCTCTATCATTTCTTGATGGATGTTTAATTTCATACTTGCTTATTGATTCAATGAGTTAATGTAAATGCTTGGGTGAGATTAATAACTTGTGAGAACTGGGTGCTAGGATGATTGTAAGCAGTAATAATCATGAATGTCACAGAGGAATGTTGCAATGCAGGGTTTCTTGATATTATAGGTGTTATTGTTTAAGTTGTTGTCAAGTCACATAGATTGATATTGACTTCGTGCTTGGGATAAAGGCACTGGTTCGTGCAAAATACTTGTGGTTTAATTTTCTGTGTTGATTCATTGGCTACTCACTTTTAAATTACAAACTCTCAAGTGGATACCATCGTAGTTGTCTTGTGTTGAAGTTCCACTTTCTCATGCTCAATATATAAGACATTGATTAATGAGTCCAATTTATTTGATGCATTATATTAAATGATTTTATGATAAGTATTTATTATTGACAGTGTATCTAATTATAGTTGTGTGAGCTCTTGAATATACATTGTGGGATCACCCTCCTGGGTTTCACAGAGCCCAAATAGTAGGAATAGAAGTATTGCAGCTTCTATTCGTTCCTTGGCCAATCCCTTTAGAAGTATTGATAATTGGAAATGGCAAAGTCCATAGGTATTTCTAGAGATTAGTTTGGTTCTTAAAAAATAACCAACACCTACTAAATCAGAGATAGGTATTGGTGCTCCTTGTAGGCTGGTGTCTACTAAATCAGAGATAGGTGTTGGTGCTCCTTGTGGGTTGGTGCATACTAAAGTGTGAGAGTTGGTGATTCAAGTAGGTTGGTGCCTACATTCATTGTAAAACTTATATAATTCATAAAGTACAGTATTTGTACTATGGTGTCAACTTGTTCATATTGTTATATTAGTACATAGTTGATATTGTGTTAGAGTTTGAAGTTGATAAAAGTTGAGAGGGTAAAATTTTGTTAATATACTTATTCACCCCCCCTTTCAGTATATTTTTGTGCTCTTAAGGATAGGGTTTGGTAAGAGGTCGGGGGTCTAGTAATGTTAGGACGTTATCTTTTAATAATCTTTTCAACACAGAAGTGTAAGAATCTAATAACTTTGTAAAATGTCGGTTGTGCTTCAGGCTCTTATCATTAGACATAGAGACCACATTTACAATGGCCTTGTTCTTACCAAACATCGCCACTACAAACCAACCCTCAAAAGGGGATTGCAAGGAAGATCCCTTGAACTGTGCAACCATCTACTGGTATTCTCGTAGCACAACACACAGATGTGCAAAAGAAGGATATTTCATTAAAGGAATTTTTTCTTGCCAAGGCCTCTGTAGGTTTCTGACAAAGACCTTTTGAACATCTAACTCAAGAAAAGGATAAGAAATTTGTGAGAAGAGCACTTGATATCAAGTGATGAAATCATTTATCTTCTCGTTGTCCCCTTGCTTACATCAGACGAGATCCAAAAAGGTCATCTTCAGTCCAATATTAGCCTCGAACTTTCTGAGAAATTGGTTTACCTGCTGATCAAACAAAAAGATAGAATTGTCTGGTAAGGAACAATACCACTCGAGGGCAGTATCCTTAAAATGGAAACAACTTAGCCATTAAAGCATCATGATGAAAGAAATATGTGCACATGGCATTGAATGTCAAAATGCGTATTTGAGAATCTCCCTTACCACCATACTTTTTGAACTTCAGAATCTCATCCCCTGAGGGATGGGAGTGTTTAGAATTGCTATCGACAAATGACTATGTTGAAAGAAGGGTTGAATGATAGGATGTGAAGTAGCATTGGACAAGTTCTCTAGCTAATTCTACATCTAACCCATGTTCTGGAACAAGGCATTCAAAAAAGGGCTAGAAGAAGAGACGAGACCAGTGGAACTACCACCAGAGCTACCAGTCCCCATTCTAGCAGAGGCCTTGCCACCAAGACCAGTATGGATTCCAAAACTACCACCAAGAATATTAGAGCTGGAAAAGTTAAAACTTAAAGGTACCTTGTTTACTTTAACAATGGGGAGTGTGCTGAGGAACAACAATAGTGTTAATAAACGGGTCGGTCTTGGCCATGTACATCGACACCTTGGGCATCAAGACTTCTATCTGTCTTTCAACGGTCTCAAACCCAAGGCCTCAAGCAACATTAGAACTAGGATTGTACGATGGGACATGAGTGTACACTATGTTGGCAATACCACAAAGGAATTTAAGACCTACCCAATCCTTGTCCAGCATAACTCTCAAGTCATTAACGACCTTATCAGCCTTATTCATAACCCTTTCTTTTCCCAAATACTCCCCAAACTCTGAAAGCCTTCTATTTAGGGCTAGAAGTTGCTATGCAAGAATTTTGATAGCCTCATCCTCTTCCATATATGAAGTGGAGAGTGAAGCGGGAGGAGTAGGAATACGAAGGTCTTCCCCAAAGGGACTAGAGAAACTTGTATTTGTTCCAAAAACTAACTCATCAAAAGAGGGACATGTAGTGACCTTCTTAGTGTCCATATCTATGTGTCACATGCTTCTTTTAACAACATGCTCGAAGGTTGTAGATTGAGTTGTAAAGCTTATAAAGCTTTACAACACACAAATCTGCAACACACTCAAGGTGCAAGAGAAGAGATCTCTAGACAAAGAAACGAAACTCAAGACTTTCATGTCGGGTTCACCAAAATATAAAGAAGGGGGACCTATCACCCCCAAGACTCCAAGTCACGAGAGAGCCCCAAGGAATAGGCTGCCATAAACTACCTCAAATTTTCTAGATAGATCATAAAGGACAAAGTACTGAGGCTAAAAAGGAAGGTCAAATAGCTTACCTCTTCCCTTCTACTAAAACTAGAAGTTCACAAGGTCTGAAGAGCTAGTTTCAAAGGTTCGGTCTGCTACCCAGATAGCTCACTATCTAATGACAGTAGCATAGATCTCGGACTCCAACGCAATGCGCTGGTGTCTCAAGGACATGCTGGCGTCTCAGGGACACGTTGGCATCCGTATAGACAAGGGTCTAGAAAATAGACAAAAACACAAGGAAACCTACTAACTTCCTAACTACATGATGTTTTATGTTTTGATAGAGAACAAATAGGTACAAAAACAATGAATATAATGAAAAGGATGCCAAAAAGAACTATGCTAAAAATGACAAAGAGAGTGGGAAAATGTACCTTTTCACCCACAAGTTGATTTTTCAAGTAGCTCCACTTGAAAACACCTACACACATGGAAACGAGAAAAATGTTTGGTTGTATCTGAGGTCTGCCTCAATCAAACCCCTGTTTTGGTGTTCCCACCTCCACAAACAGACACATAGCCACAAAGTATGGAAAACGATAAAGGAAATAGAAAGGAAGTAGTATTGCTAAGCAGAGAGCACAAACAACTAGAATGCTACTCAATAAACAAGATGATGCAAATGGACAACAATAACAATATCACCTTCTCACCTATGAGCACTCAAGGAAAATAGCGGAAGGAAGAAGCTTGACGATCCTCTGATGGTGATGATGTTACAACAAGAACATGGTGTTAGAGCTAAAATGAAGAGCTTGCAGCCAAGAGAAGTGGTGTTGATGCACAATAATGAAAGTAGAATGCAAAAGAATGAAGCAAGTCCAAGAGAGTGAAGAGAGATCAAGAGAGGTGAAAGAATGAAAGTTGATCGATTTGAATTAGCAAAAGAGAGGTAGAAGGCTCGAATTTTTTCATTCAAGGAGGGAAGAGACGTTACACTTCACACCCAATAAGAAACATAACATTTCTGTTGATTCTAGGGGTAGGAATCCCTTCAGGACAGTAGTGCGGCGTGTGGTGCACGCGCGTCCCCGATAGAGATTCCTCCACCAACGCAAAAAGATGTGGCCAGGTGGATAGAGCAAGGTGACGACAGTGAAATTGCATCATCGATTTTACATTTTCTAAGGTAGGGTAAATTAAATGGGGAATTTTCCTAGGGATGCAAATTCATGCCATTACAGCATTATCAGTGTTGTTATTGTTGTTTCAAAAAAAAATTGTTCTGTCAAGTTTTGTTTCGAGCTTTTCAACTCGGGGCATTACATTTATTCTTTAGGTACCTCATGGTTCTATTTGATTATATATCGATATGGCTAATTTTTTCATCACTTTAATGTTAATATTGACCTAAAAAGAATAAATTATAATTTAGTGGAGTGTAAAAAAATTAAAAATAAGTTTCATAATTATTTCATTCAATTTCAATCTTTATCAACTAAAATACAAAATCAAATCTTAGATGATGAACTCCAAAGTTTATTCATCAAGATTTTATTGCTCACCATTCAAGAAAAGTTGTATTTAAATAGCCATACCTCATTCACGGATCTATATTTAAATGCAAAAATATTAATAATTAGAGAGTCTACCTTATTAGTCAATAGGCTTTTACAATGGACTTGTGAGTCCACAAAAGCTTGGACTACCTATCTCACACCATGAAACCTTTTTATGGCCACTAGAAAATCTATTTATATAGATGGTATTGTGTATGAATTGGTTTTATGGTAGACCTAGCTCACCACCCTCTTGCTTCTCAAGAATTCACATCTAATGTCTTAATTATGAAAGCCTACAAAAATATTGTCCCACTCCAACCAGAAGACGTGGCTAAGGAAAATATGGTGGATTAGAATGCATTAATGTCCCACATCTAATCTCACTCAAAAAATTGTCTTGTAAGCACTATGGATTTAAATGCAATTATGTTTTTAGATCTATTATATCCTTTGAGAAGATGATTGTATAAATGCTTTTGATGTTGTTGGCAGACATACATTGCATGCTACCACCCTCAATCACCTCTCAAAGTGTACATAAGTACACTAGGTTGTCAATTGATCAATCCATCAACGAGCTTTGGAGTAGATCAAACAGAGCAAGATTTCATTCAATAGAGGAGATTTTCCAATTATGATACATATATGCATTTATTCTTGCACTAATTCATTTGAAACTCCCTATAGTGATCGGATCTAGCATAAGATTTCAATGCAATGAATTTGTAACTGACACATATGGGAATTAATTAACTATTTATGTTTATGCCTACTAGTAGTTATGTGTATCTACATTGTCTTTGAAGTAAATGCAGAGTTTCCCTATGTTTGATTCACCATTTGTTGGAGGATAGTGTAAATGAAATTATCTGAAAGCATGTTATTCTTGAGTTGAATCACCGCCCCAACTATCTATAAATATTGTTAAATTCAATTGCAAATGTACAGAAGAAATTTTAGAGACAGCAGAAGCTACAAACGAATCATACCATTGCTCTTGTCAAATCTAGTATTTCCTTCTTTCGTTAACTCCATTAATGAAGAGTTGTGAACATTATTTGAAAGAAAACAAAATCCCTACTTTTTAGTAACTTTTAAAATCCTTTTTTTTTCTCAACAAGTTTTTGATTTTGCATGTTATAATCATAAGTATCATTTTATATAGTTTTACTAGTTTTTTACCATACTATACACATGTATGTCGGGAGTGGGCCTTTATAAAAGGCACAACTTTCTTCAACTTGTTAAACTTCTATATTTTTTCTCCTTCCTTAGGTTTTGCAAGGCCTTTTTGTTCCTAGATTAATAAGACTATTCTTTGAGCTTGGTAAGAGTACTTCTCCTTCACATTGTGTTCTCCTGGCACAAGTTTTGTAGGACATTTTGGGTTTCCTAGCTTAAAATTGTTCTTGCAGTTCTCCCCACATTGTGTCAAAGATTTTCTAAGTACTCTCTATATTTAGAATATTTTGGTTGTTTGTGGAAGGACAGAGTTCAAAAAATTGAGGCCTCTATAGCAATCAAGACATTTCTCATTTTTTGGTTTTAATTTGTTCCCTTCCATAAATATTCTCTCTAAGTATTTTTCAGATCTTAATTTTCCAAGTTTTAAACAATTTTTATTTTCTTTCTATTTTAATGTAAGTCTCTTTTATTTCATCTTGAAAGATTTGTTACCTACTTGGCAGGTTTTTTAAATATTTTGAAAAACAGAATAGGTTTCGATTTATTTTGGTTTTAAGTTTCTAACGATTTTTTGCTACATAGAGTATATCTTGCATTTTGCTATATTAAATCTATTGGTGTAAATTGTAGCTTCAACCTCCCATATTCATTTTGAAATGCATGTATGCAGGTCTCTATTTTTAAGGTTTTCTTTTTATTTAGCAACAATAAGGTTAAAAAAATCTATAATAATAACATCTTTCTCTAAAGATTTAAATGATCTTTTATTTACTAAGAATTCCCTTTTCTTTGTTGTAGCTAATTTGCATTACTCTTTGTTCTTTTCTCTGTGGGTTTGAAATAGGTCATGCTTTCTCTACCAATGCCCTTGATCACTACCCAACTTGTAGATAAACAAATTGGGCTCTTATTGATGTACCCCTTGAATCTCTTATAGATGCAAGTGCTAGTAAATATTTTTCTTTAAAGATTTGAGGTTCCTCTCCATTGCTACCTACATTTGGTCTTACCTCAAGCTTTTATCCCTTTAGCAGTCAAGTTGACTAATTCAATTTCCACATCTAAGAGCATCAAGAGTTTCATCATAGTAGAAGCCTTGAGCTAATCGACAACATTTTTACCTTTTCTTATAGCTACAAAGTAGCTTACAAAGATGTCCAGAGTTGATCTTTCACTTCCCAACATATTTCATTTCTACCTTAGGTTCTCCTACAAATAGCATATTCAAATTCTCTTACATTCATCTCCAATGATCTTGATCTAAATGTATGTAGGTACACTGCCTAGATGAAGATGCTAACAATGAGGCAATCAATATAATTTGTGGAACTCCAAGCCTAGGAACTCTTGAACACTTAGAAAGAATTGTAGTGTTTAGTAGAAATTTATTGTATCCTTATGGCAATGGAGGATTGCTATGGAAACCAACTACAAATGCTCTTGATATCATCGTTTAGAAAATCAGGAACTTTGGGCATTTTAACAAAGTGAATGATTGTACATACAAGAGGAAGGGAATGATTAGACTTCTGAGTATAATGTACTTGATACTTATCTCCATGTATCAACTATGCAAATATCAAATGCACAACATTGACTTTGGAAGAATCTTGTATCAAAAGATTGATCATTGCACGATGCATCTATCAAGAGCATATATAGAAGTTGTCACTAGAGTGTGCTTCTTTCAATTGCTTCTCCATATTAAAGGAGATTATTTCAACCCAATTTAGAATTGTCCCATATGTTACAATTATATCCAAGACACAAAATCTATATTCATATGTTCGTGTTTGGTGGTCCATATAAAGTTTATTCAACAAAATCGTTGCATATTTGATAATTGGTACAAAGGACCTAATTGGATACACGAAGTTTTTTTGTTTCTTAAAAATTTTAAGGATTTCAAGCTAATCTAAAGAACCTCATAAATATCATTTTCCTCTAACTATAACTTGGCAATCCATTGGTCTATTCTATAGTATCGTCTTAAACTCTAATCTTGACAATTAAATTACCTAACGAAATTGTTGAAAATTGTAGACATAAATATTGTAAAAAATCAAATCATATTGTTTTTAAAATAACATCAAAATATATAAATTAATTTTAATGTTTATCTCGGATTCTCATATACTAATTTTACATTACATAGCAATAATTTATAAAGCCTTGCTTCCCATACAAAGTTATCTAGATTATGGTATAAGAAAATAACTCCCAAACTATTAAACCTTCCTTTCCCATACAAAATTGTCCCTCAATAACAACAAAAATTATTAATTTTGATATCAAAAATTAATATTTATTTAATATATACTACATATAATACATTATTCTAATAATAAGGTTATTAATTTTTCCATCACTTTCTATTCTAGTCTCTTTGTTTGAATCACTTGGAAAGATATTAAAGAAACTTACAACTTTTCTATTATAAGTTTTAAGTGATCCTCAATAGATTTATCATGTTTTCAATGTTATAAAACATGAATCCTTTAGTTAAAGGAATATTTTATTTTTAAAATAATTTTTTGCTCCAACCTCCATTTTCATTTTTATTTAAACTATTGAAAAAAAATACTGAAAATACCTATAACTTTGATGTTTACATTTGATGATTTTCTATGGATTGTTTTACACTTATTGATTTTCTATGAATTGTTTTAGTGTCAAAAGATTTTTTAAATTATTTTAAAAATCATGACAAATATATATAAAACCATTAATACCTTTTCAACAATTCAAATGACACCCAAAACAGAAGTTGAGATAAAAAGTTAAATTAAAAAAAAATCCCTCAAAATTCCTCAATAAAAGACATCAAGGCATAACATCTGGTGTTCCATCTAGGCATATTTACAGACATCTCTAATTGTATAAGCGTTAAGGAATACCCCTTGTTTGATCTCAGTACAATACAAATAATAATCTCAAACATTCAATACATAAACTGTTGCATCCAAGACGGTTTATGGAATATCTAAGGTCACTCAATCTACATTCTTAAATTTTGGAAACAATTCAATATAGTTTCTCGCCCGCGACAAATTAGGAAAAAAGGCGGTCTCTAAATTTGTGTTTCAAGCCTCTGGTGCTTAAATACTTGCTGCTAGTGGATCGATGAACCAAACGAAACAAACATTTCCAACAATAAACAATGGTGAACCTTTCCTATCATATGAACCATCTGACCCCGCCTATATAACCAGGCCGATCGACACGTATCCCTCAAGGTGTCAAATCGGGCACCAATGAATGGGATTACTCAATGGATCGGTTTGGCTCAACATTTAAGTGTGATATCCTTCAATTCATTCTTTCTAAGCTCAATTGTCTGATGTGCTACAAAAAGAATTCAAAATTCAAAACTATAAGCTTAATTCCTCTGGAGATGATCTTTAATCGTAGTTCAAGGAATGATCTAAAGAAACAACGTCCATCACATTCACATCTTCAAACCTCTTTTTTCCTCGATAATTCTTCTCGAGGTCTCCACGTGTTCATTTAAAATTCATGCATTTACTCATGTTTCTTGAGATCATGGCACTCAACACAATTTCAATCAATCAGATCTCAGGGGTATACTAAGCTTTCGTGTAATCTCCACTGAAGCCAATATGCTGACTTTCTGATACACTAACTCCAAACAAATTAGGCTTTCCACGCTCTCTTTACAAATCCTTCTCGTATAAATTCTAGCGAAACCTTCGACTTAAAGGTGTATAGTCCATCATATCTCTATATCCCGAGTAAACAAAATGATGAACAAATATAGCTACACGACATCAAGATTCAAGTTCAGACATTCACACGATGACAAAATAATTTGTTGGAAATTGTGTTTCATTGTCAAGGTAGAATACGTCAATCACACCCACCTTGCTACACATCGTCTTCAACCGTCTAAATACATGTAATATGTAACCTGTAAAAGCGTCTTTGAGTGCAAAAGAAATTTTCGAGTATACTCAAGATGGAAGAAGAATTTGTAGAGAGCTTAGTAATGGTGCAAATCTGTGTCACGAAGTTTCCAAAAAGGGGGAGATGTTCGGGAAACGTTCTCAGAATGGCAATTAAAGTTTATTTCCTTCTTCCCACAATTTATAAACCTACAGATTAAGATCAAGGGTTTCGATAAAAGGGAAACAAATCATTCTTCCCTTTTTTCTTTTATTTTGCCTGAGCAAACAAACAAATCGTGAAAAGGGAATTTCTTATTTTTTAAGTTTTTCTGAAGGAATGGCCCAGGGGACATCTAGCCATCCTTATATTTAAAATTTGAAGCGCAATTGATCTTAATCAATAGGTTTATAAAAGGGAAAAATTGATAAGCCATTTTTTTTTCAATTGGCGTCCAACGGGACATCTGGGCATCCCCAGGATAGCTGTACGTCCGCTAATACTTTCCAATGTTTCAGGGATGTTTCCCGGTCGTCCCTACGTTACCAAAACAGTCAATGGGGACAGAGATGTGTGGGACAGGGCCCAAGACACATCCCTATAAACCTGGTTAATTACCAAACAAAAAAAGCAGTCTCAAGAAATCAGAATATAATAAAAATATCTAACACAAGCCACAAGGACACCACCATCCATACACTAACACATGACAAATGAAAATTAAGCCGTGGGACCAACCAGTTCCAGAGCGAAACGATGCAGAGCCAGCTCATCCAGTTTTGGGGACAGCTAGATCAACAGTGTCAGGGATGAACTTCGAAACCTACAGAATATCAATATTGTTAATTTGTTTCACATTCCATGTGATAAAGATTGTAGTCATGAGTCATTTTCCATTTTCTAAGCTTAGAAACTAATGCACAAAGGTTGAGTCACTACAAAACAAAATGTAGTAAGTTAGTTTTAAAAGGAAGCAAACTTGAAGTGCATGAGCAAAAAATGGGAGGATAATGGAACTACTTTTATCTGAAAAATCATATAATCCAAAAACTACTTTAAGAAAGGAAAATGAATCTAAGAATCGCGAGATTGGTAGAGGAAATGTTTTTATAGAGATAAAAATTGGAAAGAAAACAAATATGACAAATCACTAAGTCCAAAGTGAACTCATGAAAAAAGAGTAGCCTCAAGTTTGCACCGTAAAAAACCCAACCAGATGATTTATCTGGCCCAGATATAAATTTATTTATATGTTTCCAAAATCCCAGGAGAGAAACGATAGCATCTAACCAATCATTTTATAACACTGATTATATCCAACTACCATTACCTCAACCCCAGCCTCCAACAACTTGATAGATTAATCGTTTATACATTGTGGGAGAACAAAGCATAATTCAAGAGCCGGCACTGTTTGCACATAAATATGGCATGGAGATCATTTTTCTACATGTACAATACAAGAGTTGTGTGGATTCATGTATACATGCTATTCCCTCTCTTCTAAATCTGTTCTTGAAGAAATAATGTCAGTAAAATTCCCAACGTTCGCAACAAATAAGGGATCTGTATCTTCATCGAAGTCACGTTTCCTCTTACTTTCTTCTATTTCCCTCGTCAATTTTTCCATGCAAACCTTGTTCATCTCACGTCCACTCATTGAAATGCCAACTATTGTGATTTTCGGTAGTTGAATGTGGTCACTAAAATTTTGTTCGGAAGGACTTCCAGCCAGAGCTGAAACTCTGTAAATAAATGTTACGCATTGATGTTAAATATTGCAAGTAATTCATTTGTCAACACAATGCATTAAAAACATATTCAGCAGCTAGAAAATGTCCAACCTAACCATACAACTATTGAGAACATATGGCATACTGATATTGTGATACACTACCTTGAATCTGTTTCGCTAGATCTTTCCTCCAATATCATCCCTGATTTTTCAGAACTTTGGGATGATTTTGAGAACCCAGATTCATTTTTCTCCATCTCAAATTCAGACCCAAAGGAAGAGGTATTTACTCCATTTTCCTCTGAACTTCCTGCCCCAAGCTCCCCTTTCACATCAGCTGTGATGCCAATAGACAGCTCCATTGCTCTTGAAACTGCAACTGCTGTTCTGAAAATCAGACATGATTAAGTATACTCTCACAAAGAACTCAATGTAGCAAGCAATATCAGATTGAATTCTCAAAATGGATATGTAGATAACATTTAAATTTCATTGAATTGCATCCTAAGAATAATTCCAATTTGGAACCATCAGAAGTCCTTGCAGAAATAAATTAGTATTGAATAAATCAATGCCATAAAAATTTATCATTCTTGGAAAACCTACCCCATAGCTTGCATCATAAAATAGAATAAAGAATCAACTGACTAAACATGAAAACGAAACAGAACCCATATACAAGCCACAATTGAACAGCAGGCTGCTTATAATGGACATCAAGGTGGCATGAAATTTTGAAAACAGTTAATCCAATGAATTTGATTTATTTACATAATATAAAATTGCATAGAAGTCAGGATTTGCACACCCAGAAGCAGCCCCATTGGCCAAGAAAGCTCTATTCTTTTGTTATTTTTGGAGATGCCAGAGTAACTATAGGATAAGCTCCCAATAATTTAATTGAATTTTACAACACCATTTTTTCAATTCCAATATCCTCCTTTTCACATGTAGAAGAAAAACATTAAAATGCCAAAAAGGTCTTTATGTAAAGCATATATGTACAGGGAACATACATATTTTTTATAAACTAAAGTCAAACCCTAGACACAAGGGACCATTTGGAGTCAGAAGACTCGGAACACAAAACAACATATAGAAAATAATTAAAACATATGCTTGCCATCAATGAAAAGCAACCAGTTCTTGATTATATACATTTGTATTTGAACTTAAATATTAAGTCCCAGCAAGTCAAGGGCATATGCCACTAAACAACTGCAGACTTAAGTGTAAGGTAACTACAAAACTTTAATACTGGTTTATACAAAATAATTACATAATCTGCAAGAAAAGTCATGCTTGACAGTAAAATCTCCCTTATCCCAGGGAAAATTCAAACTAGTAGCAACTTATGGTGACCAACATAACAAGTTCTAGTGGAAGATCACAAGAATATTTGCCATAATTGATGATACATGATGATCAGTAGTAAAGTATAGAATGGAGTATAGCATACAATGTAGTTGAATAAAGTAAGCAGGACTTTCATGTTTGGATCAAGGTATCACAGATGCACTTATAGAGGTAGTAACTGAGACTTCCGTCCCTAGTTAGATACCAATTTTCTCAAGTTTACCTTAAAATTGGTCTGAGTAGAATTTAATGAATGTTAATGGTTATGTTTATTCTGTTTTCCAATAAAAATTGTGTGCATCTTCCTGATGGTAGTCGCAGTTTTTTTTCTCAATGGCCGCAAATATGTGGATCATATAATAATCTCTTTTGACAAGCTTCTACAAGTTTAAAATTATCTATCGCAGCATAAAGAGATTGCAGAGAGAGTGTCCATACCTTCTTGTTGTCCTGTTCAATATACCTTCCTGTGTTTTCTCATTGGTTGATATTACAAAACAGATGCAGAGATAGCTTATCTAGAAAAGCAATGAGTACCTTTCTTCAAATGAGTCCACCATAAAAGGAAATTTTGGTTGAATTCCAGTGGCTTTGCGAATCCATCTGTTCCCCAAAATCAGTCTATCTGCAACATCATATAGATGAACTTCTGCAGCCTTCGAAATAATGGAAAACGGAATCCCATCTTGAGCAATCTCTTCTAGGATTTCATCAACCTGATATCATGTAAGCATAACCATGCCTATGATTTTTATAACTCAATCCAAATTAAGGCCTGCTACACATAGATTCCCCACTTGAACTTAAATTATGTCAAATATGAATATTACAATCAGCAAAACACAGAAATAGTGGCTCTTTTCAGAGAACAAACCAACAGAAGAAATAGAATGCACAGATTTCCCGTAAATTTAAATTTTTGAGGATGTAGATTTAATTGAAATCTTATTGTAAACTGTAATCACATTCTAGAGTTAGATAAAGAGAATAAAATGCATATCAGTCAGCCTTTAGGTTTTGCCAAATTCTTCCAAGAAATCATCTAAGCTCTAATATTGGTGACGAAGAAAACATAAAACTATATGGTATAACATTTTTCAAGGAATTCTCATAATGAAACATCAATTAATGCCAATTTATCTCTGGAGGCACAAAGCAAATATGAAAATGCTCCTGCAACAAATAATCTATTTTAATTTAAACTGT
Source organism: Sequoia sempervirens (assembly GCA_007258455.2). Taxonomy (NCBI): domain Eukaryota; kingdom Viridiplantae; phylum Streptophyta; class Pinopsida; order Cupressales; family Cupressaceae; genus Sequoia; species Sequoia sempervirens. The sequence goes on along the minus strand of VDFB02270651.1, from coordinate 281,139,909 downwards.
ATCCTGTACATTTAGCAATATTATTAGAAGGAAAACATAGAAATATCTCTTTCAAAAGAACAAACCAACAAAAGAAATAACTTTACAGAGTTCCTTTAAATTTGAGTTTTCAAAGATGTAGACTTAATTAGCCAAAACTGTTCAACATGTACTAAATAATCAATGCTTTTGTAATTTTTACTAGTATTTTGAACAAAGAGCATATAATACCATCTATCGACCTTAAGGTCTCTCCCAAGTCATCCAAGAAATCATTTAGGATTCAGTCATTTGTGGCCAACACATTTGCAAATATGAAGCATAATTATTTTTTAAGCAATTCTCATAATGGAACATCAAAGCATGAAAGTTTACCTCCAGAGGCTCAGAGGAACTCTCAAAATGTTCATCGATTAAGTCAGTTGGAAAATCATCATCATTAATTTCTTGTCGTCTCTGTATATATCGATTTTGAATTAAGGATTCAAAGTGTTGATCAACTGAAGTCTCAAGAATGTCGTCCAACAACTGTTTATTAAAGAAGTATGGTGTAAACCTGAAACATGGATAAAACAAATAAATCCCCCTAAATACTTTAAGAATTTAGAAAAGCAAGGGTGTCCTCCAAGACATTTAATAGCAATACCCCATAAAGTACATTTGAGTTCAGAGAGAAAATTGCATAAACAGAAAAATAAAGAAAAAAAGATGACATAAGAAAGTATATTGGAAGCATTTTTCTGTTTCACAACTAAAGCCTGTTTAAAAGGTTTTGTTTGCATATTAAAGCATTGACAAAATTTATTGTATTCCATCAACTAGACGTGCACAAATTTCACTGTATTTTACTATGACAGAACAACCAAAATATAAAGCAGGCATGTTAAGGCCATAAACCAATATTCATTCTCTCCAGTTGGATTTGTATCATATTTAATGCTGTTGGGAATATAAAATCAGATTTACATACTGCTTTTAAGTTTGGGTATGTCTGATCTAGGTCTCTACGTGTAGAGTATTTCCAAGCAAACAATGGTACTCTTTAATTAAATAATTGGAGGCTTCCACAGCCCTCATTCTTAATTGGATTTGTATTTTTTGTGGGAATTTGACCCATGTGTAATCAAGTCATCTCTATGATGACCAATTTCCATAAGTAGTCATTAATCTCAGTGCTCATCCATCGTATATGTGATAATATTCACAAGAAAATGGGACCCGCAAACCATACCAGCAACTGTAAGAATCTATTGGTGAAGGGAAGGAATTGTGATTATTAGAAATTCCACAAATTTGAGTTTTCCATGCTTTAGCCTCTTTCCTAATTGGCAAAGTTTCAAAGAATGCAATGCCTTATATGTTTCCTTTGTGTCGCAATTGTTATCAGTGTGGGACTAATGTAATTTCAACTCAATATCTTGTATTTTGTTATATGATTAGAGGATTCCATGGACATTGTTTTTGAAATTTAATTATATTTTGAAGTATTGCAGGACTTAAACCTGTATATGTTTAAGTCACCTCTATGATGATCAATTTCCGTGATTAATCATTACTTCAAAGAATTTTCATCATGTATGTTTAGCAAAATCACAATGCAATTGGGGACAAAAGGCATTCAACCACCTCTAAGCATCTGTTAACATGGGGTACAATGATTATAAGAAAATCCACCACTTAGGAGATTTCCACCATCTAGCTTCTTTCTCTTTTGGATATGTAATGTTATATAAGTTGTCGTTCTCACAATTATTATCAATCAGGGACTAATCCAATTTTAAACCAATATCATGTGTTTTGAAAATAGTTATAGGCTTCAACAGTAGCCATTTTCAATTGTACTCTTGATTCTCAAACTAAAGTGTGTCGAGAGAATGTTTGAAGAGTTTCCAGTAGATTATAAATCAGCCTCTTTACATATGTAATTTGGAATGAATTATTAAACCAACATTGACTGCAAGCCAGCAAGCCAGCAATGAGTCAATAAATAGGTAGCTGGTTGGAAGCTCCATATATCTTACTGTTTACATTGTACAACAACCAAACTGGAGATCTTTAATACTATCAGTTATACTTCTCGTCTACCCTAAGGTTTTTCATTACAAAATGCCTTAAGTTACCAGATTGAGTTTAGGTAACATTACGGGATTCAGGTATGGCATTCGCATTTTTTAAGAACCTATGTATAGTATGGCTTGGTGGTGTATTTCAAGTTCTGAGAACCTAACTAAAGGTCAATAAACTGAGCAGAAAAACATACACTCATGCACAATTGCAAAAGACGTAGGGATGCAAAATATCAGGAAATCGTATTACAGAGTTGAAACATTACAATGGGTGCAGGTCTCAATGAATGATATAGATACCACTACTTGCAGATCGAATTCTAGATTCTAAAAGAGATTCCTTTAGAATTCGACTGATACTGTATTTGTACACACCAAGGTCCCAACAAAAACCTGTTACAATTCCCCATGACTTGTGAGAAGCTTCCAAATATGCCAGCTTGTTACAAATCCAACATATTCATTCAATGTGGATTAGTACCCAGAAAAAATCTTCATGACATGTTATCACATGTCATCTTTCATACCCAGTAATATGTTTTCCTTTGATGTTGCTTTCAATCTACGTTATCATTGGGCCAACTAAGCTTGCCCAAATTCTGGAACCCTGATGTGTGCCAACCATGCAAGAATCCAATTGTCCAAGGGCTCCTTGACACATCCCCACGGCATGAATGCATCATACAGAAAATCTGGAAATTTGAATTCAAAACTATGCATATGAAAGTATTCCTCTTTAGGTGGAAAAACAATAACTGATAAATTCTTATTCAGTCTCACTTCTGGAAGAACAAACATGCAGATCCATTGCAAGGGGAGCAACATACAGCATCTGAGAAGAAAATATAATTCAAATTTTTCATCAAGGTGTTGAAAGTGTCCTTAGGCCAACAATGAATATGTGCATCAAGAAATCAACAGCCAATTGCCTTTGTGTTACTACATATGTGCCACCAAGTTTCCAAGAAAGGGGCAGCAAGGGAGGCCATTTTAGGGGATGGCAGGGTACAGCAAAGGGGACAGCTATATAAAAAATAGGGAAATTTCAAATATTCATATGACAACATTGATAAGGCATTCATATGCGTTCTAGATCATTAATACGTTGGATTGAGAGTTCACATGAAAGCCAAACAAATTAGCATATGTCAAAGTTTAATAGCTTTCATAATTTATTGTCAACATGCATATGATATATTAATATATTATATAAAATTTAAAAATACAACAAAATGCCCAAAGGCTGCAAGTTTCAACTACAATATGACAAATACATAGAAAGTATGTTATTACCCCTACTTAGCATCTGCCAAACACTACATCAAGATCAAAATTTGACTCTGAGTCACTACCATTATAAAGGGCTGCCTCATCCAATGGAACCCCAACCAATCCCTTTTGTGCCTCCTCATCAATCTGGGTGGCATCTTCATAATCAACATCCCACCATGAAGTTCGAGTCTTTGGATTCTCTGAAGTCTAATGATCCTAAAGTTGCAAGGCACTATGCATGACAACCAACTTCTCTACTTGTCTAAAGGTGAGCCTATTCCTCTCGATAGAGTGGATAAAGTTGCATGTGGAACAATTCCTCTCTATAGCAAAGGAATTAGCAACATGTGAAAGCAAGCAAATGGCAAGCATCCTCAACTCTAGTGTATCCTTGTCGTGCCAAATCCACCATCCAATAGGATCAATTTGAACTAATGTAGCTCAATCTATCTTCCCCTCTAGTTTGCTAAACGTTGGACTACAAAGATTAATAAAGGCAAGCCATTGTGTGAGATGTATAGTTGACGCCTCAGTTTAATACATTTTTCAAAGAGCCTTTATTAACCATTCTTTCACCTCCTTATCATCAGGAGGCCAACTTCCCAACTTTTGGTGCATACCATTTGGAGTTTAGAGCAAAGGCTGCCATATGAAGCAGGGTGTTGATAGTGTTCCACCATTGCATCACAATAGGCAGAATATGTTTCTTATATAATCTCAAAATAGGATCCCTATTACAAATTGCTTGCTTCATCTACCCAAGTTGTCAAATGTCTCTCTAAAAAAGACTATTATTTGCACCAACAATGTCATGTCCCCGAAATTTGCAACCCTAAAAGTATAAAGCATTGAGATGCAAAATAAGTAAATTAAATAAATAAGAATATAAATATTAAAAATATAAATATAAATATCAACCATTTAAATAAATATATTCACAATAAATTCAATTTATAAGTATAATAGTAAAATGGGAAATATATAATATTATTAATATGAAATATAAAATAATATATATTGAAAGAGAAAGGCTGCAATCCATATTAAGCAATAATATCTCCAGCCAGTGTCAATATTATGGGAGAGCAACGATTATACTATGCAGCAATATATCCATGACTTAGGCAGCGGTTAGGAAAAGGCAGATTTAATTTATTAAGGAAAGCATCTATTAAAAGAAGTCAGCAATCAATAATCAAACAGTAGTTAGTTTAAATAAAAGACATGACCATTTGAATGGCCACCTCAAACAAAAGGACATGTCCCTCGTGATTGAGACATAAAGTATTTAAATAGCAACATGGAAGGAGGGAAAGGTAGGGAGGAAGACTGGGATTATTAATACATTTCTGCATAATCGAAGCAAGACATTAGACACATGGCCTGAAGATATTCGCATGTTTTAAGAAATCTATATTCAGAAACATTGTTGTGAAATGGGAAAGGAAAGAGAGAAGTCAACTAAGACAAAATGTCTTATTCAAAAAAAGGAAATACCTTGTCTTATTCACATGAAAAGAAGAGTGTATAAATGCAGCAATCCAAGTAAGATTATTACGTAACAAGCACAAATTATTATATTAATGTGCAGTGATTAATGATATGTTAAGAGCAGCAGCCATGCAACAAAGGCATGAGATTAGGGAATAAATATTCTTAATTCTGATTTATATTGGAGCAAGTTATATGTATATAAGATCATATATATATACACACACATATATAGGTGTGTGTGTGTAGGTGAGTGAATTATATGCAAATATATAATAATGATGCTTCCAGCCATTATTAAGTCTTATAAGTAATTATGATATTTTAAATAAGTATGGATAGTAGAGTCTTATCTGCCTGATCAACACTAACAATATCTTCAAGTGTGAAGAACAGATCGATTGGGAATGGAGGTAAGAGATCTGCATAGAATTTCTAGTATTAATATGCATTATTACTGTAAGCATGGAACCAGATGTGTCCTTAATGATATCATAACATGTATGGATGCTATTGAATATTAATGCCTAAGGATAAATTTGAGTGTTTGAATCTGTTTGATAACCTACTTGTGAGGAAGGGCTTGAGAAAGTGGTGCGTGCCTAGAAGACCCCACTTAAGATCCGCCCAATCCTAAGGCAAGGATGGGCCATGGATGAGTGGAAATTCCACTTAAGATCCACCCAATCCAAAGGTAGGGATGGGCCATGGATGGATGGAGGTCCCACTCAAGTCTGCTCGGACCAAGAAAGGGATGGGCCATGGAGGGGTGGTAGGCCTAGGGTCCCCACTCAAGTCCACCCAGACCAAGAAAGGGATGGGCCATGGAGGGGTGGTAGGCCTAGACCACTTGTAAGTTCGTTGGCTTCCTCCAGTAGGCGAAGTGTCTTCTAAGGTTATGACATGGGTGGAGAAAGCAGGTACAAGTCACCAACAGAGAGAGTTGTGGTATACAACTTCTTAGGCTTGGCAAATGGCTTCAAGCGGATCCATCCATGTTGCTCCTCCTAGTTCATAATAGCTGCATTGGTGATGAATTTATAAATGTGATGCCATAAACTAATGCTAACAAATGTATATATATCATAGAAATAGAAAACTACAAAAAATCCCGATTAATCACGATTTTTAAAAAATCTGTAGGCTGGACGATTTTTTCCCCGATTTTTTGAAAAAATCTGACCTTTTGGTCAACAATTTTTTCCCATTTAAAACTGCAAAAATGCCAAAAAAAAGTGTTTAAAACCAAAACAAATAAAATCGTGTTGATTTTCACGAAAAAAAAAAGAAAAGATGAGACCATAGCTTGTTGCTTACTATTGTGCTTTGATAGATTTTTTCCAAGCATCCATAGCTTGTTCGAAGAAAGCACCTATTTTAGGCTTTTAGCCATAGCAGCAAGGCACTAAACTGTTTGATAAAATGCTTTGGTAGACATGTATGAAAAATGTCGTAGCGTAGACAAGGCAGTGAACTATTTGAAAAAATGCCTCAAACAAATGTGGTCTCATGGTGATGGAATGCCATGACAATCCATAGCCATAGGCATTCATTATAGCATTCCATCACCTTGAGACCACATTTCTTCGAGGCATTTTTTCAAACAGTTCACTACCTTGTGTATGCTTTTGCTAACTATTATGCTTTGATAGATTTTTTCCAAGCATCCATAGCTTGTTTGAAAGCACTTGTTTTAGGCTTTTAGCCATAGCAGCAAGGCAATGAACTGTTTGATAAAATGCTTTGGTAGACATGTATGAAAAATGTGGTAGCATAGACAAGGCAGTGAATTGTTTGAAAAAATGTCTCAAAGAAATGCGGTCTCATGGTGATGATTGTCATGGCATTCCATCACCATGAGACTGCATTTGAGGCATTTTTTCAAACAGTTCACTACCTTGTCTATGGCTTGTCATGGCCTTCAATCACCATGAGACCACATTTCTTTGAGGCATTTTTCAAACAGTTCACTGCCTTGCCTATGCTATTGCTTACTATTATGCTTTAACAGATTTTTTCCAAGCATCCATAGCTTGTTCGAAAGCACCTGTTTTAGGCTTTTAGCCATAGCAGCAAGCTAAGTCACCATATTCGGTCGAATATCAACTTGAAATTCGAAATTCATTGAATTTAAAAAAAAAAACTGAAAATCGTTCATATTCAAATAAATTCGTACGGTCAAAAATTTTACATCAAAAATCTCAAAATATTAGCAAAACTCCGTTGAAATTGGTCGAAGGCACTGTGATTTATTAAAATATGTCCTAAAAAACGTTTTTTAAGGTCTTTTTCCCCCGCATTCTTTTCAGGAGGTTTTATCTTTCTCTGTTTCTTCCGCGTGAGCTGGTTTGCAGGGCTCCACAAAGTATTTGCAAGTGGCGTGAGGCTTAGGCGGCCACATTCAGTCATCCATCGGGCACTCGACCATGAGCGGGTCGTTGGGATTCAAGACGTTGGAGCTGGAGCTGAACAATGGACTGGCTGGAGCTGGAGCTGGACAATGAACTCGGGCAAGTCTCAGGGACCGGTGGGTTTGCAGGGCTTCAACGCTGGCGGCTCCTTCAGGCCTTCAATCTATTATTTTTAATATGTTGTTAATATCATTCTTTTGTCATGATTTTATATTTTTTTTATATTATTTATTTATGTTATATTTTAATATTATTTTTATTTATGTTCATTTGTTATTTAGTTTTGTTTTCTATTTATAATGTTAAAATTTAATATTTTAAACTAAATAAATTAAACTTTTATTATAATATATTTGTTATTTAATATATAATTTAATTTATTTATTATTTATATATTAATAATATTTAAAATTTAAAGTATATTTTTAAACATATTTATTATTTATTTTGTTTTTTTTAGCTTTACTAATATATTTATACATATTAGTATATTAATATTTTTATTTTTATTTTTAAAGTTTATTACTTATATTTTTAAAAAATCAAAATTATATAAGACGAATTTAATTCGAATTTTTTAATTTTTGAATTTTTTCCTTGCCGAATTTCATTCGAGTTTCAATGTTGCCGAACTCAAATTCGAATTCGAACATGGTGACTTAGGCAGCAAGGCAGTGAACTGTTTGATAAAATGCTCTGGTAGATATGTTTGAAAAATGTTGTACCATAGACCAGGCAGTGAACTGTTTGAAAAGATGCCTCAAAGAAATGTGTTCTCATGGTGATGGAATGCCATGACAATCCATCGCCATAGGCATTCATCATGGCATTCCATCACCATGAGACCACATTTCTTTGAGGCATCTTGTCAAACAGTTCATTGCTTTGTATATGGCTTGTCATGGCATTCCATCACCATGAGACCACATTTCTTTGAGGCATTTTTTCAAACAGTTCACTGCCTTGTCTATGCTATTGCTTACTATTATGCTTTGATAGATTTTTTCCAAGCATCCATAGTTTGTTCAAAAGCACCTGTTTTAGGCTTTTAGCCATAGCAGCAAGGCAGTGAACTGTTTGATAAAATGCTTTGGTAGACATGTATGAAAAATGTCATAGCATAGACAAGGCAATGAACTGTTTGAAAAAATGCCTCAAAGAAATGTGGTCTCATGGAATTCCATGACAAGCTAATGCAGTTGGCAGCTACTCCTAGTTATTAGTTATGCAATGTGAAGTAATTGCATAACTGCTTAGGCTAACTTTGTAAAAAGCTATATTGTAATTAAAATTTTGTCATCTATCAGCATCTAGTTATTAGTTATGCAATGTGAAATAATGCTTTAAGTTTGAAAGATGTGCAATGCTAAGTTACCAGTACAGCCAGTTTTGACCTCGGATACGGGTACGAAACGGTACTGGTACGAGATACGGTACAGAAATGTCCAGGATACGAATTTTGGCCTGTGGAAACGACCAGGGTATGAAACAGCCACTGTCAGTACATTTTAGTCGTTTCCAGTTCGATCCCGGACAGAATCTGTGACTTCAAATGCCCAGGCCGCACATTTTTCAATGAATTAGGTCATTAATATGCTAGTTTTTTGATAGAACAACATGATTCAATGTATACAAAGTAGATATTTTTGTGTGCTTTCATATGTGGCTTGATGAATTATTGAATCTTCACTGGATTTTGATGCTTGAGAATCCATTGGATCAAGCATTTTGTTCCATTTTTCAATAGAAATTTACTCTTTTTGACTAAACTGGATCCTTAGATTGAGCTTCAGATCTCCACCCATGATAACATTTGAGTCTCTTGATTGCCTTTGAGGGACTAAAAAGCATTGGAAGTTCTAAGTTCATTTTTCAAGTTATTTATGTTGAAACATGTGGATATAACTTTACTGTTCAGTTTGAATTCAAATGTTTATTTTCCCAATCTTAAACTAACTCCCCATGTTATAGCAACAACTATCCCTGGTAAAATGGTGTCCAGGAGATGTCCAGAAATTGCTTACTATTGCAAAGTCCAAGGTTTTTATAACAAGGTACCATTGTTTTTTACTCAACTTAATAATGCGCTCTGGTGAATAGAAGATACAGCACTTGAAAACTGCTTTCAGGTAATAAGAGAGGTTACTATTAATATGGTGGTGTAGTTTGAACTTAATTACTACTGCAAATATGTATATATTTCTGATTTTTATATGTTTTTATATTAGCGAACCCAAAACGTACCCAACCCCCAAAAAACTTTTGACCGAACCCGCATTACCAAACCAGCGTACCCGTACCCGAACCCAAAAACGAACCGGTAACTTAGATGCAATGAAAAAATGTAATCAGCAATATGAATATAAACTACAAAAATCTATTTTCTACATTTCATTAGTTAAAATCTTTATTTTATTTGCTCTCTATATCTCTATGCTATGGAAATGTCTTTCAATTTCAAAAAAAATAGTTTTTATCTTTTGTTCTACAATTTTTTACATTTTTTTTAAATCAGATTTTTTTCCGGATTTTTCAAAAAATCTTATACTTTTGGTTTGCTGATTTATTCCCCAAAAGATTTTTGTTGCTATGGTTTCAAGTTCAAATCCTACTAGTGACATATGGTTTGAAGATGGTGAGCAATTAAATGAGTTGATGGACGAAGTTAAGGATTGAAAGGTTGAAAAATACACTACAAATGTAACATGTACAGCACATGGGATTGCTTGTTCAAGTGCAAAACACATGGGAAAATGGAAATATAACATATTGGGGGATTTAAAGGAAGATACACTTAAAAAATCAAGAGATGAAGAACCACAAAAGGAAGAAAAAAAATATTTTATATTAATTTCCACAGATAACTAATAGCCCAAAGACATGATGGAAGACGATTTCAGGGCATATGAATTATGCTATGTTACAAAACATGGGTATTGGGTTCTGGCACAGGCATGGGAAATGACAATTTACTTGGGACTTGAGTGCAGTATGTCATGGAGATGTCCATACATAAAATACGAAAAAACATAGCCACAATATCCAATATCAATGTCCTATGCGTAATCAACATTAAATTAAACAAAAGTTTGAAAAACACTTCATAATTTAAAATCTCCTAGGTTCATAAAATATGATTTGTGAGTAAGGTTAAGGTTTTTTTTCAACTTTTAGCAGACACCTTATGTTTCCACACTAACAGATCCACTAATCATGAAGAACCCATTATGTTTCAGGGAAAATGTCATGTCCCTTACCTGGTCTTGTCTTGGTACTCGCTTGTTTTAGCGTTAGGGTTGGCCAAATGGACACTTTAAGATGGGGTTCTCTTAGCTGATCACCTGCATCCACAAAATGAGCAATATCCCCACATATGCACATGTTCATTAGCATTAATATCTAGGCATCCATATATAAATATATTCATAAATGCAACCATGAAAACACGAGGGGTGGCATGGATGGATCCGCTCAAAGCCATGGTTCCTAGTACAAAGGTTGTAACCTACAACCCTCCCCTCTTAGCGACTTGTAACTACATTCTCTATCCATATAGATAGATCCACCTGAAGCCCTTGGCTAAGTTCAAGGGGTTGTAACCTACAGCCTTCCACTCTAGGCGGCTTGTAACTGCATTCTCCACCCATGACATCTCCTCGGAAAACACATGAACTACTGAGGGAAGCCAACGGAGCTTATAAGTGGCCTAGGCCTACCACCCCTCCATGGCCGCAGCGGATCTTAGGTGGGACCCCCACCCCTCCATGGCCCAACTTGTGCCTTGGGACTGGGCAAAATCTTAAGTGGACTTGCCACTCCTCCATGGCCCATCCCTTCCTTGGGTCCTGGGGGCGGACTTGAGTGGGGTTTTTAGGCACCACTTTGAAGAGCACAAAAGATTTACTGAGGGGGGGAGGGGGGGTGAATCAGTAAATCTAAACAAACTTTCACACTTTTCAACTTTTCAACAACTCTAAACTTTTATCACCAACAACCTTTATCAACTTCAAATTCTAACAAAAATCAACTATACAAGAATATCTCAATATGAACAAGTTGACACCAAGATTTTATGTGGAAACCCTTACGGGACAAAACCATAGTACAAATATTGTACTTTATGAATTATATAAACTTTTACAATGAATGTAGGCACCAACCTACAAAGAGCACCAGCCCTTAATCCTGATTTGGAGAAGCTTCAACCCCTAATGTTGATTTAGTAGGCACCAACCTACAAGGTGCACCAACCCCTACTTGCCAAGCACCAACTTAGCAAAGATTATAATTTGAATGAATTGTGTTCCATCTTTAATGTTGCTTCTCCAATGAATGATGGACAATTCCGCTCAAGAACTTATCTTTCAAATCTGATTATTTCCTCTCTTTATCACAAGTAATGTTCAATAATCTCCTTAACACCCAGCACTCTCTAATCTGCAGTTTCAGAAAATATACATTTACACATGCACAAGGATTTTTCCTTACTTGCACAAATACTTCACAAGTAATTTAAAATCCACAACACATCTTACACTTGATTGTATTTCAAAGATAAGAGCATTTGTTCCAAAACACAACACACGGCTCCCTCACATACAACACTTTTAGATGATGTATATTTTATGCCCAGCACTCTCCCCTTTTTATGAAAATGATATTCGATAAAAACCACATACCACTTCACACTTCCTATTATCCTTTTATATCATTATTGTTCTTCATGAAAGAGACGTCACTTCAAAAAAAGGATATAACCACTTATAAGGTCATAACCCTTAAACTCAATCGATGCCATAGTATAATCACTTGTCTTTTGATTATATTATTGCCTTTTACTAATTAATACTAATCGCCCACCTTTCTCTTAATCACATTTCTACATATCACTTCAATAATTTTTATCTTAAATAAGACATTTTGTCCACTCAAATTAATGGAGTCCTCACAACGATGAATTTTGTTGCTAGATTGATGCATCCATGCTGCTTGGAGAATCACAACTTGCTCAATTTCTGAGTGTGCCAATATCTTCTTGATGAAATTCCGTTCTTCCAAGCCTTCACCAAAATTATTGATTTAGAGAGAAGAGCTTGACAATGTGAAGAACGAATAGACTTTCTTAATATCGCACCTAACATTAGTCTTCAGGCAATGTGAAATAGCAAACCAAGCAGGACCCGATCATTTTATCTTTCCCACAATTTTGTCTCGTCCCGACAACTGATCTGGCAATACGATTTGACTTATCTGGCTTATGCAACACCAAGGATAAATTATGATTTCCTCTAGTATCCTTTTTTAAATGATTTGAATAAACCACGGATTCCCTTAATTCTTATGATTGCTGGTGGCACCCAGATTTGTCTTTCTCCACATGAAATTCCACGCAGTTCTAACTCACTATTGTCAATCCGGCTTCCTTAGCAGTTATCGAATTTTCTCTTCCTCTACGTTGGTAACTTTAATGTCTTCAAGAATTGATAGTGAAATCTTCTGGGTGATTTAGCATCTTCACACGACATCCTTAGAATGGTATGGTGGCTGCTCTACCATTTCCATGATGGCAAAATACGGCAATTGTTTAATAATGAGCATCGACCCCTTTGGTAATTCTTGAAAGCTCAATGTGAATGCTTCAACTTTCCGATAACATTTATTTATGCATACATAAGTATCTTCGACTAATGCTTCAATTGTTTAGTAGTTATCGCTTTTGAATTCTATCTCTTCCAATCGTAAGTTCCAGAAATATTACGAAGATAATTTCTTCTTTCAATACATACGCACAACCTTTAATTTACATAGGTTATCGGACTGCTACAGAAATAAAACGGATGACTTCTTCTGCATACGTCTTAAAGAAACTTTGCTTTTATGCTTCTTCTGATATATGAACTCTCCCGATTATACTGCCACGACTTCTAAAACTGATCTGCTTGAAATCTGCTCATAGACTTTACTATGATCTGCATTCAAATATGTTATCTTCAGTCATGCTTAAACTTCTTTCTTGACATTAATGACAACATTTCCAACACACTTTTCTCAAGCCCTTCCTCCCTAGTAGGCTTACAAGCACTTAGAAGACAATCTTTAATCAAACACAATGTAAACACTTATTGATTCATGACAACATATCTCATAGATCATTATAAATGCCACAATCATAATGAAAGAACAATTATCTAATTACTAGATTAATGTTAGCAATGATTTTAAAGAGCTTGAGTATCAATAGCCAAAGTAAGCACAATTATTACATATCCACATCAAAGTTAATGAAACCATGCATATATCTGCAGACAATTATCTGATTACTAGATTAATGTTAGCAATGATATTAAAGAGCTTGAGTATCAATAGCCAAAGTAAACACAATTATTACATATCCACATCAAAGTTAATGAAACCATGCATATATCTGCAGCATGAGGAACAACATATGGGGAATAAACAGTAGCTTTGAGGCAAGACAAGGTTCTTGGTAGAAATGGAGTTCGCAGCTGTCCCTGGAGATAAGCAACAGTATGGAGGCAAATAAGGTATTCGAAGTAAATGGAAATTGCGACTAGATCAATAATCGGTTTCTTTAGTCTGGGCTGATCAGGCTGATCGGGCTTGCATTTGGCAAGAAGGAATGACAGTTTAGACATAGCCATGGTAATTATCATGATCAGCTTCTAAAGAACATTCATCATACATGTGGAAATGATTGGCAGAATATAATTCGAATATGTATATCAATTATTACTGGGAGATTATCTGATCTGATATTTGGAGCTCTAGAATGATTAATAGCTAAGTGAGGATAGTCTCACCTGAATCATTGTATTCCTCTCAGTGGTCTTCGATTTCTTCTTTTGCCTTTTATTTTCTTTCACACCCTCCCTCAATGACCATCGGTGTTCCCTATTCTATTGTGTGATGAATCGCAACTCAGCAAGAATGCGTCTTTGGTGAATAGACATGTCTCTACGAGGGCTTCATTGTATTACTTAATTGAATTTGTTTAAGGTTTAACACTTAATCAAGTGTAAAGCACATATATTATCATATAAGCAAATCGTCCCATAAATAAATCAACTAATGTGAAATATATACATACATATATATAGGTTACTTGTTAATTTTTCCCTTTGGACGCAACAAGCTTGTACAGAGCGACTACCAAATAAACAAGGACGGCGACCAATATTCGAAGGAGTGCCTTGAATCCATTCTTCTATTCGATCCTACAGATCACAGCCGATATAATAAGATAGCAGTGATAAATAGATCGATGGAGTCTTTGTTTGACGTCAAATCGTTGTGTCTCCAAATATCGGTACCGAATATATAATCGAAGCCCGATGAAGAGTATTCTTTAGATTTCAACAACAATTTACTAGCGGCAGAAAAGGAATGGCTCGATAGACTGCTAATGATCTTTGATATTTATCGATGAGGTGGAATCATTCGGTTGTTTGTCTTAGATACACACTAGCACATTTGGGTCCTTTTGATCATATTCTCAGAGACGAAGATTCTCAAATACCTGTTCAATCACGGGAAGAATTGGAAATGGCCATCGCATGATATGTATAACTCTATATTCGATAACTTTAGCAGTATTTTACGTTTGTTTATATATTTAATATTTTCAATATCTATTATCTCACAATGTTAATATTTATATTTTAGTATTATAATGTCATATAACATATTATTCTTTTATAATTATAATGATATTGAATAGTTGATAATACGTATTTCGTTATTTTATTGTTAATTGATTCATATTTTATAATTACAATTATAATATTATCTTTTTGATAATTATAATTGTAATATGATTGATGGTCATAGTAAAGATATTGGGTAGTAATGATTATTTACATCTGTAATTTAAATATTTACTTACCTGTTTTCCAATATCACTTATTTCAATGTTACTAACCCAGGGACATAACATAAAATCATAATCAGGATCAGTATTTACTGTTTCATTTCAGGTATGAAGAGGCATACTGGAGAATCCATCAACATACAAATTAAGCATTTATGTCTTGCTGTTTAAAATTCTTTTGAGCCTCATTCTTAAGAGAAACAAAATGGGCAATAAGGATGGTAAAACTAAACAAATCCTAATATAATGGTGCCTTCAAGCACAAGTGTTTGAATGTATCTCTGAAGGGCAGAACATCTAACACTCAATGATCAGAACCATTGCAAAGACAAATCAAATCAGACAACATACCATCTGATGCCACTGGTTGAAGCTATGGCAATACTGAGATTTTGAGCAGTGAAAACTGGAACACCTTTCAAGTGCTTTCCCCTTCTTCGCCCAAATTTCTCTCGAAGAAGTTTGTTGGCCTCCTTGACCTATTTGAAGAGTACAAATTCTTCTTTCAGTAACAGTTACAATCTACCAAAAATAGTTGAAAAATATAACTCAACAAACCTTCTAGTTCACACCTGTTTTTCATTGGGAATAAATTGGAACATGTGAGGCCTGTCCTGTAGAAACAAATTAAACAGAATCAAATATTGAAACAAGATTTAGAGTATTAAGCACTGCATTTTTTCTAAAGTTTACATTGAAGGACTAGTAATCAACAGAACTTGATTTGAGAGTACAAAGGCATTCTCCACTTTCCAAGCTAAATTATTTAGTTTCCATGGTCTAGCAATTGGATTGGTATTACAGAAAGAGAGTCTGCTAAATCCTAGTTTCAATACACAATTGCAAGCACTAATTCATCCCATGACATACATTGCCTGAACAAGCCAAAGGATCAACATCAAAATATCAAGCCTTGATTAATCTGCACAAGAATATAAAATGATGACTTGAGGGCAACTGGACTTCAAGAAAGTTTTAATTTGATTTATGTAATTAACCAAGCCTACACAAAAAAAAAAGGCTAAGTTACCAGTTCGGGTTCAGGTTCGATGGTTCAGTTCGCAAGTTTGGGCAAAAACATTTTGGGGGTTGGGTTCGTTTTGGGTTCATTAATACAAAAACATATAAAAATCAGAAATATATATATATATATTTGCAGCAGTAATTAAGTTCAAAATATGGGGCGGGGGCCCTAGCTCGGTTGGCTAAATCGTTCTTGTTGCAAGAGGTTGGTCACAAGGTCTAGTCTCCCCCACCCCCGTGGTACCGGAGGACATGTCGCGCCAACGCTGCCAGTCACGTTAAAAAGTTTACCAGACACAATGCAATTTATAGGGGGTCGTGCTACCTGATTCCTGCAGTCTAAAAAATAAAAAAAAAGTTCAAAATACACCACCATATTAATAATCAAATAACATAGCAAAAATACACCACCAATGTCATGATATAGATTAAAGTTCAAACATAATAATGTCAAGTGTTGAAAATCAGCCATCATTGATCATTGAACAAATATTATTGGGTCATCAAAAATATCATCATCACCATCCATATTAGATGATGTATGTAGTGGTAAATTAGAAAACCACAAATAGCGCCACTCGCACTGGCACTACCACTAGCACTAACACTAGCACTCTCATGCTCACTAGCTGGATAATAGTCATAATCAACATCAAGTGCACCAAAGTGGCTCATGGAAGCATCCAAGTCAAGACACTCTGGCTCGATATCCCACTTCCTTGTGTCTCCTTTGTAGGAACTTTCTTTGTGTGTAAGGAGCCACAAGTTTGAATGCACATACACAAAGTCCTATGCCTTTTTTGAATGTAGTTTATTGTGCTTTATTGAGTGGATGGAGTATGTGCTCCAATTCCTCTCAGATGAAGATGAACTAGCAACCTATTAAGACCAAATTAAATAGTTAAGAGTTACAAAATTTAACTAATTAAAATATAAATAAAATTATAAAACATAAAGTTTAAATTTAAAAGATAAAAGATAAAAGATTTTGACTATAAAACTTACTTGGAATAAAATTTTGATTGCAAGAGGTTGTGGGTATGTGTAAGCTTGGCCATGGAAATACCACCAACTATGAGCATCAACCATGTACTTGTCTCGAAGAGCATCAAGACCACAATCACTAGAGCATGCAAAACCCATGAACTCAACCCTCACTACATCACGTCAATCATGATCAGTGAAGAGTCCACGAAGTGCTGCCTTGTACCCTTAAGCCACTTCAGCATCTCTATATGGGGCAACTCTTGTTGTCACAAAAAGTAGCTAACCACTATAGTATTTGGGACTCAATGCAAAAGCAAGAAGATGCAAGGGAGTGGTCATTTTGTTCCATCTCTCTACAATGATTTTGTGTAGCTCTTTGAAGAACTTTTCTTCACGATCTTGCTCTTTTGCATTGATGATGGATTTCATCTTCTCAATCATTGAGTTGATGCCATCATATACTTCACCCGAATAAGGTCTATTCATGTCAGTATAATGGATCATGCTCAATATGGGCTCAATAAAACTGAGGAGATACTCAGCACGATCCCACCAAATGTGATGTAGGATCATTTGCTTAACCTTTGTTGCCCTTGCAGTGCTAGATTGCCTCCACATGGACCAATTAGGGCTGATGACCATGTTAGAGAGTGCCTCACGAACCTTCACAAGTCGTCTCAACACAATTGTGTTGGAGGCAAAACGGGTCTCAGCAACCTATTTGAAAATCAAAATAAAATAAAATTTAAATTTACAAAAATTAAAAATATTACTAAAGTGAATTGTGAAACATGTTTATTATTTAATTTACCTTCAACAGCTCCAATTTCGAGAATGTTCTAAATATGCCTTGTGACATATTGTAATGACCTGAGGCCAAGTTTGGTAGTTTTTACGACTTAATCAATAAGAGTTGACAATGTAAACATGTTGTTGTCAACAATAACAAATCACAGAATTGTATACCTTCAATCCTAGGATATCCAAGAACCAATGTTTTTAAGATAGAGTAAGTGTGATGAATTCTTGAATTAAGAAATCTGATTCAAATATTATGGCAATATGCCACCATAAATATAACGCTGTTTCTGATACATATTAAATTTAAAATCATGCAGTTTCATGTGCACGAGGCTGGACCTCTATCGAATTGTTGTTTTTGAACTTGATCTTTACATTCATGCAACTTGTAAGTAAGTGTTGTTTCTGAATTTACTCATTAATCATGCATCCATAATTTAGATGATCTTTGAGCTCATTGGAGCAGTCCGATCTGCTAAGGTAAATGTATATCTATGTTTGAAAATTCTATTCCATGATTTGCTTTGAACATGTCTCTTTCTTTGATATCCATGATATGGCCAAAGGTTATAACCTTTCATTGCATTCATACGACAAGGGCATGTCTCTTGGTTGCAATTAACTAGTTAATGCTCTTCTAATGGTTTGTTAGGAATAATTAATTTATCAATATTATTCCTTGTTAAAGATCGCCAATCTCCCACCTTAAACAATGCGAATTGCATACCGATGTAATCGGCACCCTTTCATATCTCATTGTCTTGTCTTCAGCAGTGCTTAACATGAATGTTAGAATGATGATTAGCCAACACGGATTTGTTAGACCTCCACGTCTTCTTATTCTTTGATTGTGGTCTTCGATTACATAAGTAGCCCTTATACGCTGACTACCTTGACTAATATTAGATACTCAAAAATAGCTTTGAATGATGTATGCCCTGCCGAATATAGGAACGCCTATAGTAATAAATTTGCATCACTACAATAAGTGTGACATAATTGACTAACCCGATGCCTAATTATATATGTGTGCATCGCCTTTGGTATTTGCAGCTTCCAATTGATAAAGTCCATCGTTCCTCACCGTATCTGGCCCGTGCCAACTACTCTTCAGTAGCTTAAACACATGAACTATTGCTCTTAATAATTCTGACTTGGCCAGTAATAATCGAGCAAACTCCACGTCACCATGTTGCCACGGGATATGCAAATATTCTTAAACTCACGGCTTCATAACAGGTGGTGAATCATTTGATGGCTACAATATGGATGAATAGGCCGGCTTCAGACAAACCTTTAACTGATTTTGAAGGCAACGTTGAGTTACCTTTATTCGCCCCTAGCATCTCCCATATGTTCGAGTCTAATATGTTTCGCATGTGTATGAAATGTTTACGCTAAACTCTTCCAGCGATAGCGTCCCAATTGAGGCCCGATATTGTACTTTTGTATGCCATCGATTACAAGTTTGAAATAGGAGTAATAGCTTTGACCTTTGAACCTATCTTATGAACTTATAGCCGCTAACATTCACACAACTATTAATCGTATCTCCTTTCTTTTATATTAACTACTTTGTTTAGTTTGACCATCTAATGGCAGGTGCAGAAGGAAATTAATCTCCACGTCAATATGGATACTAGATGTGGCTCAAAGAAAGTCCATGACCCCCCTCCAAGGAGCATCCAAAGCTTTATTCAATAATATCGATTATCAAAAAATGGGACATTACACATATGGTGGTTGGTGATGAACATTTTAGACATCTTGAGCCTCAACATACACCTGTTTGATCCAATAGATTTTGTTGCCAATTTTTTGTAGCATTAGGTTGAGGGAATGGAAAGCACAAGGTGTCCAAAAAATGTGTGAATACCGCTCCTCAACCAATCACCCAATAGCCCTACATTCTTTTGCTTGTCTGTTATAACTTGCACAACATTTCGAGGGCCCACTTCATCAATAGCTTGACAAAGAATGTTAGCAATAAATGCACCATCCTTCACCTCTCCTTCACAATTCGTTGCTCTCAAAAACATTGCCCTTTTAGGGGACACTGCAATAACATTGATCAATAGGCAATTTTTTGCATCTTTCCATCCATCAAAAACGATGGTCACCCATGTTTTGATCCAAAAATCCCTTATGGGCTTCAAGGAGTCCTCTACAAATTTCACCTCTCTATCTAATAAGGTGCTATGCACCTTCTCAAAACTTGGGCCCTTATACCCTTTTGGAGCCTCATTAATAGATTTCACCATTTTTTGCCAATATGGTGAGCGAACAACATTGATGGCCAATCCATTTGCATAGACACATCTCGCTATGTCTTGATCGGCAATCTCTCTAGCCTCATTCTGAAATGAAATTTCCAACAATCCCTTTGATCTCTTATGTGTAGAGGCCACAGTTTGCTCTTCAGGTATGGACATAAATGGATGGCTCTTTGTAGGTGGAAAATGATAAGGCAGTGTAGGGGGCTTCATCCCTTGAGATCCTTTCTTTATCGAAGGATGATTTGACTAAGGCCTGCTACTTGGTCTACTTTATTTTGCTCTTCAATATATGCCAATACTTGCATTTTTGGAATGCTTTTATTATCTTCACCTGGAGAAAGGTTCAAAGATCTTGCACAAATGACCTTTCACTTGACTATATGAGCTCGAATATCTAACTTTACAATGACCACAAATCCAAACATAACCTCCACCACCTAGAAGTTGTTGTACCATTTCAACATATTTCCAAAGGGGAGAGTTTGGGTCTGTTTTGAAACGAGATTGGTTCGTGCAGCTAGAAACAATTGCCATTGTAATACCTAAGGCGACAAGTTCAATAAACAACACATTCAATTTATTCAAAATATTGAAACTAAATAACTTAATTCATTTTTAAAAATTATGCATGTGTTATAGATACCTAGAAGAATGAAAACAAAGCAAAAACTTCAAAACAAAACAAGAGATTTCATTTGTAAAAAAAAAAAAACAAGCACAAAAAAAAAACCAAAAAACTCAAAAAAACCTACCTCTTTTGAAGAAATCTTCCTCTACCATCTTCTTGGCAACAAACGAACACTTGCAAACACTTAGAAATAGCACAACAACCAACTTTGAATGTTCAACGATCAATATTCAACTCTATTCAAGCAATGGCAAGCAAGAAAATAAGTTCAGCAATGGAGGTAAAAAGTTTTGTTTTTCATTCACAAATTGATAAATGAGTTTGTTTTTGCCTATTAGGTGTTTTAGGAGGCATAAATTAGGGTTGAAGGCTCTTTTTAATGTTTCAAAGTCCAAAAAAAATTTAAAAAGTAAAAACCGCGCCTGGGCGCATGAAGGGGCCAAATTCGCCCTAGGTTCGACACCTAGTACGGACCCACAAGGAACCGGACCCGGACCCTAGACCTGGGGCAGACCGGACTGATACCCAGACCTTAACCCCAGCAGAACAGTAACATAGAAAAAGAGTATAGAAAAAATTGGCACCAACTACACAAAGAAACAAGCAAAACTCACCATCAAAAGGCTGATAAAATCTAAAAAAGAAGGGAAAGCTTGCAAAAACACTAGCGAACAGATATCACAAACAGTAATAAATGAAATCCTCCACCCAAACCATACAAGTTTCCTGCTGTTGTCAATTTAGTTGGCCTTTGAGCTCTCGTTTTCCTTAGTGATCAGATACTGGGCAATAGTTAAAATTCTACAAATTTGTAAAGATCATTAACCCATGCAAATCACAAAATGGTAGCACATTAAACAGTATCCATCTAAATCAAAACATACAAGTATCCAATCCATCGTACAACAGTAACAAAATTGGCAAATAGTTAAAATGCATAAATGTACAATATATTTCAATGATCCACCAATACTAAATACCGTTTGACCATACTTTTTTTGGTTGACTAAGATAAATCTTATCCCTGCTTTAGCTATGTAAGCGAGACAGCAGTGCCAATAAGACATGGTTGACTTCTATTCTATAGATTTTGATGAACATTTTGGCATTACTGGAACTATAAAATTAATTGGCCTAAAAATAACAGTGAAATGCACCTTCAAATCTGAACTTTGACCGATGACATTTGAGGCTCAGAAAGCCACACAATTTCCTCACTACCTTTTATTACAAATCATGTTATTAACCATCAGCTCCATTAGCCAAGGAAATCTTTTAACTGACATAGTTGTTAGTAACTAATGGGGCCTGAGGAGTCTCTACTCATTAGTAGAATAACCTGAAACAAGTACAGAAACATTTCACTCATCAAGGGTGTGCATGTAGCAGCCATCAAGGCCATGTGTCAAGTTAAAGTTCAAGCTCAAGTTTGTGTCCACGTCTATGTCACTGTCCATGTCCATTTTGATAATTTCCTTACCATTGTTGCACATAACAAGGTAGAAGAGAAGCACTCCAAACAAACAAACTAGACAAGCAATCATGCAAAAGCAAAGAAAAAGTATACAAAACAAATTGAATAATACCACAAAAATCATCAGGGATAAAAATAAAAAATAAGTCATGTACATCAATTTTGGCTGGATACAAACTTGTAAAACTGCTTCAGCTTGGTCCAAATCCACTCTACAAGAACAACACAGAAGCATTTAAGGTCTTGCATCAAATATGTCTATTTCAGTATCACAGAAGTGATATTAATCTGTTTACATATTTCCCTATGCAAAACCAAGTAGATTAGAAATGGCATCATTTTTATAGCATGCATTTGGGCGCATCACAATAGTTGTAGAATGAAAATATTTGACTGAGTTGAGTATCAGGGTTTTGTACCATGTGTTTTGGCACCAAAAAGATATTGATGACTGTTTTCAGTACGTTTGTAGCATGCAGATATAAATTAATGATTGCAGTACACACATAAGAAGTTGCAATAGATGTGGCAAGAGTGTAGTATGTATTTTTTAGTTGTATGCACATAAACCATGGTTGCAGCAGGTTTTCCACCACAGGTTTTTGTATGGCAGTGATTGTATTATGCATATTGATGGGCTATACAAACATGCTTATGAGCCGAAGAGTTTCTCAATGGTGAAAAAGAAGTGGCATGACATTTGGTCATTTATGGTATGGTGGGAAGAGCACTCATGGTGTGTAGCACTCCAGGAAGCTTGTTGATCTCATCAATGTATAGTAGCACATGCACACCACCTTCAATGGGCAACTTCTCACACAATTGCATTTATTTTTTATTTTTTTGTTGATGCAATTTTTAAGTTGTAAGAACCAAGATATGAGCAGCTACATAAAATAGTTGTTATTCTGGCCACTTCACAACCAAGATGTTTTGATCACTTATTGTACACGTGCAGGAAGATAATAAAGCAAGCATTTCTAAGAAGAGAGCTCCCCCCTACCTACAAGCATGTTATTGCAGCAAAAGAAGCTAAGAGAATCAGCCATAAAGTCAACTACCATCCATATGAGTTGAAGCAGACACCAAAGAGTGTAAAAACAAATTAACGCATTATAGAGTGTAAGACCTGTTAATGATATTTACAGCTTCAGGCGATCCTTCCAGCTCAGTCCAATTGGAGGAAACATAAATTAAATGATAGCCCTTCGGCTATTTAATTTATATTCAATTTTGTATTGACTTACATTTAATGAGGAGGCTCGAATGTTATGAGGCCGACCTCATTCCTTATTTGTTCTTATATTCTCTCTTGGCAACATTATAGTTCTGGGCCGACCTTCATTGGAAATTATAATTTATCTTGGCCGAATTGTTGAGGCCGACTTTGTTCTTGTAAAAGATGCAACCTCTCACATAGTATTGTATATATAGGAGATCATTTGACTCCCTTGCATCATCATCTAGTGGAACTTCTTATTAGAGATATCGAATATTATCAAGAGCAAATTCTACAAGTCCGAATTCTGTTAAAGTGCGAACTCCTTCAAGTGCGAACTGTGAAGTGCGATTTCAGTCAAGTGCGATCTGTGCAGTGAATTCCTTCAAGAGCTTCAAGTACAGATTGCGGATTGTTCCAGTTCAGATTGCGAATTGTTCAAGAGCAGACTGCGATTTCCTCTAAGGCTGAATTGAATCTGAAGGAGAGTCAGTTTGTCTTTCTGTTCTTGCATCTTGCACAGGTGCTAAATATTGGCTTTGTGTTAGGCCTCATTGTAAAGAGAATTGTTGCCACTGTTTATAAATATAAGAGAGATCTTTGTTGCTGGGTTTTTCTCCCTCAAGAGGAGGGTTTTCCCAGGGTATCTGCTGTGTTATTGTTTCTGATTTTGAATTATTTTTCTGTGCATTTAATCTGTTCACTAAAATTTAGAAGACCTGGCCACTTCACAACCAAGATGTTTTGATCAATTATTGTACACGTGCAGGAAGATGATAAAGCAAGCATTTCTAAGAAGAGAGCTCCCCCCGCAGACACCAAAGAGTGTAAAAACAAATTAACGCATTATAGAGTGTAAGACCTACTGCCAAGGAACCAAAAGACAGAGCTTCACCCTGGCCTATAAGCATGTTATTGCAGCAAAAGAAGTTTAAGAGAATCAGCCATGAAGTCTATTACCATCCATATGAGTTGAAGCAAATATGCCAAAGAGTGTAAAGACAAATGAAGGCATTAAAGAGTGCCTAACCAATAGCCAAGACACCAAAGGGTGTAACGTAACCTGGAAAACACTTGAAGCAGTTGTAAACTAGAAAACCAATCTAAAATTTGCAGAGTAACATGATTCAACAGAGACTCCAAGAGAGAAAACATTTTCACTCCACAAGAAGCAATGAAGAAAGGTATCAAATTTGAGAAGTTAGAAGGTAGATAGTTTATAGACATAATATATTAATGTGATAATGTTATATTCCTTATAGAATAAGAGATATTAAATAACTAACTTACACAATGTAAGCTATAATTCATGTAACCTCCTCCCTCATTAAGAAATAAGTGTGCACAGGTACTCCAATGTGTATCAATTTCCCCATCTTCTCCACTTTATATCCAATGCTATCAAAGCCTTTTTGTTAAATTAATCAATTGCAACAATAACTCCTCTTTTTCAAATTAAAAAGAAAAAAAGAGAAAAAGAAAAAAAAACTCCTCTTTTTCATATATGCATATGCAAATCTTAACAGCTAGAAGATCCAAATCAAACAGGAGCCAAAATACAGAAAAAAATTAAAAATTGGTTGATGAGCAATGTCAGCTATTCCAGGTAGAGAAGAGCAAACATCCAACACACAAAATTTGCAGAGTCAGCACACGGATGTTCATGCACAGCAAGTCAGTTGTGGGACAGAGAAGTCAGCCAAAGACCAAGGCATGGGCTCTGAGTCAGTTGTCTTTTCAAAAACAGAAATTCATGCATTTAAATTCATGTATGGATGCAGCTGGGTAAACGCTTGGGTTTTGTACCAAAAAATACCTGAAATTCACACAAGGGTGCAGCAGGGTTGGCACTAGGATTTTTCAGGAAATTAACAAACCAAAAAAATGAGCAAGTAATGTTCTAATCTGAATTTTTGCATTTCTAATCCTAATTCACTGTTTTGTTTCGGATATTTGAAAAATTGTATTTCTATATGCAAAATGAAAATTTCAGTAACATTTGTCATTCTTCACTACAAACTTGTAAAATCTAAAATCCAATCCATTTAAACTCTGACAACAGTCTACATTTTTCTAATTGACAGTTTCTGTAGTACCCCAAGTAGGCTTATTTAAATAATTATTATTTATGCTCTGTAATAACTCTATTAGTTTTGGACAGTTATCACTAGACGATAGAATAGAATTTTTGTTTGGATTTCAGAATTAAATATTAAACACTATTATGTCTTATTGACTGATTATGATTGGTTTTTGTCAAGATTCAGAAGTAAATTTTTATGCTGCTATTATTTTATTGATGATCATATTTTTCAATATATTATTATGTAACTAATGTGTTTATGGCTCTTTGTTTTGCCAGGTCACATCCCTGATGGAGGGAGTTGTCACATTAGTCCAGAAACACAAAAAGAAAGGAGGAGAAACGCAGTTTAGGTTGTTTGTATTGAATCATGGCAAGTCAGTTTCTAAATCAATGTCATTTGATGATTCTAGTAGCTTTATTTTTTACACCATATTGTTGTTTGGAGCATTTCTCACTACTCAATTGTCATGTTAATGGATTTGTGCATTGGAAACATAGCTTTGTCTAGATTTGTTGTTTTGATTGATTGTGTATCACGATGTGGGATCTGGTCATGCAATTTAGTGTGAGTCATTTTCCGCTCTTGTGTCCCATGAGCCTGGGTCATTTGATTGTTGTTTGAGTCATACCTTGGAAGGCATTGGAATGCAAATCCTGCCTTGTGATATGTAGTTGATTGTATGTGATGACTTGGAAACCTACTTTATTCTTGAAACTTTATAAACCTATGAAATTATTTTAGGCCTAAAAATAAAAAGGCATATATTAACTTTTAAATTGATCATTGTTTTATGGACTGAAAGGAAAAGCACTGCAGGATTTGATGGCAAACCTCTCATTAATATGCGTTAAATGAAGCTTCCTGCTGGTTTAATACACAGCAGAGTTGAGTTTGTTATAGTTGTCAAACCCTAACTTTGGGCAGAATTGTGAGGGTTATGGTTTGAGGGCAAAGCCCTACAAGTCTCTCACCCACCATGGAAGGAACACCACTATCAATTGCCTTAAATGCTATTGCTATCACATACTTAGAAATGAGCTATGGTTAACAAGAGAGGTCAACAGAAAATGGAAAAAATGGTTTTTCTATTTGAATAAGAACAGCAAGGCAAGTAAAAAATAAATAAAGGGAAATTTATCTTTTCTTTAAGTTCTTGCGATCTGGGTGTGTGGTTGGAACTAGAAAGAAAGAAATTATATTAATGTCCACAAATGACCAAAAGTAGGTCAATGCGACTCGAGAGTAAAGAAGTTCGCAATAGAAAGTTCCACGAAGAGAAACCTAGAAAGGTCCCATCATGGGGAAGAACTAAAGCAAAGAAATACGAAACAAGAAGGGACCACCCATAAAAGTGGTGAAGAAACTAGTACATATAGCCAAAAAGTGGGGACAAGAACCCCAAAGAGCAAATACTGAGGAAAGCTGGAGATCATCAAGCATCACTATCTAGACTAGAAATGGTGAAGTCACTGGCGCCATCATCGATCACTATAAAGGGA
The DNA here is from genome assembly GCA_007258455.2 of Sequoia sempervirens. NCBI lineage: Eukaryota > Viridiplantae > Streptophyta > Pinopsida > Cupressales > Cupressaceae > Sequoia > Sequoia sempervirens. Next base: position 281,112,808 of record VDFB02270651.1, on the reverse strand, counting down.
CTGATACAAGATTTAATAATTCTCATCAAGAAGTGCCAAGGACTAAGAGGGTCAAGTAATGTACTCCCCCTAGGATTACATCTAACATCCAAAGCTGAAGTAACCCTTGTATTACTAAAAAAGTTCATAATGTTTATCTGCCTCTATGGCTAGGGGTTGGCTAAAGACGAGTAGATCAATGCCAATGAGAAGAAGCTAAACCACATTATCAAGAAGAAACAAGACCATGACACCAAAGAGGAATATGTCAAAGCAAAAGGTATGAGAGATGTTGCCTCACAAATCTATCTATATCTATAAAACAAGTAATGGTATCCAAAGTCCATTTAGAGTTACCAGTCTCCTGGATGTGCTAAAAGAAGGTGATCAACTTGGGGGCTCTAGAATCCTAAGAGACCTCATGTGAGGATTTGTGCTGAAGGGTGATGACCTCCTGAAGATAAGGGGTCAAACATTATTGGTCTACATATCTGAAGAAAGTAGAGAGATGCTTAAATGAGTCACTATAGAGACAATACTATCTCCCTCGGAACTCATAATAAATGGAGCATTTGAAGATGAAATGCTTCTCAATCTCTACCTTCCTAGAGGGAGCAAAGACGATAGATCCAATCAAAATGGGGAATATGGTGGTCTATCTATGACACTAGAGATAGTGAGGACGGCATTAAATACCATCCACCCCCTATAAGAAATTTTTTTTGTAGACTCATCCATACTCCAATATGTTACGTTGATTTATATATGCAACTAGTAATATTTAATGTAGGAGGCAACCTCTTTCGTGCTCACATTCCATCATTGGATTGCATCTATATTTGTCTTGTTCATGTGATTTAGGGTTGTAGCTCATGAAAATAGGTGTGAATACCATTACATGATTGATGAGAACTGAAACTCTTTGAACCTAGCACTAGTATTAAACTTGACAATAGTATTATAGCATTTACATAGGGTGATGTTCACTATCGCTTGTGTTATAACCGTCCTTGGACTTTGAAGCTATTGTTTTACCATGTATTTTATTGGGTTCAAGCACGATATGGAAGGATGGCTCATGTTATTTAAAAGAATAGAGTCTCCATAGATTTGAGAATCGACTATAGATGGATTAAAACTTGTAGGCCTACATACAACATAAGTATAGTGGACTTCTATATCGGCAATATTGCTACAATACTCTTGTGTACATATATGTTGGCAGATGATATACTCTTCAGGGTCATTAGGTTGAATTGTAATGTGTTGTGTACAATAAAAACTTGATCTTTTGCTTAGCCATATAAGTGGAAATATATATGATCTTAGATAATTGAAATAGGGTGGTATTGTGGTTTTCGAAACATCATAATGGCAATGTATGACAGCGATGGTGTTTAACCTTTCCCAATTATTTCTAGAATGCTTTTTAAGTTTTCTTTTTCTATTAATATCAATAGAATGATACTGTTAATAATGGAAGAGCATAGGAATTAAAATATTTATGACAAAGGCTATGATGATTGCTGAATTTTGTATGTATAATTGACTGATGTCACTATCTTCATCATGCTCACTTCCTTGTGGGGAATGGAAACCCTAGTAATCCAATGGGATCATTGGACCTAAGTACTCATTATAAAGGCATTTATACTTGAGTCTTTATGTAAATTGTATTTGTGTAAGTTAACTATATTATGATTGATTCATATAGTTCCATGTGTCTATTTCGCCTGCATTATTTAATCACATTATCTCCCATTATCTCTCCATGGCCACTTGAGCAGACAATTAGATGAAATGGTGATGCTTATAGCAAGTCTCTCAATCAACTACACACATAAATAATGTGTTTGGTCAATTACAACATTCATCTCGTTTAGTTCACCAGTCAACTACGAAGAATGGTGTGGCCTATGGGGGGCCCATTCAATCTTTCTCTATTTTCTAATAGACTACACATGGTTAATGTGATCTAGAAGTCTATTGCATAGGAAAGGCTAAGAATGATGCCTGTAACAACTTGATGTCTCTCAATACTAATGAATAGGCCCTATCTTGTTTGACTTTTAGTTTTTGTGCACAATGAGTCAAGGTCTACACACGTGACTATATGGATTTATTATGAATTACTATGATTTGGAGATATTTCCTATAGATTATAAACCTTGGCCATAGAGATATATTATGTGATGGGTTTTATTATTTAATGAGTCATAGTGTGTCTCCTACACTTGTTCTTATCTTTCTTCCTATGCAATACACTTTTGTGACCCCATCCACAAAGCACAAGGTCCCACCCATCGAAGTGATATACAGGGGAGTCGTACATCCCTATGGTTGGTGGAAAAGCACTCCCATGATGTTCTCCTCCCCTATTTTTCCTATTTCAATCTTCAGCCTATGTTAGATGCACTCTCAAGGAAAAGGTATATGGTGGTATATATATTCATCTTTTACTCATGAAAACCTACACATCAAAAGATTATAATTGTTTGAAATTAATCTATGATACAAGATCAGTTTTCTAGTCTCATCCAATACTATGTTCAAATTTACAAAGATGACTTTCTATTTTGGAACAATCTATTGTGAAAGGCGTGAAAGTTATATTGTAATATAAGCCAAAATATGCACATATGGCAGCATTATATATGCTAATCTATTTGATACCATTTATTTCTTTATAAATTCCCAATGTAATGCTATGCTTGGATATAGAATGTATTGTGAGATACCATGATTGAAATTTGAAGGTCTGATTCTTGTGCTTGATTAAATTAATGTAGTATGAGATATGTCTATGTAGAAATGTAATAGAGGATAACTTGTAACATAGATTTGTGGTGTTGTAATAGAGGATAACTGTTAACAGATTCACTCAGATTTGATTATACTATTGGTTGTGTTGGTTCTCAAAATCGCTGCTCACATTTCTAAAGGGATCATTCTACCTCAAGGCCAAGGATATGTCGCCCCTAAAGGTGGAGAGAGCAGCTCATCAACAAAATATGAGTGATGACAGGCCAATCGTTGAGATTGGATAAACTCTCCTTCTCTTTGGGCTTAGGTAAACCCAATATTTAATCACAATTGTAGATATCTAGATGTACGTTTTGACCCCAAATTTTGTCCTGGATCAAAAACTAACTTATTGCTATAACCTCTATTGAACTGATGTGGATATGTAGGACATGATTCACCAAGATAAAAACTACTAAGGCTTATTTAAGATATTTCCCTAGATATAGCACTGAATCATGAAATGAATACAACTCTAATTCCTAATCATTTTTAGGCTTACAGAGGGTCAAACACTTTTAGGATCAGTACCTTATATTAGGTTTCAAAGTCATAGTTACCAAAAACAACAACACATAGAAATAATGAAACAGATATGATATTAATAACAGAGCAGTCTTAATAATTCTTCTCCAAACTTTTAGAAATCCACATGCAATAAGAGAAAGGCCATCTCAAATGATAATCTACAATGCATTAAAGTGTTGGAACACTTATCAAATTTTCGTTACATTCACACCAAAAAAAAGTGGTGAGAGAAAACCCTAAACTAGAAGAACCTATCACTCTTCTTCACTTAGAAATCTTCTTGAAGAATGACAACCAGACAAGAAGACATCCAGTTACAAACATCTACTACAACCTAGCTACCTCTTTGTGATTTGCAAAATGGGCTGCTCTAATGGCAACTAAACACGCAGAGATTGGAACCCTGAACCAACCTTTGTTTTAAAAAACAAACTGATATATATAGCACTCTATTTACTTGCTCAATCCTCAAGAAATCAGCTTAAGATTAGATTTCATTAATGTTGAATGTAGAACAAGTTGGGTTCCTATGAAATCCACTGAAATCATCGCTGAAGCACGCATGAAAATCATTCACATCAGAAATAAAACCACCACATTAAAAGCGACATAGTGTTCTTCATCCTTTGCTTGAAGTTGCAATTTAAATCGTGCCCTTGAGATTAGACAATTGTTTCTAGGTAGGAAAACCCATTCTAGAGTAATTGTGGCATCAAATTTTGTTAATTAATTGCACTCTAGGTCATGCGAGGTGTAGGTAGGTATGAAAAATGCAAAATACAGGAATTTTAGAGTTTCGAGGATCAAGTGTGAAGGATCCCTCATAACCCCATACCAGTATCAAGGAGTCAGGGATCAGGAGTAAGGCGTACATCATGCATAAACCAAACAAACAAGGGTATCTCCGCATTTTCAAATCCAAGAGGATACATAAAGGAAATTTCAAGGAGCCAGGTATTAGAGGTGCCAAGGAATTCACGGCTTAAGGTATGCAAATAAAGATAAGTTAGAACTCATGATCCAATAAGGTAATACAGTGAAAAGTGTCACGGATCAAGAGTATGGAATACTTCATACCTTGTACCACATTAGAGATATTCTCGCACCTCTAACTCCGATAAAACATATAGTAGAAAATGCCAGAAGATGGGGATCAAGAATGCCAAGGAAAAGGAACCTTGAGTAAGGGATAGCCTATAATCCAACTCCAAAAGGTAACTTCATAAATAGGAGCAGGGAGTCGAGGTTTCAAGGAAAAGAAATTTAGTAAGAAAAAATATGAAACTCAACAAAGGCAAAGGAAAAGAGCAGTGTTTGAAGGAAAGGAATGCTGAAAAGGAAAGCTCTAAAACTCCAACATGAGTACAAACCTCAAACAGTTGAACATAAAACCTCCACACTTCAAATATATTGCAATTTTAGTAACTTCCAACACATGATAGGAACATGGCAAAAAATAGAGAACAATTAAACAAAATTTGGCCAAGGGATACCCATACATAGGGTCCTCAAATCAGTCATATGTGATAGGTAAAATGATGGCTAAATGCATTAATGTCTTGGGACTCAAGCAAAATTTGGAACTATCAGATTGAGTCCCAACAGGTTGCATGTCAAAGGCTTGGTATGTATTTACTTTATATGATCTTTGTAGAACAGTATTTTACTAACAAACATTATATGCATTCATTTGTAAGTTAAACAAGGCAATGAACTAACAGAATTGTATGGTATTGCTGCAATTTTAATCTTTGGTGATTTGTTTATGTCTTAGAAAGAATGTTGTTTTGAAATGATTATCTTCACTATAGATAAACTTGACTTATCAATTCGGTTCACACAAAGAAATACAAGAAGACAATCTAGATAGGTATCAAATGGTTGTCATCACTCATATCATAAACACAAGTGTGATCATTATATTTGAATGTCAATTGTTAATTTTGCATGCTTAATTCTGAAATGTAGGTCAGCATAGCATGAAGAAGGTATACTCTTAGCAATCTTTAACATGTAATGAAATTTATAACATCACATTGAATGTTATACAAATCTTTATTCCATACTCTTAGGCTTAAGAACTTCATTCAAATAATTATTATTAAGAAAAGTCAAATTTTAGATTTGCAACCCGCAAGATGCAACACTTTCTGATCTACTGACAGTCACGATTAACTTACAAAACTTAGTGTAACCTGACTTTAAAAACTCACTAGCAAAAACTATAATGTTTGGAGTCACCAAATACTTACAGTGGGTATTGAGCTAAGTTACCGGTTCGGGTTCGGGGACGGGTTCGGGTACGCGAACCCGGTACGTGGGTACGGGCAAAATTTTTTTAGGGGTTTGGGTACGTATGGGTACGTGTGTATATATATATATATATATAATAATTTAATATATTATAAATATATATATATGTATTATATATACAAAAAAATAAGAGAAACATAGAGAATTGTAAAACTAAATCATTTCATAGTATGATACTTGATCATTGACCAATGCCAAATGCCAAAGATAAATATTAAATGCCAATTGATAGTTGAAAAATATTCAAATAAAATTACTGAATTACAAAATGTAGTTCATGAAACATTGAAAATTTGAAACATGATTCAATGTTCATTGTTCATATGCTCATCAATCATCAAAAGGATTGTCAGAATCATCATGACTTGGATTTTGAGTGGTTTCAACTTCAAAATCATCATCATTTGAACCCAAAGCGGATCCAACACCATGTGATATGTCATCAATATCACCCACATCATCCATAGTGGCTCTAACAAGATCCTGAATGGTTGCATCCAAGTCAGTAGACTCGGGTGCTACATCCCAAAGCCTCGCTGCCCCCTGCCTGTATTGAGGATCCCTACGTGACAGAAGACGCAAATTGGAATGAATATACACTAAGTCTTCAGCTCTTTTTGCAGCCAACCGGTTACGCTTCACTGAGTGGATAAAGGAGTATGTACTCCAATTCCGTTCAGCGGCAGAAGAGCTTGCAACCTGGAGAGAAAACCAACAAAATTAAAAATAAAATAAAAAAATGCAAGATAAATTCAAGAATGTTAAGTGTTAAATTTTACAATACAAGTGGCAAAAAAAAAAAAAACTTACTTGTGAGAGGATCTTGATTGCAAGAGGTTGGAGGTACATATAATCTTGACCATGGAGGTACCACCATGTAAGACCATCCATTTTGTATTGGTCTCTAGCAACAGAAGCGGTATGATTTTTTGATTTTCCTGTGACAAACATTCCAAATTCTCTCATGACACTTGCATGCACTTCTGGATCACTGAACATTCTACTAAATGCCGTCTTATACCCATTAGCAACTTCAGCATCTCTATATGGCGGTATTCTCCCTGGGATAGAAAGCACTTCAGTGGTATAGTACCTCGGAGATAGGGCATATGCAAGGAGGTGCAATGGAGTTGTCATCTTGTTCCAACGATGAAGAACAATTGCTTCCACCCTTTTGTACAAGGTGTCTTCAGGATCATTCTCTTTTTTTTGTATTTCTATTTTTATTTTTTCCAACATTGTGTCCATGCTATCATAGACATCCCCCAAGCATGGTTCATCTGTATCAGCAAACCGAAGCATAGACATGATAGGTTCGGTGAATTCCAATACATAATTCACACGATCCCACCAATCGTCATTCAAGATCAATGCCTTGACTTTTTGGGCCCTCTCTGAATTTGATTGCTTCCATATACTCCATTGGTTGCTAATAACCATTTGACTCAATGCATCTTTCACCTTCACAAGTCGTCTCAGAACAATTGTGTGAGATGCAAACCGGGTCTCGGCAACCTAAGAACATGTTAATAGTAAGTTAATAACACATTTAAAATATGTAAATAATGCAAAAAATTATTTTATTCAATTATGTAAAACATGACATAAATGATAAATGAAACTAAATATATTAAATTTTAAAATTTACCTTCAACAATTCCAATGTTGAAAAAGTTCTGAAAATTGCTTGTGACATATGGTGGTTTGTCACAAACATCTGGATCTCCTCAGACTCCTGGTATATTTCTTTCACCCACTCTATTTGGGTGCCAATTGCTTGCATCACCAAATTGAGGGAGTGTACAGTGCACGGTGTCCAAAAGATGTGCTCATATCTGGCCTCTACCAAAGCACCTGCAGCCCTGCAAACTTTTGCATTGTCCGTAACTACTTGGACAACATTTTCACTACCCACCATCTCTATGGAGTCAATGAGAATCCTGGAAATGAACATTGCATCTTTCACTTGCCCTTCACAGTCAACCGCCCTCAAAAACATTGCCCCCTTGGGGGACACTGCAATAACATTAATCAATGGACGGTTTTTGCAATCTTTCCATCCATCGGAAACAATAGATACACCTGTTTCAACCCAAGAATCTCTAATTGGTTTTAGTTGGGCCTCTACATATTTCCTCTCTTTTTGCAATAAGGTGGTACGCACCTTTTCATACCCAGGACTTGTGAAATCAGGAGGTGCACTATTTATTGCTGACACCATGTCCTTCCAATATGGTGATCTCACCAAGTTGAATGGAAGACCATTGGCATAGAGGCAACGTGCAATTTTTTCTTCAGCAATATCTCTTGCCTCCATTTTAAATGCTTTCTCTAATGGACCTCTCTTGCGGGTGGTGGTTTCTAGTTCTTCATCTTCTTCTTCCGTAGAGGGTATAGACAAGAAGGGATGTCTAGAGGGCCTAACTATCTGATGAGTGGGTAATGTTTGTTTTTTCTTTCCGGAACTATAACTAGTTTGTTTTCCTCTTGCAATTGAATTGTCGGCATCTTCTTGTTCTTTTATAAATCCTGCTATTTGTACAGTAGATAACCCCTTCTTATCTGGACCCACACACATGTTAATCCCTTTACCACCAGGGCCCATAAAATGAAGTTTTACTCGGTAGTAGGAGCTATTATATTGTGCATTGCAAAAATTACACTTCCAAACAAACCCCCCACCTCCAGGAATTTGTGAAATTCGTGTGGTATGTCTCCATAAAGGAGATCCTTTATCAATTTTAAACTTTTGGCTTCCATCCCCACCCACTGAACTTTGACTACTTGCCATTGTTGCAATCTATAAAAAAAATGAAAAAAAAATATATATATTTGAAAAACTTCTTCACAAACTTGAAAAAATTCATCAAAAACTAAGAAACTTAAAAAAAATCATCAAAAGATTGAAGAATAGGGTTTAAATGCATACCTTGAACACTTAAATCTCCTTTGTAGAAGCTATTTGCCACTCCACAATCGATCTCCTTCAAATGCAATCACCTCCCTTCAAAATGCTAAGATGGACACAAATTATGGAGAGAGCAAAATGAGAGGTAAAAATGAAATGCTTTAGTGTTAAAATGCCTCATATTGGGTCGTTTTAGGGTTTTGTAGCAAAATAGAAAATAAAAAATTGCTTTTTATTCACTTTTGGGCCCACTTTTGAAGTGCTGGGCCGTGGGTTCGCAGGGGTTCGCCCGGGTACGTGGCTGGTACCCCCGGGTCCGCGTACCCACGGGCCTGGTACCCGCTGGGTACGCACAGGGTGCGTGCCCAGCGCGTACCCACAGGCGAACCCGTACCGGGTTCGTACCCGAACCGGTTTCGAGGCCTGTGGGTACGAATCCGGTAACACAGGTATTGAGATGTATAAACAGGTCATTTTGAGGAAGGACACTGGACCCCCTAAAAATGCTGATAGTTTTGATAAATATCACAATGAGGCACTCTTACAACATGCCACTTCTATGGTTGTCATGTGGACAAATCTAAAAGATAAATATCAAACATCAAATAGGGGTCCTACATTGTATCTAAAATTTTGTTGTCCTCCACAAAATTGGCTAAAGGGTTCTTTATCCAAACACTTGCCTAGGTTGAAAGACCTAATGATCAATTATCTACAATACATAAACCAACAAATGAGGAAGATATGGTTGCTCTAGTCTTGAACATTTTGTAATGTCCCCTTCCCAAGCATAATCAATTTGTGAACAATTAGCCTATTTTCCGAGTTTTCTCGCAGGCTTATTTGTGGGCAAGGAAGAACTCCAAACTTCTTGGAGAGCATAGGATTGATCTAGCAATGGTTTTGTTCATGGCACTGAATTTAGAGGGTCTTGGTGAGTCTCATGATTCTTTCAGAATGCGATTTTGTCCTTTTGGGAGCTCTCCAAACTTCTTGGAGAAGCATGCTATTTTTAAACAGATGCCAAGTTGCTTCAATTCATTATCTTAAGTCCTCAATGACTTTATGATATGGTCAGAATTTCATAGTTATATCATTTTGATGCTTTATGCAACTTGGGAGAATAATTAAATTATTAAATAATTATAATTTAAGTTGTCCTAAGGAGGAAATATCTAAGTTGTCAGTTCGGGTACGAGACCGAGCATAGGTACGGGATACGGGTATGCCAGTACAGCGATTTTTTTTTCTTGAAATACGGTACGTTTGGGTACGGTTGTATATATATATATATAAATTAAAAATATACAAAATTGTAAATACATTTGATAGTATGAACTATGAGTCTGTGATACTTCATCAATCATCAATCATCATTAAATCTAAAATCATTGATCAATGCTAGTGATAAACTACAAGCCTATATAGATAAATCATAAATGCCAACTGATAGTTCAAAATTCCAATACATATGTGACTATGTCATACTCATATATTAATAATAAATATCATATATGTCTCTCTAGTCATGATTCAAATGAAGATCATTACAATTATTCATCAATCATCAAAAGGATCTAGATCATCATCATTTGGTTCGACATCATTTGAACCACAAGCAAACGCATTGCCAATGCCACTTGTAGTAGCTACATCATGTGCAAGAGTCTCAGCATCATCATCATCATCATCATCTATAGTGACTCTAGCAAGCTTTGCAATAGATGCATCCAAGTTGGCACACTCAGGGGCTATGTCCCAATTCTTCATTGAACCATCCTTGTACTCATCTTGCTTATGTGATAGAAGACGCAAGTTGGAATGGACATAAACCAAGTCTTCTGCTTTTTTTGCAGCCAACCGGTTACACTTCACTAAGTGGATATAGGAGTATGTACTCCAATTTCATTCAGCCAAAGAAGAACTTGCAACCTGTTGAAATTGGAGAGAAAACCAAAATAACTTAGAAATAAAAAATGCAAAATAAATTAAAGAATGGTAAGTAGTAGTACTAAACTTAAAGTCTACAATACAAATGTTAAATTAAAAAATAAAAATTACTTGTGATAGAATCTTGATTGCAAGAGGTTGGAGGAACATAAAATCTTGCCCATGGAGGTACCACCATGTACGAGCATCTACTGTGTATTGGTCTTGAATAGCACAAAGACTATGATTCCGTCCAGAGATGAACAAGCCAAACTCTTTCCTAACATTTTCCGCCACTTCTGGATCTACGAAGAGTCTTTTGAATGCTCGCTTGTACCCATTAGCAACTTCACTATCTCTATATGGTGGAGTTCTCCCTGGCAAAGCAAGTATCTATGAACTATAGTATTTGGGAGATAATGCATATACAAGGAGATGCAATGGTGTGTTCATTTTGTCCCAACGATGGTGAATGATTTTTTCAACTCTATAAAAAAATGTTTCTTGGGGGTCATTCTCTTTTTCTGCTATTATCACCTTTATTTTTTCGATCATGGAGTTAATACCATCATAGATCTCATCCAAACATGGTCGATTTGTATCAACAAACCTGATCATACTCATGATAGGCTCAGTGAATCTCAAGACGTAGGCCACACAATCCCACCAAATGTCATCTAGGATCAATGACTTGACCTTTTGGGCCCTTTCTAAACTTGATGTTTTCCAAATACTCCATTGGTTGCTAATAACCGTGGCACTCAATGCCTCTCGCACCTTCACAAGTCGTCTCAAAACGATTGTGTGTGATGCAAATCGGGTCTCAGCAACCTAGGATCATGTAAAACATAAGTTAATAATAATAACACATTTGAGAGAACTAGTGTTCATCTTTGATTTTCTTGAGGACAAAAACCCTCTTGAAAATACTGATTTCAAAGAGAGAAACCCCCCTAGCTAGTCTTGGTGGTTTCTTACAGGAGCCACAATTGTGCCTACAAGTGAAGTTTCCAATCTTCTTGTTGATAATGGATACATTTGATGTGTTTTAATGAGTTGATTTGCAAAGTGTGTTTGATGTTGTTTTCGTGAGTTTCCTTTTTAGCGAAGTTTTGAAGTGATGGAGTTGTTGGGTTAGCCGTACTATCCCCTATGTTGGTCATACTTCTTCATGGGTTGTACCTGCAAGAGTTTACTGATCTTGTTTGAAGTATTGCTGCAAATCATCATTGTTTTGTGCCCGTACAAACACGTTCTTGCCACCTAAGTTGCAGGGAATGAAGTGTGAAGTTTTAGCAAGCTTCATCCTTGCATGGTTTAGTCGTACTAGCTGCTGAAGGAGGCGTGTGAAGTGAGAAAGGGGTTTGCTCCCTTTAAGTGGTGGTGCCATATTGGCAAGCCACGCATGAAATAAACATTTAAGTATAAGGATCCTTATACTTTAAGTTATATTTCATGTATATAGTTTTAGGATGTTTGAGATGGGTTTTGGATCTTTAGGAGTTATAATGCAAATTCTAGTTTTTGGAGGATCTTATGGTTTTTCAATCTTAATCAATTTCAGTAATCAGCAGTTTTCAATGTGTGTTCAGTTCTGATTTGACAATTTATCAACAAAACTAAGTGATATCAGACATGCAATCAGCTTCTAACATCATCTATTTGAGGTATTGCTTGTTGGTTACTTGAGTATTTTGTTATCTATGCTATTTAGTTTCAGTTGGTTTGTTGCAGCAGTCTTTATTCATGATCAGAACTTTATACCAGCATAAGTCAGCATTGTAGCTTTCTAAATAATGTTTTGTATTGCATTGGATATTTTGTAATTCCTTGGATGGTAGTACCATTTAATGTATATTCTCACCCCACTGAATAAGTGAAAGTAGCTGTGTTGTGTAATTGAACTCTGTTGAATAAGCTAAAAGTGTTAGTGATAATGTAATTGCACTCTGCTAAATAAGCGAGAAGTGTCTATGCTTATTGTAATCGCACTCTGCTGAATAAGCAAGAAGTGCCTGTGTTTATTGTAATTCCACACTCTGCTGAACAAGCATAGAAGTGTTTCCTTTCAGTTCTTGCATCAAGCACACTCAACTGAATAAGTGAAGTTTTGGCTCGCTATGTCGCCTTGTGTGCTTCAATTGATTAGATTACTTCATTTGTTATATTTTAGAGAACTAGATTAAATTAAAATTATTGGTTGAGAATCAGGTATTGACCTCTGAGTAGTTCAATACACATATCTTGCAAAAGGAAAGAGAACAAACATGGTCAAGGGAGTTTATTTCTTGATACATGGAAAGTGCCTTTGTAACACAACACAAAGGCAAAGAAAAACATATTCTAGAATACAATTTCTAGAAGCTTCACCAAAAACCAAAGTTTAGTGTTTATATTATCATAAGTTCAGCCTAGTTAGGAAAGAATGCTAGAAGTGGCAGTAAAATTTGGATAATAAAAAATCAAGAACTCAAGCAAATGTGCCACCTCATTAAGGGAGACACGACTCTGGCAGACACGACTCTGGCAAGGAATATGATTTTGTTGTCTCCCCAGATGACAAAGAAGTCACTGGGCGCTAATAAATCGCAAAGATTAACATGTAAGTTTAACCACAAATAAATAATTTTGAATCAGTATCTTTTAGAGATGCCTGGTCTCACCCAGTAGAAACTAGAATGTAGAGGTAATGTTGGAGTCGTTCTCAATAATGATGTTAAATATGTGTTTTGAGATGTTATCTATGGTCCAAAGATTAATAAAAGCCTACTATCCATTAGTTAACTCCCCAAAATGCAAAAAATCAACATGAATTCCGACAGTCACAAAAATGCTTGGTTTCTAATGTGACACAAAATAAGGTGGTTGCCATTGGTATTGGGTAAAGAGGTCTATATAAACTTGTTGATCCTGCCATATGAATTGGAACAATCTAACCTTGGAGCACAACACTAGCATTCTTTGGCATGACATGTATGGCCATTTGAACTTTCAGTTATCTTCTTGCACTTAGTTTAGAACTAATAGGGCTACCTTCCATTCAGGAAAAATAGGATATCCATATAGGTTGTTAGGCTGGAAAACATAAGAGGCAGTACTTTTTGACTGAAAGTGTGTATGATTTGAAAAGCTTCTGGAAAAAAACGTGAGCATTTTCGAATCAATGTTTTGGATCACACTCCCTGATCAAAGATTATTCTTCTTCCTGATGATGGATCATCATCTGTGATCTGAAACATTGATCCAAAAAAGCTCACAAAGTTCTTTCCAGAAGCTTTTCAAATTATATTGCAATGGACTGTGGAAATATAATGTCTCTGTTTGAAAGTGTCTAGTGGCCAAAGAGGTTATTTACCTCATTCATACTGCTTTGTGTGAGCCATCATGGAAATCAGCAACATCATCAGAGGCAAGGCATTTTCTTCTTCTATTTGATTTTTCTCGAAGAATTTGGGTTTTTCTTCTTCTATTTGATTTTTCTCGAAGAATGTTGGTTTACTTCTTGAAGTTCAAGTCTAAATGCTTCACAAATTTGTTAAGTTCTAAAGCATTGACAAGGGATATAGAGACAATTATTGGCTCCTTACACCCCACAACAAAATGGGTTTGTTGAGAGAAGGAATCATGCAATTATGGAGACTATCCATTGTGTACTGCATAGCAGGGTGTACCATTTAGATACTGGACAAGGACTTTCATAGACAGTATATTTCCTGAACATATGTCCATGCAAACACTTGCAGCAAATGGCTCCTGTAGGAGCACAGTGTAGAAAAAATCCGAAGGTAAAAATTTCAAATATATGCTTCAGTTATAGTTATGTTTATTTTCTCATTAGAACACTTTTATTTGTCTTTTCTATTCTTACTTTCAAATGTGTGCTAGCATAAAAATGGCTAGAAAATTAATAATAAGTCTGTTTGTTTCTACCCTTGTCACTTAAATGCATGATAATACACAGATTTGCTGAGCATGATACGGGAAATGCATCATTTCCCACCAGTAAACAAATGCAAAGGTCCATAGAGACCTCACATTGAATTCAATGAACAAATGAATTGAATTTTAATGGGCCATCAAAAAGTAATCCAAGCACAGTAGACAGTGATTCAAATGACTGAACTCAAAAACAATCAGGGATAATTAATCAATTGATTTGTAGAAGGCCGAGTATCTATGTGTGACAAGCAAATTGAATTTGCAGCATTAATAATGGATCTGCAGATATGTAAAGAAAATAATTTGATAAATATCATTGTAGAAGGAGATTCAGAGATTTACTGCAATACTCTCCATGCTAAAATCATGATTTTTCAAATATAGATTGTTTAATACCCATTAAATTAGAAGAATCCATCGATCAAATTGAAATCTCTATATCAATGAGATAAGGCGATTGCATAACAGAGTAGCCAACAACGTTCCTAACCAACAAAGTTAAGAGAAAATATTAGATCCTTCTGGGATCATGATACAATTACAGAACCTAAATGAAAAAAGATCTATAAAATGGAAGTTAATTCAACATTAGGACAGCCAGTGCAATTTTCTGACATCCCATAACAAACTGAGCCATTTAGAGAGTGTTAACCATAATAACTAATAAGGGCTAACGCATATCATTCAGTGGATATTCGGTACTTTCTACGTCACTTGTTACATGACCTTGACATATGTATTTCGAAGGAAATTGATCAACTAAAAGCAGCCCAGCTGAAGCATCATGTTTTGATGATTCTATCATCCTAGTTTGTCCTCAATTCTTTTGTCAGCCACCTTACTGCAGTCTATTGACTTTCATGTTTGATTCTTAATATGAACTCTCTAAACTCTTTCAGCAGCACTAAACACCCTTTAGATACCGCTACTTCACACATGGAGGCCAATAGACCTGTGAAACTACTACTCAAATGCCCCTACATATTGTCCCTCATCAACATGACTCTACTCCTTGATGTCACGGCTTTGATCCTTCTCGATGACATGGGTCTACTCCTTCCCAACCACACCATGGGCAATAGGGAGAAACAGACATTACAAGTTTCTTCAACATTACAGGAGTTACACGGGCCTTGGATGTTAGGAGAGATTCTAGGGGGAGTGGTTTACTTCCTCCTTGCACCACCATGCTTTCCCCCTCGGCCTTTGGCACTCCCCAATGAGCTTATCAAATCATGTATCAGTCCTTCCACAATGATTGGTGATGACATGTAATTCCACCCTTCCTGGCCCCAACATAGATATTTGATTAAAATTATACCTTATCCATTTTGTCTTCACCAGCTCTTGCTCTCCATGGATTTTGCTCCCCCCACGTCTATTTGTATTGACTTCATAAACACTTCTGTTGGTGTTGCACTACTTCATTTTGCTTTTATTGCTTTCATAGGATGTTCTCTTCCTTGCACTTTCTCCCATCAGCCAATGTATTCTTGAGTTCCACTGACATACTTTTGGTCACTCATGGACAATTAATATACTTATCTGACTGCCGTTTATGGCATGGTGCAATGATATTGGGGTGGCACTGCCACCTGGGTCCACATCCCCACTAAGCCAGCTTGCTCATGGGCTTTGTGCCTCTGCTGGGTCAATGCATTTGCCAGTTTGAACCCCATATTTATTGGGTATATTGGAGCTTCCATTGTACTCCAAAGAGGCCAAGGGATGGTTGACTCCCTCAAATTAACCAATCATAAAAATATTATCTATCTGACTGTTTTTCTCACTGCCCTCAAAGGGTAAAGCCTTAATATAAGTATCATTCTTGAAAGAGAAGGTGAAAAAGGCCAGAACCACCATATTAAAATGCCAAAAATAAAGGTTCCTCTTACAAGATATTATTTTGTTCCCTCTTCACCAGAATGATAAGACCATAGGACTTTAATTGTAAGCTATTTATAAACTTCACTGGGCTTTCTGCATTTTGTTCTTTCATAATGTCTGGAACCAACCATATCAAAAACAAATTTAAGAGCATTACTAGCAAGTATATGAAAATTGATAAATGTCAACAAATCCAAAACAACTGGCAACCAATTGAAACATTACTTTAATTCCATCTTCCAATCAGAACACACACTTATATTCTAGCAATAGATAAACTTGTGGGGTGAAACATATATTATAAGCAAGCTAGTAGTGGGTTGCTTTCAAAAACCATTTATAATATCACCACTAAGACCTAAATCACTTCAGGTTGGTAGGTACTAAGATGTCCATGGAAAACAACAGCAAGATACATGTAAAATCACTAAACCACTTTAGTTTTCTCACAAATATACATCATTTTAAAGTCACTAGATGCATTTCAGCATATTTACATTAGAATGCATCCATATGGTCTAGAACATAAGCAATGACAATTACCACTTAATATTTAAGATTCCCTAGCTTGTAATGCAAACAACCAACAATGGAACTTAGCAGCCATGACGAACTTACTTTGAAATGTTTATAGGCAACATCAAGGCGACAAGCTCCCACCAATCCGCTTGGAATGTTTAACCGGTTCACATACCCAACTGTTAAAATTGACAAACAATCAACACTCTATTCTATCAGACAAATTATATTATGAATAGCATCAACAAATATCATTGATAACCCAAAAATATCTTCCTTTAAACAATACTGCAGCAGGTAAATTATATTTTATTGTTTGATTTGAATAAAGATAAATTGGGAAATAATGCAAGAAACTACAAAAAACATTAAAGGAAAAAAAATATATACTACTTGACAAATAAAAGAAAGAGAATATGAAATACACAAAAGCAGAGTGCTTAAAGAATCTCTACTCAATTATAGATAAATCTCGCATAAATTAACTTAAATGATTAATCAAATAAAGGAATAATTTATATGAACCATAATAAGGGCAAGCAATATTTACCAATTATAAGGAATGGAATTTATCTCACCCTTATGTTTGTGAAAGTATAAATATTCATTTACAATAAAAGTGCATTTCACTATAGTATCTGGAGTTTATCAAGAGCTAGTATTGATGGTAAGGGACTCCTTCAAATGGCAATTAAATAATTATTTGACTTTCTACTTCAAATGAAAGCATGCAATCAATAAGCAACTGGCTTTTAAATGTAGACCCTCCTATGAGAGAACATTAATTGACTTTTGTGGCATGCTATAGCCAAATTTCCTACAAAATGCTGTTGAAGATCAAGGCCCAATAATGCAATCTTATTAATTCTTTTGTATTTTCAGTTTTGTCAAAATTAAAATTTGCAAAATTGGCATCATCGCAAACAAATAAGGGAAAATAATACTTCCAAACAAATGACAGGAACAGAGCATGCACTATGTAAAGGAAGATTGATCATGATGGAATGTAGATTACTCCTTCACATGAAAATGTACAAGTGAGAACAAGGTGCATTATCAAGAACCCAAGGAGTCTCTAAAAGACAACACTCTAAACAATACAAATCTAGATGTATTATATGCTTAAGTGATACTGACAATATCATTGAAACAAAAAAATTGTATGGATTTGTATGTTATGCACATGAAATATTCTCAATGGAGATACATGGCTTTCTATTCTCTGGCTACATCTATGCTGCACCTTCATGTAATGCATTTACTCTCTCAAAACTCATGTTACAGATGCACAGAACACATTTACAAGGATGGTTACATCCACAATCGTTAGGAGACAGTTGGATTTAAATTACTGTTAATGGATCACCTACCTAGGGCTGTCAGTTATTCTTCAAGGTAGATATTGCACAGAAAGGTATACTGACATGGTGCGAGCCATAGAAGCATGATCAAACATGGCATGATGTGCACATGAATCACGTAAAAATTGTTGATGCTACATGCCAAATCATGATGATTCACACAAGTTGGGCGAGGAGTGCAGCATTGTGATACATAGCACCAATCTGCCGGGAAGATAGCACTGAAGTTAGGCATCATTGAGAATGGTATGATGCCCATAGGTATTAGCACAGTGCGACATGGGGTGTAGCTGCATGGCATGACAAGCACTACTAAGGGGGAGGTGTGTCCCGGTGTGAATTAGCACAAATAAAAAAGACATCTTCCAATAACAAGAATTTAATTTGCATCTCCCATGCAATCTCATAAATGGAATGATAATTCCTATTAGAAAATGTAAAAAATAAAAATCAAACCAAAATATTAAATAACCCTTCTCACTACTACCGAACCCTGACTGACTAATCCCCATTCCCTAATCTCATTTGTGTGCTTTAAAAATTTATTCGCACATTCTTTGTCTTTCTAAATTGTTTACTCACTGCATACTCATTTTATTTTCCTGAATTTACACATTCCAATTTTTACTTCTAGTGTCTCAATACATGTCTCCATACCCATTCCTATCACAGTAACTGCATGCAGTAAATAAGTAATTGGCATAAGCTTAAGTCAACACCTAAAGGAAAGAACAAGAGATGATGACATTAATGGAGCTAATCTCTTGTTGCACTTAAACATAAGTGGAGCACCATCAAACTTGGATTGGTGATTGAATAGCAAGAGGTATGACCTCTATTTATACTCCATTTATACATAAGAGAATAGGGCAACTTAGTATGTCATGCATCCCAATATAATATATAACATAACTTACACATGCAGGTCACTTGATACAAGGGGCTTATTAGCATACATTGGCTATACCTTACACATTTAGGCTACTTACAACAGAAAAGCTCACTCGCATGTAGGCTCCATACACTAGGTACATAGAACGAAATTAAGATGAGCATAACCCAAAGGTGTACCATATGAATTGGTAACTCAAGAACATAACCTGAAGATGTACCACACAATGAGGTCCATAGAAAAAAGGCCAAATTACTATTTACGCTAGCATCATTCTATAACAAGAGAAAACTAGTCAATTTTTTTGGTATGCTACAGCAAAATTTTCTTTTGGAAATTTATTTTGTTGGAAGAATGAATGCACGGACTTTGAGAGAATAGATGGCACATGCTTCAATGAGTGTGGCTTGCATTTATTATTGATCTCACAACCCCCCTAGAACTTAATAAGTTATGGTATTGATGACATGGTCATTATTTCCGTTATTGAAACATTATCCTTCTTATGAATATGAATTAAAGGATTTAATAATTGTTCTAGTTTATTTTATCTCTTGGCAAATGAATGAAATGATGGATGATTATTTAATTGTGTAAATACAACTATAGATGATGTTGTTACGTATATCAATGAGAAACAATATGTTAAGAATAGTCTAACTCTGGCTTCTAGTGTCAAGTGATTGCAGGACCATCAACGCAAGAAAAGAAAAGGGACCGTCATCAGGGAGAGGGCACGGTTGACAAGGATCCGATTGTTATCAAACTCTGAGATGCAAATGACGACACAAGATAATCTTGGCCTTGGTAAAATAAATAATAAATAATGAACCTTAAAAAGAAAACATTTAGATATCTTCATTTCATAAGGAATTTTAAAATGTCAATAAGGCAACTTCCAAGACTTCAAATATTAAATCTTCGAATCTAATAAAAGCGAAATATAGTGAAGCGGCTAAAAGAAAACGCATTTGGTAGTGGTCTTTGTGCGGGGTAAAGAGGGCCGATGAATGAAAATCTGAAGCATCACCAGGGCGTCGGTTTGCATGGTAACGCCTTGCATTCAAGAGGCTCGATGGAGAATGCGAAAGGGCATTCATTTAAACGTCGACCCCGTCTGGAAAAATGCATTCCATCTGATCATTCGTTATTCTTTTTTTTGGTCTGCGTCTTTTGGAAGGATACCAATCTTCCGCCAAGTTTAGAGTTCGGTTATTCCTCTGTGATTTGTTTAATCTTCTCTTGGAATCGGTCGGGAAAGATCTGTCTGAAGCGAAAGTGAACCTCATACGCCTTTCTCTTCCTCTATTCCGCGGAAATAATCGTCGGTGGCTCACGAAACTCTTCTCGGAAGGCAAGCAGAGCGGAATTCGTGGTCAGTGGCAACAACCGTAATACTATCAGGCACGTAAATGTGATTATCTTCCTTCTATCTTCCCTGCGTAGAGTTCATTATGAGAATAATTCTTGTCGCCCTAATGAATGAATGGTAATAATCGTATTTTGGTTTATATCGGCTATTCTCTATACTATTCTTGCTCTGAGAATTAAGGTAGGTTTTTGTTAGACTGAACCATTGCTATTGTCTAAATCTGAATGTCGTTTAACCTTCCCATCTGGGCGTCATACAGTCAGAAGTTAATCTGAGATCGTTCTTCCTCTGTTCAATTTCGTGATCTTGCTATCCTCAGCAAGCAAAGCCGACCTAAGGAGTTCCCTTTTTCTGGTATGCTGGTATACCTTAGTCAAACCTTGAAGCGACCTCTGTCTCCTCTTTTCTAAATCTTTAACCCTTGATGGACTAAACAGTACACCAGAGCAGAACATCAAACAATGCCAGTCGTAGGAGTTTAGTTGCTTAATGAGGAAAGCCACTCTGAAGACGTCCTGTATGTAAATAAAATAAAAACAAAATAAATACAAAGCAGCTGGAAAACTGTCACACCTTTTTCATCCACCAATCAAGCAGGGAATGGTTCATCCTTTTGGTTAACCAGTAGATTCCATTACTGCATTGCAAATACTTATTATTGGTTAGAGTCTATTCTCGGTGATTGTCTTCATACAAGCACAAGACCCTAAAAACTGAACTGTTATGAAGGCTAGTAGGATATGTCTAACAGATCTGAATATTATCTCTTCCTGAAGATTAATCGATAAATTCTTATTTGAACCAATGAAATTAATAGCAACCAGTAAGAACTTGAACGTGAATATTTGATGTTCTCGAATGTTGAAACCTAAAACATATCTAGTGTAAACTAACGAGCAAGGATGCGTGCTGACGGCACAGTGATGCCATAAATAATTAATTAAAAATCCTTGGCCAAGGTAGATGCCCGTTTGGCAATGTCAGCTTCCATGGCCAGATATACCCTGATCAGGATGATTCTTCTGATAGGAGGTACCTATAGAGGAAGGATCGATCAGTGGTATAGGTTCGTGGACATCAGGCTCAGAGAACTGATAACAATTGATCCTTGTTAATTGACCTCGTGAAGGGCGGGTTCTTCAGTTGAAGAAACTCGGGAGACCAGCAGGTCTTGGTTGGGCGGTAAAGCCCCTGATGATGATTTCTTTTCCTTTCTGAACAGTATTGCCAATGAAGATAGTGTTAAATGCAAAATCTTTCTTCTCGCCCTATTTCCAGGTACAAAGATCTGAATGTTTACTATTTGTTGAAATAATATTCATCTTGAATTTTTGAGCAATGTCCTTTTAGCTGAAATTATCGTTACTTGTTAGTTATTGTTAAATTATACTGCTTAGTTGAATTATGCAAGTTAGATGTAGAAATTTTAGATAGCCGTTGTATGTAAACCCTAGAATGGTAGTTATTTATTTCATGATATTATGAAACTGTTTCTGAAAAATCAGTTAGAAACGTTGGAAAACTCTAGATCTCTTGAAAACAATTAGTTACAATTCAGCTGAAGGTAGTTACCAGTTAAACCTTCGTAACCGTAGATTAGTTGGATGTTACACGTGGTATCAGAGCAATCAGGTTCGCCAGTGAACCTCGGGCTCAGCATGCATATTTAGGGAACTAAAACAATTGTTGATGTTGTTCCAGGATGGTGTTGATACGACAAACACCTCGGAAGAAGGTCCGTGACCCGATATCCATCCGTATGTGGAAGATCAGATTATCTTACGACTATTCAGACTGTTCTCTCCCATCGGATACTGAAACGATGGCTGAAGCCCTAAAAAGACTCCGTAAGGAGAGGAAGAAATGGACAGCCTTAAGAAAAGAAAAACTGAAAGTCAAAATATTGGTTGAAATGATCAAAACCAACACCGAGAAGTATGCTCAACTGAAAACCCAACTTGAGACAACTCCAACCTCGGGTTACAGACCTCTTCCGCACATCGGACTCCATGATCAAGGGAAGTCCAATCGAGCTAGTGAAACTGAACCTTAATCATGGGACTGAGACTAGTATAGGAATTCTAAACATTTTGTAATCCTTATAAGGAATCTACCATCGGAATGATGGAAATTTTGTACTATTTTAAAATAAAAGAATTATCGCAGGATGCGATAGAGAATTTTGTATAAGTAAATCACAAGATGTGATAGAGAAAAATTTTGTAAGGATCAAGCACAGGACGTGATGATCCATATTTAAGCAATAAATAAAAAATTTTGCTTGCATCAACCGAATTTTGTAAAATTACTTTTAAAAATGCAAATGTGTCTTGATGTCTGGAAAAACTAGATGAGCTGTGCAAATAATCAAGTCTAAAATAAATAAACAATAGGACTAATTAGAGTCATTAATGTATCTTCAGGATATCATCATAATGGAAAATCCCGGAAATGGAATAAGAGAGGACCAAAATGATAACCCCATGGCTAAACTGGACCAATTATTAGCCTTGATGAATGCAACCCAGAATCGGTTAGCTAACTTGGAAAGAAAAGTGGAAGGGCATCACGTGGCAAGTGATGAGAGAACGGAAAACCAAAGCGAACAGCAAGGGGAAACTTCGAAAACCTTGACACTAGAAAACAAGAAAAATAAATTGGCTGATGAATTAGCCCAGGATATGAAGAAAATCAAACCCCCTAAGTTTGAGGGCTCTGTAACGGGTGATTCCGCAGAGGCGTGGTTGACGGAGATGGAAAAATACTTTGAGTTGAGAGATTATTCGGATAATTCAAAAGCAGCTTGGGCGGCCTATCAGTTGGCAGGAGAGGCTGCCACCTGGTGGGAAAACAAAAGGGCGGAAATGGATATGGCAGCAGCTGAGGTGTCGTGGGAGCAGTTTGTACGATTATTTCGTCAAAGATGGCTTCCGCAGACATATTATGACCAAAAGTTGCTAGACTTTGAGAATTTGAGGCAGGGAGTCCTATCAGTTAATGAATATTGGGAGAAGTTCACTCGTCTGTTGAAGTATGTTCCCCTGTATCAGCAAGATGAAAACTTTCGAGTTCGGAAGTTTATAATGGGATTGAATAATCGGATAAGAGGTCAAGTAGATGTTCTGGCCCCATGAACAATGGATGAGGCCTATGAAAAGGCAGTTAGACAAGAACAGAGGCTAAAGAAAGATGATTCTTTTCGGGACAAGAAGCGCAATAAAGGCAAGTGGGAACCGTCACATCAAAATTTCAAAAAGAAGGGTCATAACCATAACAGATTTGAAACCAAAAGAGACAGAAGGAACAATTTCAATAATAATGGCAAGAAGGATGAAAACACTGTCAATAAGGGATCCGAAAAGAAAGGACCACCAGGAGGATGTTTTAATTGTGGAGGCGAGCATTACGCCAACCAGTGTCCACTCAAGAACCCGCAAGGACAGCAACAGCGAAAGCCCTTACCACCTCAACAAACGGCCTTTCAACAACGGATTCATGCCGCAGTTGACAATCGTCAAGCTGAGTATCAAGCTACCCCTATAGAGACTCCAGGTATGCTATATGGAAACCCCGTAACCATCTTAATTGATACAGGAGCCACAGAAAGTTTTATATCACCCAAGATATTGTATAAATTTCCAAAAAGAACTGGGTACATGGCTAACTCTTGGGTAGTAGAATACGCTAATCAGACGAGAGCTCGGGTAGAGCAGTGTCTGTTTGAAGCTAGGGTGGAACTTCCAGGCTTCACTACAGAGGTTAACCTGTATGTAGCGCCTCTAGGATCCTACGATATAATCATTGGGATGAATTGGCTAAGGGAGCACAGGGCAAAGGTAGACTGTTATACCAAAATTGTAGAATGTATGGATGATTTGGGAAATTCTGCAAAAATACATGGGGTACAACGAGAAGTCAAGACGCGACAAATATCAGCCATGCAACTCAAAAGAAACAAGAGGAAAGGATGCCAAATATTTGCGGTCAAAATGGAAGAAGTTAGGGAATATAAAGAAAGTACATACCATGATGATATGATAATGCAAGCCCAGAGTCAAAAAAGGGAAATGGAAATTGATTTCAAAGAAGAAACTTTTGCTGATAAGTATCCCTACCTTCGGGAATACCAAGACGTGTTTCCTGAAGAGCTGCCTGGGTTACCACCTAGAAGAGTGTTTGACTTCACCATCGACTTGATTCCGGGAGCCGAACCAGTCTCTAAGGCACCCTATCGGATGACTACTGTGGAGTTGATGGAGCTAAAAACTCAATTACAGGAATTGTTGGATAAAGGTTTAATACGACCCAGTGTTTCACCTTGGGGTGCTCCAGTCATATTTGTGAAGAAAAAGGATGGAACTCTTCGCCTGTGTATAGATTATAGGATGCTAAACAAGCTTACCATCCGAAATAAATACCCTCTACCTCGTATAGACGACCTATTTGATCAGATGAAAGGGGCAGCAGTGTTCTCCAAGATAGACCTAAGATCAGGGTACCATCAACTCAGGCTAAAAGAGGAAGATGTTCATAAAACGGCTTTCCGAACCAGATATGGACATTACGAGTTTACAGTACTGCCTTTTGGACTTACCAATGCTCCGGCTGCATTTATGAATCTGATGAACAGCATATTCCGAGATTGTCTAGATAAATTTGTATTGGTTTTTCTTGATGATATACTCATCTATTCTAAAAATGAGGAAGAGCATCTTCGGCACCTTCAAATAGTTCTTCAGCGGCTAAGAGATAATAAACTTTATGGGAAACTATCGAAATGTACCTTCTTCCAGAAAGAAGTGCAGTACCTAGGGCATATAATCTCTGCTAAGGGAATCGCAGTAGACCCACCAAAAATAGAAGCAATTGAGAATTGGCCAGAACCTAAAAATGTTCATGAGGTCAGAAGCTTTATGGGATTGGCAGGATATTATCGGAGATATGTCAAGGATTTTTCTAGAATCGCCCATCCCATCACGTCTCTCCAAAGAAAAGGAAAAAGGTTCGAATGGACAGCGAAGTGCCAGGAAGCATTTGACACCTTGAAGGAAAGATTGACGACTGCACCAATCTTAATCGTACCAGATCCGAATGGGCATTTTGTAGTAATAACAGATGCGTCTGGAGATGGACTGGGAGGAGTATTAATGCAGGAAGGAAAGGTGGTGGCCTATGAATCTAGGAAGCTGAAACAGTATGAACAGAATTACGCACCGCATGACCTCGAGCTAGCAGCGATAGTGCATGCTCTACAAATGTGGCGACATTATTTACTGGGAAAGACCTTTGAGCTTAAGTCGGATCATCAAGGGTTGAAATACCTATTTACTCAGCCCAACCTAAATGCACGACAAAGAAGATGGATGGAATTGATATCCGACTATGACTTCGAGATTAGCTATATAAAGGGCAAGGAGAACAAAGTAGCTGATGCCCTAAGTCGGCGAAGACACATATCTGCTATGGCAACTATCCACACCGACTTCAAAACGCAAGTTCTGCAAAAACTAAAAGAGGATACCTACTATAATCAAATACGAGAAGCCCTCCTGGCAAACTCTCAGGACCCTAATTATGAGGGATTCCAGATAGAAGAAGATGGACTTTTGAGATTTAAAGGCAGGATGTACATTCCAGACTCATCAGAATTAAGGAAAACCATTTGGAGAGAAATTCACACCGCACCGTACTCAGGCCATCCCGGAATAACCAAAATGTTGGCAGATGTGAAACCTCTATATTTTTGGAAGGGAATGAAGAAGGATGCAGCTAGGTTTGTCGCAGGATGCTTCGAATGTCAGAGGGTTAAAGCTGAACATCAACATCCAGCAGGGTTATTACAACCCCATAGCATACCAGATTGGAAGTGGCAAATTATCAGTATGGATTTTGTGCAAGGGTTGCCAATGACAAGAAATAGACATAACACTATCCTAGTAGTAGTAGACCGACTCACCAAAGTGGCACATTTCATACCAGGAAATTTGACAGATGGAGCTTCTATAGTTGCGCGAAAATTTGTGCAAGAAATATTTCGTCTACACGGTGTACCCGAGAAAATCATTTCTGACAGAGATGCAAGGATAACATCTAGATTTTGGCAGACATTATTTTCTGCATTAGGGACACAACTAAATATCAGCACAGCTTATCATCCTGAAACGGATGGCCAAACCGAAAGGGTTAATCAGATCTTAGAAGACCTACTGAGAATGTATTGTATGGATCAGCAACATAAGTGGGAGGAATATTTACCCTTGGTGGAATTTGCCTACAATAATTCATATCAGTCAGCTATCAAAATGGCACCATTTGAAGCTCTATATGGCAGAAAATGCAGGACCCCTATCAGTTGGAATAGATTAGAAGACAGGGTCATTTTAGGACCAGAGATGCTCCAAGAAATGGAAGAACAGGTCAAGCTAATTAGGCAAAGGTTGAAAGAAGCTAATGATCGCCAAAAGAGTTATGCTGATGCAAAGAGAATTCCTAGACAATTCGTTGTGGGAGACAAAGTTCTTTTGCGTGTCAAACCTCATAAAAGCTCTATTAAATTTGGAAAGACTTCCAAGCTAGCCCCAAGATATGTGGGACCTTTTGAAGTACTGGAAGTTATCAATCCTGTTGCTTACAGAATTGCTCTACCACCAGCTCTCGCCCGATTGCACAATGTGTTTCATGTATCTTACCTTAAGAAATATTTTGCAAATTTTGAACATATGATTGACTGGAAATCTTTGCAGGTGCAGGATCCAGGGGTGATTACTTTAGAACCAATTCGAGTGCTCGAAACGCGTAAGTTGCACTTACGTAATCGAGAGGTGGTTCAATGTAAGGTCCAGTGGGACCAGTACTCAGAAGAGAATGCCACCTGGGAGGACTATGATGAAGTCCTTCGGAATTTTCCTTATTTATTTTCAACCATATGAAATTTTGATTTTAGAACTTGATTATCTAAATAAGTAATCATTGAGGACGATGATTCATAAGGGGAGGAGTATGTCACAACCCCCCTAGAACTTAATAAGTTATGGTATTGATGACATGGTCGTTATTTCCGTTATTGAAACATTATCCTTCTTATGAATATGAATTAAAGGATTTAATAATTGTTCTAGTTTATTTTATCTCTTGGCAAATGAATGAAATGATGGATGATTATTTAATTGTGTAAATACAACTATAGATGATGTTGTTACGTATATCAATGAGAAACAATATGTTAAGAATAGTCTAACTCTGGCTTCTGGTGTCAAGTGATTGCAGGACCATCAACGCAAGAAAAGAAAAGGGACCGTCATCAGGGAGAGGGCACGGTTGACAAGGATCCGATTGTTATCAAACTCTGAGATGCAAATGACGACACAAGATAATCTTGGCCTTGGTAAAATAAATAATAAATAATGAACCTTAAAAAGAAAACATTTAGATATCTTCATTTCATAAGGAATTTTAAAATGTCAATAAGGCAACTTTCAAGACTTCAAATATTAAATCTTCGAATCTAATAAAAGCGAAATATAGTGAAGCGGCTAAAAGAAAACGCATTTGGTAGTGGTCTTTGTGCGGGGTAAAGAGGGCCGATGAATGAAAATCTGAAGCATCACCAGGGCGTCGGTTTGCATGGTAACGCCTTGCATTCAAGAGGCTCGATGGAGAATGCGAAAGGGCATTCATTTAAACGTCGACCCCGTCTGGAAAAATGCATTCCATCTGATCATTCGTTATTCTTTTTTTTGGTCTGCGTCTTTTGGAAGGATACCAATCTTCCGCCAAGTTTAGAGTTCGGTTATTCCTCTGTGATTTGTTTAATCTTCTCTTGGAATCGGTCGGGAAAGATCTGTCTGAAGCGAAAGTGAACCTCATACGCCTTTCTCTTCCTCTATTCCGCGGAAATAATCGCCGGTGGCTCACGAAACTCTTCTTGGAAGGCAAGCAGAGCGGAATTCGTGGTCAGTGGCAACAACCGTAATACTATCAGGCACGTAAATGTGATTATCTTCCTTCTATCTTCCCTGCGTAGAGTTCATTATGAGAATAATTCTTGTCGCCCTAATGAATGAATGGTAATAATCGTATTTTGGTTTATATCGGCTATTCTCTATACTATTCTTGCTCTGAGAATTAAGGTAGGTTTTTGTTAGACTGAACCATTGCTATTGTCTAAATCTGAATGTCGTTTAACCTTCCCATTTGGGCGTCATACAGTCAGAAGTTAATCTGAGATCGTTCTTCCTCTGTTCAATTTCGTGATCTTGCTATCCTCATCAAGCAAAGCCGACCTAAGGAGTTCCCTTTTTCTGGTATGCTGGTATACCTTAGTCAAACCTTGAAGCGACCTCTGTCTCCTCTTTTCTAAATCTTTAACCCTTGATGGACTAAACAGTACACCAGAGCAGAACATCAAACAATGCCAGTCGTAGGAGTTTAGTTGCTTAATGAGGAAAGCCACTCTGAAGACGTCCTGTATGTAAATAAAATAAAAACAAAATAAATACAAAGCAGCTGGAAAACTGTCACACCTTTTTCATCCACCAATCAAGCAGGGAATGGTTCATCCTTTTGGTTAACCAGTAGATTCCATTACTGCATTGCAAATACTTATTATTGGTTAGAGTCTATTCTCGGTGATTGTCTTCATACAAGCACAAGACCCTAAAAACTGAACTGTTATGAAGGCTAGTAGGATATGTCTAACAGATCTGAATATTATCTCTTCCTGAAGATTAATCGATAAATTCTTATTTGAACCAATGAAATTAATAGCAACCAGTAAGAACTTGAACGTGAATATTTGATGTTCTCGAATGTTGAAACCTAAAACATATCTAGTGTAAACTAACGAGCAAGGATGCGTGCTGACGGCACAGTGATGCCATAAATAATTAATTAAAAATCCTTGGCCAAGGTAGATGCCCGTTTGGCAATGTCAGCTTCCATGGCCAGATATACCCTGATCAGGATGATTCTTCTGATAGGAGGTACCTATAGAGGAAGGATCGATCAGTGGTATAGGTTCGTGGACATCAGGCTCAGAGAACTGATAACAATTGATCCTTGTTAATTGACCTCGTGAAGGGCGGGTTCTTCAGTTGAAGAAACTCGGGAGACCAGCAGGTCTTGGTTGGGCGGTAAAGCCCCTGATGATGATTTCTTTTCCTTTCTGAACAGTATTGCCAATGAAGATGGTGTTAAATGCAAAATCTTTCTTCTCGCTCTATTTCCAGGTACAAAGATCTGAATGTTTACTATTTGTTGAAATAATATTCATCTTGAATTTTTGAGCAATGTCCTTTTAGCTGAAATTATCGTTACTTGTTAGTTATTGTTAAATTATACTGCTTAGTTGAATTCTGCAAGTTAGATGTAGAAATTTTAGATAGCCGTTGTATGTAAACCCTAGAATGGTAGTTATTTATTTCATGATATTATGAAACTGTTTCTGAAAAATCAGTTAGAAACGTTGGAAAACTCTAGATCTCTTGAAAACAATTAGTTACAATTCAGCTGAAGGTAGTTACCAGTTAAACCTTCGTAACCGTAGATTAGTTGGATGTTACAATTGAAAAGGCAACTAAAAAGGTGGTTGCAACTTAATTGTAAGTTATTTTTTAACATAACTAATATCGTGTTATTACAACATTAACATAAGCAAAAAATGCCTGTGTACAAAGCGTATTCACTATTCTGACATTATATCTAATATAATGAAAATAATCTAATTTTTCTTTTAAAGTATGATTTGATAGAATGAAAATTTTGAAAATTAACCATAATTGCAGACTGTTGTAAAAAGAAGCTTTTAGATATGATATAAAAATCAAAAGATATTTTAGTTAGTTCAATAAAAAAGCAACCATAAGAGCAATTGTGGAGTTCTTCCCCATTCTTATGATGAAATATCAATTATTTAGCCATTTGAATATGATTTGATTCTGTTCCACGATAGACACAACATATTTGTGTTCTGTTAAAAATTTCTTATCCTTCAACATGACAGTTCATTCTGAACAATCAAATAATGTTAATTCTACACTTTGTTGTGTAGTTGGTGGCTCCACAGTAAGATTAATTTTGTTTTGTTTTCTATTTTTAAGTTTTATTTAAATCAGAATAAGTCACAATCCCCCTTGGCATTTCAGTGTGAACTCCAGTTCCATTAAAAAAAATTCAAAAATTGGTCTCAATCTTGCACTTTTTTCATTGCCCTCCATTTTTGCCATATCTATTAATCAGGCCTTAGCAACAAAATCTGGATTCCTACAAGTGTAGATAACTTCATTTGAACCTCAACACCTACAAGTTCAGCTAACATTATCCACACTCAGTTTCTCTATGCAACAGATCTTAGAGTGCTCGAGAGCCTCAATCAAAGCTTGTTGATATTTTAATTTATAACTCTTTGGACTATTCCTCAATGATATCTTTTCTTGCTGCTTCAGCAGTAGCGGCCGCTCATGTTCCTCCAAGATTAAATATTCCAGCTTCCATTGCTCATATCTTAACCATTCCTACCTCAACTGCAACCATTTTGACTTTTCTATTCCTGCTGTTGGAGCAACACAATGTCGGCAAGGTCAGGTAGCATTCTCCACAGTTTGTCACTCAATTCCAATGAATATTGATTTGACAGAGAGGGTAAAGCCATTTGGCAAAGACTCCATTTTGTCCTAGTCCATGGCCCTCCTTCCATATCTGCCACCCGTAGTGACTATCGCCATCTCCTTTTGGCATAACAAACATGAGTTGCTTGTATCAAGACAACACAAGTTCTTTGCTCCCCTCCACTCCCAAAAGTTTTTTTGGTGTACCCTCCTCCCAAGAAATAATCCCAATTCACATATCACCCCATTGGCCTAGGTTTCTATGCTAGTCCTCTTTGTGATATCCCTGTCCAGCCTACCACATTTTCATAGTCTAAACTATCATCAAGGATGATTGCCATGAACCTTCAAAAGTCTTTGTAGTTGTCAATAAATAAATAAATAATTTATTTTGTAATTAGTCCCTAACAGTTGGTTGTCAATTGGTAGTTACCGACGATTGGCATTCTCAACCAATGTCAGCTTGCTATATATTTCTTAATTGTACTCACAGTTGGGGACTGAATGCATGTATCCTATAACTATTGAACATCTACTGAATGAATGAATAGAAAGACATATCTTCTTGAAACATTGCTATGAGTAATTGTTATTTTTTGTTATGTACTTCTGTTTACTCTTTGTTAATCATTCAAGTAGAATTATCGAGTAAACATTTGGAGTCGTTGACAATAAGAACCCTGGCAAAGTATAACTCACGAACAAGAATCATAGCGATGTAATGGGACAGCCAGCCGAAGAACCTGTGCAAGAAAACAACATAAGGGAAGACGAGTTGACACAAGACTTGGTAAACCTATGGCACATTTCGTTAAAAGAACACGTACTAAGGGAAGCTCTCAGGAGAGAGGTCCCTCATGCCTCCATCTAGGATAACCTATCCGTCAACAAAGAGGTTGATCGTCTTCTCGATAGACTATCAAGACTTATTGCACACCATTTCATCTATTTGCAAGATCTTCAGGTTGATAGAGACCAGGAACAACGTAGGCAAGAGATACTACAGCAGTATGAAGAATAGAACAAAAGGAAAGAAGAACATAATATGGACTGTCAGCGTACCTCGAAGAATTAATGCCCTTAACATTGAATAAAAATAGGAAATTAATACAAAGCGGTCACGAATCAATAGAACAGAAAATAAAAAGATCCTTAAGAATAAAAGAACAAAGAGAACGGCAACAATGACTGAGGGGTGAAGTTGAAGAAGGTGAAGGATTTTTGAGGGAAAGCCCAAGTCCACTCAAGAGCAGAAGCTGAAGTGTAAGCAGAAGCCATAGTTGGGAGAGAAAGAGAACTTTCACAACAAGAGTACAAACAAAGGGAGAGTAGGTAGAAATAGCCCAACACTTACCACTTCTCGACGAGATGCACGCTAACCTCGCCGACCAAGCCAAAGTGTTGTTCGTACCATCAACGTTGGACAAAGGGGAAAGTGAAGAAAAAAACACTAACCCTACTAGAGAACCATTTGAACCATCACCATCAGACAAAGAAGGCTCATCGCCGATTGGCAAAGAAGGTCACCTCTCTTCACCTAATCTACCTTCCCTATCTTTCAAGGCGATGTTCAACACATGAACACAACATGGCATCCAAAAAGGTGATTGTAAGCACCCTCCACCATCATGCCAACTAACTTACACACACATGTTGAATTAATGACCATTTGTACAAAATTTTCAAGCCCCAACCTCCTCTAGCGCATCATTCAAAATCTAAAATTGGACATGTGCATCCTTTCGCTTCCCTAAACATTCAATAGCTCTAAGAAAATAAGAGCTAATTGCACATTTTTTTAAGCACGGAGAATGTGCCATATGAAATGGGATGCCATGGGCAAAGAATAATTTGGCAACCAAAGATTCTGCCACTTTTTGTGACTACTTATTGAACATTCTTGCAACACCAGTAGCTTCTCTTCCCCTTGATAAAACCATTTTCCCTTCAAGTCCCAACATCCACAATTCAAGTCGACTATGGCATACTAGATTGCATAGTCTCTAACGGCACTCACTCGCTTCTTGCTCACCCTCCATGAACAATCGAGACACCTTGGCCTTTTTAGCTAGGGTTGTTTTTTAACATCTGTTTACCCTATGTCCACCTATGGACAAAAGATGGCTAAAAACCCTTGTGTAGCTGCCCATATGATCCTTATTGTACAAATGACATAGTCAAACTCTAGTCCCCCCTGAATTATTTTTCTTTTCTTTGTCTATGGCTGTTACAAATTGCAAAAGGGGATTTTTAGGGCTGAATAGACCTACTAGAAAGGTTTTAGGACAGTGGAAGAGCATTCAAATAGATTATTTGAATTCACAACACATTCCCATAGCCAAAACAACACCCAATACCTCTATGTGCTCTTTGTTGAATCTCACCTCTTCAACTTCACTACCCTAACTGCTACCCATATGTTTCTTTTTTAATTTTTTAAACACCACTACCAATGCAAACATAAAACAAAAAACCAAAAAAAACTCTTCTAAAATGTTTGAAACTTTGAAAAAAACCAAAAAAATGCAAAAGGATTTCTGCAAATAAACAATGGATAGTAATCTTACCTCAAATGATCCTATTTTGATGCTCTCTTGTCTTCTCACTATTGTTCTCTTCTCTTCTCTTCTCTTCTCTTCTCACTGTTCTATTTCTTTGTCTTCTTCTCACAAATGAAAAATGCCAAAATCAGGGAGTATTTTATTTTTAGATGTTAGTGTCTTTGCTTTATGTTTAGGTTTGTTGTAAAGGGGTGACGGGGTCCTTGTATTTCATTAAGTATCTCACAATCAGTAACAACTTTTCCCAACTGCACAACTTTCTTCCTAAACTCAGTCATATATTATAGCATGCTTTGTCCTTAATCTTTGTTCAATGTAATGCCATTGCATCACCCTTTCTTTGTTGTAGCAAATTGGGTAAAATTGCTTCTTGAGCAACCCTTTAAAATCCTCCCACTTGGCGATTGTGACATTTTCAATTTTTTAAGGAATAAGCATAGCTTTCAAACCAAGTAAGAACTGAAGAGCACAAAAGATTTACTTTGGGGGGTTGGGCGGGCGGTTGAATCAGTAAATCAAATACAACTTTTTATTTTTATTCTTTTCAAACTTATTACAATCAAATTTGATATGAACCAATTTCCTCAAAGTGATATAACTTTATTGAATTAATTTTTTAAGGTAGGCACCAACCTACAGATTTACACCAAGATGATTTAGTAGAATATATCCTACAAGGAACACCTAGACCTCTATAAATTTAGTAGACACCTGCCTACAAGGAGCACCAACCCCTAATGCAAGGCACCAAAACCTTGACTTGATGGAAGTGAGACTACCTACAATTTGATCTGCACAAGCCTAACTCTCCAATCTGCTCTATGTGATCCAAGATGTCACCTTCAGCCCACACAAGGAGGTAGGAATCTGACTGAACTGCAAGTCTTCAATTACACAACCACACCCAGCAGCCTTGTCTTGGATGTCCTTTATAAATCTTGCTCAAGATACACCTTTCTGATGAAGGGATACATCTGTTCTTGTGTCTCTTTTAAAAACTGCCTTTTCATAATAGAATTAATCTATTTTAATTGAATCTACTAAAATATTCATCCATTTATTAATTCAAATTTATATGAATCAATATACATCATTTCAATGGATCGAACTTTCCTTAATTAACAAACCCGTCATTCTAATCTTGTTCTTTTTTTAATCGTGCCTTCTTTGATTTGCTTGTATTTGTTCTAAGGAAGGACGTCTTTTCATAAAACACATTAACTCATGCCTTTTCAGATTTGAATATTTCTTTAACTCATTCATTCTTTTGCAGCCGTTCACAGGAATACGTCTTTTTAGAGATCTTTTTGAGAAAGCGCGTCCTTTTGAAAAGTTATCTGCCTTGAAGATACCCGTCCTGAATACATACGTCTTTTTGAATATTCGTATGCTTCTATACTTTCATATTTAGAGAGACACGTATATTTTCAGAGATATGTAGTTGTAATGAACACGTCTTTTGGATTTGTGGATGCGTCCATTTGTTAAATTTATGTCTTCATAAAATAAGTCTTAAAACATTCGACTTTTCATGAGAGGAAACTTTTTAAACGACTTTTATATTAAGCCGCTAATGTTTCATACGCACTTTGTTTTTAATACGTGGCTTGAAGTTTCATACGTATTTTGTGTCTAATGCGTGGCTTTGTATTTTATTCTTCATTCGCATCTTAAAGATTGTTTATTTTATTCTTCATTCGTATTTTATCTTAACCAAATATCATTTGTTCTTTTAACAAAGAAATATGTCAAAGAAATACGAGCTGCTGTAACCTGTTGTAACAACCTGAAAGATGTTAAAGAAATACGAGCTGCTGTAACCTGCTGTGACAACCTGAAAGATGTTAAAGAAATACGAGCTGCTGTAACCTGCTGTGACAACCTGAAAGATATTCAAGATTATTTTAAATCTGAGCATAAATGAGAGTTCACAAATTTGACATCAATGACAAACTTTTTAACAAGAACATGCCCAGATAGATTTAGTCTTGCAAAGGAAATTTGCTGATAAGGAGACATTTTGTGTAAACTAAAGTATACCTCAATTTGAGACACCCATTCATCAAGCTTCTCTACAATTATTTCTCTATAAAATGTTGTATATCAATCTTTGCTTCAAACTTGAAAAATCCACGAGACAATGGCTCACCTTACTCTTACTCAATTTTCTCAAGTTCTTTCTCATCATGCTCTTTTGAGATAACCAAGATTCTTTGTCAAGGAAAGCATATTGCTTTCAAGCCTATCAATATTACCCAATAAGCTGGAAATATGTGCAACATCATCCTCCAGCCTCTTAAACCAAGCCTCTACTTCATCCTCTTCTCTATCCAAATTCCTTGCCATTGCTTTCCTGTCCTATTCCTATCTCTCATTCCAATATTGGGCTCAAAGGGAACAAATCCTCACTTCAACTTGCTCTAGTAGATGGCATAACCAGTCAAAAGTCCTTATATCATTTACCAAAACCCTACTTTGATAGAACTTGATCTGTAAAATGTTGCAGATACTCTCCTATCAATCACCAACTACAGATATTTGTTTGTCAAGTCCACAAAACACCTTCAAACAAATGATTTTCTACCTCTAATGGTTATATGAATATCATCAACATAACATGTTCAAATCCATTGCACCATCATAAGGAAAAAACAAAACATAAACAAACAGTGCAAAACAAACCAACAAGGCTGACATGCATGGTTACACCTGGGGAAACCTTCAAGAGAGAAGAAAACCCCAAAAGAATGAGCTCTTGTGTAATGTCCCCTTCTTAGGCCTAGTCAGTTTGAAGACCATCAGCCTATTTCCTGAGTCTTGTGGGCTAATTGGTAAGGCAAGGGGACTCCAAAGATCTTGGAGGACGCAGTTTCAGAGTTACAAGGTTTGTATTGTTGGCAATGAGCTTTGTAGGCAATACTGATCTAAATGACTCATTGAAGTGTTTTCTAACTTTTGCAGTGTTCTCCAAAGTTCCAAACTTCTTAGAGAGCACGTCTATTTATAGTAAGTCACCACATTGGCTTCCATTATTTTTTTATTGCCTTAGTGTCATATTGGCATGGTCAAATTTGGATTCCGATGTGTTTCAAGATTTTCTACAACTTGGGGTGGAATAATTAAATTATTCACTTAAGTTATAATGTTTTATTATTATTTTTAATAACTTAACTGTAATATATTTTTGAAAAGGTATTTTAATTCCCCATTCGAACGCCTAGGAGGAATAAGGGGGTCTTGCACATGAAAAAAGGTTTAAATTAATTTTAAAAGGGAATTTGATGAAAAAGGTGAATTAATTACTTATTTTAAATTGGAGTTTCCCTCCCAAAATCTATATAAGGAGGCATTGGGACTCATTGTTGGATATGTTGAAGAATGATAATGTTATGTTGGCAGAATGGCTTTGGTTCTCTACAATCTTTGAGAACAAAATTCCTCGTAGATTTCTAGTTATGTTGATTGAAGTTTTCAGTTTTTGGCTTTCATTATGGATTGTTTCGATGTGTTCTAGACTTGCAAGTGATTTGGAGGGAGTTTCTAACAATTGCAAGGTATTAAGTGTTGATTTTTATTGGAGTTTAGTTTTCTGGCTGTCCCTCTGCAACTACACGTCGTACCCTTATTTTGGCTTGTGCAAATTGGAGTTTTGGTTTGGTGCTTCTGGTTCTTTTTTCCAATGACTTTCTTATGCTAGGTGACCAGGTTGGAGTAGCTTGCAAGTGATAAAACGAAGTGTCCATTTTTTCTAAAACCAAGTCGTTCCCCAAGCAGGCCGTAGCATTTCAAAAGGGGTGGCGTGTGAGTTTCAAGGTAAATCGACCTTATCTTTTGTCTTTCCTTGTTTGGAGAGTGGCGCCTAGTCATGCCTTGACTATTGCATTTCATTTTGGACTGCACCTTGCTGTGTGGAGTGCCTTTTAGAGGGCTGTACCATTGTTGCTACCTGCTGCAACAGTGGTTTCAGACCTGCAGATGTCTGATATACCTTTCCAGAGTGATGATACAAGCTTTTCGTGAGTTTGGGTGTGAGTTGGCACTGCTGTTCGAGTGCTAATTCAGTTGGTGATCCATTTGGCACATTGGAGGTAGCTAGGTGAAGTTTCTTGTGTCACGCTGTCCAGACTGCTGCAGCGAAGCTTCAGACCTGTATCAGTCACCCATTTGCCATATTTTGAGGTATATTTGTTATTACAATGCTGGGTGGTTAGTTTCCTGAGTTGTGAGTTCATTTGGGGTGTTTTAATCAATGTCATTTCACAATAATTATTTTAACAGAAGATATATATCGTGTTTCGAATGAATGTAATAGCTAACATTGTAACACAGGCTGGTAGTACCACCAATAACCTTGCTCTTGTTATTTGTTGTTACTTTCCCCACTGAATAAGTGGCTCATTGGTTCTCACTCACTGCTAAAAAACAGAAGAGTTGCTTTTGCTTATTGTAATCACCCACTGCTGAAAAGTGAGAGAGTTGTTCTTTCTAATTGTATTCATTCACCACTGAAAAGTGGAAGAGTTGGTTGCATTTCCAGTATTGTACACTGAACAGTGGAAGTGCTAAGCTAACCCCCAACATGATGGTACTTTTTGCAAAATTTCTTGGTTCCTGATTTTTGCCCATGTCCTGAGCTTCAAAATAAGTATATACTTGCTAGGGTTTGTAATAAATATTGTCATAACCTTTGTTTAGGTCTAAAACCCTCAAAAAACCCTAGGTCTGACCAATGCCTTCGCACTTTTCTTATAATCTCGTGTTGACTGTTTGCTTCAGTTGCCTATCATTTAAGTAATAACTTATTGGTCTTTGCTCCATGACTTAACCGGTCCTCTCTACTAAGCATACCGGTCAAGTCCGTGACTTGATTATACTTTGTCCCTACTTATTGAAATTCATAAGTCTAAAATCCCCATGTGTAGCCTCAAGTCACTTCTTTTCCTAAGTGTGCCACTTAAAAACAACTTTTATGCACATGCTTAAATAAATCACTTAAGCGCTGAAAGCCTAGCTCCACTCGGGACACGTGTCTAACCCTCAGTGCAACGCATACCATCTTTGCAATGCATTTTCTAGCGCATAGCAAGAATGCACAAGGCATTGCTTATAAAGTGGGGCATGTGGCATCATTATATTGCAGCGCACTCCCTCTTCAAAGCGCATTTTCATAAAAGGAGCACATTGAGAAAATGCGTTAGGTCGGGATGATCCGATGAATGATGTGAAGACAAGTGGCGGCTCCTAATTGCAACGCTACGTTCCTTTAGAGCGCATTGCAAAACTACGCTAAGCAGAGCTCACACAATTATAACACGTGTCAAGATCAGATTGCAGCATGCTTCCTCTTCGTAGCGTGTTCTTGTTCACAAAGCACATAGTTAAAGTGCACTAGGTTTGTTGTATCACACAGAAGACAGGTGTTACGACACTTTTGCAACGCATGCTCCCTATGCATCGCATTTTTGGTTCTTCAATGAAAGGGCAAAACCCATTGAGAAGAAACCATTAAGAATTTAACAATTGTCACTACATCATTTCAGCATGCTCTCTCTTTAGAGCGCATTCTTATGGCAAAAGCATGTAGTGAAAAGACACTAGAGAGGAATGAATAAGAATGGGATAGGTGTCAACCTCTAATTCCGGCACAAAGGATTTTCACAGCACATTTTTGTGCTCATGGCGCAAAGGGAAACTGCGTCGGGCGATGGTTAACAAAAGGGGGACACGTGCTCGTCCTTGATTGCAATGCTTTGCTTCTCCACAGTGTGTTTCTTTGCAAGAAGCGCATAGCGGGAAGGCATTGAGGATGATGTCACCAATGGACACATGGCACTATTTCATTGTAGCACATGGTTCTTATGGAGTGCAATTTCGAGCCATCTGTGCATAAAGGAAAGGCGCTCAGCGATAGTCACAAAGATTTTGACATGTGTTCATCCCAGATTTCAGCACGGCGCTTCTATGCAACGCAGTTTCATGGATTTAGCGTAAAGCCAGAATGAACTCGAATTAACAAGATATAAGCGAGACGTGTGTCAGCTCCAAGTTTCAGCGCAAAGGTCATCCACAGCACATTCTAAGAGAGTGATTCAAATGGAATATGCGGTGTATGGAGGATATGCGCTAGCTGTTGATCTTATTTTAAAGCACCCAAATTGATGGTTATAATTTAAACAAGAACGGCTAGTTGATTGATGATTAGTTCCATACGCGAGAGCTGCCACACACCAATTAAAGCTCAACTTCTGCTTTTTTTAAGGCAATAAAATATTGAATTGTTTCATTTATCGTCACAATTACAAGTGCATTCAATAATTCTGAAGAACAAAGCTCTTTGAAGGTGAATTTCGAGCACAAAACTAGGGTTTTGAGCAATTCCACAAGTAAGTCACCTATTCATCTATAATTGCAGAATTGTCTCTGAATTATCAAAGGATTGTCTAGGGAAGGGTTTTTAGAATTACTTGCTTGAATTTTGAAAAGGAAAAGGAAAAACCCTAGGAATTGCAAAGATTAAGTACAAACCCTAGTTGAATTAAAAACCCTAAAAATGAGTGAGTCTGGCATTAAGTCCAAAGGAACTAAGAGATTTATGGAGGATGACTTGATGAAACAATTGCCTAGATCCACCAAGAGAGCTAAGCACGCTCAAGGCACAGGGGTATTAACAGACAAATTACATGACCTGGCCGAACAAATAGGTGATGTTGTCATCCCTATGCATGTTTGGACACTCTTTGAGTATGGATATCAAAGAAGTAGGTTTAATAGGCCAGTGTCAAACTGTGGACTTCAGATTTGGGGAAATTAGTGGTTCCAAATGTTTTTGTGAATGTGGACTTGGTCAGAGCCCTGGCACAAGGATATGATGAGAAAGATAGGATGATCAGAAGTAGATATTCAGCATAGGGTTATCAACAAGAGTTTTGATTATGTTGCTTTCATAGCTGAGGGAATTCACAAGCAACTCACAAACTTGGAAGACCCAAAGGCCGGTCTTCATTTCAAATGGTACTCTCTGCTCATACACATGATTCTTTAAAGTGGGGCTAAGGTGTGGGGAAAGCCCTTGGATTTGAAAATCCATGATCCAGAAGGAAGAAGACTGCTTGTCCAAATGTGGATGCATATTTGGGATTCACACTACAACACATCCAATTATTTGGTTTTTGAGAATGTTTTTGTACAAGATGTGTTGGAAAATCTGGGTTTCAAGCCTGAAAGCAGAATTTCAGAGAATATTATTAAATTCTTAAGGCCACTACAGTTTAACCCTGCATTGAATATCGATCACAATTAGGGAGATTGGTATCTACATGCCAACTGCACAATTTTCAGGATATATGGTACACCAATGCAACCTCATTGCATCCCCAGATATCTAACAAACAAGATAGCATTTATGGAGATTATGTGGTAGCTCAATGAACCTGACAAGGTGCATTTCAAACTCACTAAGAAGGGATCATTAATCCCACGATGTA
Source organism: Sequoia sempervirens (assembly GCA_007258455.2). NCBI lineage: Eukaryota > Viridiplantae > Streptophyta > Pinopsida > Cupressales > Cupressaceae > Sequoia > Sequoia sempervirens. The sequence goes on along the minus strand of VDFB02270651.1, from coordinate 281,071,730 downwards.
TGAGATTCTCCCATTTCATTATCACTGCCAAAGAGGGACTGGAAGTGTTCCCTACAAATTTACAATCTTATGGGATGAAAGTAGACCCTGCCAGGAATTGTGATCGTGAATGGTATATCAGCAGAATGAGGGCAAAGAGAGGTAGATCTCAATTTTACCATCAATTCCATGCATCTGACGATGCACTAAGAAACCTCAAAACTAATGAAGAGGTGAAAGAAAGAAAGCAACAATGGATATTCATGGTCCAATCAGAAGAGAAAAGAATAAAGAACAATCCTGCTTACAAAATCCCTTTTGCAGATATTGCCAATCCAATTGAGAGAATGAAGATGTTTGAATGCTTCAGAACTGGCACATATTTCAAAAGGAAGCCTGTTGAACAAGAGGCAAAAGACATGGAAGTTGAACAGCAGGTTCGACCAGAAGCCTTGCCAGTAGAGTCTTTAGTTCAAGTTGCTCCTAGCCAATCAGTGCCAGCTCTTGCTCAACCCTTGGTTGATTATTCAGAGAATCCAGAGGAAAGGGAGAGCATGCAGGAGGAATCTGCAGAAAATATACCCGAGGATGAAGAAGTAAATCAATACTTCCCTTCTCCCCAAGTGAATCAAGAAGATGAGAAGGCGCCTGAAAATAGGCTAACAAATGATTTTTATGATGAAAATTCACTCCCAGATGATGTGAGACATTTGGCTTGTAGCCAATTTATGGATGATGACACATTTGTAACTTCAAAAGAATTCAAAGACTTCATCATCAAGGTTAAACAAAATGAATTGAATGAAAATTTGAATAAGCTAAAGGAGTGGATCCATTGAGATATGAAGAGGTCACCAAACAAGTCCTTCAGGAGATAGACTTTGATGCATCTAAAATCACTCCAGAGGAAGGGAGGAGATTGGTCAAGGAAAGTGGGATTCTCCTATTACCTAAATGGGATCTTGCATCAACCATTGCTCTTGGCACAATAAGGCATCAGGATGAAAGGGATTTCACATCTAATGAGCAAGCTGAGCAGTTGTACCTTAGATCAGGTTTTAGTCCCAATTTGCAAACTCTAGCCATATGGGCAATGGCCCGTACCACAAATAAGCCAAGAGAGGCCAATTCAATAGAAGAAATCACAGGGAATGTGATCATTAAAAGAACCTCAGACACCTCAACACCACAAGCAACCCAATTAGTTGTCCATACAGCCATGTTCAAGTTTGAAACAACTAAAAGGCAAGAGGAGGCATATGACAGATTACATGCTCTGCATGTAAAATTGCAAGACAAGTACAAATAAAGTGGTTGTTAGGATTCCACCACCTTAGGTTGCAGCTCCACCACCTCCTCCATCCACATTAGTTGAATTCTCAGCTCAGGACAGAGAGACTTTGCCTCTAAGGATAAAAGAATTGAAGGAGCAGCTGAAGCAGAGCAAAGATAATGAAAGGAAGGCCAAGAAGGAGGCCAAAAACATTGCCACTAATATTATTGATGACCTATTAGGTCATAGACTGTCATGTGTCCTACATAAGAATGAGGGAGCTTGGAGTGCCTTTGATGGACTTCACAAGGCTTATGGTGTCCTACATAAGATTGAGGGAGCTTGGAGTGCCTTTGATGGACTTCACAAAGCTTATGCTAAGCACAAGCAAATTCAAACCAGCTTCCAAGAGGTATTGAGTAAGTGGATCCTTAGCACCACTTCAATAAAGGAGATGATGAAAATAACATCTTTTTGATGGGAGTGCCCCTAAGAATTTGGCACAAACTCGTGAACAAATTAAATTATTGGGGGAAGTGTCCGCTTTTCAAACAAAATTAGATATGCAATTTAAGTCAAAGTTGAAAATGTTTGAAGGCATAGAGAAAGGAATTATGCCTAAGATCATGGATAATTCAAGTGAAATCAAGTCTGTTGATGTATGGATGGCAGAGTTTGCAGGCATAATCCCATCATTGTCATCATATATTTACAAAGATGGCAAGCCAGAGTTAGCTCTCTTGAATAATTCAATTAATGATTTGTTTAAATTAGAGACTAACCTAGACAATTTTGTGAAGGAGACCAGAGCTATCACAGTCCACAGATGCAAGGTATAATGCACACTAATAAAGTGTAGAAGCGCTTGGCATTCAACTAGCCTTCGAAAGAAGAAAATAGCTCATGGGTTGAGAAATATGTTGAATAAGATGTCTTCCATGCTCTTCCTGTCCTTTTTGCAGAGGTGGGGCCTATTTTGTCTTATATGCCCCAGTCAACTTTCTCCTCGGATGTTTTTGAAGTTATGAAAGGTGATGGAAAGGCATAACAAAGTACTTGTACTTCCACCTATCTTCTTTCATCAATTTGGGATCAGCAACAATCTTCTTCAACGACACATGCAACTGTTCTTGTCTTGTAGTAGAATATTTGTCTTTCCCCATGGGGTAGTTGCAACTTGTTTTGTGTGATCCTTAAAGGACAAGATTGTCAAATGAAAATGTGACATCTATCCATGGCCTGAAACTTGTTTGCTCCTTTGTTTTTATAAAAGGGAATTCAAGGCCATTTCGTGAGGATCTTGAGAAAAAATTGTAAGCAAAGCACTTTGTATTTTCAATTTGTATATGTCCAATCTAGGTTTTGATAAGAAAGGATGTCAATGTAATTGTTAATTTTGTATGACAGTACTAGCTCATTTCATCAAATACAATGGCAATTTTGCAAGCAATTGTCTCCTAATTGTATATATCTTTAACATTTATGAATATAAATCTAAGTTACCAGTTCGCCCAGTCTGAAGCCAAGATCCGATTCGGTTTGCCCAGTCTGATTCTCCCAACAGGTCCAGTTCGAAGCAAATTCAACCTTGGTTCAGATTTCTGGCTGTGGGTCCAATCAAGGTTCGAAACCCTGACTGTGGGTCCAGTCAGGGTCCGTTTTTTTCAAACCCGGTTTGAACCTGGGTAGAATTTCATGCCCAACCGAACTTTTTCAACTTGATTTTGCAATTTTTAATTATTTTTTTGACTTTTTGTTGACTTCTAAAGACTAATATCATCCCTCTAACCCTAATATTTGCCTCTAACACATTAAATAGGTAAAAAGATACTCATTTAACAATTTGTGAATGAAAAACAAGGTTTTTTGCCTCCATTGTTGAACTTTCTCTCTTGCTTGCACAAGCTTGAATAGACTTGAAGGTTGATCATTGATTGTTCGAAGTTGGTTGTTGTGCTATTCCTAAGCACTTGCAAGTGTCCATTCATTGCCAAGAATATTGTAGAGCAAGATTTCTTCAAAAGAGGTATGTTTTTTGAAGTTTTTTGATTATTTGTTTTACATTTTTTTTAACAAATGAACTCTTTTGTTTTGTTGTTTAGTTTTTGTTTTGTTTTCATTCCTCTAAATGTCTATAACACATGCTCAATTTTTTCATTTTTTTGAAATCAATTAAGTCTTTTAGTTTCAATGAATCAATATCAAAATTTCAATATGTTGTGCTTTAGGTATTCTGTATTACAATGGCAACTGATACCTCCTCAAGCTCAACCCAATCTCGTTTCAAAACAAACCCAAACTCTCCCCTTTGGAAATATGTAGAAATGGTTCAACAACTTCCAGGTGGTGGAGCATATATTTGGATTTGTAGTCATTGCCATGTTCAATATTCAAGCTCATACAGTCGAGTGAAAGGGCACTTGTGCAGGATCCCTGAACTAGGCATCAAAACTTGTCCAGGTGAAAACAACAAAGGTATTCCAAAAGATATAGTGTTGGGATATATTGCTGAGCTAGAAAAAGCAAACCAAAGAGCAAGCAATATTAAAGCAAATAATCCTTTGAAGAAAGGATCTTGATTGATGAAGCCCCCCTACACCGCCTTCTTGTTTTCCACCTATAGATAGCCATCCATTTATGTCCATCCCTCAAGAGCAAACTGTTCCCTTTTCAAATAAAAGATATAAGGGACCGTTGGAAGCTTCATTTCAAAATGAGGCGAGAGAGATTGTTGATCAAGACATAGCAAGATGTGTCTATGCCAATGGATTGGCATTCAACGTTGTTCGTTCACCATATTGGCAAAAAATGGTGAAATCTATTAATGAGGGTCCAAAGGGATATAAGGGCCCAGGTTTTGAGAAGGTGTGTTGCACCTTATTGGAGAAAGAGGTGAAACATGTAGCAGACTCTTTCAAGCCCATAAGGGATTCGTGGATCGAAACAAGGGTGACCATCGTTTCTGAGGGATGGAAAGATGCAAAAAATCGCCCATTGATCAATGTTATTGCCGTGTGCCCTAAAGGGGCAATGTTTTTGAGAGCAGTGGATTGTGAAGGACAAGTGAAGGATGGTTATGGCTAACATCCTTTCTCAAGCTATTGAAGAAGTGGGCCATCAAAATGTTGTGCAAGTTGTAACCGACAATGCAAAAAAAAGTAGGGCTGTTGGGTTATTGATTAAGGAGAAGTATTCACACATTTTTTGGACACCTTGTGCTGTCCACTCCCTCAATCTAATGCTACAAAAAAATTGGAACCAAAATTGAGTGGATCAAACAAGTGTCTGCTAAGGCCGAAAACATCCAAATGTTTGTCACCAACCACCATATGACACAAGACATATTTAGACAATTCTCAAAATTGAAGTTGTTGAAGGTAAGTTAATTCTCAATATTTTTAATTTTCTTTTAATTTTAAATTTTGATTTTATAAATTCAAATTATATTTTTATTTTTATTTTGATTTTGAAACAGGTTGTTGAGACCCATTTTGCCCCCAACACAATTGTGTTCAGACGACTTAAATGAAGGTTCATGAGGCACTCTGTAATATGGTCATCGGCCCCAATTGGTCTGTATGGAGGCAATCTAGTACAAAAATGGTAAATAGGGTTAAGCAAAGGATCCTAGATGATGGTTGGTGGGATCGTGTTGAGTATCTTGTCAGCTTCACTAATCCCATATTGAGCATGATCCGTTACACTAACATGGATAGACCTTGTTTGGGCAAAGTATATGATGGTATCGACTCAATGATTGAGAAGATGAAAACCATCATCAATGCAAAAGAGGAAGATCCTGAAGAAAAGTTCTTCAAAGAGCTACATGAAATCATTTTAGATAAATGGAACAAAATGACCACTCCATTGAATCTTCTCGCTTTTGCATTGAGTCCCAGATATTATGGTACTGAGATAATTTCTCCTTCATCAAGAGTTGCTCCATATAGAGATGGTGAAGTGGCTCAAGGGTACAAGGCAGCATTTCGTAGACTCTTTACTAATCGTGACCAACATGATCGAGTGAGGGTTGAGTTCATGAGTTTTGCATGCTCCAGTGGTGTTGGTCTTGATGCTCTTTGAGACAAGTACAGGGTGGATGCTCATAGTTGGTGGTATTTCCATGGCCAAGAATACACGTACCTACAACCTCTTGCAATAAAATTTTTATCCCAAGTAAGTTTTATTGTCAAACTATTTTATCTTTTAATTTTTTAAATTTAAGTTTTATATTTTGTAATTTTCATTTTGATTTATATTTTGTTTAGTTAAATTTTGTAACTCTTAACTATTTAATTTGGTCTAAATAGGTTGCTAGTTTATCTTCTTCTAAGAGGAATTGGAGCACATACTCCTCCATCCACTCAATAAAGCCCAATAGGCTACATTCAAAAAAGGCAGAGGACTTGGTGTATGTGCATTCAAACTTGCGCCTCCTTACACATGAGCAAAGTTCCTACAAAGAAGGAGACACAAGGAGGTGGGATATTGAGCCAGAGCAGCTTGACTTGGATTCTTTCACAAGTCACTTAGCTACACTTGATATTGATGAAGACTATGAGCCTAAAGCAGCTATTGAGCATGAGAGTGGTAGTGTCAGTGCTAGTGGCAGTGCTTGTGTGAGTGCCATTGATGCTATTTGTGGTTCTACACAAAATGTAGCATCTAATGATGTTGATGAATGCTTTTTTTGATGACCAATATGATTCAGATTGATCAATGATCAATGATGGTTGATTGTAAACACTTGACATTTTTGTGTTTGAACTTTAATTTATAATTCTATATCATGACATTTGAGTATCACTAATATTTTAATATTTTACTATGAAAGTGCTGGTGTATTTTTGCTATGCTATTTGACTATTAATATGGTGGTATATTCTGAACTTAATTACTGCTGCAAATATGTATATATTTCTAATTTTTATATGTTTTTGTATTACCAAACCCAAAACAAACCCAACCTCAAAAAAAAAATTTGCCCGAACTGGCGAACCGGATCCTCGAATCCAATCCCAAACCCAAAACCAAACCGGTAACTTAGATATAAATTGATCAAGGATCTTTTTCTGTTCATCTTTACAGGCTTTTTGTGAATGAATGTTTCTTTCATGGCTTTTATTCAACGAGTAAATTAATTTGCTTTGTGCGAGATGTTGAATGTTTTAGGTATATTGAAGGATTGATAAGTAGAGTTGATTGCAAAGTTCTAAAGAGGTGATAGTGTAAGGCATTATCATTAAGCTTCCACAAAGTTAGAATGAATATTGTTGTAAAGTTTTCACTTGCATTTCCCTTGACTCCGTGGCCTAGGTCTAAGGCACCAATCTAAGCAAAAGTTTTGGTTATGTTCTTCATGATCATCAAATTTAAAAACCAAATTTCCCTTTCCAGCAACATTTATCGTATAATGTTATTTGCATACTCTCAAACACGTAGCTACATTAAACTCCAAGAATTTAGCCATTTTTGTTGTTTACTTACAAATCTTGATAATAAAGAAAAGAGAGTATATCTGTTTTAAAAGCAATATCTGGTATAAATTGTATGAAATCTTAGTTGATATTGCATAGGACTACCCTCCTAGGTTCTGCAGAGCCTGAAGTGCAGAGGAGAAAGTTGTTGATATATATCTCTTGTTCGTTGGCCAGCCCTTGAGACAATTGAGCATAAGAATTGGCTATTCATTTAGATTGTTTCTAGGAATCAGTTGGAGCTTATAGCACAAAAAACAAACCAACATAGCGGATAAGTGGATTACTTTCAGTTGTTTCATTTAAAGTATAATTGTAATCCCGTACACCATATGCTCTCGCCTCACCCACGTTAGGAACTTGGTGATCAGAAAGTGGAAAGGAAAGTTGTTTAGCATTTTCAATTATGTTTGAGCTAACAAGTTTTCAAAAAAAAATTAGGGGTGATTATTACGTCTTGCTCTTCATGCCACTATCTTCCAGTCAAATGCAAGTGTTTTACAATGCCTAAATAGTGAAAACGAGCTTTGACAACAAGTACAACCAGCTTCAAACACCTGCAACATGGAAAAACTGTTCTTCCTCTTGCAATAGTCAAGAAATTGTACATAAAGGTTTAGGCCTTCCCAACATCATTCCTTGACCTTGAAAGGAAGATCTAAAATCACAAAGTGAAATGAAGAGTCAAAACCTTCAATATTCAATGGTTTGTCCAAACTATGTCAAAATTGCTACTCATCATCAGTGTTGATTCCATAACCAGCAAGACAGAGACAAAAAATAGTGTTACCCAAAAACCCGCCATCTGCTTAAAACTGGAAGTTTCGTCACCACTGAATTTTCTCTCAAAATAAACATCTAACCAACCCAAGACTGCCTCTAACTTGAGACCAAACTTCAGAGCAACAAAGCACGTCAAACTAGAACAAACACATGCTTCTCATGTTCTGAAAATAACAACTTTGACCACCCGATCAATCAACTGTGATCCATTTTTCAAATCAGATGGCACTTCTGATCCTGTTATACATTTGCAGAATCTTGAGGTATGTTAACTAGCTAAATATATGAGGTAAGCTTCCACCTTTGACTAAATACTTAAAAGGCATTAATAGAGATTGGTATGTTGCTTATTTCAACAAAGTATCTTCTCAACCCATTTTACTTCTGTCTTTCAATGTAGAATTTCTAGGAGAAGTTGCAAAATCCTGTCTACAAGAATGACTATTTATAACTTTGATCATCATTTTGCTTCCACATGTTCACATCACTCTCTTGTGAAACCAAAAATGATTTATTAACTTCATTCTGCAATGGGCCAACAATTGACCAACCGTAATGTGCCCATTTTCGATGTCCTTTGGACTAGTCTAGTTCTGACACTTAACTGCTTTTAGTAAGTTCTATATTTAGTAACTGGTACGGGCGATTGAGCAATGTAGGGTTTCCTGTTTGGGTAGTGTGTGGTAGCTGTCCGATGAGCCTTAATGTTTTGGCCAATTTGATATTTGGTGAGTAATTACTATTTTTAACAGTTGCTATTTATAGTAAGTCTATTTCGGGAAAATGGTCTCAAACCCATGGTGTCCTCAGCAGTGTTATTTTTGTGGTGGCATTGGAGAGCCTAAGGTTGGATTATTTACTATCTATTTTTAATCAGTCACTTAAGTTATTTTAATAAAATAACTTTATACCTTAAGTGAGGGGGTAGGTGGTCATTGAGAAGTACCTTGGTGCCTAATGAGATAACTTAACGTTGTTTTAGAAGGCTGAATAAAGTAAAATAGTTTCCTTTTGAGTAGGACGCCCCTTTGAGGATATATTTGATAATGTTTTAAAGTATAAAGCAAAATATTAAAAGTCTGGAAAAGGGCATTGGGTTTTTGGAGGAAAAGGATTTAAATTGGAGGTTGCCCTAATTTCTCCCTCCGCTTCTATTTAATTTGCTTTTTGGCTCTCATTTGGTTATGATGGATTTGACAACTTAAGGAGACGTTGTTGGATTGTTTCCAGTTTATCGTTGCAGCTGGTTGAGGATGGAAACACTCATCTTTAGCACTGGTTTCGATGGTGAGAGATCCACCCTAGCTGGTTGGTGGAGGAGATCACTCAGATTTCCTACATGGGCAATCAAGCATTTTTTGTGGGACTCCATTGGAGACAAAAATGGAGTTTCAGTCAAGGAGTTGAGCAGAGCAGCAAAAACTGATTGTGAGTCTTGAGCAAACTTGGATGGCTTGATTTTTTCTGAGTTTCAGACATCAGAAAATCGATGCATTTATCAGTGGTTTTCATTCCTAGAGGCCATACTATTCACATAACCCTAGGTGCTGAACTCTTCTTCCATTTTGAGGGATAACATGGTTATTTTTGAGGGTTTGGAACTCCATAAGAGGAAACGCATTCTTTTCAGAGGAGGAGAGATTATCTTCAGCAACCTTTGAGCCTTGGTTTCAGTCTCAGGGTCCTTTATGGAGGGCGTTCCAGTTTATCAGTCCTGGGCGAGGGCATTTGAACACATTTCTGGCCTTTTCTCCCATGTGTGACACTTCTACCAGCAGTCGCGTTGGTTTCTGGAGTATCCTTGCTCTGTAGAAGTCGTGCTAGACTATTGTGAGGAGTGGCGTGAGGATTTCTGGAAGTTCTGGGCGGCTGGATGCATTCTCCTGACATTCTTGGCACAAGCGACTTGTATTCCAGGTCTGAGATAGTTCCCTGTCCTTTGTGTTTCTGATTTATTGAATGTAACATCGAAAATCTCTGCTATAATTCCCTGAGTTTGCTGTTATAGACAGCTAGTCCAATATAAATGCAATCTGTCACAGTCTGAGTCTTTAGTATCAGTATTGTAAGCTGCTGCAATCATTCTTGGGTAGTGTTATCAGAAAGTCAGCTCTGTTACTGTCATAGATGTTGCTGGTTTAAGGACTGGTAATTTTTTGTGTGTTATTATCTTCAAATCAGTCCCTTTCAATGCTCAGAAAATGATCTTATAAAGTGAAGAGATGCTTACCTGAGTGTGCATACTGTTTCAGTTCAGTATGAATGTATTGTTTCAGTTTTAAGTCACAATATTTATGCATTCAATGTCATTATGAATAGCTCCTGTCATATATTCAACGTTCTGGCATAAGTTTGATAAAATATCTATCAAACTGGTAAAACAATCAAAAAAACTTTACACACCTGGGAAGGCATTTTACAGTTTGGGGTTGGCCATTACACCAACAGACATCTAGTCATGTTGAAGGCAGCACCCCTTGTGCAGCATAATTTCAATTATCAATTCTCTGGGTATTTGTGATCCGTGTGTTCACCAAACTTCAATATATGTCATTACTAAAATAAAAACAATAAAATTTTCTATAATAGATATTAATTACAAAGATAATGACTTTTTCATGATACCATTTACAATGTATCCATATTACACATATTATCACAATCAATATACCCTTTTACAATGAATTAAGTAGATTATTCCCTTCTACAAATTATACACCTTGACAATATGTTTTGTAATTATGTGACATAAATTGATTTTCTAAGTAGTTATCTAAAAGAAATTTTATGAGTATATCAGGATTTGTAGAATTATTCTAGCATGGTGATTGATTTGATTTAATTTTCTAGTTTCAAAGACTCTAAATTGTTCCTTCATCATTTATTTTCTTGCAATATTTATACATTTATTTGACATAAGGCAATTTAAAATATCTGATTCAGATGAATGGCTCAAAAAGTATTGACATGAAAACGAAAAAACCAAAACATTGGTTCTAACAAAAATATGGAGACTAACAATGATTGAATACAATATTCTTTCCATAAGAGCAATTTTCTTACCTGCCAAGTCATGTTCAGTTGTTTTGAACAGCTACTATAAGAAGGAAAACCAACCAAATACGCATAAAGGATATGCACTAATTTGTCGTCTTGAACAAAAATAATTAATGCCAATGTATGATATTTTTCTCAAGCAAGTAATTCATTTAAATCAAGACAAAAATGCTTTCAATTCTGCACTTGATGCATTTGCAAATGACTATGGCTACTATTTGGAAATTAGATCAGATAAGCCAAATACCTGCATCACCTATGTCCAAGAAGAATCGAAAAACACCATCCATGTCATTTTTTGTGACTAATGCAAGTATCTTCTTCATCCACTCAGGAGTCCTGAAAGAATGAAGCTTTCTCAAATACAATGCAATCTCCACTAAAGAAATGACATCAAAAATAACAATTACAAAATATCTTGGAACATGAAGCATGCAATGTATAATTGTGCAAGAGAATAAAAAATAAAAATAAAAAATTCAAGAATTTATGGTCACACATTCCACAAAAGAACAATATCAGTATAAAAACTATAAATGCACAAAAACAAGATGGGATGTGTGTAATAGTAGAATGGTGCCTGCAAGCAATACAGGAAATCAAAGACTTTTAGATAAGATAATACCTTGATCATTTAGTCTCAAGCCTGACTCTAATCTGGCTAATGAATTGCAAGTGAATCTATAACAAATATATATTATAAAACTACAAGCTCATCCTGGAAAGTTTATCTCAAGAAAACAACCAAACTGAAAATATATTAAATTCCTACAACAAAGCATTTAGCTACATGAAACAAAAGCACCAATAAAAGTTATACTCAAAAACCCAAAACGATTACTGGATTACATGGCCACAGCTATAACAGAACAAACCAATGATAATATCAATTAAATACCCTTAATCGTCTTCAGCACCAGGAGGGTCTGTAGAGTTACATTTTTGTTGGTGTTTGAATTTGTACTTTTCAAGACAAGTTAAACCAGATAGTGTGCACAGTTAAACCATAAATTATAAGGGGAAGCTCCCTAACACAACTAAACTTAAAACCTACAACTATAAACAGAAATTGCAAGCATGCACACTGTACAATATCTAGAAGAGGGTTTTGTATTAAACATAAATTGCTAATATGACTGTTTTTTGCCCCGGATGCAAGCACCAAACTATCAATAGTGAAAACTTGCAATAAGATTTTCAGAATAAAAGAAAGTAAACTAATTCATGCATGAACAGGACAACTTCCTACTGGTTGAAGAAAAGACCAATATTCGGATGTGAACAAAGGTTTGAACAAAAAACACAAACGGATAATGATTACTGGCTAAATTAAAGACCAGCAGAACTACATCAACAACAAAGAATTAAGCAAGATAATACCACATGATTTCATGAAATAAATAGCTTACATATAAAGCTTACAATTTAGAAAGATGGATTTTTCCAAATACTAAGATTGACAAAATACAATCTTCTATCAATTTAATTCATGAAATTACAAACATACAATCATAGTGATGATAAATTCAACTTGAATAATTAGCTTCCACAAGACAAGTGTGACTTCCACCAATATTCATTAACAAAAACACAATAATCTTTGACTTGAAAGATCAAATGAAATTTTTTGTGCATAGGCCCAGCATCCAGTTATCATTACAAACTCTGTGCTCAAATTCCTTATTTCTAAGCTCTCAAGACATAGCTTTAAAGGAAAAACAATAATAAAATAATCTCAAAAAGCTTTGCTTTAAAGCAACCTTTCCCTATCTACTAAAATAAGGAGATAAAACAAACTAATTCTAAAACAAATAATAAATAAAAACCTAAAATAAGTTCTCATCCATCACTTTCAGAAAAAATAGCAACTTCTGCCTCTTAAGTTATTTTTTGAAAGTTTAAAATGACTTTGACTTGCAAACTTTGTCAAATCTTCTTAAGTCTTTGAAATATGGAAAACTTTTCCTTGAAGCCAAAGAAACTTGTTTAACACTCCTCCATGACTTGACAAAAACTCTTTCGCTTTGATGCTCTAAACTAAAAGTTCAACCTTGGCAACTCCTCCACGATCAGTACCATGGATATGAAATTGATGACTACCTCTGAAAAAGCAACATTCTAAAAATAGAAAGTTGGATTTTTTAGCTCCTCCCACCATTCCTCAAAAAAGAATACCTGCTAAAAATAGTAATTTTCAAAAATAAAATTGTTCCAAAACTTGGACAGAATCTGTCAATGGAATGTTGATCAATGAATCTATTTTTTCAACCCTGATCAATAATGATTCAACCTGTGCTAAAACCATGATATTCAGCTAAGTTTATGAAAACCTTGATTGTTTTGTGGTTTACCTAATTTGGCAAAGGAGAAAAGACTTTGCTTTGCTTGTAAATTCCAAAATCTTCAACACCCCGCCCATGGCTACCTACATATGCTTTGGATTTTTAATTACCCTTCTCCTTGATTGATCCACCTTATTTCAGTGCCCAATCCTCAACTTTGTCAATTTTCCACTTAGGCGAAACTGTCTCACATCCACCATACTTGGGTGCACCTTTTCCATGACTAAACCATCCCGATTGTGTGCTCCGCACTTGGCAATTTATGTTTTCTCCTTGGGCGCACTGTTATGCTAGATAAGCCTTCCTTTGGCAGAGATTCTCATGGGTTAAACAAGGCAAAAATGCAACTAACACTTAAACCATAGTTTACATACTCTCCGAGTAGCCAAGTAATCTCCAAAAAATTTGCATGCCGAGTAATTTCGGCTTTTACTCGTGGGTAGTATGCAGATGGATTTTCTCCAATCAAACTATTGTGTAATCGCCAGTAGCTCGCAAAAAAGCCACAAATTTGGCATGTTTGTGTGTGTATATGCATGCAAACTTGGCATCCTGTGTATGTTTATAGATACATATGTGTGCACAGTGAAGTCCTGAGTATACACATACATAAATATCCACACACATTTGCCAAGTATTTCCCGAGTTTTTCCCGAGTCAAAATTTTTGGGCTTGCCGAGTACTCTTCGATTCCGAGTATGTAAGCTATGACTTAAACTTTATTATGACTTTACCTTAGCATGCTTTATGTGTCTTTTGGCCACTTTTATCACTTGGTGCACATTTGTGGCTGATTAGCCACCTTTTGGGTGGATTTTATGTTGGCTCAACCACCCAAAAACTGTACTTAACATTTGCCAATTTGACTCAAATGCTGGAGTCACAATTTTATGCCCACTTAGCCACCCTTTTGGTGAAGTTTAGCTAAGACAAATGTTCGCACTAGCATGTGGCTAATTTGACTTAAGTGAAATGTCATGGATTTTGTGTTTGTTAGCCATGTTTTGGAAGTGGATTTCCAATGGTTCAGCCCATCTAGAAGAGTGCCAAACTAGCGATATTTCCTTGTTCCTTTCACAGGTGCACTTTGGCAGTCACTTATGCACTTCATAAGCATGGGTTTGCCATGGCTTAGCCAGCTGAAATATGTGCCAAACTAGTCTTACTTGCTGAGTGCAGGATTTTATGTCATCTTTGCTAATTTGCCACTATTTTGGCATGCTTTCTCCATGGCCTGGCCATTCATATTGTGCACCAACTGCAAAACTTGTTCTACTACTTCCTCTTGCCTTGTTTTCATTCTTCAAATATCAGGTTCCTCTAAATGACTTCATGATTTGTTGGCTGAAATTTCTCTTATCATTTCTCCTCAGCCATAGCTTAAGGAACTCTCCCATTCATCTCAGCATCCATCTTTGTCTCCTTCCTTATTTTCATAGCTCAAATCTTTGTTGAAATCTTCCTTTCCTTGCAAAAATTGTCAATGTGAAAAAGACCAAGGACAAGACAACTTAATAAATTTTGACTGGAAGAACATTGACTGACTTGTCCCTGATGTGTTAACAATGATTTACTGACCACTAACTCGCAGAAGGAATCCTTGAAACAGAGTTTCATTTAGGTATCAACAACTTTGCAACATAGTACATAGTCTACAGTTCAAAGTTTCTTTCATCACTTTATTTATCACATTTATATTAATTACAAAATTCCCATAGTTGCCATGCACAAATATGGCATATTTAACACTCCAGATATAAGAATTAACAATGAAGACATAAGTCAATTTTTCTTTTAGTAATGCCTCAAAAATCACATGATTCCCTTCCCTTGTATGATCATATCCTAAAAGTTCAATTTCTCAAAGTACCTCATGTTGTGAAAGGAGTGTTATCAGTGTTTGCAATTCAAATATTTGAATGGAAATACATTTCTGTGTTACTTCTGTAGTTCTTTGGAATGTTTTATTCATGATGTACACTGGGTTCCCACATGTTTTAAGAATGTGCATTATGCAACTGTGTTTTATATTCATGAAAGGATAGTAGGACCAATAAGTTTCAGAATGAGGGTAGAAGGATTTCAGGCCAAGCAAAACTATTACACATTTCATTAATTCCAAGCCTCTCCTCACTCCCTAACTTAGTTGAATGTGTCATGCCCCTGAAATTGCAACACTAAAGTATAAGAAAAACCAAGCATTGAAATGCAAATAAATAACAATATGAATATATAAATATTAACAATATAATATTTATTATAATTATAATTTTTACAATATTATACTATAAGCATTAAAAATATATATACAAAACTAATATATAAATAAATATATATTAAAGAAAGAAAACATGTAATATGTTAATGTAAACAGCAACAATTACCATCATACATATAAGACAATCGATGGGAAACAAAGCAGCGATCTTTAGTGAGAAAGAAGTGCTTAAGAATTTGTGTTCACAAAGGCAGCATTCGGACTTAATATGCAGCGATTGGGATATTAAGAAGACATCGATAAGCAGCAGTATTTGGTGAAAAGATTAATAAGGCAGCAATCAAGACTCAAAGAATTGCAATTAAAATAATAATAATAATTAATATTAAACAAAGCCCCAAAGGCAGCGCTTAATCTGGAAGGGGTGTGACTATTGCAAGGCAATGATTGCATGAAGAGGTATGACTCTCTCAAGGAAAGGATATATAAGGAAGGTTAAATCACTTGTAAAAGGCATGAAGGGAAAATGAATTAGAAATCTAAAGATGATCAGAAAATGGAAGAATAAAGAAGTAAGAAAGCTGGAACAATATAATATAATCAGATTTAAGGACGAATATATGAACAGCAAATGAGAATATAAATACGAGGAGTAACTCCTGAGTATAGCAGCAAATACATTATAGTCAGATTTGGAAGAATAGATAAATGAGAAGATGGATATATACACAGCAAGGAAAATATGCAGAACAAGATATATATACAGATCTTAAAGAAGTAAATAACAGGTTTGAAAAGAGATAATATAATTATCAATATATATTTAAAAAGAGATAATATAATTATCAATATATATATTGATAATTATATTATCTCTTTTCAAACCTGTTATTTACTTAATTAAGATCTGTATATATATATATATATATGCAAAGGTAATTAGATTAATTAATAATAGTTATAAATATGAATATTTATATGAATTATATTTGATTATGCAATAAGGATGCTTGCAGCAATTATTGAGCCATATAAGTTGTTATGTTAATATGAATAATAGATTCTTATGCATTTGATTTACACAAACAATATCTTTTGAATATTAAGAACAGATCAATTGGAGAAAAGATTGACTCAGTCTGGGGATAAATATCCACTGAACATTAGATCAGCAATCATCTGCAGAAAATAGATCGAATAAAGGAAATAGTGACCTGCACCCTCTAAATCAGAAATAATTAATTAACTGGCTTATGTGCAGCAGTCTGGTCTCTTGAATTGGTGGTATGAAATCTGATTTACAATAATGTAGTTGTAGCACAATTTAATATAAGTGATTGTGATTGTTTGATTAGATGTTCAAGGTACTAATGATGCATTGCTGTTATGACCGCTTCCTTATATCAGTATATATGATTAATATTTGTTTGTCATATGTCTTGAATGTTTTAGCCATGATAGAGGGAGCTGAGATTACAAGAGGGGAACGGGAATGGAGCACTCTCCTAGGTACGCCACCTCGAGATGGGGGACCAGGTAGTCCCGAGATGGGGACCACGTAGTCCCATGATGGCCAAGGGGGTACCAAGGGTACTGCGCTTTGGGCTTAGGAGAGATGGGAATTTCAGGGCACCCGTTGTAATCTCACTGCTCCATCACAGTGAATCAGCACAAGAGGTCAAATCATAGAAAGAGGGAAATGATTGGCAAGATGAGGGGATAATGGAAAGGGGACACCTAACTAGGTAGACCACCACATATGGATGGCATGGGGGCCACATAAGGCCGAGAGGGATGGTATATCTGCTCTTGGGCCTAGGGTTGAGGATCCGAGGCACCCCATCAAATCACGTTCTCCCATGCTCTCCTATGGTTGGGCCCTCCAAAGATATTAAAATGCTTTGTGATTGAATTAATAATTCGGCCATGAATTTACTAATATTTAATTATGATAATCTGCTAATTAGTATTATTGTGGTAAATGGTCTCTAATCTGTTTGCAGGCTTCAATCAGGTGAAAGGTATTCTCTAACCCATTTGTTTATTTGGAAATTGAGGAATTAGGGCAAATTTAGGGCAATCCCAATTAGGGGACATTACAGAATGAAACAAACATTTGGAGCAAATATCTACTGTAATTCATTGGAAAATTAAAAATTTTGATTTGTTTTAGAGCTACCTTGATTGAAATTCTCTTGCATGAGGGCTTTAAGTAGATGCCTACCTGAATTACTCCATCATTCTTTCTCCTTACCTCAATTGACCTTTACAGCTATATTGGAACTATGGAGGCATTTGTATGGCATACAGTAAAGAACATGAATAACCAGCAAAATATGCGAAGTATGCATCAAACACAAAGAGGGTGAAGTGGGCACATTCACCTCCAGCTTAATCTGGGTTGCATGCTACTAGCAAATTTGCCCAAAAAGGACAAATAAGGTATACACTCAATTACAATCATTCTACAACTCTTGTTGACCTACATAAGCTCAGTGAAACTAGTTATCTCGAGTAAGTTTCAAGCAAACTTGTACAAGCATTGAAGAAGAGCTCTAATAATCCCACAATGTTCTTGGAATCTCAGTGAAAGCCATTCAATTGTTATGCTTTTTAATTTTTTTGAGATAAGGAAGGACAACCCAAACTACTAGAGTTTTGGAGTATTGGATTTCTCCAAACTAAATTAATGTGTTTACTATCACTTTCTGTTATTAATTTTTGTCATTTAATTACTTAATTTTATATCATGTAACCGCTGTCAAAAATCCAAGAACTTGGATAGTTTCACACTTCTATGTATAAGTTTGCTGTTAAAAGCACTTGATGAATAGTAATCTAAATCAGTTTATATCCAAAATTAACCATGTTAAGATTGTCTTGATGAGTTAAAAATCGCATAACTATCCTAATGATAATTACTGGTAGCTTGATATCTCATCCAAATCTTAAGTGCTGACTAATATACAGCAAAGCCCTAGGTGGTACATAGGAGCCAGAACAGAGCACTCAGGCAAACTATGATGAGTTGTTTTCTGATTTTGTTTTCTTAGATTGCCATTTTAATTTATATCCATGTTGAAGTTTAGGTTTTTTAATTTTATTTCAAAAGTTCAAAGTTAGCATTAAAACTCTAAGTTACCGGTTCGCTAAGGCTAGGCGGTGGGTACTGATTCAATTCAGCCCAGGTCCGAGGTCCAGGTCCGGTCCGACCTGGGTCTGGCCCACAGACCGTGGGTTTGGATAGGGTCCGGTTCATAGTCTATGGGTCCGGTCCTGCTGGACCCGTGATGAACCCAGTTCGAACCCGTGAATAAACACGACCAGGCCACAGATTTCAAGTGATTTTTGCAATTTTTTAATATTATTTTGACTTCCTCTTTGACTTTTAAGCATTAAAATATTCCTCCAACCCTAATTCATGCCTCCTAACACATCAAATAGGCAAAAACATACTCATATATCAATTTGTGAATGAAAAACAAGATTTTTTATGTCCATTGCTGAACTTTTTCTTGCTTCCACAAGCACGAATAGAGTTGAAGATTGATCGTTGATCGTTCGAAGTTGGTTGTTGTGCTATAAACACTTGCAAGTATTCGTTCATTGCCAAGAAGATCGTAGAGGAAGATTTCTCCAAAGAGGTAGCTTTTTTTAAGTTTTTTGGTTTTTTTTCTACATTTTTTTTTAGAAATGAACTCTTATGTTTTGTTTTTAAGTTTTTGTTTTGTTTTCATTCTTCTAGGTGTCTATAACACATGTTCAATTTTTTGAAATGAATTAATTTATTTACTTTTAGTTTCAATACTTTGAAATTTTGAATAAATGGAATGTGTTGTGCCTCAGGTATTGCAATGGCAACCGGTTCTAGCACCTCGAACCAATCTCGTTTCAAAACAAACCCAAACTCTCCCCTTTGGAAATATGTTGAAATGGTTCAACAATTTCTAGGTGTTGGAGGATATGTTTGGGTTTGTAGTCATTGCAATGTTAGATATTCTAGCTCATATAGTTGAGTGAAAGGGCACTTGTGCAAGATCCCTGGACTAGGCATCAAGGCTTGTCTAGGGCCAGATAAAAAGGGCATTCTAGAAGCCCAAATATTGGCATATATTGATGAGCAAGCATTAGGTCGTAAATCAAGTCATCCTTTGATAAAGAAAGGATCTTGAGGGATGCAGCCCCCTACACAGCCTTCTCATTTTCCATCTATAGAGAGCCATCCATTTATGTCCATCCCTCAAGAGCAAATCATGCCCTCTACAAATAAAAGATGAAAGGGACCATTGGAAACTTCATTTCAGAATGAGGCTAGAGAGATGGTCGATCAAGACATAGCGAGATGTGTCTATGCCAATGGATTGGCATTCAATGTTGTTCGCTCACCATATTGGCAAAAAAATGGTGAAATCTATTAATGAGGCTCCAAAGGGGTATAAGGGCCCAGGTTTTGAGAAGGTGTGTAGCACCTTATTAGATAAAGAGGTGAAATATGTAGAGGACTCTTTGAAGCCCATAAGGGATTCATGGATCAAAACAAGGGTGACCATCGTTTCTGATGGATGGAAAGATGCAAAAAATTGCCCATTGATCAATATTATTGTAGTATCCCCTAAAGAGGCAATGTTTTTGAGAGCAGTGGATTGTTAAGGAGAGGTGAAGGATGGTGCATTTATTGCTAACATACTTTGTCAAGCTATTGATCAAGTGGGCCCTCGAAATATTGTGCAAATTGTAACTAACAATGCAAAAAATTGTGAGGCTGTTGGGTTATTGGTTGAGGAGAGGTATTCACACATTTTTTGGACACCTTGTGCTGTCCACTACCTCAACCTAATGCTACAAAAAATTGGAACCAAAATTGAGTGGATCAAACAGATGTATGTTGAGGCTGAAGACATCCAAATGTTCATCACCAACCACCATATGCCACAACGCATATTTAGATCCTTCTCGAAATTGGAGTTGTTGAAGGTAAGTTAAATAATAAACATGTTTCACTTTAGTAATATTTTTAATTTTAAATTTTAATTTTTGTAAACTAAAATTTTATTTTATTTTGATTTTCAAACAAGTTGTTGAGACCCATTCTGCCTCCAACACAATTGTGTTGACACGACTTGTGAAGGTTCCTAAGGCACTATCTAATATGGTCATCAGCCCTAATTTGGTTCGTATGGAGGCAATCTAGCACTAAAAGAGCAACCAAGGTTAAGCAAATGATCCTAGATGACAGTTGGTGGGATTGTGTTGAGTATCTCCTCAGTTTCACTGAGCCCATATTGAGCATGATCCATTATACTGACATGGATAGACTTTGTTTGAGCGAAGTATATGATGGCATCGACTCAATGATTGAGAAAATGAAAACCATCATCAATGCAAAAGAGGAAGATCCTAAAGAAAAGTTCTTCAAAGAGCTACATCAAATCATTATAGAGAGATGGAACCAAATGACCACTCCATTGCATCCTCTTGCTTTTGCATTGAGTCCCAAATACTATAGTGTTGAGCTATTTTCTAGGACATCAAGGGTTGCCCCATATAGATGTTGATGTTATAGCAGCTTCAGGCTCATCCTTCCAACCACATGAGAAGACATAAAATTGCATATAGCCTTTAGGCTATTTATTTTATTGAGATAATTAAGTGAAGAGGTGCTTCACTTGGCAACATTATATTTTCACCTTGGCCGACCTTCATTGTAATTCACAATAACAATTATTATTTGGAATTATCTTTTTCTTATGTGGCCGACCTAGATCTTGAAGAGGTGCGACCTCTCTATTGATATGTATTTATAAGAGGTCATTTTCCACTCCATTACACATCAAGCAAGTTCATCTCCTTCCTTTATACAAGTGCGAATTGTTCATGAGAAAAGTGTGAATTCTTCAGGAAGAGCAGATTGTGAATTACTCCTAGTGCAGATCTGAGTCTCAGGAAGGGCAGATTGTTATCTGTTATTGTCGCCATTATTGGTGCTGAATATTGGCCTTGTGATTGGCCTCATTGTAAAGTGCATTGTTGCCTTTGTTTATATATATATGAGATATATTTGTTGCTGGGTTTTTCTCCCTCAAGAGGAGGATTTTCCCAGGGTATCTACTGTGTTATTGTGTCTATTTTTGAATTAAATTTTGCATATGTAATCTAATCATAAAAGCATGGTATTAGAGCGAGTATAAGGAGGATCTGATCAGATTTGTTCAAGACAAGGCAACCACAAGTCTCAGAAAGGTGGCATTGCTGGTGTTATATGGATCTTCATCGCGAGTTTATGAAGCCGACTGTGTATATGGAGAATCCACTAATTCACAGACTCATATCGCGAATGTTGATAAATGTGTAAAGCAGAACGGAATCAAGATCTTCCGTCGAATGTTTAAGAGAGATGACAGTAGATCATTCTAAGTCAGAAAATCTCGAACTGCAAGATTCTTATCGCTCGGTAACTAGACTTCGGGTGTAGCAATCCATTTATCGATCGGCCATTGGAGTCAACAGAGGAAGCTTGTATATATGTAATCATCATCTTGAGGAGAAATGTCGAATAGCCAAAGATGAGCCTGAGAAGGAAATCATCAATCGAGATAATAAGCACTGGAGATTGGCGACATCATTCATCTCCAGACCTGTGAAGCAATTTCTGGATCTTTCTATATTTCTTTTGGATGATCGAGAAAGTTCATAAGGTTGATATTCTCTATTAAAGAGTCGAGCATCTTCTTCGCTCTGTTGGACATATTATGGAATCGGAGATTGTCATTTCAAGCGCTTTCAAATCTGTGTCATTCCAGGGCCTGCTAGGACGCGGGAAGTGTAAATGATTCAAATCGCACAATGAATACACGGGATTACTATTGCAATGCTCTCAGGAGCTCAGGCACGAAGTCACGTAACTGCCCTCACCAAAGTCCTGAGTGCTGCAATGTTGTCTGAGTGTTTGAATTCCGAGGTAATACGTTGGGAAGAAGTCGAGAACTTTCTCAAAGCCACCAATGTAGTCTCAGCCATAAAATTTTCTTGAAAAGTTCAAATAAGGATGTTTAAGAGTCTTGCCGCTGAGCATTGCCAGACCATCGATGGAAAATAGTTTGGGTTTTGGGCATTCCAACATCCCAATTTTGAGCCTGTGCCTTCCAGAAGATGTGTCGGGGCTCATCCTTGCTAGGTGGGGGAAGTATTCAATCTCATTGAAGTTTTCATCTTCCTTGGCACTAAAGAACTCACAGTCAAATGTGATCAAGTTATATTTGAAAAGGCCGAAGGTATATATGCCAGTGACATATATTCTAAAGATGTCGTGGCCTATCAATTCGTGGAATTCAAAAAGGAGTCTCGTAGCACTTAATCTGTAAATTCTTTCTTTGAAGGCTAAACGAGATAAGTATTCCTTTTTGTTTATATATTTTTTGTGAAACTCAATCTGCTGAGTTGTGTAGATATGATAAAGTTTATGAGTGATGACCTTATCCATCTCTAATTCTCTGGGTGTTGCTAGTAAGCGTGTTGCATTTGTGTCATAATCTGGTGGATTGCAACTGGAAACGAAGTGCATCGTAAATTTGAACGGTCAAAGACCATGTTCAAATTTAATCCTGCAAAGGGCCTGTGTTCAAGTTGTGAAGGTGGTGGACTGATCTGAGCGCAAGAGCAGCGTTCCATACTGTGTCCAGTAATTGCATCCATCAAGAATATTTAAAGAGATAAGTATTCTTTGAAATCACCTTTCTAGATATCATTTATTTGGATCATGTGTGATTAGTAAAGAGAGATCATGTCTTCTCTTGAAATGTGTTCACTGACATAAGATCCTTTGAAGGTTCAAATTATTATTTGCAAATCATTTTTCATGGTAGTTGTGAAGATTTTTGAGTGTGACTCTGAAATAAAAAAAGAACTGCAATTTCGGTGATGATAAGTTGCTCACATCAATATCATTCTCTAATGCATGAACTGTGATAGAGCCTTGACTCTTGGAGAGGGTTGGTTCTACATGCTAACTGCATATTGCTTTCAAGAAATTTGTAGTTGTGCAGATTGTCTTTAGTTGTGCTGAGCTTAGCACTCTCGAGAGGAGTAAAAGATGGAAGAAAGAGTTATATCATAATTAAATAAAGATAAGTTTCTTTATCCCTTCTTTCTGATCTTTTGATATATTTCTCTTACAGGTTGATTTATTTATTCATGTTTTAATATTGTTCATAAATTCTTTTGTATTCATACTATAACCTGAGATAGTAAACCTTGTATGATTCTAGCCTTGATATTTCTTTGGATAGGTATAAACTATTAGTAATCTCTCTCTAAAATGCTTCCAGGATAGATCTAGGAGCAAGAAGGTGATGAGAGATTGCTTAGTGATGAAAAGCTTGAGGCATCTTGTGAGGAAATCATGCCGACCAAAGAAATGTTCAAGCAGCCATGGGACTGAGTTGGTGGCTAGAGGGAGTTCACTTCCAGAAGTCTTCTTTGCAATCTCTGAGGCAAGGATCAAGAGGGAGTTTTGTGACTCACTAAGAAGAAGTGAAGGTTGCAGTGTTGCAAGGCCAAGTGTTAAATCCTTGAAAGACCTCTTCAACTGCTAAGATCAAAATTGCACAAGATAGTCATTTGGATTTGACATTGGTAGCTCCGCAAACCTATTCAGAATAGGGTGATCTGCAATTAGGTCGAGGAGGGCAATCCTGAACTCTCTACAGTACCAGAGGTGTGCGCTAGAAAACATTTATCTAAGGCAAGTGTTGCAGGCAATCTTGGACAAAGAGGTCAAAAGGTTGATGAGAGTACTTGAAGATTCAGAGGGAGCCTACTGAACCTGAAGAAAATGGTAATCTAGTTGATCTTGGTTCTTTATGTTGATTTATTCTTACTGGAGAAGATCACCTCATTATCAAATGCAAGAAGGAGATAGCTTCTGAATTTGAAATGAAGGATCTTGGTTACATGCATTACTTCCTTGGCTTAGAAGTATGGCAGAAGCCAAATAAGATGATTCTAAGTCAAGGGAAGTACACTATTGACATTCTGAAGAGTTTTGGTATAATGGATTGCAAATCCATGTCTACATCTATGAAGACCAACTTGCAGAAGCTAAAGAGGCTGCAGCTAGTTCAGATCTAGTGGATCCTACTATATACAGGCAGTTGATTGGATCATTGATGGATATCTGCTATGCAGTGAGTGCACTTAGTCAGTTCATGTGTGAACCAAGGCAAATACATCTAGTTGCAGCAAAACATATCTTGAGATACTTGCGTGGCACAATTGGATATGGGTTGACATATTCTTCAGGTGTGGATTTGAAGCTGCATGGTTATACTGATTCTAATTGCGCAGGGTGTGTTACTGATCGGAAGAGCACCTTTGGATGTTGTTTCAGTTTGGGGTCTGCGATGTTATCCTGGTGTAGCAGGAAGCAGTCTTCTGTGGCACTAAGTACAGCAGAGGCCGAGTATATTGCAGCTTGTGTGGCAGCTCGAGAAGCGGTGTGGCTTCGAAAGCTCCTTGCAAGATTGTTTGGTCAATCAATGGAGCCTACTATCATTCATTGTGATAACTAGAGCTGTGTGAAGCCTTCTGTCAACCCTGTGTTTCATGACAGAACTAAGCATGTTGAGATCAAATACCACTATATCAGAGATATGGAATTGAGGAGGCGATCCAGTTGAGGTATATCAGCACTGATGAGTAGACGACAAACATTCTCACCAAGCCTCTCTTCAGGATAAAGTTTGTGTACTTTTGAGACAAGCTTGGTATGCTGGAGAATCAAGCCCTAGCTAAGGAGTCTCAGTATCAGTGATCCTCTTTAATGCATTTCTCTTTGAGAGAGATTTGAGGTGCAAGCCCTTTCTCTTTGAGATTTGAGGTGAAAGCCCTTGTTTCCACCCTCTGGGAGAGCCATGGTGGATGTCATGTGTGTGACTCCATGACAACATCACGTGAGAAAGTTCATGATGATTTTCTTGTACTTGTGTTTTCACCCTCTGGGAGAGCCATGGTGAATGTCACGGTGAGGTGACAACATCACGTTGAGTGATGAGCACTTGTACATACCATCCATGGGAGTAGCCATGATGGTTGATATCACGGTGAAGTGATATCTTTCTTTTCCATCCATGGGAGTAGCCATGATGGTTGATATCACGGTGAGGTGATATCTTTCTTTTCCATCCATGGGAGTAACCATGATGGTTGATATCACGGTGAGGTGATATCTCTTTCTTTTCCACATATGGGATTAGCCATTGTGGCTGACATCACGATGAGGTGATGTCTTATGCAACTAGAAGTATTTCTCCCTAGCTGAGAGGGAGTGTTGATGTTATAGCAGCTTTGGGCTCATCCTTCCAGCCACGTGAGAAGACATAAAATTGCATATAGCCTTTAGGCTATTTATTCTATTGAGATAATTAAGTGAAGAGGCGCTTCACTTGGCAACATTATATTTTCACCTTGGCCGACCTTTGTATTTTCATCTTGGCCGACCTTCATTGTAATTCACAATAAAAATTATTATTTGGAATTATCTTTTTCTTATGTGGCCGACCTAGATCTTGAAGAGGGGCAACCTCTCTATTGATATGTATTTATAAGAGGTCATTTTCCACTCCATTACACATCAAGCAAGTTCATCTCCTTCCTTTATACAAGTGTGAATTGTTCAAGAGAAAAGTGCAAATTCTTCAAGAAAAGCAGATTGTGAATTACTCCTAGTGCAGATCTGAGTCTCAAGAAGGGCAGATTGTTATCTATTATTGTCGCCATTATTGGTGCTGAATATTGGCCTTGTGATTGGCCTCATTGTAAAGTGAATTGTTGCCTTTGTTTATATATATATAAGAGATATATTTGTTGCTGGGTTTTTCTCCCTCAAGAGGAGGGTTTTCCCAGGGTATCTGCTGTGTTATTGTGTCTATTTTTGAATTAAATTCTGCATATGTAATCTGATCATAAAAACAACAATAGAGATGCTAAAGTGGCTCAAGGGTACACTCTTCACTAATCATGACCAACGTGATCTAGTGAAGGCTGAGTTCATGGGTTTTGCATGCTCCAATGATCGTGGTTTTGATGCTCTTTGAGACAAGTACAGGGTGGATGCTCATAGTTGGTGGTACTTCCATGGCCAAGAATACACACAGCTCCAACCTCTTGCAATAAAAGTTTTATCCCAAGTAAGTTTTATAGTCAAAATCTTGTATCTTTTAAATTTAAGTTTTATATTTTGTAATTTTTATTTTTATTTATATTTTAATTAGTTAAATTTTGTAACTCCTAACTATTTAATTTGGTCTTAATAGGTTGCTAGTTCATCTTCTTCTGAGAGAAATTGGAGCACATACTCCATCCGCTCAACAAAGCGCAATAGACTACATTCAAAAAAGGCAGAGGACTTGGTGTATGTGCATTCAAACTTGCGCCTCATTACACACAAACAAAGTTCCTACAAATAAGAAGACACAAGGAAGTGGGATATTGAGCCAGAGCATCTTGACTTGGATGCTTCCACAAGCCACTTAGCTGCACTTGATATTGATGATGACTATGAGCCTTAGGCAACTAGTGAGCATGAGGGTGCTAGTGTCAGTGCTAGTGGTAGTGCTTGTGCGAGTGCCACTGATGCTATTTGTGGTTCTTCTAATTTACCACAACATGCATCATCTAATATGGATGCTGATAATGATATTTTTGATTACCCATATGATATTTGATCAATGATCAACGATGGCTGATTGTAAACACTTGAAATTATTATGTTTGAACTTTAATTTATATCATGACATTCGAGTATCACTAATATTTTATTAATTGACTATGAAAGTGTGGTGTATTTTTGCTATGTTATTTGATTATTAATATGGTGGTGTATTTTGAACTTAATTACTGCTGCAAATATATATATATATATATATATATATTTCTGATTTTTATAGGTTTTTGTATTAATGAACCCAACACCAAAAAAAATTGCTCGAACCCAAACCCGAACCAGTAACTTAGTTAAAACTAGATAGTTGTTTGTTTATTTGCATAAAAGAGAGCTTATATATATATATATATATATATCTGATTTTTATATGTTTTTGTATTAATGAACCCAACACCAAAAAAAATTGCTCGAACCCATGAACACCCTCGAACCCAAACCCGAACCAGTAAACCCGTTAAAACTAGATAGTTGTTTGTTTATTTGCATAAAAGAGAGCTTTTTAAAAGAGATAAAATATTATACTATAAATATCAAAATATTAAATTAAATAACACAATTGAACTTTTGTATATCCTCTACTTATGCAGCCTTGGGCAATCTTAAGTAAGAAAAATAGAAGGAAATTCAGAAATCTTCTGGTTGTTTTACATTTTTATTTAAATTTGACATAAACAGTTTTTAGCATTTTAATTTGTCTCTTTCAAAACAACACAAAACAGAACAGCATGTAAGTTGGAACACTTTTTTGAATTTGAAGGGGAAGCTCCCTTTCAAAGAATGAAAGAAATGATGTATTCCCTTACACAGATAATTAAAAATAGAACCTTGAACTAGCAGAATTTCTTTGAGTGTGTGGTACAAACTTGGAGGAAACCTATCTTTTTGTTTTCAAGCTAGGGCACAAGGCTATTGAGCACTTCTACACAAGACAAAAGGTTTTATGGTTATTTGCCTAATGCAGAAAACCTAAACTATTCAGCAAATGCTCATACTTTCAGCTAAGGACAGACACTGATTAGTGTAAGTACAACAGAAGGATTGAATCGAATGGAACTGTATAACAACACACTTCAGTAAATAGAATCAAGGAATTGCACAGAAAGTCACAATTACCAACTTTATGGAAACTCGCAATACAAAGCTTACAAATTCAACAAAGCAATTCTATTTACCTAAGCACACATATACAAAATTTAACAAAAGACTTTGAACAGCAATTTCAGCAGCATTTAGTCATACCAAAGTCTATTGAAAATCGATGTGCCAATAGCATTTACTTATAAGGGATTACAATTTTTTTGCTTATGATTTATTCAAGATAAATAAAAAGCAAAATGTAGTTTCTAAACTAAAAATAGTTTATTTGCACAAGCAATCTATAAATACAAATCTATCTACAGATATACCAACTAAAATTTGAAATCATCAAGTATATCAGCTAAAATTTCAAATCTTCAAAAAGATTTCTCTCAAAAATATGAAACAAAAAGATATAATCTTTGAATCTAAGCCTAAAATATCTTTAGGCACTTTGTCGAGGAGAAATCAATCATTTATTATAGTCAATCCGCCATGTTCCCTCCTCACCTCATATTCATAGTTGCAAATTGCCCAAATGTTTTCTGCGCTTGGTATGTGTTGAAAACAATGTCCCAACCTCTCATATAAGATTCCCACAAGTGTGTTTTTCACAGAAAAGCTTCAGGTTCAATTTAGCTATCTCAACACCTACATCTTTCAAATTGAGGGCATTTCACACTTACAGAAACCCAACTGAATAGGGAAACTAACTGCTTGCTTATGCTTATCCCTCAATAAGAGATTAATTTCAGCTACCTGCCTACGAAACCCGAACAGAACCATCTGATCAGTGGATACCTAAGGAGCTTGTAGGGAAATGAACTGAAGGCAAACACCCTAAAGTAGTTAAACATAGAAAACTGGATGAAATCTTGATATGCAGGTCCTAATCCATCTTCCTGATAAAATGCATCAAGAAGGCATCATTTATCCTTCGATGGTGTTTCAATGACTCGCTATATTCTAGTTAAGTTAAACACCTATCAATGTGTGTGATAGTGAATGATCACTCTCCTGATAATCTTGAAAAAGATTTGGTCTTTACAAATGTATAGACCAAATAAGATGACATGTGAAACTCACAAGTACACTCTAAGCCAACAAATTGTCTATGAATACACTCACTCATCAAGATGGCCCAATCCAAATAGATCTTGTCTTTGCATATTGTGCTCATGATGCAAACATCCATGGCCTAAACATTTTTGCATCTACTTGTCTCATCACTGAATTGAGAAGAGTGATCATAATGGCAAGTTCTTCCTTGAACTCATTCCATCTAAACACCTTTAGGACTTGTTTCTTGCTTTCTTTTCATCCAATGTCTGTTCACATGCAGTGATGCTTTGTACATTCAAGAGTCTTCATGTTCCACTCCTCTTCACACTTTACCAAGTCAATTTATTGGGTTTCTTCATACAATGGTAAACTAAAAATGCTCCCGATTGAGTTGGCATCAAGCTTGTAAAATTGCCCATTCAACGAGCTTATCTTCCTTGTCTCTAGACTGTAACGGTTGACACAAGCGACAACAAATTCCTGACTTTGCACAGAGATTGGAAAGAAAGCTGCCTCGATAAGACTGCTGTCCTGAAGTCTTTTCCCTATCCGTAATCAGTACTCAAGTATTTCAGATGTGGGCAATATGCAGCAGTTATTTGAGGAGGATAAGATAAATCAGACAGCTAGCCTCCTAGTCAAAATTAATAGCAGGAGATCCGATCTGGAGAAGAGTCTGGAGACAAACTAAGTTGTTGAGTGTCTCGGTCCCATAGGCTGTTTAGTCTCGTGGACGTCATTAAAATCTTTCATTCATTCATTCATTCATTGCCTTTGTGAATGCTTTTCTCCCAACTCTAATTCTTGGATATTGAATTGACCCAAATCAGTATCCTTGATCCAAGTATATTCAGACAGAAGTTTGGAAAGAAATTCAACTGTTTGGAATTGGAACTGCATTTTGATGAGAAAGGTACCTCTCTTCACTGATTTTCAGGACCAAAACAGCATCCATTGGAACTGCATTTTGATGAGAAAGGTACCTCTCTTCACTGATTTTCAGGACCAAAACAGCATCCATTTATGACTGTAAACTGATGTTTTCTGCCAAAATTCTAACTGTTCTATTGTTTAAATCTCTGCCTTATGTGAATAAAAATCAGTTGACTTGCATATATATGTGAGAGTGTATAGATGGGAGTTCAAAATGTGCCAACAGAAAACTTGAAGACCCACTGTCCTATGACTGAAAAAACCACCTTTCAGTCTGAAAACTCTGCCATTATGAGTAACTGAAATCTGAGCCGTTCTATGCTTGATAATCTACCATTTTGGAGATAAGAGCTTCTGTTTATATAGATGAGATCTGAGCTATCACTAACCACAGCCACAATATCGGCACCTTGAAACACTAGGAATCCCAAAAACACTGGTTTTCAATGTTTGAAAGGTGGAAAACTCGCTATTTTAGGATTGTTATCAATAAATTCAGCTATAGATGACATGGATCCACCATAGAAATGCATACAGAGCTCGAAACATGGTGTTTACCAACTGCCCTCACTAAAAGCTGCCCAAAACTGCCATCAAACACATCTGTTTTTGAAAAACCTGAGAACCATTTTAAGCAAGAACTTTGAAGAAGCTGCTGCCACTCTTTATTGATGAAACCCTTGGGCTAGAAAAGCTATTGCCTTCACATTTGAAAATCATGAAAAAATTGCCATGGAGACTGCTGCAAAAATCACCACAAAACTGCCATATAACCCTTATGAAACCAGCCCTAACAAGAGGAATACCTATCACTGACGCTTTAAGGACATAGAGAAGATGATTCCCTTTGGTGCCCATGAAGGAAACTCTAGAAATTTACCACTAACACTTGCTGCACTGAAAATCCTTCTCCAATGGTGCTCTCCTTCAACCTTGCTCTCAAAATGAGAATAAAAGACAAGGCAAGTACTTTTATGAGAAAGGAAAGAGTGCTTTTCTAATCTTGAAGTTGCTTTTCCCTCTTCTATCTCAAAGATTCAAATTTGACTTATGAACAAGAAATGATTGGATTTTGGCTTACGACTTGACACAATACAAAAAGTTTCATTTGGGTACAACAATAGTAACTGTTAAATAAAAAAACAAGTTATAATGTGTCACATCTCATGTTCTTGCCTAAACTTAATTGATAAGGAAAATGAACTGGTTGTGAATGTTGGATGAACATCTTATGAATATGGATAAATGTGTTTTAAATAAGATGTTATTTTAAATGCTTGAAATGGAAATTGAAATTAAAATTGAAATTGAAATTAAAATTGAAATTGAAATTGAAATTAAAATTGAAATTGAAATTGAAATTGAAATTAAAATTGAAATTGAAATTGAAATTGAATTTGGAATTGAAATGAAATGGAAATAATTATGTTGAGATTATGAATTTAATTCTAGTATATGCTTCGACTATGGTTTTTAAGGACTAATCTACTGATGTGTGATTGAGTGCAACTGAGTGCAAGAATATGAACGGGTAATTGTTGAAGGTGAGAACATGGTTGAGGTAGGGGTATCCTAACCACTTGATAGATGAATAGTAGGATGGGATCTCAAGGCATTCACACACGCATGTAGTAGCATTCATATTTGCATTGAGTATATTATGATTTCACTATGTTACCCTGATTACATCGTTGCTTTTGTGTTCTCTAAATGCGTCATTGTGTGTTATGACCTAATTGATGGTTATGTTATGATTATTATGTTTGCAAAAATAGACTAATTGAGAAAATAGAAGTAAGCTTATGGTTATTTTGTTCTTGAAAGTTAAAATGATTGATGGGTAGAATAAAAGATTTTAATAAATTGCATATATATATATATATATATATGTATATATATATAAAGATTTGTTATTAAAATATATATAAAATATCTTATTATTGTTTCAAAACTATTTGCATGAGTATTATTATTAAAAAGAATAAAGTTAAATAAAATTAAATTAAAATTAAATAAATAAGTTCAAAAGAATTCGAACAACATGAGAAATCATGCAAAAGGGCAAAAGCCCAATTCTTATTTTAGAACGGAAGAAAATTTAATTGCATGATTTCTTTTTATTATTAGAAGAAAATATAAATAAATAAATGAAATTAAGTTCTATTTCAATTAAATATAATAAGTTCAAACTCAAATGGCATAAAAAGCTTTGCATTCAAAAGTTTGGTGCTAAATTAAGAGATTGAAGTGGAGTTTTATTTTACCCTAGAAATTTGCATGAAAAAAAAATGAAGTCATAAATAGAGAAAATAGGAGGAATCGGGAGGCACCAAGATGAACAACTTCTTCTTGGGAAATCTGAGCACACAGATTAGTATATAATGGTGTGCCATGGGACAGGCGGAGGTTGAGATAAAGTCAATATTAATCAGTAATAGCCTTCCCATTTTATGATAAACCAATGAGGATACAGTATGGAAAGACAGGACAATTAATCACTTCTCTATGCATTCAGTTGAAAGAAAATCGGTATTAGAAGAACAGAACAGGATAGAAAAGAAAATCGGTATTAGAAGAACAGAACAGGGTAGAAAATGGCAAAAGTCAGGCAAAAGGAATTAGTGACGGAGTTAGTCAAGTGTCTTAGCGATTCTTCCGGTAAAGGTTACTTCATAATCCTCATCTAATTTAATCATTTTTTATTTGTTAGAGCTTTATTGCTAATTTTATAAACGTGTTTGCTTTGAATTACTTATATCAGATGTGGTGTGTTATTTTATTTTTCAAACATCTATGTTATGAAGGAGTACTGGGAAAATGATTGGGCTTAGACAGTTAATAAAATAGAGTTATCATCAATTTGTGCCTCAAGGAGGGGGGGGGGGGGGGAAGTTGAGACATGGACTATATATGTATTCTTTATTGCTGATTATTAAAACTATGTGTTTCCGTAATCTCTTGCATAATTAACAGTAGTAAACATATAATTACATCCATACAAACATAATATGATTGTCCGTAAGATGACCATTAATTTTGGCTGTGATTAAATCTGAAGATAGAAATGAAACTGTCATTTTACTGTTATTGTTTGGTTCTTTCTTTTACATTGAAATCATGCATGACCGTGGGAATAGTATTGCAAGTAAAAAGGAAATTCAATAGATATGTTTATAATTAGTTGCACGTAAAATATAGTGAATCGTATGCCAATTATTTATTTACTGTCATATGCATGAAAGATAGAAATAGTGTAAGATGTACATAAAATCATTTGCATGAAAGGAAAGGAGAAAGAGTATTTGTTTATTTTTGTGATCATTCTGCATGTTATTGTATTCTCTGTCTGATTTGGGTTTACCTTCCTGGATAGGGTGCCAAATATGGGCTAACAGAGAAGTCGATCCTCTTTTCAAGATCTACATGATACTTTTAGTGCTTTGGTCAAATCCATGTGTTCATTGAAATAGATGGAATTTACCTAGCAAAATTATTTATATATTTCTCTGCCATATCCTGTTTGTGGGACATTGCATGTTCATGTTAGAAATGCATGTATATACATCAGGCTTGCACCAGGATTCCCTCCTGCTTTTTATTTCCAAGTTGCTAGGTAATCCATGTAGGGTCGGGTATTCTTCGTGTTGGGAAGAATTCTGGGGAAGTGTAGGCATCGTGGTTGGGTGGAAAAGCGCCTGAGCCATGTTGTCGTCTCTTGAATTGTGGATGACTGTGAGGGTTGGTGGCGGCCGGAGACTATATTTTATGTTCCTCACTTTATTCTTATATGATTGATTGTATTTGTATTTCCAGATTGTATATTTATTTGACTTCATGGCATGAGAACCAGAGTTGTATTTTTGTATAGTTTTATTATGTGCTTTACCTGGAAAATGCACTACACATATGAGGATGTGTTATGATATCTAATTTATTTAATGAGGTTGTATCATTTTTATTCTATATTTATGAGATCATGAGTTGATTATTATTGTTTCATGAGACTGTGTTGGGTCACAATCCTTACATAATGCTAAATGTGTTTGCCCTTTTGTGTAACCTCTACTTCTACATTTCCTAAAATCTAAAGAAAAACAGAAGACAAATCCTTGTCTTTGTACAACTAATATTTTATTTTATATTTACTTACAACTAGTTAATTTTTTCTTTTTAAGTTGCATTGGCTGATTAAAAAATGTCTTAGCCTCTTAGGACCTTTGGATACTTAAAATTCAAACTAGGGTTGCAACTATTGTGAATCCTTTAGTTTTGCCCTTAGTGCGACCTAAAGTAAGAAAAACAAAAAGAAAATCTATGTTTGAAGAACTAGTTAATTTTAAGTTACATTGGGTTGATCAAACAAACATTGAATAAAGATTGTAACTTTTGGCTATCCTCTACTTCTGCACTTTGCATGACCTAAAGTAAGTGGTGATGAAGAGGAGCTTAGGAATCCTAAGATTGGCAATATCAATGTGGGAGGGGAAAAGGGGAGCACTTAAACTAGTAGTTCAATTTGGAGTGTTTTTAATTTCAATTGCCCTTTCAAGTTGTTGAAAGAATTTGCCAAGGGTACATTCAATAAGAAGGCTGCTGCTTTATGGCGACTTGCTATAAGATTAGGTTCCAACAATGCTATTCACTTAGGGGGGTTCACCTATGGAACATCACTTTTGTGACCTTGAAAACTATAGCAGTATTACAAGAGTGAATGCACACCTACTTCCCATCACTCATAAACTTATTAAGCTCTGTGGCAGCCTCTTACTTCAATAGAGGGCTGAGATAATCAAATTGCATATTGGTGACATCTCCATGCCTATTACTACCATAACACTAACACATTTTCATAGACTCATACTCCTCACCAACCACAAGATGAGGAATATGATGTGATTAGCAACTTCTTATTTTTTCAATCACATTCCATTTCATGTTGATTGCTCTCCTTATTTTATGGAGGCCATTAACAAGTCTTGATCATGAATCAAGGCCTTAACAAACCATATAATGGATCAATCCTACTCTGCAACCCCATTATGCTATGATTTGTATGGAACCATTAACTCCCTCTCGATCCCTACCTCCTTGTAGAAACCCTTGAACTTCTTGGAGGTATACTCTCCCCCATTGTCCCTTCTCAAGATCTTGATATTCTCCCCTATTTGATTTTCAACTAGAGCTTTAAACTCCTAAAACTTGCTAAAGACCTCATCCTTGGTCTTTAAGAAGTATATATATGCCTTTCAAGAGAAGTCATCAATTAAGGTAAAATAATAAATGCTTCCTTAAATTGATGCTACTATCATTGGTCCACAAACATCTGAATGCACTAAGTCTAAAATCTCCTTAGACCTATGCTTGTTGCTTGGGAAGGTAGCCTTGACATACTTGCCAAGTGTGCATTCTCTACATACTCCCTACTATTCAATGCTAAACCAGACCTATGACAATCTCGCTCAAAATAAGCAACACTCTATGATGTAGATGCCCCATCCTTTTGTGCCATAACTCACATAGATTGTCACTATTATGAACTAGAACTAGAACTGATTCACCCTGTAACCTATATAGATTGCCTTCTCTAACCCCTATAACCTATGATGTAATTGGGCTAGATTCCTTTGGCTTGATAAGAACTTGTTGATTCTTGAATTCTATTGCAAAGCCCTTATCCTCCATGACTAAAACTAAAAGCAAATTCTTCCTAAGACTAGGAACAAACAACACATCATCAAACTCCGAAGAGTTATCTAAGTATAGTTGAAAGGGAATTGTACCAACTCCTACTACTAAATACTTGGCATCATTACCAAGCTCAACCTAAATTCTATAGTTATGTTCCCTTAAGTTGGTAAAAAAGTGTTGAAACTTATGTCATATGCCTCAATGCCCCACTATCCACATACCAAGCATTCGTTAGAGTCATGCAAGTAGAAAGACATACCATTGGCAACTCCTCAAACTTGGTAGCAAATTGTTTCATTTGAATCCTTGCAAAAGACACCACTTCATGTTGATGTTGCTTAACTTTGTCCTTCCATCTTATCTGAACACTTTGATGCATAATGACCAAACTTATGACAAATGAAGCACTTGATTTTACTCAAGCCCTTCTTCCCTAGCTATGAGGATGAATCCCTTGTTGTTTCCTTTTCCTTTATTTCCCTTCATCTATCCAAAGAGGGCTAAACTATTGTCACCACCCTTCTTGCTGGCTTTTGACTCCATTTGAGTTTCCTCCTAGATAAAGTCGTCCCACAGTCTCTCAAAGAAAGGAAGTTTCTCCCGAGCATGAATGCCATCAAGATGAGAACCCATTAAAAGCCAAGTTCACTAGCTCTACATCCTCAACCTTCTCCCCAACTACTGTACGTTGGTCACAAAGTTGTGTGACCTTCATCAAACAACTAGTAAGTAATAACTAGATCTGATTTAGTCACCTCTATGGATCCAAGTTTGTTTCTCAATACAATTTTTCTGTTTATATTTTATGGCCAGATGATAAAGTTTTTGTTGAGAATACCATCAGGGCGATAGCATTCAAAAGAGATTTACTGGTCTAGCATATACAAAAGATCCCTAAAGAAAGGGAAAAGCTTCACTGAATCAGGGACAATTTTGAAGACTTTGTGGATCAAATAGTCAATGCGGATTTAGTTGATATGACTAAACATACTATAGGGCAATGAAGAGAATAGTGGAAGAGTTGCAAGAAAAAGTGGGTAGAAATGCAGTTGATCAGTTAATGCAGCTAAGATAGGAATTTAATTTTTCCGGCAAAATGTGTGAAGACTCCAAGTTCTGGGTAGGCTTCCTGCAAGGTCCAGACAATGAAAAATTGACCAAGTACCTGAACGACTACCTAGAGTATAAGCAGAAAAGTAAACAGTAAAATTTTGGAAGTTTGGAATTTTGAATCAATTTTGGCGCCAAGCCAAACTGCCAGTTCTCATTGAACAATTATTCTTTTATTCATTGTTTGATTTGTAATGTAATAAACAATTGTTAAATAGTGGGCCCCATCCAATGAATAAAGGTGTTTTCTGTTTTTAGACAATCATTTGAAAGTTTAGTTTCAGTTTCAAAGACATGCAAAATTGATGCAAGCTAATGCATGTGTTAAATTTTAAAAGATAGAATGAGGACACTATTTTTAGATAGTTTCTGTAGTTGAGGATATTTGCATGGATTTTTATACAATTGTTAGTATAGGTCAACTAGATATGTTCAGCCCCTCCTTTGCTCTATAAAAATAAGTGTTCAAGATTGTAAAAGGAGCTACCTCTTTTGATATCTAAATTAGTGAGACAGTACTTAGTATTTTATTTTTTCTGCAATAGTAGAGATAGAACTCTAGAAGGAGAAGATCAAGATTTTGGTGTTGTGAAGTCTTGCTGAAGTCAACAAAAAATCTGCTTCTTCAATTGTGTTGATGTTAGCAGTTTCGGGCTCAATTCTTCCAGCCCCAATTGCAGATATAAATTACTTATGTGTTAATGGCAACATTATTTTTTGGCCGACTTCCTTGCATCATTCTCCTTGCCCAACCTTCATTGTAATTCATTATTATTAATTGTATTTATTTCTTCTTGGTGGCCGACCTAGTCTATTGAAAGGGTGCGACCTATCTAGCAATGTATTTATATGAAGTCATTTCCACTCATTTGGGCATCAAGCAAGTTCGATCTCCTTCTCCATTAAGTGCGAGCTCTTCAAGAAGAATAGTGCGAATTAATATAGGAGCAGATTGAGAGTTTATTCAAGTGCAGATTGAAGATCAGACTATTAGTTTGTGTTACAGCCATTGCTGGTGCTGATCTTTGGCCTTGTGTGTGGCCTCATTGTAATGTAACTTGTTGCCATTGCTCATATATATAAGAGATATAATTGTTGCTGGGTTTTTCTCCCTCAAGAGGAGGGTTTTCCCATGGTATCTGCTGCGTTATTGTGTCTGATTTGAATTAATTTTCTGTGCATTACATCTGTTCATAAAACTAACAAATTGTTTACCATCTTTGGAATGATAGAGTGCAATTGTCGTTCTTATGTTTTGAATTCTATGGGAAATCTAGAAGCTTAATTGAAAATCTATTTCTTGATGAATTGCAATTTATTGTTAAATTTGTTAAATTTGCATTTGTAATAATATTTGTTCTGACTACTTTTATGATTCCTTTGGAATTGCATTCACTTTGTTTAAGATTGGACATTCGTTAATGTTGGTAAAGTGAGTTTTTAAATCATTCCTTCAGATTTTGTGATATGAAAATTGAAATCATGAGATTAAATCATTCCTCTTTATTTATCTCTTGTTAACACTATTTCTTTTGTATCTTCTTTAAAATCTGGTAGAGTAGGTTGAAATATAAATTCAGAAAACATTAAAAAAAATATATAACATAAAAAAAAAGCATTTCGGGAAAAGAAAATCAGTTTTTGGAATCTCAAGAATCATAAAGGCCCCTTGAACAAACAGTCCACATCAAACACTAAGTAAACCAACATGTTGAGACCCAACTATAGAGACCTTGAAGACAACAGATCTGTGATCTATCGTCTTTTCAGGAGAGGTAGGTTAATTTATTTTACCTGTGTTGCAGTGTGTCATTTGGGCCATCAACAATGGCTAAATAAACCGGGGAGATATCTAGCGATCCCTTTTTTAAATTTTTTGTTTCTCCTTCACTTCACAAGATGTGGAACTGGATAGAATTGAAAAAATATATTTAAATGGAAAGAAAAACTCCTCTCTATTGCCGGTAGGTTTCAAATTTGTCAAAAAATGTGCTTTTCTTTCATTTGTATTATGTTTCTGCTTGGCGATTCAAGAGCTGTCAAGTTGATAAATCGCATAAGATGATAAGAGATCTTCTTTGGTTAGATGGAAAAGATTAAAAAGATATGCGATCAATTGGAATTGGTGCTACCTCCCAGAGAAACTTGGCTGTATGGAGCTTAGGAATTCAAAATTGCATGGTGTGTACTTAGTTGTAAAATGGATTATTAAATCCTTTGAAAGAGATGAACCATTAAAAGCCCTGATTAGGAATAGTATATGCAATGTTGTCCCAAAAAATAAGAAAACTTGGAAGGGTCTTCATCCTCATGATCTGTTGTTTGGGAAATTTTATGTGAAACCTGTAGGTTCAGATATCTTACATAGTATTTGGAGAGCATGGGAATCAATCCAAAAAAAACTGCCAATGTAGGATGCCTTATCTAAGAGGGGTAGAAGTATTCAGAGATATAGATCAATGTGGATTATAAGAATTAACCTTTAGCCCTCATACAGGGCTGCTCTGCAAAAGCCTGGTATGCAAAAGGTTTTCAAACACTGGGAGATCTGTTCAGAAAGGGACAACTCATGCCTTGGAAGGAGATCAAGGAAACACTTATGATCCATGACCCCCAAAAAGAGAACTTTTTCTATTGTGGTGAAGGCAGCTAATGGTTTTCCTAGGCAACTTAAAATTTAATTTCATACTGCAATTCTGAATAATTACAGCTGGAAGAAAGGCACATCACTGAACAAAATCTCTAACAAGTCTCTCCCTGATATATTAATCACTACCCAGGAGATATTTATTTTTCTGAACAATAAATATGGGTTTAATTTCTCTGATTTGGATTGGAAGAAAAGACTGTCATTTGTTTGGTCTCCTTGGATTGAACCCAAGAAAGGCCGTTTCCGTTGGTTGTTACTTCTTTAGAAGTTAGCTGTTGGATCTCTAAAAAACTTTTGGTATTATGTAATGTCCCCATTTTCGATGTCCTCTTTTGAATTAGTTTGGTTCTGACACACTTACTATTTTTAGTAAGTGCTATATTTAGTAAATGGTCCGGCACGCAGAGCAGTGTAGGGTTTCCTGTTTGGGCAATGTGTGGAAGTTGTCCGATGAGCTTTAATGCTTTGTGCCAATCCTTTCTGTGGGGTTTTTTGGTGTTTCAGGTGTGGCTTACTATTTTTAGCAAGGGCCGATTCCAGCACTCACTGTTTACAGTAAGTTGGGTTGTATATCAATTTCCACACCAGCTTGAGTTTTCAGAGTATTTGCTATTTTTAGTGCTTACTATAAATAGTAAGTCTATTTATGGAAAGTTGATCCAGGTCAAGCTACTTTCAGCAATGTCATTTCAGTTGGCTTTGGGTTTGCTAAGGTCAAATTATTTTAATATCTGTATTTCCTCTCTTGAAAATGATTTCAATAAAGTTATTTTATAACTTTATATTGAGGGTCAGAGAGGTCATAAAATTGTACTTTGGCGCCTAGTACAATGACTTCAAGTGTTTTTAAAGCAACAGAATCGCTTTTGAAGGTTGGATAAGAGGGGGATGCCTAAGAGGTGTATATGAGGTTTAAAATGAAATTTTAAATTAAAGTCAAAGGTAAAGGGCATGGATTTTAGAAGAGGATTAGGGTTTCTATGTGCTGGTCACCCTAATTCCTCATTGTGACTTTATAAACTCATTTTGAAGCCTCGTTTCAGTATGTTGAAAATGGTTATATAAGGAGATGCTGCTGGAATCATTCCAGAGGCCTGTAATCAGTAGTTGAGGACAAAAACCCTTGGCATTGAGGAACTGATTTTGGTAGTGCAAGACCTACCCTAGCTGGTTGAGGTGTGGTTCCACCCAGGGATCACTTCAGAGCTTCATTGTTGCAGTTTCAGTCAAGAAAAGATGAAGATATTCAAGCACTTTTGATGTTTGGTGTTTGGTTTTTGGCTTGTGGTAGCGTAGCTTCTTTTGGGTGTGAATCTCAGAGTGTTTTTGAGGAGTTTTCAGAGGTTTCTGGGCACTTTCATCACAGGGTCTGAACCTGGTTTTCAGTTTATATCATTCAAATGGCGTGAGATTTCATTATGGGTATTTCTCCTATTGATTCTCCTCATCAAGGCGCCCTCAAGCAAGTGTTCTTTTGAATTTTCTGAGCATGTACTGATTTAACAAAGCAATTCACCCTTTTCAGCCAGGCGCCCAGTTTGGGGTTTGACTCCAGTTTCCAATCTGCTATGAACAGTTTCAGATTTCTGTCATTGATGCGGCTGTTAGACAGTTGTTTGGCATGAGGATTGCATGGGGGTTGTTTAGTATTTTCTTGGTGAAGAACGTAGCTAGTGGAGTTCTTCATTTGCTGCTGTTATATGCCTCTAAAATCAGAGTCTGAATTTGTATTTTCTGAGTCTGATAATTGTATTGAAAAGGACTGAAATTTTTTGTTA
The DNA here is from genome assembly GCA_007258455.2 of Sequoia sempervirens. NCBI lineage: Eukaryota > Viridiplantae > Streptophyta > Pinopsida > Cupressales > Cupressaceae > Sequoia > Sequoia sempervirens. The sequence continues at coordinate 281,030,584 of VDFB02270651.1, read as the reverse complement.
TGTTTCCTGAGTAATATAAGTCAGAAAAACTGAAAATTTCTGTAAGCTTTGCAAGTAGTTTTTTCATGTTATTTCCATGTACTTAATGTTATGATCATTCCGTATATGCAAACAATGATTGGCACTTGAAAACAAACAAACACTCTCAACTACACAATCAGAATATCAGAAAACTGGAAAAAAAATCAGGGGTCATTCATTACATATTAATACTGCCGTATATTCTTTGTGCGATATTATAGAATCCTTCTTTCAATTATTTTTTGACTATCCTTTCGCCAAAAACAATCTAGTGTTTTTTTTCCTAAAGGGCTGTGTTAAATCGGCTAATAAAGATGTTATCTCTTGGAATGATGATTTTAGCCATATGAAAGATCTGAGCAAAAAGTTTTAGTAAATTTTGGCTTGTTTTGTCTACTGAGGACTTATGGTTCATTTGGAGCACTAGGAATAAAAGGTTATTTCAAGGTAAAAGGATGTTGCTTGCTGACTTCTGTTGTGAAATCGCCTCTGTTGTTATCATCTCACAGGTTACAATGCTTCTGGATATTCAAAAAAGAAGGCTTTTACAAGCTGATTCACAATGGATCAATTAATCTCACTATAGAAGATATAAAGCGCACAGAATGGTGACCTAACTTTGATGATAATGAACAGCTAGTTGAAAATATGCAGAGTAAAGGTTCCGGGCAGAATGACCCTTGCTAATCCATTAAGTTACGACAGTCTACTGATGAGGGTCCTGAGAAGTACATGTGTGGTAACAGATTGGCAGATAAAATTGAAAAGCTGTTTGTGCAACATTTTATTGATCATAATCAGGCATCTCTTCTTGGAACATTTGGTTCTCGATCAGGATAATGTAGCAGAATCTGACTCAAAGAATGAGATAAGAAAGAAGGATATGTATTATGAATAAGTTAATTCTTTGGACTCGATAAATTATTCTAAAAAACTGCTGATAAAGCTGTTTATTTGTATTGGTGCACCTGATCTTATTCTAGTTTCTGGGTGCTGATATGTTTTATAAGTATGGTTAGAAGCTTTTTACAGCCTTCGGCTATTATGTCGTCAACTATTTTGCAATATTAAAAAAAATTAAAGGCAAATCAAATATTAACAAGCACTTTCTTCTGAAGTGCAGCATGACAAAATTTAAAGGCAAATCGGATACTAATAATGTAAGTTTGCACTCCTTTAAGTTCTTTACTTTTCATTTTACTTTTACAGTCCCAAAAATTAATTTCAACCTTTCGTAGACATTAACATCCTCCAAAGAAACTTTACTGTCTGTAAAAAGACTTCTTGAAAAAACTGTGTACATCATTTTACTTTTACAGTCCCATAAATTAATTCAACCTTTCGTAGACATTAACATCCTCCAAAGAAACTTTACTGTCTGTAAAAAGACTTCTTGAAAAAACTGTGTATATAAGAAAGAACAGAATACATACTTTAATCCAAAAGGCAGCTCGATACGCTTAGTAACAGCCATAAGCCCCGTGCCATACGGATTGCATAGGCTAAAAACTTGACCTAAAAAAGCCGGCCCTCTGTTATTTCCAAAATCAATTCCGTCAATCCGTACATTGGATGGAAAACCGCCTTCTCTTCTTCTTCTCCTCCGAGATGGTGGAACTCGCTGTATGCTAGTCCCATTACTGCCAGATGTTCTGTTATTATTATTCTCATCATTATTACTATTTTTAAGTGAAATGCTGTTCCAAGCCGCTGATGAATGCCATGTAAAGGTCGAAACCGGCATGTTGTTGAACAATACCGGGACCGGAATACTGGGATTAGGGTTTATGCTATTTTCCTGCTGCTTTATTTTCGTTGAAACTGTGGCTAATGGAGCTGCGAAATTGTGGGAAATGGAATGCATAAAGTGCGTGAGGAAGTCGGGAATTTTTTGAATTACCGGTGGTGGTTTAATTCGAAGGCCTGTAAAACCCCGACTCTCGTTGCAGTCAGAAGCCATCGTGACTGTTGCGACAAGTGAGAAGCCCTTGACTGGATTGCCCTGCTGTTTTGCTCAACTTTTCCTTTCTATGGGCCGCAATCCGTTCTCTTCACAATCCGGTTGTCTCCTCCCCTTGTGAGCAGATATCAAGAATTTTTCAATGGTTGCCTTCCGTGGCTATAATTAGAGGAGATCATACTAAGGATTCATATATCTAATATATCTTCAATTGAAGATATATATCTAATTCTTGGTAATGCTTATTTACAAAAATATATTAAAAAAATGGTTTGAAAGGGGAAACGTACCAGTAGTCACCAAGGCTAATTTACTTCACGTATCTGTAGAGAGTGAAGAATACATCGAAATTCAACGATTTTTTTTTGTCCTCTCTGTATGCAACTTATTAGCTTCAAAAGAAAATTTTGGCTTGTGGGTAGTTAAAACGCGTGTTGTAAAACCCGTAAAGCGAGAAGTGATAAAAAAAAAAAGATGTTTTTAAAGTGTCAATCACTACCTCACTACCACTTCGCACTACCCATTTATTACACAACCAAAAAAAAAATTAAAAATATCCAATTACAAATTATAAAAACACCTAATTCAATGTGCATTTGCATGTGTGCTCACTCACATTTAAATGTGGGTCTGCTAGGAGGTGGGTGCAATTTATTTACCTGATCACATGAATATGTACACCACATGCCACATACATGTCTACTTAACCACGGGTATAGGTTAACTTCCCATGGGTTGTCGAGAAACTTTTAGCCCTGACATAATTATCTCATATAGTTTTCAACACATTATTTCCTCGCACATCCTTCCTCTCGCCGTCCTCTTTGGGCTTGACCTCCTACAAATGGTTGTGGGTTCTGCCTCATGTCCTCTACTACTAGGTAACATTTTCCACATCCTTTCCCCTAGCATTTTGTATGTTCAATAATGGGTTTCAGTTGGCATCGAGGGTCATTGTGTATTTTGTTGTGTTCTTTATCATTTCTCTATATGGCATCAAGGGTTTCATTGTAATGATTTTTTTTACGGTATACTACAAAATCATTACATAGAATGTGAATGAAATTAGAACATTGTCTGATTTATTTCAAAATCCCTCGTGTAAAATCATGAACTCTAATGGGTATTGGGATAATGTCCCAAATTTTTAACCAATTTGAGGATTACACATGATACATGTTGTCCACATGATGTTTTAGTCGATCCATGAATTTTGCTTACATTTTTACAAACAATGATTTGATTTAATTTGTTCTCCTCCATCTATTTTGTCAACTTTGTATGACTATATGGATGTCGTGTTGGGTTTCATTATACTGTGAAATAATTATAGTGAATGGCTATTGTCATGAAGGGTTTCATTACATCGTGGAATAGCTTTGTGTGTATGGCATCGAGGGTTTCAGTGCTATGATTTTTTTTACAGTATACTATGAAATCATTACATAGAATGTGAATTAAATAGAACATTGTTGGATTTTTTTCTCAATCCCTTGATTATAATCATGAAATTTAATGGGTATACAGTTTTTGCCCCAATTTATTGAGTGGTTTCAAGATTACACATCATGCAAAGTCTCATGTTTTGAGAAAACCTCTACCCATCCTTTCCCCTTACATTTTGCACACAATGATATGGGTTAATCTATTTTCTTCCACTTATTTGGGTAGAGGTTTTCTTTTTTCAGTAATTACAATTTGCAGACAACGATATATATATATGTGTGTGTGTGTGTGTGTAAATGTATATGTATGTACATACATACATACATACATACATAAACATATGTATGTATGTATGTATGTATGTATGTATGTATGTATGTATGTATGTATGTATGTATATATGCATGTATGTATACATACATATACATATATACATACATATATATATGCATATGTATATAGATATATACATACATATATATATATACATACATATATGTATGTATGTATATATATATATGTATGTATATATCTATATACATATATATATCTATATATATGCATCTATATATATACATCATATATATATATATATATATATATATATATATATATATATATATATATATATATATATATATATATATATATATATATATATATATATATACTTTTGAATCTTGCCAATATACATCCCCATAAATGCATCTTGTGCATATTGGCCCTTCCACACCTTATAGGGATATATATTCTTCTGAATCTTGCCAATATACATCCCCATAAACGAATCATGTGCATATTGTCCCTTCCACACCTTATAGGGATTTGGTTCAAGTTGTATTATTGTACCTATGGCTACATTTTTTGACATAGGAGGCATGAAAAGCATATATTATATATACTATGTTGTTTTTAGTGACTTTCTTGTACCTAATCACCAAGTGAAATTGTTGAACCTATAATTTTTTTGCAGTTATTTATTTTTTAATGCATATAGTGTAATGGTTGATGATTAGTGTGGATCATGGTTTGGTTATCCATCAAGTAATGTTCCACTTCTTCATGACTTGCACTATGCATGCAACTTGTTGTCAAACATTGCATAGTTTAGGATTTCCTTTCTAAACAACTGGGGATGACAACATACTAGTTTTCCTCCCTGCATGGTGCATATCTCAAGGCATGTATCTCTAATTCAAATGGTAGGTGTAAGTTTGATAAGGCTAAGACTAGAGCACTTCTGGTTTTATGCTTCATTTGTTTAAAAGCAGCTTCCTAATTTAATTAATTAACCATCTTTGTTGGAATTTATTAAGTCATGTATTAGCCAAAATTTAACCATTTTGGGTATTTAATTAATGATAAGTAACTCGAAAGAACCTAGGCTTCCAAAGGAGAAACCCTCAAGAATATCATAATTATGCAAGTGGTGTGCATGTAGAAAATGTGTTAGTCCATCTAATAAGATTTGTCAAATCTATCACCTTTAGACGCTCCCTCTCTTAAACTTTAAGAGGGTAGATGTTGTTGATGAATATGGGATTTAGGGATTTTAATAAGTTAGTGAAATAATATAAATCACCTTAATATTTGTGGTTAAAGGAACTTAATGATGTCGATAGAGAACTTTAATTATTGTGGATAGTAACGTATAACCTTGAATAATCAAATAAATTATTGTCGATTGTATAGTTCAACTTTAAGGTAGTAATCATTATTTTCAAACTTACAAAATATAAGAGAGAGTTTAGAGACTATTTATTGATTCCTCCTAGCAAACCTTAGGCAAAGTTTAAATTAAAAATCATAGTTAAATTTTAATCGAAAAAGATGAAGATAGGATTAATGTCTAAATCGGAGGCAACATAATTAAGAAATATTAGCTCAAACTAAGAAGTTTGTACTAAGAATTTTCTAAATTCCCTCAAGTAACCTCAAAGTAAAGGATTGATTTACACATAAAGATGCCTAGCACGTTGCAAACCCTAGTTGTTAGAGTAAGGTTTTCGTGAATTTCACTTACAAATAAACTATATGTTCAACATAGTGTACCACATATGAAGCCTCATAAATCTCATCATGTATGCGTTTGAGACACCTCTAGTGTTAATTAGAGAATGGATAAAGAGAAAATTGAGGATGTACCTTTGAAGTACATAAATCGTTGGTTCTATGTAACAGTATTTAAATGCAACTTAAGGATATGTTAGAATCGATCTTATGCTCATACATCAAACATAAGTAACACATAAGCCTTCTAAACCTTGTTTAGATCACGATTCAACATAAGAAAGAGTCCCAATATTGTGTGTTTGAGATTCTAAGGTGAACCAACTTACAATTGGTAGATAAGAAGGCATGATTAAGGACATCAACTAATGATTGAAACTTTGCATTGTATAGTAAATCCTATTTAGGAAAAAGGGTCAAATTAGACTTTATCTGGAATTGAAGGGCAAGTCATTTAAATACTTTTGTAAACAAATAGCAACCTGGTAAACTTAATGGAGATTTATTAACAACCAAACCCTTATGTTCTATTGTTAAAGTATTAAAATGCAAACAAAACAAAGTGATCACTAAGCTTCAAACCGAAGATGAACGTATAGAAGGATTCAATTAAGATATAATTGTGAGGTTTAATAAATGTGATGTTTTAATTATTTCCTTATAGTAATTACACATAAAACTTTTGTGAAGGGACCTCATCAAATATGGAAGTGGAGTTAAAATATTATTTAGGACATGTTGATTCTACCTTTCTTGTACCTTGCTATAGACTAAAGAACTTGTTAGAGAAGAAATACGAAAGTATAAACATTAAATAGGAATTAATAACCTATGTGAGTAGGTGTTGTCCTTAAAGGATGAGGATGATTAATCAATTGTTTTATTTTGTAATGAATTAGACTAAGAAGTTGGGGAATTAAAAGAAGACAAAACTAAATAAACAAAAGTGACTAATGTTGTGTGTTGGCTAGTACTTATACACATTGTAAGAGAGGGGGACCACCACATGCAAGACCCTAGGTCACAGAGGGCCAAGACGCAAGAGGCTGCCCTAACTTACCTCAACTAGATGGGATGTTTAGGGTATGAGGATGAGAATGATGAGGACTACAAAGTCCTACAACCACTTTGCAATCCTGAGTTTCGAAGTGGGGCTAGGCAAGTTGATTTTTAGGTCCAACACTACACCTCTGGAAGTTCTTCGCCTGAGGACTAAAGCATTGTCTTTGGACGACAGCACGATGTGTTGGCGTCTGTATGATCATACAACAAAGACAAGGTCGGACCTAGAAAAGCTAGCTAACGGCCTAGCTAACTAACTAAAGGGCCAAAATGATGCGATTAAGTAAAGTATTCTCTAATATCATAAAGTAGAAATGCAAGAGTGAAAAGGGATCTCACCAAGAAATTATGTTGCCAGTTGGCTCCTCGATAGCACGTACTCCAACACACAGAAAGAAAGGAAAATATTGGGTGGTTGTATATGGTTCTGCCTCAGTCAAACCCCCGTTTAGGTGTTTCCACCTTCGCGGACAACTAAGGAAACAAGATAAAGAAAGTAATGTAGTGAAAAGCACAAAAGCACTACAAAACAGTACAATGCTAACTCAACCAAGTGATAGAAGGAAAGAAAGGGAAGCTTACCACCTCCACCAAGAGCACTCAAGGCTACTTGGGGGAGAAAATGAGAGTACTTGAGCCTCTATTGCAATGGTGTTTTGTTCCCAATTTTTTCTACCAAAGATGGAGTGTTGTGTTTGCTACAATGGGGTGCTAGTATGTTGTTTGAGAGCTTGAGAGTGGATACAAGAGTGTGAAGTGAGCTTTTGAATGGAGTGAAGAGTTAGAATGCATGTTAAAGGAATGAATTTGAAGAAGGAATGGAGAAAAATGGCCATATTTGGGTCACTCGGCTGAAGGGGGCGTTACAACTTGACTCCCAATGAGAAGTCTAACGCCTCTGCAGGTTTAGTCGTAGGAATCTGTCAAGGACGTAAGCGCACCGTGTGGGCATCCCCAACAGAAATGCCTCCATCGACGGTTGAAACAGACACCAAGTGGGATGCAAGCAACAGGCTTAGGTGGAATTAATCCTCTGAACTTGGTTTTATAAAGGGGAGAGGGAAAAGGGGGAATTTACACATGGGGTGCAAATTCACTCCTATACATTTTTCCCCCACTTTAGCGAGCACAAATATTGGTGAGTGCTCAGTAAAGCAGATCAAGAAGAGTTGTAAGGTTAGAAATGTATACCTGAACCGTCGAGGAAGTAGAGCTCAGTTTGGCATACCTAAAAGTGCAAGGCAAGTGAAGGACTCCATAGTTGCTTGGAACTATGAAGTTGGAAAGAGAAAGCACCTTACAGGTTCTCGGTCCTATCAGGAAGGTGTCCCCCAAAAACTCTAGCATGGAGGAGACCCAAAGGAAGTGCCCTATAGGTTCTCAGTCCTGTGGGGAAGGTATTCTCCATGAACTCAACCATGAAGAACACCCAAGGAAATGCCCCATAGGTTCTCAGTCCTATAGGGAGGTATTCTCCACGAACTTGAGCATGAAGAACACCCAAGGAAGCGCCCCATAGGCCCTTAGTCCTATAGAGAAGGTAACCCCCAAGATCTCTCGCATGGAGGAAACCTGAGAAAGTGCCCTATAGGCTCTCAGTCTGAGCCACCCCCAAGATCTCTTGCATGGAGGAAGCTCAAAGGAAAGCGGACTCCACAAAGTTAGAAAGCGGCCATGTAGGCAAGTAAGCAAACAATTATACAAACTGTTGATAATTTTGAAAACTTTTGAAGGGGTCCCTTGGGAACCCACCATGAAGAGAGAGTCCACTCAAGGGATGCACAATTCGAAAGTAGATGTTCTTTCTCTTGAATCAATCCTTCATCAAGGAATCCTTTTGAAAGATGTTCACTTCATCAAGGAATTCGAAAGGAAGAATATGCCCCCATGTGAGGGGAAGATTAAAGTTGTTCCCACTTCATGGGGAAGGTTCAAGTCCTTTATTTATGAACCCATGATGAAGGAAACACATTTCGTCAGGGTTCTCAGTTGAGAATATGATTTTGAAGAAAGGTTTGCGAGGATTTTCAAGAAAAGATTTGTTGGCAATGAATGCGTTTTCTGAAAATTGAGATGTTGAAGAAAGAAAGTTGTCACACATGAGAGGGACAACTCAAGCAAAGAAAAGAGAGAGATAAAGAGAAAGAAAAAGAGAGAAAAATACAAACAAAGGGCACAGGGAGATCTGGTTAGCGGGGTCAGATCTGTATGAGCTCATATAAATAATAGGTAATTGCAGTGCAAGGCGAAAGATCATCAATCCCCAACCAGATCAAGAAGAATGCACGAGAAGACAAAGTAAAAATTAAAAAAAATGGGTCAACATGGAAGGGAATCCTAAATGCCCCCAACGCTTTGCATCATCCCCAATTCATCAAAAATCAAGCACAAACATGGAAGAATGATGATACAAATAGAGGAAGGTTTACAACACAAAAACCACGCTTATATCCAAGCACCAATAGGGGTGATGAGGGTCATCTAGGAACACATAGCACAATTACAGGGGAACACATCACAAAACACACAAACACAAGATTAAGAAGAGGCCTCATCCTAACATTGATTAACTAGGAGATTGTTCACTTCCCACTCTAGATCATCATAGGGGGAAGGAGGATGATCCTGTAGTGGTGGGATGTTAAGAGGAGGGGCTTCTGGCCCTCCTGCAACAAGGGCTAAGGAAGAGGGCCTCTTGAGATCCTCTCCATTGAGCTCCTATGGAGCTAGGGTAAATGATTTTGCAAAGATCGCTAGCAAGGCCAAAACTTCATCCATAGAGTTAAACATGCACCCCACAGGAGCGTCGTGTGTAACTTCAACGGACGAAGTAGGTTGAACCTGAGATTCACCGCTAGGCTCACCAAATGACTTGGGAGCGGTGAAAAACTCAAGGGAAGTCGAGACTAGTTTCGTCACCAGAACAAAACAAGTCAGCACATGACCACCTTGTGAAGAAGGTGAGATCCTCTCACACCCTTCATTTCCAGAAGGACCACTCCCCACCTCCTTCCTTGTTGGAGGAGATGAACTCCCCACGAACGAGGATAGAGGTGCGGAGGAAAGCACCGCAACGGATATAATTGAGGTATTAACCATATCCATGGGCTTTGGGAAAGGATGAATATCTAGAATGGACATCAACAAAGGTGGCTTCACCGAAGGAGCGATGAACACCTCTACCTGCATGGGGTTACGTGCATTTGCACTCGTAGTGGAAGCTGAAAACAACATAGGACCAAACTAGAGAGAAGTAGAAGGAAGGGAAGAGGGCGACACTGCAGGAGGCCCTGAAGCAGGGGCATTCATCTCTTTCTCCCCTCTTTGTGAAGCATCCTGCTTAGCTAAGAGGGCCTTTCATTGATGCTTGCATTCATGCACAAGGTAGTTTCTTTGGCTCTTGGAGCTAGAGGCCAGAGGTTGCGAAGGAGCAGAAGGCTCCTACTCAACCATAGGAATGTCCACTATGACCATTTCCAGCAAAGGAACAAATTCCTGAAGGGGAGTAGGAGAAATGAGCTGCGGGACAATAGGAGGAGTCGGCTCAAGAGCCTCAGCAATGGGCCTCTTCCCGCTTACTGCCTCGGGAGGAGGGGTGGAAGGAGGCTACGGATTGAATTCCCTAAGGGAACATTTCTTTTTGCCATATAAATAGTACCACGGTCTGGGATATTCATTAGAAAGATCCACGATCCTGATCTTGGGCCTACGCCAAGGAGGAATCATTGGACTTAGCAGATAGCCACCAGGCCTACTCATCCAATACTCTTCCCAGGAAAGAGGAGAGGACAAGGTCGTCTGGGGAAAAGTCATCTTCTCTCTGTCTTTACGAGAAGGAGAGGGAGTCGGCATGGGCTTCTCCTCTTTCTTCAAAGAAGGGGGAGCATTCGGTGTGGCCTTCTCCTTCTCCTTTGGGAAGGAGGAGGCAACTGACTGTTGCACTGCAAGAAGGGTCAGTTTTGACTGTCCTTTGCCCCCAGTCTTATAGTTTACATAATTCTTGTAAAGTAGGTTTGTTCTTGGAGGAAGCAGACCAACTAGGGAGGGCCAAAAGTGATCTAGTGAGTATCCACCATGGGACACCAAGGGTTGATATTCGGTGTCATGCACTACATGCACAACACCTTCATGTGAAAATTTTAAACACTTATGAATAACAGAGGCAATTTCATTCATGGAAGCCAGCCAAGGAATTCCTAGCTTCACTCTGAACAGATCCGACTTCAAGATAACATCGAAAACCATGTCAACAATTCTAGGTCCAACCAGGATGGATAGGGTTATCGAACCATAAGGTTTAAGACTCATACCATCATGTGTACAGATGGTAGATTTTGTTTCTTGATATTTTTCTTTTTGCAATGAATTTAATACTAACGTTTCCTTTGAAATAACATTCATGCAGCTCACAGGTCTACCAAGACTCCTGTCACAATGTTACCACTAATGTGAGCAGGAATGTAGAGAGGCAAGGGTTTGTCATTCAAAGGAAATTTTTGTGATGTGAATGTAATATCCGATGAATCGGGTGTAGGTAGAGCAGTAGAAGTCATTGTGACCATGTTAACATAGGCCTCGGGTTGAGTAACATAATCAGTGGGATCTACAATCATGTTAGCAAAATGTGACGGAAATGGGTCCGTGTATATATGTAGTTCACTATTAGCTTTCACCACTGATTTTTTAGCATTTTGTTTATCTTCATCAAGGCGAATGCTACCGTCCTCAATGCGGTCTTGTATCTCATGATGCAGCCGCATACATCATTTGGTATCATGTCCATTGACTTGATGGTACTGACAATAAGTGCTTCCATCATACCAACTAGGGTAAGGTTCCTTAATAGGCTTCGGGGTTGGAAAAGTTATGATCTTATCTTTCAACAACTTCTGCAAGACAAAAGAATAAGATTCTGATAACTTTGTGAACTTTCAGTTATTCTTGAGGCTATTGTTTTCAGCAACGATGACTACATTTGTAACCGTCTTTCCTTTCCCAGAGATTGATACGATGGATTTTCCCTCAGAACGAAAGCATGAGGAAGAACCCCTAAACTAAACGACCGTTTGCTGGTATTCTCATAGAGCTACACACAAGTACACAAAAGAAGGTTATTTCATAAGGGCAAACTTTTCCTACCAAGGCCTTTGTAAGTTTCCTATGAATACCTTATGCATGTCAAAATCGGGCAGCTGATATGAGATTTATGAGAGGAGCACTTGGTAGCACACTATAAAATCAATGATTTTTTCATTATCTCCTTGTTTACACTGGACAAGATCTGAAAAGGTCATCTTTGGTCTGATGTTCACCTAAAATTGTCTAAGAAATTGATTAACCAGTTGGTCGAATGAGAAAATGGAATTGTTAGGCAAGGAATAGTACCACTCAAGCATTGTGTCCTTGAGAGATTGGGGAAACAATTTAGTCATCAAGGCATCATGATGGAAAAAGTTTGTGCACAGGGCGTTAAAGGCAAACACATGTGTCTGTGGATCCCCTTTACCGCCATACTTCTCAAATTTACGTATCTCCATTCCCTAGGGGAAAGGAGTGTTCAAGATTGCAACCAACAATGGGCTATGTCAGAAAAAGGGTTGGAAGATAGGCTGGGTAGAGGCTTGGGAAAGACTTGGTAATTGGCTCTGCATCTTACCCATGTTCTGAAGAAGGGTATTCAAAATAGGGTCATTAGAAGATAGAGGACTAGAGGAACCTCCCCTAGAGCCGCTGCCAAGGCCACCTCTAGAACCGCCACCAATGTGACCTTCGCCAAAGCCACTACTAGAGCCACTATTGCTAGTAGGGCCTCCACCGGAACCACCACCATGACCTCCACTAGAGCCGCCTCCACTAGCATCACCTTCACTACCGAATCCTCCACCACTACCAAACCCTCCACCACTCATCCCGCCAAAGCCTCCACCACTAGAGGTGATCAGAGGGGTGAAGCTAAAGCCCAAGGGGACCTTGTTAACTTTGATAGTTTCAGGTTGTTCATAAATGGAAGGGATATTGATAGAAGGGACCGTGTCAGCCATATAGATGGACGTGGGAGGCATCAATACTCGTAACTTTCCTTCGCACTCTTCAAAAGTGACTCTTTGTGCAAAACTAGGGTTGCTCGAAGGAGTGCATGCTTTGACAAGACCAAGGAGGCTAGTCAGAAGTTTTATGCCTATTTGATCTTTTCTTATCATATTTTTTAAATCATTGACAACTTGATGGCTCTAGCCATCTTTAGATTTCCTTCCAAGTGATTTTCTAGGTTTCCTAATCCCTTGGTGAGAGTAGGAACAAATTCTGCAAGGATTTGAACAACCTCATACTCATCCACCGATGATGGCGTGGGAGATGCAGAGGGAGTGGGAACGTGATTGGTTTCATCAACAAATCCCATCTTGTTCCTCGACAACTACTCTTGTGCAGCCACACTAATGGCAAGACCAGAGAAAAGGCCCATAGAGAGACCAATCAAGACCTTTGTCCCATTAGAAGGTGTCACACACTCCTCCTAATTATGTACTTGAAATTTGTAGATTGGGTTGTGATGTTCATAAACCTTCACAACACTCAAGAACACAACAGTCACAAAGTACTCAAGGGAAGCCTCAACACCGACGGATGAACAAACGTTGGTTCACGTCGGGTTCACCAAAAATGTAAGAGAGGGGGACCACCATGTGCAAGACCCGAGGTCACAGAGGGCTAAGACGCGAGAGGCTACCCTAGCTTACCTCAGCTAGATGGGATGTTTAGGTTATGAGGATGAGAATGATGAGGACTATAAAGTCCTACAACCACTCTGCAATCCTGAGTTTTGAAGTGGGGCTAGGCGAGCTAATTTTCAAGTCCAACACTATGCCTCTAGAAGCTCTCCACCCAAGGACCAAAGTGCGGTCTTTGGACGACAGCGTGACGCGTTGGCGTCTCTAAAGTGTGCTAGCGTCTGTACGGTCAGACAACAACAAAGACAAGGTCAAACCTAGAAAACCTAGATAATGGCCCAACTAACTAACTAAAGGGCCAAAACGATGTGATTAAGTAAAGTATTCTCTAATATTATAAAGCAAAAATGCAAGAGTGAAAAGGGAAAGAAGGATCTCACCAAGAAATCATGTTTCCAACTAGCTCCTTGATAGCACATACTCCTACAAATAGAAAGAGAGGAAAATGTTGGGTGGTTGTATAGGGGTCTGCCTTAGTCAGACCCTCGTTTAGGTGTTTCCACCTCCACAAACAGCCAAGGAAATGAGATAAAGAAAGTAATGTAGTGAAAAGCACAAAAGCATTGCAAAACAGTAAAATGCTAACTCAACCAAGTGATAGAAGGAAAGAAATGGAAGCTTACCACCTCCACCAAGAGAACTCAAGGCTGCTTGGGGGAGAAAATGAGAGTACTCGAGCCTTTGTTGCAATGGTGTTTCATTCCCAACTTGTTCTACCAAAGATGGAGTGTTGTGTTTGTTGTAATGGGGTGCTAGTATATTATTTAAGAGCTTGAGAGTGAATGCAAGAATGTGAAGTGAGCTTGTGAATGGAGTGAAGAGTTAGAATGCATGTTGAAGGAATGAATTTGAAGAAGGAATGGAGAAAAATGACCATATTCGAGTCGGTCGACCGAAGGAGGAGTTACAACTTGACTCCCAATGAGAAGTGTAACGCCTCTGCAGGTTCAGCCACAAGAATCTGCCAAGGATGTAAGTGTGCTGCACGGGCATCCCTGATAGAAACGCCTCCACCGATACTTGAAACAGGCACCAAGTGGGATACAAGAAGCGAGCTTAGGTGGAATTAAGCCTTTGAACTTGGTTTTCTAAAGTGGAGAGGGCAAAAGGGGGAATTTACACATGGGGTGCAAATTCTCTCCTATACACACATGAATACAATTGAGAAAACATAAAGGTAGTCGAAACTTCCAGGAATTGTTACTCATTGTGCATCTTTATGAAAATAGATGGAACTATGATTGTAAAAAAATGATGATTATGACATGTGATTAAATGGTTCAACCTTAGTGAAATGAAAGATTTGTAAAAAGATATTAATAAGTTATGAGAATAGCGATTCCATGATTTGTCATGTGTTTAATGCATTGAGTGTGCTTTCTTTTCTCATATTGTGATTTTCAAATGAAAATGGTTAACTATCTTCCTTAATAAGTAGGAAATCTTCTTAGCATGTTGTGGAAAATATAATGGAATTACCTACATTGATATATTGTGAACATAACAAACATAGTTGAATAAAAGAGGAAGAGTGGTATGGATAAATATAGAAAACCAATCTTGATTTTAAATGTGATATCCACCACTAACTTAGTAAGATGGAAAGTGTGGTGAACCATGCATTGTTAAGTTCTAGGAAGATGGAGCAATATGCCTAAGCTACAATTGCACAAATTCTAATGATTTCTTGTGCATATGCAAAGCGAGTAGATATTCTTGAAGTTGAGAAGCAAGGTGAATATTGTTTAAAGGAAATAGAATATATTTAAGTGCATTAATTTTGTTCTATAATATGGTGAATTTTGTAAAGTATATGGTGTTATGACATTTGTGCAATAGTGTGGTGAACTAAATAAAGTGTATTGTGTTGAATATGTGATGAGACCCATAAATGTGTTGTGCCCAAGTATGAGATATAGGGTATCCGACTTGGGACAAGGGTCAAGGATGTCAAATATGATCCCTTATGTGTACCCTTTGTGATGGCCCATTATGTAAGTTAGTTAATTGTGAAATAATGTAAACATGATATGTGTAGTTGTCTGTCCACTAAATAAAATGTGAAGTATTTCTTTAAGTCTTATTCATATGTTAAATGTGTACCCCTAGTGTATGGCTCCCCTATGGAATTGAGATGCCTGCTAGTGTAAATAGGGGTTGAGGGGCAAGAGAACCCCGAGTGGGAACTTCATGGTTTCCCTTGGACGTGTTCCTAACTTACTCCCCCATATATGAGAATCACACTTGTTGGTTCATAGTGCAAACCCACTCCTTGATGTTTATAACCCATGGGTAAATGATGGAATTACTTGGGCCATATTAATCACATATTTTGGATACTTCAACAATGTAGGGCACTGATACTATGTGGAAGATTCCACCATGATATTGTGTGCTATCATATTTACATGGTCAAGGACCACCATTTATTTCATGCTATTATACTTATGTGGTTAGAGAACCACCATTCCCCTTCTCCCCTTAGGTGGCTTTATCAAAGTCGCGTGGTGCTCGTAATGTGAAAGTTTTGTTGAACATGAGATATGAATTATTGTTAATTTCCTTTATTGATGTTTTATTTTATTATATGTCAGCAATGTTAAATTTTACATTTCTTTTATCGGGGCTACTTAGCCATTTGAAGGTTGTCATAGTCCATTGCCTCAAGGACTTATTTAATTTCCATTTTGAATTAAGATTGGAATGTTGAAATGCAGCTACAACTGATTCTTACTTGGTTTTCCTCTCAAATTTATAATGTTCTGTTTATTAAAAGGTTGGTTTATGATTTTATCTTTCTTAGTTTGAGGCTTCTTATTGTTTGCTAACTACTGGAAAGTGTGGTGTAATGTGACATCTATGAAAATTGCCATATCCTGGGGGTTCCTTGGTAGTTCATATAGGGGAGTAGATGCATTGGGGAATTATGTATTATTTGAAGGTGATGCAAATGGGACTGGTATGGGATGGTCATCAATCCATTCATCCCCTAGTTCTATGATTATTCTTTTTGTACCTTCATTTTGGAGGCTAACCCCCTTACACAACAAGGGAAGGTACCTAGGAGATGATTGGAAGGGTCCTTAGAGAAGGTCCTTGAGACCATCTCTCCTAATGGCTATGGTATCCAAGAATCTCCATCCTTGTAAACCCCATTGTGAGAGCCTTGTGATGTGAATTATGTGTAAATTGTTGATGTATGGAAAAATTATTAAATTAATGACATGTGAAAATACTTGATTGCTATGTGAGAAATAAAGTGACCAAATAAAATTGGGACTACTAGTCTTGAGATAAGAATTGATAGTGCAACAAAAAAAAATATTTTTCTAACATCACGAGTGATGATTACAATGCAAAAAGGGAACCTTGAAGGCTGCCCAAGGATATTAATGTGTTTGGATGTATGTTGGTGTAATTTATTTATTTATTTTTATTTACTGAGAATGTTAACTACATGGATGACTACTAACACTTGTTAAACTATAACTATATTAGATATATGCTTTATGGCAAGAAAATGTGTTCTAATTATTTAGATGTTTGAATCATGAAGGAATGTATTTAATGTGTTCTTATAGTTGAATGTTTTGATGGTGTCATCATGAAAGCAAAATAGTGAATATGTTCAATAGATTTATGTGTGTTGCTATATGGAGGGCATGTTTTAGACCTTAACAACTTCCAGGAGGAAGTCTAAGCTAAGGGGAGGGGGATGTAAGACCCCTTCTTTGAATATGACTAATGCTAAACCTAATTTGTTATATGTTTCCATAAATAGGTGGTAATTTGTATCGCAGGCAATAAATAATGTGATTTGTGTGACGATGTGCTTGTATTTCACCTTAACATTTGTTCATTTTCACTATCATGAAGGTGTTATGGAATTGTAAATTGTGAATATGAATTGAATTTGTAAATGGAATTGTTGTACAATTAAATTTTATTTCAGATATTAAATGTATGTGATATATGATTGTTCTTATGGTTGGTAGTGTGTAGGAAAGCAAGGTGCCAATACGAGAAGGGAAAATCATTGAGTAAATCAAAAGAAATCTTGTGGTTATGAATTTGATCCCTTTCAGCTCACTTAGAAAGGAATAAAGATAATGTGTGTGGTAGAGTAAGGTGGTGAAGGTTGATGTAAAAGGGATAGTTTATATTATGGGTTGAGAGGGTCTTTATTTGTGTGTCATGTGAGTTGCAGGTTGGGGTTAAGGTTTAGAAACCATTATCCAAGTATGAAATTCGAATAGGTTCTTAAGAGGGTCTTTAAAGAGAGTTGTTGGTCAATTTCCTTGGTTGGGATGCAAAAATAAACCCCCTAGGGTCTAAACTATAATGGTAGGGGTCAAGTGGGCATGTAATAAGGCCCCAAGGACATGATTTGACTCTTGAAAAGTCCTCATAATGAGGAGTGACGAATTTTGAGGAGAGGATGGGGGTGAAAGGATGGAGGGGTTGTCCAAGTGCATGTGTCTCTCTTTAATGAGGAAACGTCCCTCATTGATGGAGGGGAGTAAATTCCACACCTCCCCATTTAAGAGTTGCAACTTGAAACTCCTATATATATTTGAGAGGAAGGAGTGGGGGTGTTACCCACTTCTCCTTTTGGAGAACTTTAGTGAAGATGACAGAAAGAATGAGGAGAGGAGAGGAGAAGTCCTATTGAGGAGATAGTGATCAAGATGGCTTAGCTTGGAGAGGAGAGAAGGTTAATGGATTTGAATTCCTTCACCTAAAAGAAAAGAGATAAGTTCTTCCTATTTTCATTTACCCTTGTTTATTGGTTGTAAGAAGGTGACATGTGTGTGTGTGAAAAATGTATCAATCTAAATGAAATTCGAACACATATTAATAAGACATTAAATCAGGAAAAATTGAAAAAGAAAATAGAATGAACAAACTGTGACCGCAGCTTCCCCAAAATCGTCTTATCTCTCTCTAACTCCGGCATTTTGTTGTTTCCAATGGCTCTCAGATCAGCAGATCAAGATCAATAGAATGATAGCATGAAGAATGAGATTTTAAAGTGCACACTATGCTAAATGCAAGGCTATGCTAAGATGAAAGTATTATTGTGATGCTAAAAGGTTGTGATTACATAAGATGATTGCATGTACGCTTGTGCGTTTTCGTATGTATGCGTAGGTAACCAAAGCTTGGATTTGCACTGGCATTTATAGAGTTTTTGAAAAGATTTGATTGGATGATTCGATGAACGGCTCGAATTAAGCTTGTTCGAATGGACGGTGGAAGATTTTTGAAAGTGGAGAGGGAGATCGAAGGTTTCCCTTTTCCTTCAATTTCTGTCATTGAGATTCGAAGGGAAATTGCTGTTTCGAAGAATGAATTAGAATTTCGAAGAGTGAGTTAGAATTAAATAAAATAAATTTATTTAATTTGGAAGTGGAGACGGATATAGAAACTCGCATAATTAAATAAATTATATTTAATTATGTTTTAGAATTTAGAGTGAGGAAAATATTAAATAAAATATTTAATATTTAATTTGATTATGGGATGAAGAGAATATTCCATTATTTAAATATTCAAATATTCAAACTTTAGAATAAGATGATAATTAAAATAAATAATCATATTTATTTAATTTAATTAAGAGGAATGTGGAAAATGTCAATAATTAAATAAAATTATTTATTTAATTAAGGTAGAAGAATTAGGAAATGAACAATATAAATAAATAATTAAATTTATTTATATGTAGATGACTTTAGGGGAATTAATTAAATAATTCATATTTAATTAATTAACAAGCTTAATCATGAACATTTTTAGACGTATACAACATGATGTATGGATTGTGGTTGAAAATAGAAAGTAGAGAACCTAGATGCATGAAAATTGTGTTAGGTTAGTTTCATCCCTTTGTAAAAATAAGAAGAAATTTCATTCATCATCATGGAGCTAAATAAAATCCTTGCTCGAGGTATGGCTAGAGCCCATAAGGCTCCATGATGCCATTACAGTAGGGTGGAGAGAAAGCCTTAATCAATTGTGTGTCCATTGTATTTCTTTAAATTCATTTGTAATATGGAAAGGTAGTGTCTTGTTGTACATGAGAGAGAATGGAATAGAGCAAGTCATGTACCTTGGTATGTCTTGTTTCACTTCTAGATGTTATTGGTATAGGAAAAAGTTTAAATAATGGATATTGTAACTTGCTGATAATAAAAAAGGGGAATATTGTATTTATCTACTTATGTTTCTCTATATTTGTAATTAAGGGGGAGTATATCATTCTAATACTAATGGAAAAGTTAGAATGGTTCTTTTTTTGTTTTGCTTAAGCTAATGGGATGTGCAAATAAGGTTAAAAAAAGGGGGGTTTCAATATAAGAGTAAATAGATTATTGTGTTGTCTTCTGTTTAAACAAAAATATATATATATGTAGGTGCATGTTGTCGTGGAGGCTTTTGGGGCAAGACAATTAAAAGAAAAATGTATAAAAAAATTAAAATTAAAATAAACGAGACAGGTTGCAAGCCTCTACTCCCCATTACACCCATATCAAATGCAAATAAAGAAAAATATAATAATAAAAATGAAAGAATAATTGGGTATTGCATTTATAATGTAACTTTTGTCATGATCCATGAATGACAACATGTAAATAAATATGAATATAGTTATCAAATTTAATAAAGGTGTGTCTAAACCCATAATCTTAGCAAAGCAAGATAAGGAAAGAAATTTTGGATAAACCCCTCTGCAATCTTCTCAAATAATTTTTTTTTTTTTTTTTTATAGTTTGAACCATAATGAAAATAAAATAAAACCTTTATCACCGTGTTCAATAAAACACCAGATTTCGAGCTATTGTGTGAATGTTGTGCAAATGGATTAAACATTTAATGAACCTACACTACATATACATTAAACCACAAATTTCATTTAAATAAAATAGAACTTCAGCGTGATTGCTTTAAGCGAAACAAGAGTATTATTTTTGGTGAAAACGTTCTTCTCAGCAACTTTTGTATGCGATAGACTCCATTGTAAATCCACACGCTCAGACTTAGATTCCTCCTCTTGAGCTAGGCACCTGGACTACTATGCCTCTATTGAGTGTTGCCTCTCGCAACACAAAAACTAATGAAATAATGGTAGTCTAAGAAGAAAAAAAATTGTTGGATTTTTCTAACAAAAATCTTAGGCATGACAATATATAGTTTTTGCCCCAATTTATTGAGAGATTTTAGGATTACACATCATGAAAAGTCTCCTGGTTTGAGGAAACCTCTACCCATCCTTTCCCCTTACATTTTGTACACAATGATATGGGTTAATCTATTTTTTTCCACTTATTTGGGTAGAGGTTTTCTTTTTTCAGTAATTACAATTTACAGACAACGATATATATATATTCTTCTGAATTTTGCTAATATACATTCCCATAAATGCATCTTGCGCATATTGGCCCTTCCACACCTTATAAGGATTTGGTTCTAGTTGTATTATTGTACCTATGGCTACAATTTTTGACATAGGAGGCATGAAAAGCATATATTATATATACTATATTATTTTTAGTGACTTTCTTGTACCTAATCACCAAGTGAAATTGTTGAACCTATAATATTTTTTGTTGTTATTTGATTTTTTATGCATACAGTGTAATAGTTGATGATTAGTGTGGATCATGGTTTGGTTAGCCATCAAGTAATGATCCACTTCTTCATGACTTGCACTGTGCATGCAACTTATTGTCAAACATTAGATAGTTTGGGATTACCTTTCTAAACAACTGGGATGACAACATACTGGTTTTCCTCCCAACATGGTGCATATCTCAAGGCATGTGTCTCTAATTCAAATGGTAGGTGTAAGTTTGATAAGGCTAAGACTGGAGCACTTTTGGTTTTATGCTTCAGTTGTTTAAAAGTAGCTTCCTAATTTTTACTTGATGTAAAAGACTTGTCACTTGCTTTGACAACATGTAAAGAGTCGAAGAGAAAGAGACAAAGAACTTCTAAATATGACAAAGCTTCTTACTTCAATTGCATTGGAAGGCATGGGCCGTCTTAAAATAGTCACAATATTTGTTGGATCAATCCATAGCTATCCTCCACCAACTGCATGGTATTGTAAATTTTCATTTCTTTAAGCTGAGAAGCAATTGGTTTTCCTTCAAAGTTCCAATGTTGATAATAGTCTCAATCTTTGTTGGATCAACTCTAAGTTCTCTTCCATTAACCACATGGTTTTAGAAATTTGCACTTCTATGAACTGAGAAGTGATTATTACTTCTTCAAAGTTCTCATACTTTAAAGGAAAATGTTGAATATGTTCCATATTGTTGAAAATAAGTGTGTCAATCAAGTATGCCATCACACAAGAATAAATGAATGACCAGAGCATGTTAGTACTTAATCTCATGAATGTATTAGGTACATTGCATGATTAAAATGTTAGTACAACAATCCTTGCTTCGCTTTGAAGGATATCTTCAATATGTCTATTGTTTTTACTTGAACTTGATTATACCTTGACTTGAAGCCCAACTTTGTAAAGTACTTGAAATTTTGTAGTTGATTACCTAAATCAAAAATCCAAAGTAGTTACTTATTTCTGACAGTAATCTTGTTGAGAGATCTAGAGTTTATAATCTATGAATATACTTCATATAATGCCTTTCTTTGACCTCAATTCTATAGATGAATCACATGGTGAAGTGCTAGAATGAATCATCTTTGGTCCAACAAATCTATCATTTTCCTCTGCACAGTATTGAATTCCAAGATATATTGCCTCTAAAAACCAATTTTGGACAATATAGAATCTATGATCTACCTCTATTTTTGGAGGAAAAAATTGTGATTCTTGAAATACTTCTTGGAGTTGTTGGACCAACCCATTCGACTGCTCCTCTGCTAACTTGTGCAAATTGCTTTTGAAATCTCCACTCCAACTTACCTTGCATCTTGCTTGTATTTTAAAATTAACAACAAAGATTTTTGCTTGCATTGATCAATCTTTTTCCTTGATTTGTTGTAACTAATGAGATCTTTTCTCTACTGTGTATTCAAGACGAGGAATGACTATCCATGTTCAATGAGAAGGTATTTGTTCTCTCCCTTACGAAGATTGTATGTATTTCTCAGATATAAGGGCTGGTAAGAACGACTTAACATACATCAAGGGGCTTACATATACATACATACATGCATATATATATATGTATATATAATATATATATATATACATATATATGTATATATATGTGTATATGTATATGTATGTATGTATATGTATATATATATGTATATGTATGTATGTACATATATATGTATATGTATGTATGTACATATATATGTATATATATGTATATATATATGTATAATATATAGATATGTATGTATATACATATATATATGTATATATATACACATATATATGTATATATATATGTATATATATACATACATATATGTAATGACACATACATATATATATGTATGTATATATATACATATGTGTATATATATGTGCGTATATATGTATGTATATATATGTATATACATATATATACATATCAATATATATATATACATACATATATATGTATGTATAATATAAGTATATACATATATATACATATGTATATATATACACACATATATATATACATACATATGTATATATCTGAGATATATATGTGTGTATATATATATTATTACACTCTATATGTATATATATATGTGTATATATATACACATATATATACATTTGTATATGTATATACACATATATATGTATACATATATACATACTTATACATATATATACATATATATATGTATATATATGTATATATAATGTATATACATACATATATACATATATACATACATATATATATAATATTATATACACTATCTACCTCTATATGCATACCTCTCTCTCTCATATACATATATATACATACATATGTATGTGTATATATATGTGTCACTATACTCTATATACATATATGTAATGTGCACATATATATGCATATACATGCTCTGTGTGTGTGTATGTATATTGTGAACATAGAATTTAGTTTAGGCATGGAGCTTCCATATTCTTCATGATTCATGGTCTTGATTAAATAATGTCAATTATTTAATTATTCTCTATAGTCTTCATTTCTTCTATTAATTAAATAATTTTAATTATTTAGTTAATTCACACTTTTCTTTATTCTATCTGATTAATTAAATAAGCGCTTTTTATTTGTTATCTTACCTAATTAACCTTATTCTTAAGGTTAAATTAAATAAAATCATTATTTAATTTATTCTTTATCATATTTCAACTATAATTAAAATAAAATTCATTATTTATTTAATTGGCTCCAATAATCAATTGAGTCTGAATTAAATGAATTATTTAATTCATTAATTCTATTTTAACACATTCTATTTCTATATTTTAGATAATTATGTAAGTTATCCTAAAGTATTCACTACTCACGACTAGAGCATCTATTTTAATCATTAGGTTAACTATTGATTTAGTAATAAATTAGGCGTCTTCAGTAATCTCTTCATCAACCATTCGATCATCGGTTCTAACTCATTTTAATTGTGCATGCAGTTAATTAAATATTTTATTTAATTAATTATTAATGTGTGTTCGAAACAGTGGATATAATCAATCTTTATCTTTTGTCATGCAAAGATATTTCTATGTTTTTAAGTCCGGTGAAGATTAAATCATTTATTTAATCTTTAATTCCTCGATCATCCCGAATGCATGTCCATCTCCTCAATCTCAGCAGGTAGTTAACCTTTCAATCTTGACACGTGTTGAATAATCAATTTTCTATAAATTGATTTGTCATTCTTCATTCCAATCTCTCTTGCGAATTTGATAACTTTGGAGAGCACTTTTATCTTGAATCTTCGATATTTTGCTAATCACTATCTTAGGCTATACTTGCACGAACTTGAAAATCTGAGGGCAATTATACTACACAAGCAAAATGGAGAAGAGCAATTGAGATGAATCATGGAAATACGTTTGGAATTGGTGAAATTGTTTCAGTTTTAATTACGTTTTTACTTTCCCATGTTCTTTGTTGCTTAACGAATGAATTTGCATTTTAGATTTTAGTATTGCATGCATGTGTGTTTCTAATATTGATTCTTGTTGTCTATTGTGCAAAGCCTTTTCATTTTCATCGTTACATTTTGGTGAACCTGACGTGAAGACACCATCTTCACGAATCCGTAGATCTTTTAATTTTCGTTTTTGCAGATTTTTCGTACGGAATGACGCATCTGACAATTTATGCACCGCAATTGACTTTCCTGAACCGCATGTGAAGTTTTTGAACCGCAATTGGATTTATGAATCACATCTAACATATAAACAATGCATCTGACAATTTTTGAACCACAATTGATTTCTCGAGCCGCAACTGAAAAAGAAACGATGCATCTGACTGGTAACGAAGCGATGCAATTGACTGGTAAAATTTTATTTTTGCTTTCGGCAATCTGGAATTTTCAATTGATTTTTGTGTTACTAATATTTGATTTTCAGCGTGTGGCCTTTTGGAGTTAAGAAGCTTTTGCAGGACGATTGACGAAGACAATATTGAAAATTACTAATTAGTTTTTCTGTAGGACGTTTGTCGAAGACCCTAGTTAATTTTGAAACAGATTGTTTGGTAGTGTAGAAAATCTTTCGTTTGGATTAAAATTAACAAGTGTCTACTGTGTTTGGTGCGAAAGCACAAGTTTGGTCACCCTTACGACTTGGTACACCGAAGTATCCTCTCCCCTTGCGCATCCGTGTGATCTTGGGTGTAAGAGAAACGGTTACCAACTCTAGAACTTGGGCTTGTTCTGGTGGAAAAAAGTACTCACCCCAGAACGACTCAGACCAGTAGCACCCTGAACCCGAAGGACTTCCAGCCGGTATACAAAAGTGGGTTCTTAGGGAAACCCCAAGAATCACGAGTGTGGTTCCGACGAGATGGATCTGAAAGGGGACTCGCACCGTATGGATCACACCCGCGAATGGAATGCGAAATTAAATACCGCTTTGTTGTAGAGGGCAGCTAACCTGGTACGGTAATTAGATTTGCTTGAGTATTAGTCGCGAGATGCGATATCATGCGAAGATACTCACTCGATCCCTTGAGTAGAGATAAGCGGTTCTTGGGGAAGTCCAGCGCTGAAATTCCGGGTGGTGTGCTTTCGAAAAGCGTTAATGAAGCGTGGAGGGCGATGCCACCAAATTCCTAAGCTATCTGCCGAGAAGAAGGTGTTCATCACCAATGCGGGTATTTGGGTGGAGCTATACCAAGCATACAAACCCTAGGCCTTTGGCCTATTAGGATGTGCTTGTCTGTTATCACTTTAAACGTTCTTTGAGTCCAGAATCGAAACTGAAAACACTTTGTTTTACGATTGTTTTTGATTGTCAGAATTTGATCACAGAAAATGAAGTCAGTTTAAATTTCGTATCCTTTGAAAATTCTGAGAGAGTCACAATTGTTCACGAAATACGCATTTGGTCCACCAAGTCGCATCGGTAATTTTTTGAGTCATCTATAGAGGTTTTGAGTATACGTAATTTTTTGAATTAAGCATCACATCGAGTTAGGCTCGCATCTGATTTATATAGGTCGGATCTAGAAGTTTTGGGTCGCATCTGTAATTTGTGAGTCGCATTTGTTATTTTGGCTCGCATCTGTTCTGGAAACATCGCATGCGTTATGTTCTGAGTCGCATCTGTAAGTTTGAGTCGCATCTGGTAATTTTGAGTTGCATCTGTCAGTTTGAACTGCAACTGTTAAATTTGAAACGCATCTGTTTGATTACCAGAAAACCAAAAAAAAAAAATCACAGTCACTGTCCAGTTAGCAGGGTTATACTAGTTTCAGTGGTCTTCATACAAACAGTCTTTGAAACGGAAACCTGAAACGATTTGCTCAATTTTGCATCCTTTAGGTTCATTTAGTAATTACTATAGTTGTCTTTAGTTACAGTTTCCCTTCATCTTAGGGTACATAATACTTTGCATTAGACTTTTAGAGAGGTCACTTTTACAAACTTTAGGAGTAGTCCACCATTTATACTCTAGAAAGGTCATAGTGTCAATGAAATCTGTCATTGAACCTACTCTTATCATCATATACTTTGTCCTACAGAGAGTCATCCTAACTCGTCAGTCTAGTTAGGAAACTCAACTTTGATCTTTGTCCTACATTGGTTCCTTGACTTATCTAAATTGACACCTTGGTTTGACTTTAGGTAGTTGGTCCTTTCACCTTGGATTTATAGAATTGGTCATTTTAGGGTCTCACTTAGACTTCTTGCACCTTTAGAGTCTAGACTAGTATCATCAATGACATCCCTTATTTTGCATAAGAAAACCCCAAAAACATAGAATAGAGTCATACAGTTTCTAGATATAGTCTTGCATTTCCTGCATATTGAGCTTGTCTTACATGGTTGAAACTAGGTCTAAGAGAAGAGAGAGAAAACATGTCAAACCCAAACGAGTTCATCAATCCATTTTCTTCAAGACCTCATAAGACTCTATTAGATAAATTCACCACTAGAAACACTCAAGGACACATTGTAGTAGAGGACATAGAGGCTGCCGCATAGGACCCTGAGTTTGCCTCTTTTGTAGATGAGTACCTAGCAAATGATCGTCAACGATTTTTAGGCAAATTGCTAACTGAAGGTGCTACTTTACCTCCAGGATTTGATATCAGTACCTTGCAAACTCAACCTACACAAGGGACAAATACTACTACTGCTAGTACTACTATACCTCAAGTCACCACGACTATGCCATCTAGCACGTCTACACAGAGTACGACAGTCCATACGTCCCCATTTGGTACACCTAGCATGACATCAGGATTTAGTTTTACTACAGGGGCTTCGTCATCTACTCCCTTCGGTCCTCTTGTTAGGAATAAAAGGTCTAAAACCTCAGCCTCCATACCTTATGTCAGTACCACCAGTTCACAATCAACAACCATACCTACTACTAGCATTACAAGTACCATACCACAGTCAATTGCCATACCTAGTGCTCAAATCACTAGTACTATACCAAGGATTACACAAACAGGGGGCATTCCCTCCTTCCAATATGGCAATCATAATCCACTTTTCCAGACTAGCAGTCAGAATCAATTTACATCGATTTCGAATCAGAACCCCTTTTCACAGATGGCTAGTCAAAATCCACCAACGCAAACTCCGGGTCAAAACCAATTTACATTGGTTCCGAATCAGAATCCCTTTTCGTACATTGGTGGTCAGAATCTGTCAACACAAATTCCAAGTCAAAACCAATTCACATCGATTCCTAATCAGAACCTCTTTTCACAAAGTGGTACTCGGAATCCATTTACACAGAACCCAGGTCAACACCAATTTATGCCGACTCCAGATCGAAATACATTTACCAACATTCAAATCCAAATCCACCTGGGATGTGATGTTCAATCAAAACCATCGCGAGACTTTGGATTTGAGAATACATACATGGATCGCATAATCCTCTGGTGCATCTTTGACTGATTTGGCGTCTCTAGACACAAATGCGCACATTACAAGCATAAAATGGATAACGTAATGGAGTTGTCAACTAAGAAATCATTTTTCACAAGGACACATATGCCCATTCCCTTTTGATAGATCATTGTACATGACACCTTTCCCTCATGGATATGTCATACCGAATCTTCCTAAGTACAATGGAAAACACAATCCAGTAGAACATATCAGGGAATTTTCTACCATATGCATAGATGTCGCTTACGACCCCACGTATCTTATGAGGCTATTTCCACGGAGTCTTGTAGGAGTTGCACTAGAATGGTTTTCGGGTCTAGATTCTGGCATTAGATCTTGGGGGGAGCTAGTCGAGAAATTTGTGGAGCAATTCTCCTTCCACATTGACCATGAGATAAATATAGCAACCTTGTGCCACACAACACAAGACGAAGGTGAAACATTCATTGCTTTCTTCCAGAGATGGAGAACTATTGCTAGTAGATGTCCTGTCGAGATACCTAAAAAACAAAAGGTCACAATGTTTCAAGAAAACCTTCATCCAAAACTCAAGAGTAATTTAAGGGTACATTGTTGCATATCTTTTTCAGAACTAGTTGAAAAAGGGGTGATAATAGAGAAGGATCTCATTGAAAAGGGTGAACTCAAGATGACAACACCCAATTGAAACCCTATTGTACAAAACA
Organism: Sequoia sempervirens; assembly: GCA_007258455.2. NCBI lineage: Eukaryota > Viridiplantae > Streptophyta > Pinopsida > Cupressales > Cupressaceae > Sequoia > Sequoia sempervirens. The sequence goes on along the minus strand of VDFB02270651.1, from coordinate 281,002,115 downwards.
CCCCCACGGATAGAAATAGGTTTTGGTCTCGCAATAAAATGTCACAAATGATGGGGTGGTTGATGCTAAAACATTACAAGCAGGACCCCTCCTCACATTAAAAGGGCCTCATAACTTTGCCAACACGCTTAATGCTGTCAATCAACCTCCCAACGCGGTCCAAAATACTCAACGTCCATTGCCAAGGAGATTCCAGAAACGTGAGTTCACTGCCTTAGGGGAACCCATTGAGTCGGTGTTCAAACAACTGTTACAACACAACCTCATACAGCTACAGGAACCAAGACAATATGATCCTAGACAGTTTAAACCAGCTTGGTGGGATGACAACGCCTTTTGTGATTATCACAGGACTAAGGGACACAACCTAAAAAACTGTAGACAACTAAAAAATATCATACAGGATCTTGTGGACAAGAGAATTATTAAGGTTAGTGGACAAAAACAAAAGACATCCAACACTAATCATCAAGTCTTTTTAGACCCACTACATGACCATGGGAAAGGAACTGTCCCCAGTTTGAGTACTAAGACCAATATGTCAGCCAATTATGTGAATATCAAACATGACTATGATAATAGCAAAATCATTCATTGCCTTCGCGCCGCCGATGACAACATCAGTACCATTACTATCAATGCTAATCCTGAATGTGCGGTCAATACTCATCGTACTAAGTTTGTTATCCAAGGCCCTCCATCGTAGCAAACATCACAACCTTCCAAGTTACAATATAGCCTACTTGACCAGTTGGGGAAGACCCCAACCCAAATTTCAATCTTGGAATTGTTGCGTATCTCCCCCGAGCATCGGTCTATCCTTGATAAGGCCTTACAAAATACCACGGTCCCTAATGACCTTGATGTCAATCGTTTCCAGGAAATGGTGGGCTACTTAACCAATAATCATCATGCCACGTTCTCTGAATAAGACTATGCCACCGAAAAGATGAACCACAATGACCCTTTACATCTAGAAGTCCTTGTTGATGACACCAAAGTTAGACGAGTTTTGGTAGACGGAGGAGCAGGGTTAAATCTATGCACTTTAAAACTAATTAAGGCATTAGGTATTTTAGAAGCATGCGTAGACACCACCAAGAGTATTGTCATTAAGGCTTATGATGATGAAGAAAGAAAATCAAAGGGGGTGGTAACACTTCCTATCATAATTGGTCCTGCGGTAATGGAGACAAAGTTCCAGGTCTTGGATCTCACCCTCCCATATAACCTTTTGCTAGGTAGACCGTGGATTCATGCCATGAAGGCAGTCCCTTCCACGTATCATCAGTGTCTTAAATTCCCTTACAATGGCACCGAAATAACTATTGATGGTGATCCCGATCCTTTCCAGTATTGCACCAACCTAAAGGAGATCCCTCAACGCCAAGTGCCAGTCAACCAAGAGGCCTCATCGTCTAATCCATCTTCTTATGTTGACCCATCCACACTCACTTGAAAATCTGTTGCACCTTCACTTCCCACTACTCCTAGGGTTGAGATCCAAGACTAGGGTTGTGGGGAATATTATAGGAAGACTTCTTATTGTGTTAGCCACTTGGTTCCTCCTAAGTCATATGGTTTGCCTACAATAGGTAGGGGACAGTCTATTATCACTATACATGTTTCCCCCACAACAACTTTCACTAAATGGGGTGAGTTAAGCAAGGAGGCTGCAGATACAGAAGATGTCACTTCCTGGATGTATAAGGAAGACGATCAAGAACCCCTTTTACTTGCTCATATTCCTACAAGACTATATGGAAAGGGTTTTAAAATCATGCAAAGCAAAGGATATGATGGACAGAGTGGTTTAGGCGTAAACCAAGATGGTAGAATTGAACCAATATTTGTTTCTCAGTGGCCAAAAGGAGTAGGGCTAGGGTTTCAACTGATTTAGATTGGCGTTCCTAGTACTCCATTACCCTTACTTGAGGAACTATGTGCTTCAGATGATATTAAGACATCTCACGAACCAATAGACCAAAATCATTGTAACTCTCCTGACTCTAATGATTATGAGTGGGATTCCTTATCCTCTACTTCTTCCATGGACCTTGACAAGTTATTTGGAGAACTTGACTTGATGCTAAGTTCCTCACCAAACCCCTTAAATTCCTGTCTACCAAAGAAAATGACAAAAGAGGAGTGGTTTAAACACTACTATTGGGAATCACTTGACCCTACCTCATGGCAACCTGAGCCACCTCTTTCTGATTGTCAAACCTTGGCATTAGGCCCACCTATTCATCCACCTAGACCCAAACCCAAGAGCAAAAAGGACTTGGTACAAGACTTTTGTGATCACATGAATAATTCAATCCTTACTTTGACCCCATTAGACTTTGATAACTCTGACGATGATATGCCCTTAGTTTATCCCTAACTCATTGATTGGGATCAACAAGATACACCCGTTTTAGATACTTTTGAGAACGACGAAGCAATTGATGAGTTCCTGGAATTACGTGAAGGCATACCTAATGGGGATCATAAAGCTGGTTTTACCATTGACTTGGATAACAAAGCGTATTTTGGGGAATCTGTTCAGCCCTCCAATCGCAAAAATGAGAAAAAGAATAAACAAAATAAAAAAGATGAGTCTTTAGGTGAAAACCGAAAGGCACCTTTAGACAATGAAAAATTAAAAAGAAAGGATGCATCTGAAGGCAAAAACCTCTCTGAGGCACCTAAGGATGGAGGCTTGAACATTCTTCCCATTACATAGGAAAATTCACCTATGCTCGTGGAAGAAACTGTAGAGGTCAACATAGGCACAAAAGAGAATCCACGACTGGTTTATTTTGCAGCGTCATTGACAACAGAAGAAAAGCCTGAGTTCCACGACTTCTTTGCACACAGACAGATAAATTTTGCCTGGTCATATGCGGACATGCCAGGGTTAGATCCTAAACTTGTTCTACACCATTTACCTTTACAACCAGGTGCCAAACCAGTGAAATAGAAGTTGAGAAAAATGCATCCACAGATTGCTTTATTAGTCAAGGCAGAACTTAAGAAACTCTTAGACGTTGGTTTCATCAGATCTATTGACTATGCAGATTGGATTTCCAATCTTGTACCAGTTACTAAACCAGTTGGGGGCATCCACATCTGCACTGATTTTAGAGATATCAACAAGGCTTGTCCTAAGGATGACTTCCCTTTGCCTAACATATACATGATAGTTGACATGACAGCAGGATATGAGATGTTGTCTCTTATGGATGGATTCTCAGGATATAACCAGATCAAAATTTCCACTGAAGATCAACCTAAGACAACCTTCACTTGCCCTTGGGGAACGTATTGCTAGAATGTTATGCCCTTAGGACTTAAGAATGCAGGAGCAACCGATCAACGTGCCATGACTACTATCTTTCATGATCTAGTACACACTTGTATGGAGGATTATGTCGATGACCTTATTGTAAAATCCAAGACAAGGGCAGAACATTTACAGGTTTTAGACAAGGTATTTCAGAGGCTGGAGAAGTATAATGTGAGACTCAACCCAAAGAAATGTGTGTTTGGAGTCAAGTCAGGAAAGCTGTTAGGTTATATCATTTCTAGACGAGGCATTGAAGTAGATCCTGCTAAGGTAAAAGAAATCATGGACATGCCACCCCCCAACAATCTCAGTCAACTCAGGACATTACAGGGAAGGTTGCAATCTATCAGAAGATTTATAGTACAACTAGCCGATAAGACACATCCTTTTCAACATCTACTTAAGAAAGGAGTACCCTTTGCATGGACGCCTAAGTGTGAAGAGGCTTTTCAACTGATTAAAGAATATTTACTTACACCACCTGTCTTAATGCCACCTGTTGAAGGAAGACCATTGATTCTTTATATCACAGCAACCCATTCATCACTCAGAGCATTGCTTGCACAAAATGAAGATGAAGGTCATGAATGGGCAGTCTATGATATTAGTTGGACTTTGGTTGGTTATGAACTCAACTATAGTAATATTGAACGTGCTTATCTTGCAGTAGTATTTGCTACCCAAAAAATGAGGCGCCACATGCTAAACCATCAAACAATGTTGATTGCTAAAATAGATCCTCTGAAATATCTGCTCAGCAAGGCAGCATTAACAGGACGCCTGGCTAAGTGGGTTATGATACTTAGTGAGTATGATATCCAGTATGTAGAAAGAAAGGCTATTAAAGGACATGTCATTGCTGATCAGTTAGCTGACGCACCCATACAGGAAGATCACCCATTAGTGGCAGACTTTCCTGATGAGTTCATATTCACTTTTGACACAAACATAACATGGAAACTGTACTTCGATGGCTCGCATACAAATCATGGTTCAGGGGCTGGGATATTGTTTATCACACCACAGGGTGATTCCATCCCTAAGTCATTCAGGATTGCATTTCCATGTACTAACAACATGGCAGAATATGAAGCTTTAGTGACAGGTTTACGCATGGCAGTCAAGTGGAAAATCAAGAACCTACAGGTATATGGTGATTCTCAACTAGTAATAAAGACAATTAAATGATGATTATGAGACTAGGATGAGAAGCTTGATCCGTACAAGCGCATGGCTGATAGTTTTAAAGAGTACTTTGACAAAGTCAAGTTTCATCAGATACCTCATGTTTTAAACAAAGCAGCAGATGCTATGGCTACAATTGCCTCACTCCTTGACATTCCTAACAATGTGCCTAAGTTTGAGTTCTTGGTCGAGCGACTTTTGAGGTCCCCCACCTCACGATATCCGGATAAAATGGTGTGTGACATTGTTGGTCTTGATTCCCCATGGTACAAAGAAATCTATGATTACCTTCATGCCGAAGTCATCCCCATTGGCCTATCCAATAACCAACATAGGACATTCCTTCGCAAGTCAGCCAAATACACCATCATCGGAGACACCTTATATAGACGTGTCTTAGATAATACCCTGTTGAGATGTCTTGATTCTTATACTGAAGCACAAGCAACCTTGTGTGGGGTGCATGAGGGTATATGTGGTTCCCATTCTAGCGGTTCTACCTTAGCCAAAAAGATTATGAGACTGGGTTACTATTGGCCTACTATGGAAAAGACTCATATGTCTTTGTAGCGAAATAATAAGCCAATACCAAGTTCATGGAGATTTGATACATGCCCGGCATAAGACTCCGAAAGATCCTACCGCGTCACCATGGCCCTTTTCCCAATGGGGACTTCGACCTCATGTTAAGATCCACCTCATCATCAAATGGACACAAGTTCATTATCAGCGCCCAGCGAATACTTCACAGTGGATTGAAGCCATTCCTATGACATACATTACTGGCACACAAATTTATAGATTTATCTTGAACTATATCATTTGTCGGTATGGTGTCCCTCAGTCCATAATCACTGATAATGGCCGTCCATTTAAGAACCAAGAAGTCCGTCACTTGTGTGATCAATTTCATATTCAACATCACTTCTCCACTCCATACTACCCACAAGGTAACAGCCAAGCGGAGGCGTCTAACAAGACCATCATTAGAATCCTCAAGAAGACTGTCAATGATGCTGGTCGTGACTGGCATTTACAGCTTAACCTTGCCTTATGGGCCTATCGTACAAGTATCTGTACTCCTACTGGGGCTACTCCATATTCACTTGTCTTTGGTTCTAAAGCCATTTTGCCTATTGAGGTCGAGATTCCTTCCCTAAGGGTATCCCTGAAAGGCCACATTGATGATGAAGAGTATTGAGTGTCAAGACTCCATGAACTAGAATTCCTGGATGAGCGAAGACAAAAGGCACTGGACCATCTCCAAGCGTATCAGAATCGCCTTCGTCGTAGCTATAATAGGAGGGTCTTAAACATAAATTTTGGCATTGGTGACTTGGTTTTAATGGAGAACCCAAAGAATCAAGCGGAAAGAGACAAACCAGGAAAGTTTGAACCTAATTGGTTGGGACCTTATGTTGTTACAGAAGCTTTTGGATCAGGAGCTGTGAGCATGCTTTTCAAAATCTGCAAATACTAACTTCAAACAAGGGTTAGTACCTACAAATACTTCAAAGTAAACTCCTATGAAATACATTACAAATGCTTTCAAAATGCCACAAATGAGGATAAAAAGACTAAAGCATTATGAAAACAAAAGCAAGCTACCTATCCCATAGTTGGATTGGTGTCACATGTGCTAGTGACCCTTTCCCAACCCTTGATCAAAGCTCAAGATGATAAAATGCAAATAGAGATGGTGGAGTGATGATGAACAAGATCAAATCTCAAATGAAGAGAGTAACCTTACATAAAATTCTGGAGGATTTGCTCAAAGATGAAGCACCTATTTAAGGATTTTCAAAATGCTAAGTGTTGAAGAGGGACCAATGTGGGATCAAAAACAAGCCAATGAGTTGAGGACACTTGTCAAATGGTGAGTGGTCAATGGTTGTGCAAGGTGGGAAGAGTTAGCAGGAAATTTTGAATTCAAATTTTGCAGTAAATTTTGAGAGGGACAAGAAAAACATTAAATATACGCTCGGCTTGTCATGTTGAGGAAAATGAGTGTTTTAATAAATCTAATGGAAATTGATTTGTTGGTATGATGGCCTAGATCTAGATAATGCAGTGGGATGTGATTAGCATTAAGATTGGGATTAGATGATGATTATGCTGATTTGATGTTGATTAGATGATTTGACTTTCAAGACTTTGATAATTGATTTATTTAAATCAGAAAATGATGGAATATGATTTAGGATTTGATTTAAATGGCTTTTTGATTTATTATTAAAAGATTGATGATAATGCTCATTTTATTTTGAATATTAAATAACCCTTAGGCAATGTAGAGGATTATTTAAATGGATGTGAGCGTGATAGATGTATAATGTGAGGACCCTAATTTGTTGAATCAGGTCAGATGTATAATGTATAAATTTTGCATGTCTGAGGAGGCGTACCAACTCTCTATTCGAAGAACCATTGTCCTCCACCGATCAATAGTATGCATCACCGCAGAAGAAATTCTCGCGCATATAGCTTGGAGCCTTTGTCTTATTTAGTCAAAATACAAAAAACAAAAAAAAAAAAATCAGAAAATCAAAAAAATTGTTATCAAGGTGAAAACCTGGCAAACAGGCGTCTTGGTAACACCAAAAAAATTAGTTAATATAGAAAATAGTAAAGAAAAATCAAATCATCCAATGGTGAAAACCACTTCGGTGGCGCTTTGGATAGGTACTACGGTGAAAACCTGGCAAACAGGCGCCATGTGTACTCAACTCTGCTCCTTTGTCTACTATTATTCTAATCTATCTTGTACATACACCACTTATTTGAACATCGTCCCTACCATGTACATAGCCCATTTCCCTGTACATAGCCTCTATTGTGTATATAGCCCACATCCGTGTACATAGTCCTATATCTTGTATATATCCCTTATCTTTCATATCCATCGCTTGTATATATCATTCATAATAAGTGGTAGTCCTTCCCATAACTTGGAACGATTGACATCGAGAGCATTTCATATCCCTCGTTTTACCCTATTCATAGTCAGTTGGTCTTATACTCGACTGGGGGCAAACACTTGACATGTGTCATATTGGTTCTTACATTGGTTGTGTTGAAGACGTCAAACCATGGAAAATCCACGGACATCACAAAATGACCTAAGAAAAAAAAAAACACTTAAAACTTCAAAAACAAAAATCACAACATTTCAAAAATTCAAAATAGAGTCGAAATGGCCGTGACTTATCAGCCTCTTTGTCGCTTGTCGAACTACGCTGCTCTCAAGGACCGGACGTGAGGTAAGGCTATCTCGCCATGTGCCCCTTTGGTGGCATTAGGTCAGCTTGGTTTAGGTTTGTTCATATAAAGTCATGTGTCAATCCATATGTCTATATGACAAGGTCATTGGTCGTGTTGAACTACGAGGTCTCTGCATGTACAACGTAGGCAAGGCCATCACATGATGAGCCCCCGAGGCCGCACTAGGTTAGTCCATTAGGGTTCGTCACATTCACTTTCACACACATCTTCTATTTGTAGTCAGTCTTGTCGATCGCGGTCAGGTCGAACTATGAGGTCTCTGCGTGTACAACGTAGGCAAGGTCATCAATCAATGAGCCCCCGAGGCCGCACTAGGTCAGTCCTTTAGGGTTTGTCATCACACACAGTCAATTGTCAACACATCATATCAAGTCATGCATCAATCTGGTGAACAAGTCAGTAATGTCTCTAAGTCAAATCTAACAACTTGTCAAACAAAACAACCAAAACAAATCAACTAATGTCTACTACAGGATGTGTCCTTCCTGGAAACAGACATCATCATGACAATTAACCTATATCTTATTCAGGATGGGTCCTTCTTGAATATTGATATCAGCAAAACAACCTATGTCTTGTTCAGGATGAGTCCTTCCTACATAATCGACAAGGTCAAACAATCAAACATAGCCTTACATAGGTTATCACATCAACGACATCTGACTTAACTTCTTATACGATACATGTCTTTTTGAAACCAGGCTTTGTCATGCTTTATACAGATAGTCATAACATCGAAACCAGACTCACAGTCTTATCCGGTATGTGTATCTCCTGCAATCAGGCTCTATCAATCAAACAAATCAAACAAACAAATCATGTTTTGGCAAATATTTTCATTGGCTTTTTGAATTTATGGCTTATTTATTTTATTATTTATCTTGAATTGATTGACTAGGATTCATGTTACTAGCTTTCTCAATGATGTCCCATGAAGGATTTAGAGAAGCAACGACGTATCAGAATTCTATTTTCTTTGACTGCTGTCTGTCGACTATCTTTTAACTTTGATTTTGAGTCATGTTACTAGTTTCCTTAAGGATGTCCCATGAAGGATTTAGAGGAGCGATGACGTCTCATGACCCGTCTTTTTCTTTTGATTGCTGTCTGTGGGTTTGTCCTGACAAAAAGACTGGGGCAACTTGTGCCTTTAGTATGAGTTAATGACAATCCTTGTCTGTGACTGTCTGTTATTAGCAAGTGGATGACCTTGCACACATTGATTTATGTCATATCCCGGTGTTTGTCTCCATTTGTATTAGTCCCGCCCAATGATGATAAAGTGCAATACCTTCTATGATATGGCAAAATATCAAAGATTCTTAACACTAACATCTATCTTCCATCTTCTCCTTCTTTGTCGATCTTTCTTTTCGCACTAACAGTTCTTCTTTCTTGCATTATGATGAAGTCTTGTGACACAAAATGGTATGCATCATCCTGAATCAACATACATGTTAGAAACATACATACATATAGGCATATTTCACATTTAGATCATCATGGCATAATAGACAATAATCATCATTTAACATTGCATATCATAAGCAATAAACTGTAAATACATGCATCACATTACATTTGTATAGCATCACATGTCATTATACATATAACATCACATTGCATCTCATAATCATATAGAATCATATGTCACATAGAATCAACATTATCGCATTAGTTGCATAAACAACATAAAGTACATACAACCATCCATCACATAGGCATATCATATGAACATCACATGTATCAATAAATAACTGCATAATCCATAAATAGACAATGCATATCATAAGAATCACCGCCAAAATCATATATATATATAGCTCAAATGTGTCACATCACAATGTCATAATGTATCATAAATACATGGAAGCCCGCAGGCTATCGGATCAAAATACACTGTCCCAAATGGACCTCAAATCGATTCTATCCTCGAATCACACTTATCATGTTTCCGGAGTGTAGGAGATCGAGCAGTTGAACCTTGATCTCGAGTCAGGAGGTCTGGCTTGCAGGCCTCCAGGGTGGGCTTGACCACTGGTCACACCGTCTGTGGTCCTAGTCTGAGACTCCACATCAGGCCGCTAAAAACTCACTGAGCCTATCTCTAGGGGAACCTTTTGCCTCTATGCCCTAGAGTATCTCCTTCCGCCGCTCCACCAACTCTCCGCAAATGTCACGATGGTCCCTGCATACAATGACCCGAGTCTCCTCGCGGAATCTCTCTCGCCACTAGGCTACTACCTCGGGATCCCTCCATCAAGGCTCGCTCTCCACCCCACAGAGGCATCCTCTCACCATCAACACTTCTCATATATCCGCTTCCTCCATATGTGCAACTTGTGCTCTCCGCAATATATCGTCGCACTCCTCTCAGCCTCGGTTCTCATCCCTGCATCTCCCCTCAAGGCTCGCCCATCCTCCTCCTCGTCCATCTCCTCCAGGATCTAATCCCTGATCTCTCTCTCGTGATCATCCTCCTCCTCATCATCCTCCTGGTAGGCACCTAACAATCCAAGGGCATCGACCTCTGCCTCCTCTCCTACTCTCCAACTTCTCCTTCTCCACCGGGCCCCTCAGACTCACCTCTCACTGCTGGGGATGCCTGGGATGTCCGGGATAATCAGCCTCGGCTTCCGCCACCTCCAGGCCACATCTTACCATGGCCAAGATCCTCCTCTCCTCCTCCTCTCCTCTCAGACAGGACAAGGCCGGGTCCCCGTCCCCATCGGACTACCACTCCAGCCTCCCTCCTCCCTCAGCCTCCACGCCTACCTTCCACCTCCCGCCATCATCCCACCACCACCCCAAAATTTCTCTCTCCCTCGGCTCACCTCCCCTCAGCCTCGCCTACCTTATAGGACTCCTAACTCCACAAGGCTTACCGGGGCTTCATTTCGATCTCGGCTAAGGGAATCGGCCTATGTAATGCCCACCACTGATCATAAGTTGGAGTGGTACTCGCATCTGCTGGTCCATCCCTCCATCCCCATGGCTGTGCCTGTAAACCATCAATATCCGCCTCTGCAGTGGCGACTGGAATCTCTGGCCCCCATAGTAGGACCTCTCGTGACAACCTAGAAAACTCGGCTCTCCCTCGAGGTACATCTTGTACCTCTCCAAACTGTCTCAATACCTGGTCCGGTAACTGTCTCTCTATGATGTGCATATGGGACATTGTCCGTCCCACCAAATACTATGTCTGTTGACAAAATGGCAAATACTCCCCCTCATCTGACCACACCTCGCAGCCTAGGTACGGTCTCCATGTAAACTCCTGCATTAGGTCTATAGCATGTCTAAAATAGCCCGTGTCTCTAATATGGTGCTGTGTGGTGGCTCCAGCATACTGAAAGGCGTATGGCGCTCCACGAGCCAGATCTACTGTCACAGGTGGTCTAAAAATAACAATATGCTCCCACGCCCATACCATCAGGAGCATGGTGCCGCAGCTCATTGACTGCACCTCTCTATAGGCAATGTCATGCAGGTGGAAGTATAACATCCCCAGCACACACGAACCCCAAGCATATACAACTCGGTGCTCCAGCATGCCCACTAGCATCTCACCCCATCCCACAGGGAATCCATGTCCTCGGCGGTCCGGTAGTACTATACCGCCTATCAAGGTCAGCATTAGACAGTCTAACTGTCTATACCTCTGGGCCAACACCCGCCATCTGATCTCATAGTCATCCACCCCTAGCTGTCTAATGTCAACGTGGGGGTAGTATCTGCACATCTCAGCTATACACCTTTGGGTATCATAGACTACCCGTGTCCCCCTAATAGGCAGTCTCAATATCCTATAAACGTCCTCCAAAGTCACCGTGGCCTCTCCAGTCGGAAGATGGAACGATGATGTCTCTGAGTGCCACCGCTCACATAGTGCTATCAGCAATCCCCGATTTGCCCTAATCTGGGGCATATCGGTCACGTGCAACAAACCCAAATGCCATAGAGTCCGTCACTCGACCGACCGTAGGCTGTCTCTGAATCGAAACGTCGTGGGTCTCGACTCACGTGTATAGATAGGGTCGAGTACAACCTGCAAACAACATGCCTCATGTCAGCCTGAATCATCTATTCTAGTGAAAAATGAATGTTTTAACATAAAATGCAGATGCGTCGTTATTTTGCAAATGTGTCATTTTTTTTTACACATGCGTCGCTTTTCCACAAATACGGTTCACAAACTACATGTGCATCATTCTTAATCAAATGCGGTTAAGAATAATCAATTGCATCATAAAACTATCATTTCCGGTGCATGATCTCAAATGCGTTTTGAAATAAACAAATGCAGTTATAAATATGCACATGCGTTTCAGGAAATCACATGCGTTTCAAAATAAACAAATGCGTATCTGAATATACACATGCGTTGCAAAAGTTCAAATGCATATCACAATTCTCAAATGCGTAACAGAATAAACATATGCGGTTATTTTTAGAAAACTAGCCTAACCGGTCGGCATTAAAATACAAATGCGGGTTTTCGCAGTCAGATGCGTCGTTCGCGCATACACATGTGGTGCAAAATAAAATGTGACGCATAACCTAAATTGCAATAAATGTCTAAAAATACGTGCAAATTTAATATTTTCAAAAGGTAAGTTTTAGGTCCATACCAGGGGGTCCGCGGCGGCTAGTCTCTGGAACGTCCTGATCCTGTATGCACGATGATGGGTGGTTGGAACTAGAGACATCCTCGCTGAAAGTCAGAGCAAATTTTGAAATCTCTAAGCTAGGTGGGTGCAAATGAATAGTCTTT